>JAOWBP010001760.1:10461934-10496779 GCA_028571105.1 Tragopan temminckii | reverse complement strand
AAAGAGTGACATTTGTCTAAAAGGAGAAGGACTTGAAAATTGACCTGTAAGATCTTCTTTATTAAGTTAAATTTCACCTACTATTATTGTAGAGAATTCTAAAAATGAGAATCTGAGTGGATTTGCATCCCTTTGTTACACTACGCAGAATGGAGCCAAAGTCACTCTTTAGTCCTTGATATCACTTCCTAGGGATGTGACAACTTATAGTCACGATGTGTCACTAATATTGAAATATTTCAAAGAGGTGGATGAATCAACACTTTTCTTCTTTACATTTTCCTTACAACACCAAATCATTAGAAAATAATTTGAGCAGGAACTCAAACTGACCCTTTCTTTCTCAAGAAAATGTGAACCTCCTAGACTCCGTCCATGTCTTGGCATGAAAGAGAATATATATATTTTGGATTACAGTATTACTGTACTCTCCACTTTCTGTTGTAAGGATATTTTGAAACAAAAGTTAATATTTTGAAATGAAAATACATACACGTGTCACCACAGTATGTTTAAATGAAATATTTTGGCACTTCTAAATTGGATTGTGTTATTTTGAGAATATTTTTCTCTGATGAATCCCAATATTCTGGGAAAAAATATTTAAAGAATTGAGAGTAGTTATTCCTTCTATTCATCCTCCCCGAAAATAATCCAGTTCAAATTTCTAAACATTTACACACTGCAAGTCACTAAGATATGATAATTGAGCAGTAGATTAATATTCATAATCACTTGTAAGAAAAGTTATGTGTGTACTAGAATGCCATTTGCATATTATTTTTTAATGTTGGAACTGGGACAAAAAAAAAAAAAAAGTAAATGGAAAAAAAATAAATGAAAAACATAAAGGCAAATTCTCAGTGAAAATTTAGCCAGCTTTGATGAGAAATCAGGAGTATGATTTTAGCAAATGTTGTGATTTGAGCTAGATTTCATTTCAAATACGAAGAGCAGTGAAGGGAAGGAGCCCAAGCTGGACTTGTTCTTGCCTACCACTCTAGGTTAGATGCCAGGTACTACCCAGAGCTGCTTGCACTGCCAGTTTGCTGTCAGTGTCCTCTAGAATGGCTATTAAAGATGTGCCTTTGAATGCTGTGTGTCACCTCCTTGTGCAGTGTAACCTGTGTTCAAAGTGAAGGTGGAGTTTGGGTGTTGCTGAAAAAGAATCCAAGAAACTGTCACAATAAATATCAGTGAACACACTGATAAAGGGTGCATTACAATGGACATAGTACTGTAATATGCAAGGCTTGAGGTTTATTTTTGCCTTTCTCTCTCTCCTCTTTTGAACAAACTTAAGGCTATCTGCATTATTCCTTTCCAAACTTGATACAGAACTACGTGTGTATGCTTGCTCTGGTTGCCTCTGCTTTTGGGCTTTGACGTCTATTGGGTTTTCATGAGCTACTGTCATGTCAGTAATAACTAAATCCCTCATTATCACTTTGTCATACTGTGGCCCCTTCACAGGCTTCTGACCATAATACTCAGAGATTAGAGTCATATCAACATCACTGAATCTCAGTAACAGTAGTATTTCATGGTTTACAGGCTCTGGGTATAACCCTGTTGTAGTTTCCCCTTGGCCTCTACATATACACTGACATATAAGATGAATGGAACTTGGCCTATCTTCTTTTAGTGAAAGGTACTGCCCAAGGACTGGCACGATTTCAGAAAATTGTTAACTATGCTATTTTTGCATTTTAGGTCCATTTCAGGTGCTTGCATAGACCTGAGAACTGGTCATGTCCCCTATCATTGATGCCTTTGCTCTTGTAATTATTCTGTGGAGAATTATGAATTCCTGTTCTGCAGAACTTGAGGGACAAAAAAGTGGCATGAGACTGTAGAGAAGTTGAGTTTCAAATCCTATCACTGATATTTCTTCATAGCTATAGGCCACTATAGTTATGTTTTTTCTTTCTTTGGACAGAACTCCCATGCTTGTAGAAGAAATTCGTTCTTCGACGGGACTCGAGGAACCGTCACAGCAGCACTAAACCCTGAGCAAACTAATAAATGTCACTGTGGGAAAAATGTTGTGAAAGCAATTACTCTACCTGCTTGTTAAGAGCCTATGTGTGGGAAGCTGGGGCAGGCAGTAGGGCTGGGTGTGACAGGAGGCAGGCAGGAGAGACGTAAATAGCCAGTGGCAGCAGAGGGGAAAAGCAGGTGCGGTTATAGAGACTGAGATGTGAGTTTGGCACACAGAGGGGGAGGCAACCTTGAAAGTACTGGAAGAGTTAAGATCAAGCAGCAGTGGCAGGCAATTCACCCTGAGGGCCATGCAGCCAGCAAAGTAGAAGAGGCTGGCACAGAAGTGCTCATTCTCTTATCTGTCTGACCCCTACCTTCCATTTCCATCCTATGCACTTTCTGCATGTTTTAAGTTGTAAACAAATTTTCCTAGTCTGGAAAAAATATAACTTTTTTTTTTCTTTCCAGCATGAAATTTGATGATGGTGGGTTTTTTTGTTTGTTTGTTTGTTTGTTTGTTTGTTTTTAATAGTAGTAAGAAAGAAAATGTAATATTCAGGACCATTTGGCACAATTTAATATGTTTTTTAAACATTTTTCATTTTTGGAAATCTTCTCCAAACTAATAAAAGCCATGTTATCCTCAAGAGATTTTCATTAACACATTTGCTGGACCATTTTATAATATAATCTCTACAGAATTTTCAGATGAATTTAGAGCTCTGACCCAAAGCCAGTGAGAAGTTATATCAGTTTCAGTGAATAATGTCCTCAGAGCCCTTTGCACAGAGGGCAACTCACTAAAATGGGTATAATATGCAGGCAAATAAGCTACTTAAAAAAACATAATGTGAGCAAAATTCTCCACTTTGTTAGGTTGGTTTTACGTGTCACCAAAGCCAATGGAGTTAAAGCCAGTGGGGTTATACCGGTGAAGAACCAAGGTCACAGAATGGAGATTCATACTCTATGTTAGCCTTCTAAAACTGGTTTCAAAGATCAGAGGCAGTTAGTCTCTATCTTACACTAATGCTGGGCCTGATCCAAAACTCACTGCAGTCAACTGGAGTTGTTCCATCAGGCCCTAGGGGGCATGTATGTCTATGTGTGCAGATATACATATGTCTCTGTGTCTATCTATGTAATTTATCTGTTTTTACCAAGATCACCTCTGGAGTGACTAAGAGCCTGAGCGGCTGATGTTAAGCAATATGTAGAGTCCCCAAAGCCTTCATCTTCTTTGTACTTGCTGATCCTGTAATATAAAAATAAATGTAGGTTAGTAGATGATCTGTGAGACATATACAGTCAAGCATGCAGAACACAAAGAAAGAGCCGGGCTGCTTCCCATCCAGTAGTACAGGTTTGCCATTGGCGGGACATGGCAAGCTGCTGCCAGAAAGGCATCACCCATTTTTCAATTCTCAGACTGTTTTTATATGCTGCTGATGGGTACTGGATGAATTGTTCATTGTAAATCAGTAATACTTAATCTTCAGATTAATGAGAAACTAAAACTGTTTCTAATGTTTAAATGCTTAGCATTTTTTAGAAACCAGGCCTTTTATGAGGAATCACCTTTTGTTGTTGTTGTTGTTACTTTATGGTTTAAAAACATTTGGGATAACTGTGAATCATTGGAAAGTAAAAGAGTAAAAGGACAGGCGTGTATTCTAGCTCTTTGTTTTATAATCTGAGCTGCACAAAAATCTGTTGAACAGACAACAGCATCATAATGGACAGTAAATGAGGCGCAGTATTTATTTTGAAGAAATGAATGCCATTTGGAAGAGCAATTGTAATATTACTGTGCCATAGCTATACTGTTATTTCTCTGTTTCAGACTGCATCTGACTGAAAAAGATCTGGGCAAAGTGCATAAGGGAGAGGACTTGTCAGTGCGTCTCTCTTGTTAGTTTCTGAGCCAGAAGCATTGCTCTTGAAAAAAAAAAAAGGGGGGGGAGAGTGCAAGGATTGAGATTTTTGTTTTGTTTTGCAGCTTTGCAGTTGTGTGCTTAAGAATTTTGCAAAGTAACGAAAAATGAGAATGAGTGGTGGACTTAAGATGAATGGGGCAAAAGCAATTCATTTTTATGAAGAACAAATATTTTATCCACCAGAAGAACTATATGAAGTGAAATTACTCGTCAACAGTAGCAAAGCAGTACAGTGGTCAGTAAACTGCAAAGATTTGCACTTCATCAAACAAAGAAAAACAACGAAATGTTCTTAGAATTTCCTCTTTACTGTGTGAGGAATGAAAATAGCCCAGAATAATGTAGTGGGCGAGCTGTATACACCAAGCAATAAACTAAACTTCCTGTCTCTAACAAAAGGCTTCTCTTTAGAAGATGCCAGCACTTTAAACTGCAAAATATTGGCATCTAATTCTCCTTCAGCTCTTTAAGAACGTCTTTTGAGATATTTGTAGTTTAGTATTTAATTTGAGTTTTTTTTAAAGAAAAATAAGCTGGTGGTAGATGAAGAGCGTAAGCTGTACTGTTTGGAGCCCCAGATTCTAAACTTTTTGGGCAGAAACCATTTTCCTTTTTTAACCTTCTCAGAGACCCCACTGTGCAGAAACAAATGTATAGTTTTTACCCTCTGATGTATTTTTCTGAGCTGATTACATGCCTACTGAAGCGCTATTATTCCGTAGTTTGAGTTATGTAGACTTCAGTATTCTTTCCCCCCTTTCTGGTCACACAAATAATTCGTATCTCTGTCAATCATGCACACATCATCAAGGATGCAGGTGCCTCTTATTGGGGAAAAAAAACCCTAGGTTTCTTCCATCTGTTGCCTAACAGCTGACAAGTCTATGTCCCTTACTTCAGCAGTAGATCAAGCTTTTCCTGAAGAAGACCAGATTTGATTCTCATTTAGGGATGCAGATATTTATACTCATGATTTTACATATAATCTTGCTTCAAATTCTAGTATTCTTTTTTTCCTGGAATAGAATGGGGTGCAGATGCATACAGTGATGAAGACTGAAATTTTTGTGTTCACAGAGCCAAATGTACGACTAGTTTTTGTCAGTACAGTAGGTAACAAACACTGCTAGCTATGGAGAATTCAAGGGACATTCTAGATTTCTCACTGACCAAGCTTGGGTACATAGAAACTTTATCACGTGTGAAGTTTAGATTCACCATCTCCAAGAGGTGCACTGAGTTGAATTAAACCCTGAACTGGCAAAGAAAGAGTTGTCCAGAGATGCTGGGGAGGGTCAGAAGGGCTCTATCAGTGGAGAAAAGCAACACCTGGAGCAGCTGATGGGAGACACACCTGTAGAGATCTTGGTTTTCCTGTCCCTGGGAAGCGTGCTCTGAGCTTTTCTTCTAAGAGAAGGTTTGGGTTGGAGGTTAGGATCAATTTTGGCACAGAAAAGAGGCATATTCTAGGTTGGTAAACTTCTAGTTTGATATTTTATTAAAATGCTAAGTTATTTTAAGATGCATTTACTTTTTCTGTGGATGTTATGGATGGAAAATTCTAGCTGCTTCTCTGAACTGCGGAGAAAGTGCATATGTGTTCTGTTTGGAGTTGATGAGGATGAGTTATTTTGTGTATGTTGTTTTTTTTCTTATCTTCCTTCCCACCCTCTCCCCAATCTGCACATGTTGTGTGGTCTGCACTTAAGTTGATACCTATAAATTGTAGGGTTGTGGGTCACATGCTGGCTGGAGGGCTGAACTGCAGAGGAAGACTAGGCTACACCTGGAGTGGTGGTAATCATCAGCCAGAGAGCAGCTTCATTTCTAACTGCAGGGAATAGGTCTGTACTGTCTTTATAACTAAGGTTACTCACAACGCAGGTGCTGGGCTTGGGCAGACCTTCAGAGCCAGTGACATGTGTGTGTTGGACTTCTAAATGGGACTCCTGTTCCTGACATAAACCTTGTGAGCAGATATAGGAAGGCTGAATACATACTGGTGAAATTTGTGTATTGCTATAGAGATAGCTAGTGCAGTGTGTGGGGTGATCACAGGTAAACAGCTTGATAAGAAGAGCTTAAATGTTAACAGACTATTCTCTCTTTAGAGGAGGGATTTGGATCTCACTGCAAAATGATATGATAGGTAAGAAGGAATCCTTTAAAAAAAGAATGGTGTATAGAAGAGCATGCTTCCCTGCTCTCTGTGTTTTTAATCCTAGCATTTTCACTTCTTTCCAGTCATTTTACCTTTGTATCATTTCTCTGTAGCTGTCACGAGAAGGGAAAATTCTATGCCTGTGAAGGACTTACAAAAGTGTTTAAAGAAGGGATTAGCATCATTTTAAGGGTGGGACTCAGGAATGTGTTTTCCATCTCATATTAGGGATTAAGTGTGAGGGTCAAAATTCAGTGGGAGCCGCCACCCCTCCCAGAGGTAAGAACCTGCTGACACCTTACTTCCACCAGATGCAATGGGTACCATGGAGTTCAAAGCTGCTGGGAATGTTCTCTTGAACTGCAGACTCCCTCCTGCTAGCCCTGAGGCTGCTGTTCCAAATGACAGTGATTGCCTGGGTGCTCCTGCTACAGGCTGCCAACTCCGGGAGGTGGTTGGCATTGGGGGATGCAAGATTTCATCCATCTTACAGACGTGCCCTGATCAGTTCTCCAGGTGTGGTACTTCTAATTCTTGTCTTGGCAATGTAGAGGCTCTAAATGCTGCAGGCTTTTCACTAGCTTACAAATTTGGGTGTTCCTTTTGTATGCTGTGCCCACCCTCTGAGTGTGTGTGCCAGGTTGTGCATGTGCACAGGGAAAAGGCCTGGTGCTGCTGGCTCTGCTGAGAGCTTGTTTCCCTGTGTCTACTAAGTCCAGTGCTTTGAAGCTGTGAAAATGGCATATGCAGCTGCATGCTAAAGATGGTACACTTCCTCGTGCAACTGTGTTTCTACAGACACCTTAAGTGACCGGATTTTTGACCTCTCGTACACCCATGATACTTAGCTCTGGTGTGAGTTACTCTAAACTGACACATATCAGACCAAAGTCAGTTTGCAAGTTCTTAGCTTAACAAGCAAAAAAAAGACTATCCAGCAGTATTCTTGATTAACTGAAGTCTTTACAGAAATTCATGAGCTTGGCTCAGCAAGTCTTGAAATTTGTCTGCTGTTGGAATATCTATGGGAAAGAACAGCTGAGTGACTGAAGAATACAAGAAATCTTAGCTTGTCTTGCACAGGATTGCTTGCCACCATAAAAGATGAAATCATGAGAGGAGGTAGGAGAAGCCCTCTCAGCTGTTTCAGTTTTCAACATACAGTCTGGAATGGCTTTCTTTTGGTTATCGGGGAAAAGCATAACAGTGTTGCTTCTCTCCAAAACTTGCACTTTAAAGGAATCTGTAACAACCAATCCTTGGACCAGTCCTTTGTGAAAGAAGGTAGTGTGTATTAATGATACAGAGATAGTGTTAATATGGTTTTAAAGTGTTTCGTATTTACATGTGGCTCCAAGCTTGTTGTGCATAACAGGGCAAGTATAAGTAAGGTGGGGCTGAGCACAAGATCTGGATTCCAGCCTGTTTTAGGAAGCCAAAATAAATACTTAAATACAACATTACACACGGACATTATGTACGTTATCTACTGTTTCTGATGCTGGCTTTTAAAAGGGTGAGGGGAAGACGGTGAAATATCCAGGAAGCACACTGCTGAGGATATCTGTGGGCTTTATCCTGATCATGCTCTTGCTGCAGAAATCGTGCCAGATTCTTTTGCAGCTCAGGATAAGGGTTGCCCAGTCTATCTCACCAGCGTGTGTTAGGACAGCCTTGGGCTTTTTGCAGGAGTGACCCACCAGGAGGTAATGTGTAGGTGCTGTTGTGAGCATCTGGTTGTCAGACTTTTCCCTGCTACCTGCTCTGTTGCACCCCTTGGAGCAGGACTGTGCCTGTGTTTCCCACTTGTACTTTGTTTGCCTTGCGGTACTGTCTGTGGGCATCATATCATCAAATTCACTCCACACCTGTTTTATCGCTCCCTGTTATTTAGCTTATCTCTTTCCAGCTATACATATTATGCTTTTGTATAATGAGCTCTGTCTCTGTGTCCAGCCTTGGCATTCTTGCTTGCTTAGATTGTAAACTCTGGAGCAGACTGCTGACCTCGGTTTGCTGACTACCTGTTTTATCTTATCCCTTGTGATAAATATTATAATAAATAAGGGCTTGTTACCTTAAATAACACTTTTTCCCCCTCTAACTCTGGTGCAATTCAATACTTCACCATAGTTGATGACAGCATTTGAAGGTTCAGGATTCACATCTTTTGAAGCTTTTTAAAAGTCTTATGTAGAAGGGCTCTTGTCTTCAGAGTCTCAAGGTACTACTGTTATGCTACTAATAGAGGGAGTATTAAACACAAATATTTGAAGTTATTTTCTGTTTTTGGTATGTTGTCTGTTAAAACAACAACAAAAAATGAAACCCCACAACTTTCTGCTTTTTTCTTTTGTCAGTAAAACCTCAGTGATGTGTATTGAGCTCTGTAGAGAGATCCTTTAATTATGATGCATCTGAATGTCTGTAACATCAGGAGTTAAAGATCTCTATTTCAAGGAAAGAAGTATTTTTGTTTTTAATATAAATGAATATGCTTCAGCCTTTTTACCAAATTCAAACTGCATGGAAGGGTATTTCATAATAGGCTAGGAAGGCAATACAAAATTAAGTAAAGCTGGGTCTGGTGCCTAAAAATATTTGGCAGAATTCCCTGGAAAGCCACATTTGAGCATTTTTAATATATATTACAAGGCAGACAAGAATAATTATCTTCTCTTGAAGTTCCCCAAGTGAGAGAAGTGTATTGTAATGCCCTTTGAAAGAAAATAATGTAAGCTGCCAAATGATTATATTGCGGAATTCTTCCTCACTGCCTGTTTCTTTCACCCATCTGAATGTATATAATGTATGTTAGAGAGGACTTAGGCTAAACACCTTTAAGTAGATGTGACTGTTAATGCACAGCACATTCCTTGCTAAAATTAATTAAAGCAAGTATTTCTAAATGACTAAAGGATAGTAGCATTGAAGATGAGGCACATCCTGAAGTTTTACATTATTAACTCTTGGGAAAACTCAAGTAACTTCATTCTGATTATTTTTCCCCCCTCTCTTCTAAATGTAGTTCAAAACCTGGAATGTGAAAGCATCTCTTATTTGTCATCTTAACTATCATTAAAATCGTAGAATCATTTGAGTTGAAATGGACACTTAAAGGTCATCTATTCCAACCTAATGCAATGAACAGGGACACCTACAGCTCGATCAGATGCTTAGAGCCTCGTCCGGCCTTGAATGTCACCAAGGATGAGGCATCATCCATCTCTCAGGGCACTATTCCAGTGCTTCTCTACCCTTATTGTAAAAGCCTTCTTCCTTATGGCCAGTCTAAATCTCCTCTTTTAGTTTGAAACCATTTTACCTTGTCCTATTGCAACAGGTCCTGCTGAAGAGTGAATGGCATATTCCTAGGTTTGGGAGCTGAGACATGACAGTATTAATTCTACCTGTAACAATAGGTTATATTTTAAAAAGACCTTTATAAATACTCATTTTAAAATTAATTGTCATTCTGAATTTCTATATGGAGTTGAAAAAAAGGGAAGAAAATATCATTAGATGTGAGAGGATTTCCTATAGAATTAGTAGAAAGACTTAGTGGTAGGTACCATCATGACTTTGTTTTCTTTTGAGTCTTGTGATGCTTGTCAATAGAGAGTTGCAAGGAAGGACAGGTGTGCCAGCACCTTCCTGTGGAGCATATCTTGTTCTTCATATTCTGGTGGTGAGTAGTGTAAGGGTAACGAGAATAATTAATGAAGAAGGGATTCTTGGAAAGAATCTTCACCATTAACTTAGCAAATGTATGGTGTGTGAGGAAAGCCAGTGCCCTGATATTGAATTCCTAGATAGAAAGAGGCCTAGGATCATGGGATTAACATGGGAATAAAGGGATTGAAGGAGAGGCCAAATTATCTAATGTTACAGGTTGACATCACTTGTGTAAAAATGTTCATGCCTGATTTACATCAGCCAAGAGGAGTCTTTGCGCAATCTTGAGAGATCTACAGATATGTGACCCTGCAATTAAAGAAAACTAGGAATATATGGAGGGACAATGAGAAATATTTTGGTAGCAAGAGCAAAAGAATAAGATGGGAAGCAAAGCTGCAGTGCAAATACTGAGGCTGAGCAATCTTATCCTGGGAATCCATCTGGGTGAGAAGCTGCAAGATGCTTTCTTAATTGTTTTTTTTTCAGGCCAGAGGATGTGAAATCAGACTGCCTTATTTCAAGGAGGAAGTGGGAAAACAGAACTGTAGAGTGGTTTGGACTGGAAGGCACCTTAAAGCCCACCCAGTTCCAAAACCCAGAGGTATATAGAGCTGCCCCCCACCAGCTCAGGCTGCCCAAGGCCCATCCAGCCTGGCCTGGAGCACCTCCAGGGATGGGGCACCCACAGCTCTGGGCAGCAGTGTGAGGGCCTCACTGCCCTCTGAGTAAAGATTTCCTCTTGTCCTATCATTGTTAGTGCTCACTTAATTTGGTAGAATCTTTTTATTCATATTCATGTGGTTTATCTATTTGAGTGAAGATTATTGAATTAATCGGGTGATCAGGACAGATTGTCTACCAGTGTTTCCTGAGAGATCTACGATCTTACAAGTAAGAGTCTTCAGGCTTTGCCTGCTGCAAAGAGATAGGGTACTTTGGAAACATCTGCAGAAATTTCTTGTAGAAATGTACTAATGTAAGCTGGATGGGACTAGTAAAACTGTGGTTTCATTTTATGGATAACAAATTGATACTAGGAATACTTTTCTGCTGCATTCAAACATGGCGCTGTGACTGGGTAACGTATCTGCTGGCACTAACAATAATGTTCATAAAGTAGCATGGAACTCAGTATAGCCCATCACCATTTTCTTGGGAAAGTTTGCAGTTGACATCATGCTCAGTTTTGCAGCTTCAGTTCAGCAAGTGCTGCAGTTGTATTCTGGGCACATGTAGCCCAAATTCTGGACCCAAAATACACAGTGATTGAGAAGCAAGCCTCAGTGGTGATGGCAGCTTTGCTCTTCTCTTTCTGTTACGGTAATGCAGTGTACTGGAATAGATCTATGGATGCATTGCAGTTCACAAATGTTAGGCATATTTCAAAGAAGCCAAAATGCAGTGCAGGAGAGTCTAGTTGTTCAGGTGCTTTGACTCAGCAGAGAAGCAAAGGAGAAAGTGGTAATTTCATCCTCTCTTTATTGGAATGGAATGCAACTGGTCACTTTCCACCTATGCTGACTCCCTCATTTATACCTCATAGCTCTCTGCTCCAGCCTTTATTTGCTTAAGCAAGTGTGGTGGTTTAACAGTGGATGGGCTGTTGAGATCCGCCACACTGTTTTCATTCCCCCTCCTCAGAGGAATAGGAAGAAAACATGATGAGAAGAAAAAAACGTCCCCAAAAGCTCATGAGTTGAAATAAGGAGCAATTGAATTAAAAAAAAAAAAAAAAAAGCAAGTAAAGGCTATGCTGAAACAAAAACAAGAGGAGAGAAATTATTCTCTAACTCCCATCAGCAAGTAATGTTTGACCACTTCCTAGAAAGCAAGGCCTCAGTGTGCGTAGCAGTTGCTCAGAAAGACAGGCATTTTCACAAGAAGAGTCTTTCCCCTTCCTCTGTCCCCCAGCTCTTACTGCTGAGCATGACATCATAGCAAATGAGAGATCCATTCTGTCAGTTAAAGGCCAGCTGTCCTAGCCGTGCACTTTGCCCACCTGTGGCCTACAGACTTTTGTGGGACTTGGGCAGTTGGCACACAGTGTGGCTGTGCTGAGGTCCTTAGGACACTGCAGGAAGGGATTCTGCTGCCAGCTGCCTTAGCAGTGCAACTAGGTTGGCTATGTGTGTTCTTTAAGTCCTTTTTTTATTTTCATATGACAGATTTTTTTTCAGAGGTTGAACAAGTGTATCTTGGAATATGAATGAATGAAAACAAGCCACTATGAAAGTTTAAAAAAGAAAAACAACAAAAACACATCATTTTACTGCCAATTGAAAACTGAGGACCAGGTGAAGCCTATGAGGCCATGAGGGTATTTAGTTTACTAGAGTTGGTCACTCCTCTGAAATCTGCATCTGTCTATGTTCTCTTCACATATGTGGTATCTCTGTTTACTTGTATTTGACATAATTTGTAAAGAAAAATAATGGGATAAATTGGTTTGGTTTTCTTGTTTGCGTAAACTTCCCATGCAAGGGATTTACTTTGCAAAGCTATCTAATGAAGTATTGTTCTGAATGTGGAGATGTAGAGTTCTAACTAAATAGCACGATGCAGCTTTGCAAGGGTTTTTCTTGTTGTTCTTTTTCCTCCATTTGCATACATATGAGCTTTACCAACTCAGAAAGAAACGTTGCTTTGCAGTCTAACCTCCTTGCTCTGTTTTTGTGAAGTAAACACACCTTTTCTTAGGGACTCCCTGCCCAGGACTTCAGTTGTGTGGTAGTCACTGACTCAGCACCTTTTATTTTGTGGTTGTGTACATGTATTTCTCTCACTTTATTTGGTTGTCAAACTAGAAGACAGTAGGGTTATAACTGACTTCACATAGCTGTAAAAATGCTGTTTTCTGTAATCTGATTTTTGAGGTTAATAAGCCTTCTGGTTATCAAAATGAATTACGTTTTAAATTTATTTTTTGTAATATTTGTTTTCAGATCATCAGATGCTTTGACCTGGACAGTTTGGCTTCATCTTGAACACCTTTTGACTTCAAAGATTTAATCACAATCATGAGTCAGGTAACAAGAGAACCTTCCTTTGTACTTGTAGTTGTTCGTGGTATTTTATATGGAATATAGCTTGTGGTATTTTATATAGAATCTGCCTGTCTAAGGCCTTTAAGAAAAACTGGGGTCTCAAGACATTTTGCAAACATACTTCTGAAGTCTTCATGAGGATATCATGCACTTACAGCCCCCCCTCCAAAAAAAAAAAAAAAATAGCAAACCACCACCAAAAAAAAAAAACCCAAATTAAAAAATCCAACCATCCCTCATGATGTAACCAGTAACTAAGTGGAAATCCACTGGTCCATACAGGAGAAATGGGATTTTTATTCCATAGGAAGTATGGACTCTTAAATAATGATTCCCTCTCTAAATCAGTTTATCACTGTATTTTTTTTTAAGTGCTGAATAAGTTTTTGTGCAAGTGTTGATTCAGAAGTGCTGAAACTTTTTATTTGGATAGAGCCAGTTTGCTTTTAGTGCAGCTTAAAAGGCAAAGTCACAATTTGTTTTGATTTATTGGATAACTATCTGGAAATAGCAAGTCAAGAAAATAGTGCTGAAATAAGACATTTGGGCTTCTGAATATTAAACAATCCCAAAACTGCCTCCTCTAACATGGTCATGTGCTCTCTATGGGGCTTGTCAAGCATTCAGGCATGTAGATGTTGTTGTACTGAACCCCTGAGTACCAAGAGGAGCTGTGACTGTACCCTTGAGGAACTAGAGAATGAAAATGGTGATGGACAGCTGAATGGTATGCAGATCAGAAAGGGTGAGGGAGTGCTCTTCAGCTTCTCTGCAATGATCATGTTCCCAACTGTTCCTGCTGATACAGAGAGTGTGAACAAATTGCACTCGCAAAAAAAAAAAATAAATAAAAATCAAGCCCAGAGTGCTTATGTGTGCTTAACATTTTTAAACAGTAAAGCTTGAGAACTGTTTTCTTTTGAATGTGTTCTGAGTGAGTTTAATGTAGTCCTTTGTAAAGAAAACAGAAGTCTGGAAACCCAAACCTCCAGGAGACTGCTCTATTAGATAATTTGAAAATCTTTAATGATCACACACATAGATCTGAGGGATCTCAGGCACACAGCTGGAGTTTCAGAGCACAGGCTGTATTTGCCAACTGTCTGTAACCAAGCAGATCTTGGCTGGGTATTCTGCTTCATATAGCTGAGTGTTATTCATTTTGCTCCTCATCGCTTTTAGGCTGGGCTTTCCAGGAAGACTGACAGAACTTAAGAGAAACAACTCTTTCCCCTGCCTAAGAAACTAGTAACATTATGCCTGTTAGTAACTCAGATCAAGCTGGTGGTGTTTTAGTGTTTGCATTTTTGAAAATGGGCTGAGTATCCCAGTCAGCCTAAAAATGCAGAGGGGCTTTTCTGTAGCATCAGAGTTACGTGTCTGTAACGTATGCAAACTTTTATGCAGACTTCTCAAGGGTGAAAAAATAGAAATGAAAGATATATTGATATTCTACTAGCTAATGTGGCAGTCAAGCCCCCAGTGTGGTATCATATTGTACAGCATTCGTGTATTCTACCTAGCAAGTTTTGAAATGAAGACTTTATGATGACTGTGTTTACAGTATTCAGTGAAAACAGGGATAAATAGTTAATGGGATGCTAAAGTAATCACAGTTTCTGCTCCCTAGAGCTGAAGTTTGTGGATGGAGGTTAATGATGTTTTGTTTTTTTTTTGTTACTTTTTTAATGCATTATGCTTAATTTCTTAATTACCATTACAGCCGAGGAAAGGCAGAAGTTTTCAAAATCTTCCTGTTTGATAACAACAGCGGTTTTTAACCAGGCCTTATTAATAAGAGACTAATAACTGCTAAGAAGGGGGCAAGTGCTAACAAACTATTGACTGAAAAAATAATGAAAAGATAAGGTATATGTTGCAGTTGATTTCTCAGATTCCAGGTGAGCTATGTAGGGAAAAGATGCGTGTAGGGGAACACTGTGAACATACTTTTGGTCTAGGAGTTTTGAAAGATGATTATAGCACGTTATACTAAGAAATGTCATTGACATGAGCCTGTATTTTCATCAGTGGGGACAGTTGGTGGATTTCCTTCAAAATCGCACTGTTGCTCTGAACAAATGCTGAAACTGAGGCAGTGTTTAGTTCTCACTGATGTAGTCTATCATCTATAGACCAAAGCCTATTGGTGGGTGAAATGTTCTTTATGTTCTGAAAATGAGACTATCGCTGACAATGTATCTTTGGTGTTACTGACTGAAGTGTATCAAATGGTTCCTACAAAAAATCTAAATAGAAATCCATCCATGCTTGTCAGAGACACGGAACTCTGTTAGTCAACTAGACTGTCAGTGGTACTTCATATCTCTACCTGAAACAAGAGTGGTTTTGGTTCAGCACGCTTGGCAATGACAGAATTTTCCAGTTAGCTAGAAGACAATCAAGCCAACTCTTTTCCTGGGGATTTTAACATCCTATAGCAGTAATTCCTGAAAACCACTATTGCTGGAACTTAACTGTGTGGACACTCAGGGTGTCTTCCCTGTAGAGGGAAGCTACATAACAGACACTCGTGTTGTTTTATACCATCAGCAAGCAATTCCATATCAGAGCCCTAATTTTGGTGTTGCTTTCTGTGCCCACTGTGTGTGGCTGGGGGCATCTTATGCTTGAGGAAACTTTCTGCCAATCAGGGGAGAACTTGTCTATCATTTATAGAGAATTCGAGAAATGGAGGATGAGCAGTACATATCCTTCCCATCCTGCCTGTGGTTGATCTTAGCTTAAAAGTAAAGTGAAACTCCAGATCTGTAAGCTGTTATGTGCTTAAAAAGCTTTCAGAATTACTTCATCAGCTTTCTGCCTGAGTAGCAAGAAGATTCAAACTCAAGTGTGGTGACTGTCCACAGGTCAATGTGAAATGAAGACATACGGCCTTGCCTCAAGGCATTCATGCTTTGAAACTGGTGAAAGAGAAGTCTTGGGGTATCTCACACAAACATAACGTGGTAAATTAATAGTTCAGTTGCAGATACTGCATTTTCTGTCTTTTGGATCCACTATATTCACGTCTGCCTGTGCTGTTCTGCTGTCTCTAAAATCAGTACAGCTGGCCTTTTAAAGCACTTGGACTACCTCTTTTCCTTCCACTCAGTGGTCAATGTTGGTCAGATCATGAGTAGTGCACACTGCTGTGCTTCCCTGTGATTTTCCCTGTGATTTGTTCTGAGGATTTCATTACCAGCTCTATCTCTGTCCTTGAGCAAAGCCATTGGCAATAGTTAGAAGTTGCGAGCAGTTACAGTACTGAACATTACCCTGTAGTTAGGACACAGTTCAAAAGCCAGAAAGTTGATGAACTGCTCCTCTCTGCATAAATAAATGTTTATCCTTGTTTTCCACTGCTTCAGCATTCAAGGAGTAGGAATCAAGTGCTGTTTCTTTCTCTGCTGAACAGGGACAAGAGCTGCAAACTGGATAGTAGCCTTCTGCACCTGTGAAGATGTAGGTTCCTCTTGGTAACTGCTGTGCACAGCAGCAGTGACCCATATAAACTCAAGCAGCTCTGTGGATGGAGACCTTGTACGCAGAAAGGAAGGAAAGGGGGTGGAGGAAGAAATGAGGGCTCATTTTCTCTCTGCAGCAGTCTTTCTGGGTGGCCTTGAACACATTACTTGTATCCTTTCCCTCTTTCCTGCCTATCCTTTTTCTCCATGTGCTTCAGACTCCCACCCGTAAAAGGAGGATGATGAAATGTCCTCTCACACTGTTGCTCCAGCTAAACGTTCCTACAGATGACCACTTCTCCACAGCAGATGCCCTTGGTACAGTGCTACAGCACTGAAGTCAATGAGGTTGAACTTGGAAGTGAGTTTAAGGGTTAAGTATTGAATGTAATATAAACGTTTAGAAGCCAGATTTTACAGTAGGCTTCAAGAATGAGATTGTCAAAGTTTCTGAATATCCATGTATCAGAGAGATTTACCTAATTAATCACTCTTATGTCCTAGGAAATTCAAGTTTTAAACCCACATTTGTGTTTCTGGGTCAGAGGCTTGATTCCCTGAAGCAAGGAATTCCTAGCAGTTTACTGTGAATATGGTGGAGATTAATTTGGGTTCATCATTTCCACAGTCATGTTTGAAGAGCTAGAGATGGACTTGGGGACCTTACTGTAAATGCCAGAGGATTTCTGGGGGTGTGTGAGCATGCAGGACTGTGTTTTTTTTTTTCTTTTTTTTTCTTAATTTGCTTTTTTCTTCTTTTCCTTAAACCACTGTTCCATTTCAAAATGTGACTTGTTCACAAGGACAAAGTATGTGTACTAAGTGTCTTGATTCATCAGTAGATTTTAGACTGCCAGATGCATGTGGTGGTCTTGGTTATTTTCCAACCAAAAAGTCACAAAGACCTGACAGTGTGCGTATATATTTTCACACACAGCTATTTTGGCATTTCAGCTAACTGGCTGTATTTGCTTAGTAGAAATGTGGACTGAGCCATTGCAGGAGTGAGGGGGTGGTCCCCCCAGGTCAGTGTTGAGGTTACTGGTAGGGCAGGGTGGGGAAGTTTGGATTGCAGCTGCCTACACAAAATGTGACCTCAGATTAATCAGACAGCTTCAGTTTCCACTGCTGCTGTGTCAAAGCCTCTATGAGAAAAATTACCAAAACATAATTTAAAAGAAATAGATTTTTGGAGTTCATACAAAACACTGAAGAAAAACTTAAAATGAAGAACTATCTTTTTATTTGACTACTTATTATGTGCTGACAGATGAAAGCAAATGTTAGAGATTAAGGGTAGCGCTGCAATAGCATGCACATTGTCAGTGTTAAACAGGTTAGGCAAGATCAGGTACTGATGTTAATCAACTTGTTTCTGTTGAAGTTGTGTCAGTTTACACCACTTAAGAATATAATTTCTAATGTAATAATTTACCACATTACTCCCTTTAAATTATATACATCTATAAATTTTCTCACCCTGAAAGAGGAGTTGTTCTTTATTAGATAGTGAGTTCATAGGAATAGGGTGTTTTTATTAAATACTAAGAATTCAACCTTTATTTTATCAGAAAGCCTTGTCTGTATTTAGTCCCATGTGAACCTGACAGTGAAGAATATATGCTGCTCTTGCCATGTCCTGATACGGTAGAGTAGCAAAGTGTTTTGAAGATGATCCCAGAAGTGATCTTGCTGATAACCTGTAGTCAAGGAAAGACTTCCAGAAAAGGGCAAACCCCCCAAAAATGGGTTGCTTTTCAGAAACTACTGAGTGTTGAGTTGGAAATTTTATTTTCTATTTAATCCCATGAGATTCCTGGTGGAATGTACTTTTAAAAATCAGTATTTTGTTATCATCAGAAATGTTTTCATACAAGTAAATTTTATATACTTAAAAAAAAAAAAAAAGGTGACTGCTGGTTGGCAGTGGTGTAATTCCTTTTAATGGAAATTGCACTACAACCTCACTAATTTCTTGGGATGAACCTAGCTGAACTCTGAATACTTTGAAGGAAATATTGATGGGAAAAACAGCTATTTTTCATGTTTTCATGTATTTTTGTTTTGTTGAAAGTGACATTAATGTTTTGATGAAAAAATTCCCAACTTTCTGGTCTTATCAGAGGGAAAATGCATGATACATCTTGTTAGACAATCCAGATGTTATCAGATTTGAGTACAGCAAGCTGTAATATTCTGGATATGAATTTGTGCAGCTTCCAAAACTTTCTTTGTAAGATGAATGTCTGATTTTACAGGCTGCCTGTTCTAGCCCTACTGAATTCATTCATATATCTTATGACACCTAATATTTGAAGATAATATTTTGGAATGATAAATTACTGACCTTTTACCATCACGTGTCAGACTGATCTCGCCTCTTAGCTTTACTGTGAAAGCACTTTAGGTGTTGCTTAAACTTTTGCAGTTTTCAAAAGATACTGTAGAACTCGGTTTGTTTTGTGTGTGTGGTTGGGTTTGTCATTATTCCACAGAAATGTAGTAAATCAAATCATTCTTTGAGGTGTCATAAACATCTGTGTCACCATAAGCAGTGCCATGAACTGAAGTACTTACTTCAACTTTGCGTAAACAGATTCTGAGTTCTATTCTTAGAGCATCCTTTTCTATTACTATGGCTGCAGACTTCTCTAGGGGTTCCCAGTTATCTTCAGAATTCATCATGGAGAGTAAGAGCAGATTAAGCACACTATTAAAAGACATCTCAGGTGAGAGATTCCTGCTCCCACAAATTAAAATGACCTCTGATGTAGCATATTCCTCTGCTGGGGTAGATCTGGGTCTCTCTGTGACTGGAGGTACAAGTTGCAATTTGCATCCTTTCATCTTCTTGTTCCACATACTAAAAATGGTCAATCCATGAATATGTAATTAATGCACAGAAGTGCAGCTTTTCAGGTGCTCAGTTCTATAGAGACACTGAGAATCCAAACTAGGGTGGGTCAACAGTCCTAGATTGTTGGGGAATACATTTTGAATGGATGTCTCCAATTCTTATTGAGTTGTTGGAATACAGGTTTAGACACAGGTTTCCAAAACAAATTTGCACTCAGTTTTGACCCCTTTTGAAGCCTGTAGCACAGCTCAATTAAACTTATTTTGGCCAATGGTTAATACTGTTTGGTATTCAAAATTCTCTAATTCTGTTAAGTAACCAAAAAAACCCCAACAACAACAACAAAAAAATGAAAACAGCAAAAAAACCCAACCCACTTCTATTTTATTTTTTTTACTACTTAATGCAAATATAACTTGAGATTAATCATATAATAATAAATAATTGAGACAAAGTAGGAAAGATGGGGTTTATTTATAAGTGGGAGGATTCGTTTTTACTTTCCTTTCACTTTTTTAGTCAGTATGTGATTATGTGCAACCACTGTTTTAGGGCATGGAGGGGCAAAGGAGACATCAGTCTACTTTCCTACAGATTGGAAATAATTTATATGAATTCTTCTGCCTGGTATATACTCTCTTCTTAGATATAGCTATGTCAGTGTGAGAAGATTTCTTTAAGACTTCAAATGTTAAGCAGTGATGGGGAAATAAAAGTTTGGGTTTTTGTTGACATTTCAAAAAGCATTAGTTCTTAGAATTCAAAAATTGAGCAGCTTCTTAATGCAGAAAATCAGCACATTTTTGAAGAACTGTAATGTTCAACTGCTAAGAGAACTGTATTGTCTGAAATGAAGCTAGGAAAATCCTGGGTGGAAAAATCTCCAATTTGAATAAATTACTCATCCCTACATCTTGATGTGATGACATAAACCTACAGAGTATCTTTAACAAAGCAAATCATTTTGCTGCTTTCTCCCACATTGCTCTTTAGTTCAGTAACATCTTCCTTCCCATGTGTTTTTTCCACCATCTTCAACGTGAGAAATTCAGCATGTATTTGGTCCCTTTGACATAAGCAAAAATGATTAAATCTGCTCCAATAAATTATTTCAGTATGCAGTGAGCTCTTTCTCCTTATGTCTTTCCACACACCACTTCTGTGTTTGATGCAGTTGCTGTGCCCAGGCTCTGCAAAGCATCCCAGGGCTCACTGAGTGCTGAGCATCTGGACTCATTGGGGTGTGCGCTCACTGCTCACCAGTGTAAGCAGGTACTGAGACTTGTAGCTGCACTGATGTTTATGGCACTTTGCTTTTTTTCTTCTTCCTCTCATGAAATAGAAATCTCATGAAATGCGATCTGAATGCCAAACTTCCAAGGTGAGGGCCCAGACCCACTGACCACTCAAGTTAATTCAGAAGTACAGTGTTACTGAAGTCGACACCTGTAAAACATCCAGAAGGTGAGATACCAGATGTCCGTGTAGACCCATGCCTGACCTTATCCTCCGAAGTGAACTTTGTAGCACTAGGTAACTATTTGACAGCATATATCAAGAGTTAAATTACTTCTAAAATCTACATTCACTGATTGTATGCATGTGTGTGCAGGATATAAATATTTTGAGACAGTCATATAAGCTATAAAGATCTTCCAGTTCAGTTACTCTGGCTTCAGAAATATGAATGTTTTTGTTGTTGTTCATAATGCAAAGTGCACCTACAACTTAGAAACTGCAGTTTTTAGTGGGACTATTATTTCAGACAAACATAACCCCTCTGCGAAGGAATAGTAGTTATTAATAGACTTTCACTATTGTCTTCTCTGTCTTTGTGTAATGCTCTTGAATGTTGAATCATGCTAAATTATGTACACGTTAAGTGATAAATTATGTAATACTCCAGTATGGTGGGAATTAATAGGGGAACTGCCTTAATTTCTCCTTTGTTTTTTTGCCATAAAACCCATTAAATCTTTCTTTAATGTGTATGGCTTTGTCAAATAGTATTCAAAAGGAAGGAGGGTGGGAGAGAGGAGGTGGGGGACCCAAACCAAACAGATCCTTGCTCCATTTGGACAGATGGTGAGGGCTGAACCTTCATGAATTTGTTATTAACCTAATTAGAATCACATTCATGTATTGTTCTCAAACTATGCAAGGGATGGGGCTGGCAGAGGCAAGGGAGAAGCAATGCACTGCAGAAATGCAGGGCTGTAGAAATCCTCCAGGAGGATAAGGGGAATTCCTGTACCTCCCAGCCCGCTGCTGCTGCACAGCCTGCTGCTGACCCAGGGTTGGTCACAGGCAACACCTCACAGTGCATCACTTCTGCTCCCTGTGGAAATTACTGCAGTGAACAGATTGCTTCAATGCAGCTGAAGCTTGGGAAACACGCACTGCTTCTGAGCAGCTCACAGTTCAGTAAATTAGAGGCAGGTCTCATGGTCACAGTAACAGTTAAATAAATTGGCAACAAGTTTGTGCAGTATTTTAGTATAAGGGCTGTCCTGTTTCACTAGTTGATAATGCTGGGTGAGATAAAGTGCGGCTTTGATTTCTATGGCACGCTGTGGAGGTGATACTCTGGGATGTTCTCTTAATTGCACATCTATATACGGTATAGAAATATAGCTTAAATAGAACATACTGGCAAGAAAAGAAAAAAAAAGTGCATATTTCTATGCCCATCTGTTGCTTGCATGTTGCAAGAACATTTTTACAGACGAAACACTACCCCACATTTTCTTTCTGATTTAATAGCATTTAGTTGTAATACCTGTGGGTTTTAGTCTTGTCCTAAAAAGAGACCTTTTAAAATTTCAGCATTGAATATTATTTAACCCAGATTCTGGTGTACACCTGAAGTCAAAAGTCCAAATGGAGATAGAAGGGATACAATAAAAAGGACCTTTCAAAAGCTGGAAGTTAAATTTTCTACTGTGAAAACTTTCCTCAAGGAAGTTGAACTTAAAGGTTATTCATGTTCTCACTGGCATGAACAACTGTATGTATCTACAAATTCATAAAGCTATGATATTCTCTCCACATAAGGGCAATATGTTTACTTTGATTTATGTATTTTAAGCAAAAAGGCTTGTGTAGGGATCCGATTAATATAGAAATGGAATTTAGGGCTAGGAATGGAGAACAAACTTAGAGATTACCGGTTAATGGAAGTACATCTTTTAGGAGTATTTTGAAGATCAGATCACTTGCTGAGTGATGTTCTTATACGAACTTCTTACTTGACAGACCTTGTAAAAACTGGATGGCTTTTTGGCACTCACATTGTAGTCAGATAAATAGATAATCCTTTGAGCCCATCTGTAGTGGGATGATTCATTAATCTTGAGGGAGAACAGTGCCACTTCTCAAAACAAGCATGCCAGTGGATGCCAACAGGTTCATGGTCTCTGAGGCTCTGTTTTTTCTGTTTTCTTCAAGGCAAGAAACAAACTCTCTCCCAGTGATACGAGACACACAAAACCTCAGTGAAACCAAACTTATTTGTACTCTGGTTATGTTCTTGCAGCACATTTTGTATCCTTTGGTTTTTTGTTTTTTCTAATTTGTATTGGTGACTAAAGGCTGCAACTAACTCCTTGCAGTCCTTAAGGTGTCTCTGAATGTTCTACAATTTTCCAAGAATGTTGAGATCTGCTTTCATTTTACTTTTTTAATCTTTGCTGTAGTCCTTACTTCTGACAGGAGTCCACAGCTTCTCCTTGTGATTTCTGATGCCTGTTAATTGGACCCGTTCTTCCTTCTAAAAACTTCAAGCTAGATACATTCAGCTATACTCAGGAGACACAATCTTTCCTGTGATCTGAAGGACCCCACCTGACCCCCAGCATATCAAGGAGTACAATGTAAGCATATTGACTCCCCAGCCTGTTTCAGAACAGATGCAGTACATGGCATTGCTACAACGAACTGAGAACAAATTAAGCTTTTTTTCCCCATCTGCTGCATAATCTGAAAGTCTTTCAGGCAACAGATGAGACTTTGCATTTGGATGGTGGCTTGGAAAGAAGGCAGTGAATTGGCCTGATGTATGTGAAAACATGAATAGGTGCAAAGAGGTGAGAATAAGGGGCTGAGGAAGCTGTGGGGCTCTGTAGTCCTTTGTCCAGGAAGAATTGTAGAGGGCTCCTGTATTGAGAAAGCTGCTGAATTTGCCTTCTGATAGTTGAGATAGTGGCTTAGGAAAGGGGGTCATTGGTACACGGCACGTTCAAGCAAGACTTTTGAAGTAGGAGTCTAAATGAGTTTCTGCACAACTGGTCGTAGGCTCTAGCTAGAAATGAGGGAACTGACTGCTCTCCTGAATTTCATGACAGTTCATCAAAAGCCAGAAAAATGAGGTGGTGATATTGCTGACTAAATAACAGGTGCTTACTTTGACGTTATTGTGAAAAAATATGAAACTTAATTTACTGTGCTGTTTGTCAAAGTGGCAAGCTCAGGAAGATCAGTAGGACGTACTTAGCAGTGTGTGTGCTTCTGCAGTGGCACGCTGTCCAGTGGATGCTGGTGTTACCGGCACTGTGCGTATTATTGAAGGGTATTTCTGATTGTAGCTGTCTTCTGACTCTGTTAATTGCCTGGATGCTGCTTGTTCCCTGTCATGCAGAAAAGCATGCTCTAGGTTCTGAAGGTGAGATTGTTCATACGACTCTTGGAGACAGATTAATTTGTTTATGAATGGAAAATGTCAGCTCAGAAATTCTAATGGGGAAATAATTTATTTACAGGTGTTGTCATCTAGTTTTATTATTAGTTCTTGGATTTTCAGTGTGTACATTCACACAAAGAATAATAAACTCCTTGGCTCTGTACTAGTGATATCTTCAGTGATGCTTCGTCTGGGAAACTGCTGTTTTATAGGAGTTATGCACTACAACGATTCAAATGTAGGCAGGAACTGCTTAATGCGTAAAGAACTGCCTTAGCATTAGCTTACAGGACTTTTTTAGTTTGAATTCCAGCTCTCGTGAAGGTTTTCTTTTATGACTTTCATCAAGTCCTTTCATCATTCCTTTTCCTGTGTCTTCTCTCTGCTCTGCATAAAGTAGAGGTGATTTTGCTCTGTGCTCTCACCTTTTTGAATGATAATCCAATTTTTAGAATCTACCAGACTGTTCTCTTCTGTAAAGAAATGTGAGTGCTGTGGAATGTATGTATGAATACTTAGTGCCACTTGCTCTTTTACACCACAAAATACCCTTATTGTATCACAGGGACTTAGTAAGTCCTTCTGCAAGACTGATGTATCTCCTACCCAGTGAGCAAGAAGCTTGAGCAGATGCTGGCAGCTGAGAGGTCTTCCTTGCTGCTTGCAGCAGCCTTCCCACTGGAGTCAAATAATGACAATGCAGATTTCTTAAAAACTTGACTCATTCTTGCATCTTGTTGAGACTATTTATAACAACTCTGTCCAGTGGCTTCTGCTATAATCTGCATGCAGACCTTAGCTCTCAGGGGCTCAAGATCCCTAGGGCTGGAAAAGTCTACTTAAATAAACGTGACGTGACAGTTAGCACCCTGCAAAGTATGCACAATTAATTTAAATGTGAAAGATGGAGTTTATATTTTGTGGTTAGTTGTGAGGAATTGCTCTTGGTGTTTTTTTTTTTTTTTTTTTTTTTTTTTTTTTTTTAATACTTCTAATACCAAATGACTTCTGTCTCTCGCCTTTCAGTAAAAGACCATCCCTCTTCAGTGATTGGATCATAAGTGGTGGGCTATGAAGATGTACAGAGTGCCTACATACAATGCATTTTAGAAAAGACAGAATTGCCTAGGTGGATTTGCTCATGCAGAAAAAGGCTCTCTAAAATTCAAGACAGAAAGATAGAATTACTCATGGGTTCATGGGTTTGTGATGGCATTTTCAAGTAAAAAGTGGCATTTTCTTTATCCTAAGTTTTGACTAGGAAAATTTGAACTCTAATTTCAAGACCTAATTTTTCTGTTCCCTTTTAAACTAACATTATTTCGATCAGGTTAATTTTTATTTTTGAAATCTCATCTTTTGTGGAAATGATGCAAGGAAGTAGATTTTTGGGTTGCGAAAATTTGAGATTTCAATTTTTCTTTCCCATTCAGTGTTGTGGGGAAAAAACTTTCAAAATCTCAAGGTTCTCATGGGTAGGGAAAAAAGTTTCCCACACATCTCCAGTCAATGGGAGTGTTACCATAAATCTCACTGGGTCTTGGATCAGGCCCTGAGAGCATATTGGAGATTTTGTCAGCTTCATTGATTGCACAAACCAGCCTTGTTATGAGGAAACATTCCTGGGCCAGACAGCATTCTGACATTTGTCTGTAGTTTTCACATTTAGGAGAGATTATTGTCTCCAGAGAGTCATTCTTAATGATTTAAATCTGAGGTAGATGGTTTTTTCTGGCAGCGTGTGTGTAATCTAATCCATATATTGTTGAAAATAATTGGAATGAGCATTGAGTTGCTATATGGATGTGGTCAGTTTGTATTGACTGCATTGAAACTTGCTGAGTAGGTGGTATAAATTATAAGAGGACCTGGAAAACCGAAACAAAAAAGGATATTCAAAGCAATGCAGTGTGGAAGTAGAAATGCTTTCTACTGGGATTATTTTGGGAGCAAACAGTCTTTTTAGAAAATTTGCTCTTGTTAATTACATGCTGGATAATGTTACCTAGACCATATGACCAAGCCTATGTAAAGTTATTGTTTGTTCCCTTCACAAAGCACTTGACAATGACTTTAGGCACATCCTCTGAGCAAGGAATGGTGTGTAAACTGTACCACCCAAGGAGCAGCCCTGGGAGGCAGGATGACTCACAGACGTGCTGCTGAGACAAAAATCCCTCCCTACTTTCCCTTGGCTTTTAAGGCGGCGAAACACAAAGATTAGGCTGTTTTTTATCCGTGACAAATTTTGCCTGCAGTAGCACAGCTATATGGATTAGTACATGGTGGGACCTGGAGGAAGATGCTTCCTGACTCCTCTCCGAGAAGGGGATGTGTGGGCAACTTGAGTTTGTATGGTAGCCTAATGTCTGTGTAGCTCCTGGAAGTGAGCCTGGTTTGGTAAAGCATTTCAACACTCTATAATTTCTTAATGTTCATTAAATTTAAATGTGTGCTTAAAAGAAAGTGCTCCAATGCTTCACAAGAGAAAAATGTTGCTATGAGATTATAATCCTTTGCATGTCTGTGTTCCAAGTTACAGATCAATGTGTTACACCTAGCTTCTCTGAATTACTGCTCTGTGATTAAAAACAATATTTTGCTGACTTCAGTTTTGGACACCTCACTTTTTGTTAATCAGAACATATTTTATAATTTATTTATTAGGACTTGATGTTATCCGTAGCCTTATTGTTGCATGCTAATATCTTTCTCCCTTTAAAATCAATCAAACAAAAAAAAGTCCAGATACATGGAATATTATTGGTAGTGCCTCCATAAAAATGGAAATCAGCACTCTTGTTTTCCCCAGGTGTGCAAGGTCCAATTTGTTATATACCTAAAATGTTGAAGTGATTAGGGAGGTATTTTATTAGGAAAAGAGACAAATTCTGGCCAACAGGTTGAATTTTATTTTAATCCCAAGAGATAATTTTGCAAAAGAAATTAAGCCTCCCATTTCCTAGCTCTTGGTACCTTTCCTCCTCTTCTTTCTATGGTTGTTAATTGTCAACTGAAAGAGGAATTCAACCCTCAGAATAATTTTTATCAACACGAATACTTTTAGACTCTGTTCTTTAAATATTTATCTTACAGCAGGTTTGGCACAAATCTGTGCAAAAAAGTAGTTTTAGGGGGCTAGCTGAAATTAGTCATAAATATTTTGCTTAAATGTAGATCAATGCTAGTCAACCTCCTGATAAGTTTTTAATAACTTCTAACTTTTAATTGACAGATTATAACACTTTATCACCATTGGAATGGTGAAAAGAAACTTTCTCCTCTAGTTTGTGGTGGTGTTTTATTTCCTTTTTTTTTTTTTTTTTTAAGTAATTCTACATATTGATTCTACTGATCATTTCTGATGTGAATTGAGTAACAGAATTAGAGGGTTCAGAATACAGTTCAGTCCTGGCATTTATGTATGCACGCAGCTCCTGTGCACTGGAGTGGAAACTCTTTGCTGTTGTTTTGCGCATGACTACGTGAGCTGTGTAAAGGATTTTCAAAACCTAGAAAACCCTAAAACTGTGTTTTGGTGACTTTAGTGAAAGTTGACATTGTAACCCCAGGTTTCTCCTCTCCAAAGAGCAGTGAATGTCACTGCTGTTTAACTAGGCCATGGAGAAAATACTGTTCTACAGAATCCTGTGTTTTGGGGGATTTTCCCCAAACCTGTCCGATGGTTCATTTGCTCCTGCATAAAATTGCTTCTTACTCTAGCCCACTCTACAAATAGCAGATGACTTAGTGTTAGCACAACGGTGCACGGATTGTAGAGGACTTCTAGCAGCTGGAGTGGTGATTCTCCAATGGAAGTCTTCTCTCTCCTTCAGTGCTGGCTAATATGAAGCTCAGGTGAGGTATTAGACAGGATGATGGTAGGCACCTGTGATTCCTATTGCTTGAAAACAATCTTTTATAGGTTGGTTCTCCTAAAATTCTAACTGTTCACTGTCAGTGTTCCATAGCATGCCAAATGGGCATAACTGATTGATCTATGTGATCAGAGTATGTCGCAAAGTCTTAAAACTGTGGGGATGACACTACTGCTGACATGTATATCTCTAACTGTATCTGGAATTGTGGGGTGCTGTAATGGTTAATAGTTCTATGTAAATTTTATATTACATAAACTGATCCTAAAGCAGACTGGAGGCCTTGTTCAGTCTTCTGTTAGAGTGCTGCTTGTGTTAAATTCCCAAGGGTCTATGTCCAAACAATGCTTATTGATTCTAAATAGTGAAAGAAAAGGATATTCTCTACTCTTCTTCTCATGGAGTAGCTTACAATGTGTAAGTGGTAAAATATAGGACTGATTTAGTGGAATAAAAAAACCTGTTACTGCATTGAAAAGTCTAGGAAACTCTGGAACCCTGGGAAAAGGAGTTCTTCAGCTAAACAAATATAGTGATTTTCCTGCCTGACATAGGTGTGGGCTTAGCTAATGCATTCCACCTGTGAGAGTCAGAAGGGGAACTCCAGAGAGAAGCTTCAGGCTGCGCCTAAAAGACTTACAATAATGAACCTACTGAATCAACAAACAGCAAAGTTATGTGCAAGACTAGATTATTGATTTTTGTCATTTATCTCGATGGAAGCTTGTTTAGAAAACAGAAGCAGTGTTCATAGTTAACAGAACACTTCCTATTTTCTGATAGCGTGTTGAACCTAAAAGTCATGAATGTTTGGATTTTCTGAACTTCTAGAGCTAGTTAAATAAAAAAATATTTTACTTGCATTTCATGGAAACCACTTTAAAAACATAGATCCTCTTCGTGCATAGTACCGTTCAGAAGCATGTAGCATGATGAGCGTTATAGTCTGGGCAGTAAGTGTTTACTACTTGTGTGCTTGTATATAAAATCTCCCTTTCCCAACTCAAAGTATAAAATCTTACCTCTAGGGGTTTCATGTCAGTGTTGAGCATAGCCATATAACGTTACGAGCCTTAAATTGTAACAAAAGTGACAAAGCTGCTGTAAGGAACGAAGAGGAATGGAAAGAATTAAGCTTGTGTTGACTATATCCTGGGTCTCTTAGCGTGAGGTAGCAGTAGAGAACCATGTTTATTCATTATGATATAATTGCTTGGAGCTAGATGTATTTCTGTCTTCCATGCTGGTTTTCTTTGCGTGCCTTCTGTTTAGACTTTTCGTTCTCATTGCTGTAATTTGCCATGCTCTGATGGGGATAAATGGCATCAAAGTTCTGAAGCTTTTGATGTTTCTAACATAAGATGCAAATGTTTAACAGATGAAAATTATTTGCTAATAAGATAATATATATCAAAAGCAGAAGTACAAATAATAATAAAAAAAACCCTGGTGTAATTGTTGCTAGAAATTTAAGTGACGTTGTTTAAACAGTGGGGATGCCCCTCTTTGATGTATATAAATATTTTCAGACAAGCATCCTCGTATTGTTGATGTAACTGCTGATTTCATTTGTTTTTAAATTTCTCTTTAAGTTACAGGAACGTTCTGGGGAGGTAATGAGGTGGAGAATCTTCCTATATGTTTAAGAACTGGGCAATAGAGACAGGAAAGAGCCTTTCGGCTGTTCATGATTCCCATCCGCTTGTCTGTTTAGATCAGGAGGCTGTTCTAACTTGCAAATCTAACAAACTGTTTTCTCTGTATAGGTTTCTGCAAATTGTTTGTGCTCAGTATTGTGTAGAATGGGTTCTCATATACACTTCTGAAGCTTTTGCAGACTGCTATAATAAATACTAGGCAGCTTAAAAGTGTCTAAAACAGGCTTTCAAATGTAAAGGTGGATTTGTCTGGACTAAGTCTAGAAGCCATTAGAATACTTACCTTGCCGCTAATCATTGCAGCCACTACAGAGTGAGCCAGAAGTGCTGTCGTATCATCTTGGCAACCTGCATCTTTGTAAAACTATAGCTGAAATCTGGGTAAGGGTGTTGGGTGGGACATGATATATCCTGACACTTTTTTTTTCTGTCTGGTTGATGTTTAGAGGTCGAGGTACTTTGGCCTTTGGATTTATTCACTTCCAATTTGGAATGGTTGAAGTATTAAAACTCTTAAGTGCATTTCTTCTCAAAGGCATCTTAAATAAAATACAGCTTAAACGAGTTATTGAAAAGAAACAGTTTCCACTTCTTCTTTAATCTGTCTCCCATGCTTTGTAACTGATGTTTAGTTTCATGACTCACATTTAACTAGCCTCAGGTTAAATTTCTTACAGCCTAATCCTGTACATCCTTCCGTAGTTAATGTCTGTACTGGGAGTTAGTGGACATTTTGCATGAGTAAAGACTGCTAGATGCGGTTCTGCAGAAGCTTGCCCTTTGTCTAGGAGGGGAGTAAGCTTTAGGAAAAGTTGGCATCTGTAGTTTTCTCCTCTCAGGCAACCAGGGAGGCTCCCAGGGTGTTTGGATCAGGGTCTTCCAGAATGCTCTGGGAATTCCCAAGGAGCAAAGTGTTCTGCATGTATAAGATATGGAAGCTGTCAAGATCTGATATTTATCTTGTAGGAGGCAGCCAAAAGAAAACTTGGTGGTAGTATCCCAAGCAGAGATTTCAACAAGTTTTGAAGGAGAAAAAAAAATGTATGTCAGCCAGAACTTGCTGTTCCCTTCAAGTGCGTGCAGACTGCCCTGTGTAAGACAGAGATGGGAACATACTCGTGATTTTACTTTGATTCCTGTCATTACTGAGAAATCTTCTGAGCTTTGACAGTTATGCTCAGAATCTGCTTCTCAAGACTCATTGACTATTCTGTGCCCTAGTTTCCTTTTCTCTGACTTTTTGTTGTGGAAAAGGAATTAAAAACAAGGCAAGAAGGGCATCTAGTAAAGAGAACCTGTGGTTGCTTGTTGCAAAGAGAAATGTGAATATAGTGCCAGTTTTCATTGCAAACATGACTTCCAATTAAAAAAAAGTCATTAAATAACAGCTATCTTCTTTTCTGCTGAAGAAACAGATTATGTTGAAAGACAAAGCAGCAAAAATTTCTTGACTGCTGTCAATCACCCAACTAAAAGAGGAAGAAAGTTGTGCCCTTCTCCCTTTCCTTGGTTTGTTGTCTCAGTGCTATAAATACTAAAGAGCCTTTAAGTGTCTTGCCCCTTTTGTTTGTTTGTTTTTCTTTGTTGTTCCTTCAACTGTTTTTGTTCATAATCAGACCAATTAGTATGTCGACAGACTTGTGGATTTTTATTTTCCTCTGAGTCTGGAGAGAGGTTTAGCAGATAAATATATTTGCCTCTAATGAAAGAGGGGAAATTGCAAACAAGAATTTCACTAGATACATGTCATTAGTTACTACTCCCACGTCTTACAGATGTGACATCAATCAGATTGTGGACCATATTCTTGGAGTCTCAGAGGGACCTGACACCATCTGCATGGCTCCTACGTTCAGGGTCACTAACAGTATGCAGAAAAAGATCACTTCCTGAGGTGTATCTGCCTTTGAACAGTCCTCTTCCACTCCATGACAAATACCTCAAATGGCCAACACCTGAAGGGCATCACTTTTCTGGTACTGACACTGATGAATGTACCCAAAGCTGAATTAGCACTTCCTCCTTACCTCAAATCCTGGCTGACTCATCCATGTACGGATTCTACTTTTGGAGTGGTGAATTAGTGCTGCCAAATCCAAGGGAAATGAGCAGGATGCAGAAAATCATACAGGGAGCTCCCATTTTTTTTTCTTCTTTCTAGAACACACACGGGGCATCAAAAAATCTTGGAGACTTGTTCCGCAAATATGCTGCATCTCAACAAGGTTTGTAAGCAAATCCCTTTGAATAAGGTGTTGCTTTTCTTATTTGTGAAGGCGTGTGTCTGTATTCTCTACCTGTGACAGATGAGTTAAGAAAAGGCAGAAAGTATGTTTTGTTTTTTTTTCCCTCTTATCTACCCTGCAACAGTTTTTCCACACAGGAGAGAAGTAATAAATTATTTCCTCTCTCTTCCTTGCATATCTAACCACGTAGTCATTGTTTTCCTCAAATCTAGCTGTCCACTTACATGGTGGTTTTAAATCCAGCACTGCAGGCCAGACACATGCTGCTTTATATGGAGGTACACAGAGGGTCCGTCTTTATTTCCATGGCTCCTATCAGCTCTGACACAGTGAGATTTCTTTGGGAGCTGTGCACATCCAGCCCCAGACAGCACAGAAGAGAGAAAGCTATCCTGGAGTTGGTTATCTTGGTCTTTTAATTCAAGTAAATGCTGGATTTCTTCCCTTGGGAAAATGTCCTCTGATATAAATTCAGTTCCAGTTAGGCCTTGCACTTTCTGTATCTAACAGAGCAACCTAGTTTCCTTCAGGCTTCTGAGTCTAACAACTTGGGAATGGTTTCTCCCCCTCCCTTTCCCCCCAAGAGATCATGCTTGCTAGACGGGCTTTCCCAAATTCTCACAGCTCTAATCTGGATACCATTTAGTGTGACAGCCTTCTTCCCGGGTTCCCACAGCTGGTTAGTGTTTTGAATTCCAGCCTCATGAACTCATATCAGGCTACATGGGCTAATGCTCTGAGCGCAACCTAGAGCAGATATCTCTGATGACAGAGTAATGGAGAAATCTGTGGTACTTTCTGCGTGTTTTTAAATGCAATGTTACTTGTAGTGTTCTTCGATTTCTGAAGAAACTGTTACCAACTGTAATGCCTTACAGAAACGTTTAAATATTAATGGCAGCAGAATAAAATCACTAAAGTAAGCTTGGTGAAAGACAAGTGAAGCAACTTGCTGCAATTCAAAATGACTATTGAATCACAGGGCTCACAAATATGGGTAAAAGTACCATTTAAAAATAATTGCAGCTATCTTCCACTGAACTATATGAAGGAAAAAATGTCCAGAAGAATTATGTCCCTTGTCCCATGCCGTATTCAAATTTTACCTTGAATACTGTTGGTTATCTACAGTGCAATGGACATAACACCCCTTTTTTTGAGTTAGATGTGGGTAATACCTTTGAATTCAGTGCTTTGGATTTATTTAAGTCTGACCTTGGAAGTGGCCTCTTCTTCAGTGCTGTTCTGCTTATCCTCCACATGATTTCTGGAGGCAACAGCATTCGATATTTTTTGGGGGAGGTATTTAGAACCTCAAACTTCTACTCATCCTTTGAGAATGCGCTACATCTATTAATTAGACCTGTAAGTCTCTAAATGTCCAGCACCCAAAACACTTCCAAAGTAATGTTCTCTTTGAAAACATTACTTTTGATACTCCATGTATCTACTCAGTTATGTAAGAAATAAAACAGAGCTGAGTTATTTCTGATAACAGAGGCACAGTAGCTCTGCTGAGTCTTGGGAGAGGTTGGTAGTCTGTACCGGTACAGGACCCTGCACATCTCTTCCTTACTTTGAGTCTTTCATTACTTTCTCATTAAAATAAACTATGAAAAATTATCATTTAGAATATTTATCACAATGGAAATAATTAGTGGCATGTGTTGAGAGCGTGGAGAAACAGTTGATGAAAGTTGAATATTTTGTCTGTGTTTGTGCCACTCGAAGCACTGTTAGGGATCTGTTTTACCTAAAAATTTATGAGTGTGAAGCTGTGCTCAGGGCGCATGAGAAACAGGATTTCACTTGAAACGTTTTCAAAACACTTGAGTGTTTGTTTTCCTTTGTTGACACAACTGCATCCCATGACTTGCCTATCCTTATTCAGTGAATAACAGTTGGGAGTTTGAGGACAGAGTGGATGGGAGGTGGCTCTCTTTTGTGAAGAGGAAGTAAGGAAGGTGGTCTGCTAGAAGTATGTAGAGGGATCTCTTTTTTTAATATGCGAGCCCATTCTGAGAAGAGGTCAGATACTTAGGATGTTCAGCAAGCAAGTAGATCTTCGTGGCCTTAAAGAAAATATGCTTATTTCTCTTTGTTTTAACAGGAAAGGAAAGGGTTTTTGTGAGTGGTTTTTAATATGGTACCCTTTTGCACAATCAGGTGATTCATTTTGGATGTTTCCTCTTGTGAGAAATCTGACTTAAATATGAAATTTGGATGTAGGACTGAAAGGGATCGGTTACATAATAAAAAAATGGTTACCTGCAGGCAGTTTACTCTACAGCCCTATTTGTAATTTGATCATGTCTGAATTTATATATTTTCCAAATACTGAGGAACAGTTTCTGGATCTTGTTCCTCTGATGCTTCAAAAACCTTCTCATTTCCCTTCAAAGTGTAGCAGCGCTCACCCTTTTCCAAGTGATATGATCGTTCCATTAAGTCAGGAGTTCTTAACCCGGATGTCCTCTAGAATGTGATATATCTCTTCAGCACTTTCTTCAGAAAGGAAGAAGGTAACTGGTTCCACTAGAGAATTCTAACCAGGAATTAGTCAGACCTTTAGGAAACATGGGAGAGCTAATGTTTACTGACCGTGTAATTAGCATGATGATTTGCTCTGTCTATTGGCCCTTAGCACCATATTTCCTGTCTGAACAGTGGAAAGCAAAAATATTAGTTGCTGTTTTACTAGAGGAGCAAGTGTCTTCCAAATGAACAAATGATCTATTACTAGTCTTGCAGACTCTTCCCATGGGAATATTCATTTTGCTTCTTTTTCTACAGCTAATTTCTTTCATACAGCAGGTTCCCAGACACATCAAATGCCTCACATGTTAAGCTGTTAGTTAAGATTTATAGTCTCTGTGTTATCAGAGTGAATTGCACTACGGCTGGCAGTCAGACTTCTTCTCATGGATGTGCGTAAAACTGAATACAGGAATAAACTGTTTTTTGTTATGTCTTTGTAAACACAAGGCGCTTTTAAGTCTTCTCTTCTGTTCAGAAGCTTGTTGTAGCCAAGGATCAAGCAGTGGATGATGTTCCTTTGCTTGTTGAAGGACTAAAATACGTGCTGTGTTGGTGGGCTTCCATAGACAGGCAAAGGCAATTGGAAAAGGTTGGAGTTAAATTCAGTGGTTGTGCGTTGCAACGGCGGTAACAGAGCTCAGATAACTCATGAGAGGAAAATGAAGACTCAGCAGATTGAAGAAAAGTAATTTTTTCTTAAGGCCTTCAGAATCTGGTGAC
>JAOWBP010001760.1:10451754-10461834 GCA_028571105.1 Tragopan temminckii | reverse complement strand
TTTTTGGAAACAGTGAATAAAATGTTTAATTTTGGGGGAAAAATCTCTTTAACAAAATTGAATTTCTAACTTATATTTAATGTTATGGGATAGCTTGGAATGTAATGGAGTAGTGCTTCTTAGTGTCAGAATCAAAACATGAGCATGAAAGTATAAGTACATTTTTAGTCAGGGCTGGAAATAAAACCCACGAGACTTTACAGTTCCTATAATTCTGCAGCCCATTTCCAGCTGCATAACAGGACACAAGAAAAACTTTTTTCAAAATAATAGAGTTAATTCTGTTGTTTCCTCACCTGTTTTGCTTCACTCTTCAAATAAATGCTGAATTATTTAAGCTTTCGTTAAACACACCTTGAATTTCTCGCAAAAAATAGAACAGTTGTTACAATGTTTTTAACATCTCAGACCCACAATATCTTATTCTGCAACCTTTGACAAGCACTAATGGAAAGTAGTGCATTTCTTAGCTATCAATGTAGCTTTGTTTTTGTATGTTTCAAGCAAAGGAACCGATATTTCTTTCTAGTGTTTGCTGTTTTGTCAGCAGCCCTGATGTTGTGTCATTGTGCCACTGCTTTGAGACGCATCTGATCTGTGATGTGAGACCACAAGATCTATTAGACCCGATAGTTAACTTCAGGTTTGAGCTGATCCATAGCAACAAAACTGAAGTGCTGATACTTTAACCACTCAGCCACACAACCCCAAAGTTTGCTGCTGTTCTTATGCTCGGGGGAGACTTCACATTGTCTTCATTTCCGAGACTTGTACTGTTCTTGTAGCTCATGGCTATGTGAACTGCATAGGGAATATGTTCTGCATATTGGTCTTTTAGTTACGGTCAGACATCTACAATAGTTAAAATATTTCAAATTGTAGTGCAATTACTAAGTCATCCTGACAGCTATTTCTGGTGTTTTTATTGCGGTGATAATTGCCTGATTTTTATGAAGAAGATTCTTTTTTTAGAAATGCATGGTTTAAAGTGGGCTCTTTTTCACTTGAGTGCTGAGCAGAATAGCAGAGTCTGTTTCTCATGTTACTAGTTATGTTTTTCTGTAGTAGAAAGAAAAGTACAAAGCTCTCTTATTGTACAGTGGTTTAGTTCAATTACTTTTCATCTTGGAGACCTGATGCTGATTTAAGTCATATGTCAAAATGAGTCTGTCTCATTCTAGTCTTTAATAGACCTGAATCTGCATTCCAAACCTCATTCCTTGCCTGCGCTTCATCCAGTTAATGAATTTTAACACAGGAGAGAGCTGGAGGTTGTAGGTAAGAACGTTGGAAGAGCCATTCAGTAATTCTGCCATATGTTCACTTGCCTACCTGCACAACAGCTTGAGGTCCTGATGGGACAAAGCAGGAATGCACCCGTGCAATTTTGATATTCTGGGTAGTTGAAATGGAAGTCAGACTGTCACCAGTGATGTGGCAGAAGATGTAATGCTACTGTGAGGGATCTTCTTAAAATCTGGGATCAGAACACTAGCTTGAAGTTGGTGTGTAAGAGGTTTAGCTGCTTTCTTTAAAATGTAAATATCTTGCTAGCAGCAAAAAAATGAAGAAAACAGAAATATTCCTACCTCAAATATTTAAAAAAAAATGTATACTGGAGATGATTTTAAAAATTGCTTTATGCTTACTATAATTACTCTGTGGTTAATATAAAGGCAGAGATGGTTTTTTTTAATTAGAGATTGAATGCAGTCTAATCTTTCTGTTAATTTGACCTTAGTAATTTTGTTTCACCTAATTATTTTCCAGCATAGGAAGTACCATGTTTCAGAATATCCTTCTTAATATCTCAAAGCGTTGCCACTTTTTCTCATATTGGAAATACTGTGTGATTTCAGTTTTGCTATGTTTGTACATAGATTTCAATTTTGAATGACTATGGGAAAAGTAACAAGAGTGCAGCTGATTTTTTTTAGATTCTTCCTATAGTAGCTGTTACTTGTTAAGATAATATAAATGCTAGCAGGAATTTAACAGTTTAATATATCATTTTTTCTTATTAAAAAAATAATCTTGGTTCCTAATTGCTTTGCTAGACTAAAACCAACCAACCAAACAAGAAAACAACATTTATTAATTGAAATCTCCTCAGAGTAATAGTTTGAAAACAAAGTAGAAAACAATTTTGCCTTACAATATTCTTCTGAGATTAGATTTCAGGATTTTAAGGAGGACAGAAATGAAAGGACAAGAATGTCTGCAGAACTATCCAGAAGGTGCCTTAGAGCTCCAGTTCGGAATTTCAATCCAATCTTTAGGCATTTATTTCCGCAAAGCTTTGTGCAGTGAAGAAATACTTTTACCCACATCCATGAAGTTACAGCATAGATGAGAAGCCAGATTTTCTGAGCACCTCAATAGATGGAGATCCAGGGGTAAGTTTTTTTGTGATCATAACTGGGAACAAAGTTTTGAAAGAAAAAATGGGCTAAATTTTTAAGTATTATAATAGGATCACCAGTGAGAACAAGTTTCATCTTCCTTGAGCAGTTATGCTGTATTTCACAAAGAATTGAAGCCTGACGCGTTTTACACTGGCAAAGAGGAGTGTCCTGTGGTGCAGAGTTAGGTAATCCTATTGGTACCCATCACCTCTCCTGGAGATAACACTTCAAGAACAGTGCCACATCTCAAGAGATTGTGGCATACCAGGCACTTCTTAATGTGAGGGTAACTAGGAGTGGAAAGGAAGAAAGTCACCGACAGGAGAAGTATATCAGCAAAAGTTCTCTCTCTGCATCGTCTGAGGAAAATGATAAGCAAGAGCAATATAAAAAGAGAGCCTCTGACCTCCCTCTGCTATGAATGGGATAGGTGAATATCTGGCAGCAGTTCCTTGTGCATCCTTTGCTTTGCAGTAATTAGTTGCTGGTGTAGGAAAATGGAAGCATTAATATGATTTTTCTTTACCTTAGAAATAATTACTGTCAGCACCTCAAGCAAGACAAGATGAAATATGTGCTAGTAATTTTCCAGTTTACATCAGCCCATACTGAGTTTAACTCATTGTTAGGAAGATAAATCCAGAGAGAGAAAGCAAGGTGTGTGCCCCTTGGTCTTGTCAGACAGCCTTTCCAATGCGTTTGCCGGAGTGGGGTTCTTTCTCTGCAACAAACCTACACGTCATGTGTCAGGCTCTTTGCAGATGGTGGGAACCTTTCTGCCCCGACTCCTTTGTGGTTCTCAAAAATCTCAAAGACATCCAGCAAGCACTTGTACACATGTAGTTAGTTGGTGGTCTGCCCGCTGGCTTGCACATTGGGCTCTTTGCAGGAGGGTTTGCTAGCATGTGGTTTCCATCTCAGAATCTCTCAAAGCCTTCTAACAGTGCCACATACTTCAACAACTTGGTAAGAGAGTTGTGTCAGCCAGATACCTGGGCTTTGGTAGCCCTCCACTTGCTTAGCTACCCCCTTGAACATAAACATCTGTGAAAGAAGTACAAGGCATTTTATTTCTCCTTTTGAATGCTCCTTCCTCAGCTGTGACAGGTTGGTGGTTTGTCTCTAGCAGCTGGTCTGCAGTGCTTCTGAGTTTGCTCCGGCACTGTTGGCCCTACAGCAAGGGCTGCTCAGCTGCCCTTATCACATCTGTATCTGCTGAGCTCCCCATTTCCTACCACTGGTGAAAGTTTTCACTCTATATTTTAATTTGAGAAAATCACTTTCCTTCTGCCCCTATTCTCTTCACCTATACCTGTATGTGGACTGGAAACTATGCTTACCCCAATATGGACAAAATATGAATTAACTAGTCATTAGGAGGCATCTTCTTGTCCTTCTAATACCTGGTAAAATATATGACAAAAATTCTTTCTTAAGCTTTACTTCAGGAACTGGCATCTGGCCGAGGATGACAGGGGCTAGGAGGAAGGCATGAGCTTGCCTCTGGACTTCAGGTTTCGGTTCTCAACCCTGCTGTAGATGGCCAGTCTACTAGGTGAATCTCTCTGATCTAGTTACTCAGTGTAACAAATGAATAATGTTTTTTCTTTTTGCACATCTGTAGTCACTTATGCCTTGGCCTGATACTTGTTTATATGTGCAGTGCTTATTGCTGTCTTGTAATCTGGTTAATTACTCTGATATAAATAGTATTTTTATGGAGAATGCTTCTTGATATGAGAAACTGTGGCCCTGTAAAGCTCAGGCTTTCAGAATTGAATTTCAGAAAACCTTGATGTGCTGTCTGGAAGACACAGATTTTTTTTGCTGTTAGCAGATGCCTCTGACTTTTTGCCATACTCTGATTTTGATTTATCTTTCAGTCTTGCAGCTACATCATGTTGTCTCTCTGGTTTTGTGAATGGAATGTCATGTTCTCTATCTGCATAAAGGTCCTTTCATTAGATGCTCCCTCTGTTCTTAAGACATTTAAAGAGGTTAATTTGGGGAAAAAATTCTTCACAATACACGACATTTTCCTTCCATTATTCTTCAACTGTCCCAGATTTATGTGGAAAGATTACACATAACATCTTGTTTGTAAGAATATGTACACTCACCATTCACACAGAAAAAATATTACAATGTATTCTTTCTGTAGGGAAAGAACTCTGGCCAGTCAGGGCAAATTACATCATGGGACTAAACAGTTTTATCGAAATCCTGAATTGACATAACTAATTTGCAACACTTTTTATATCCTTTCCAAAGCAAAATGACCAGAAGAACAGATGCGCAGCGCAAATAATTGCTGACTTTGCCACTGCCTTTTGCCTGTACCTCTCCTGCAGAGCTTCTGGTAACATAAACAATTGCAACCCAAACCTAGAAAGACTTGTGGGAAATTGAACCAACATTCTTATTTGTGTTTCAGCAGAAGTTTGCTCATCCTTCTTTTTTTTTTTTTTTTTGTTCCCAACATGCTAACAGATGTAAATATGAATCATATTTCATTCTCAGACTCCTTATAAAAATACACTCACAACCAAAGATTCTGAGTAATAAAAAATTTTGGATGCATCTCCAAACCACAGTGAAACATCCTATCCCCAAACGAGTCAAGGCTTGGCTTGCACACCTCTGTCTGAAAACGAGGGGAAATCTTTTGAATAGCATTGCTGTTTATTTGCGTGTTTCTTACTTCTCAGACAAGCAGCACTGATAAACCTGTGTATGTGCACAGATGTGTGCTTCTAAGAATGTGTGTTTAGGTGTATGGTTTCCCGTCTTTCTTATCTCCCCTGTCTGTTCTTTATGACTGATCTGCACTAGACATTTTTGTGGTTTTAATGGCTAAAACAAAGCTGATGCTCATTGTTTTCAGTCAGCCTCCTTCTCCCTCCTCCTCCCTTCAAACAGCAAGCACTTCAAACAAGTTTCTGAATTAGGCTTTCTGAATTTGCTTCTACACCAGCCAAACCAGGATAGGGCACAGTCTGGTACAAGTTAGCATATCAGTCAGTACTCAGGGATTGGTGCCGTGGATTGGGTGTGAAGTTTTTTGGAGTTACTGGAAGGCATCTTGCTGGCTTCAGGCTTGCTACAGTGACCTATAAGACAGCACCCTTCATTTAAGGTCAAAATAATTTGTTTGCTTCAGTTAATGATCATAGAAAAGATAGGCTGTGTACTGTTCTAATGAAATAAAAATCTTGGGATGCAAGTTTGAGTATGGACAGGCTCATCTTGCATGCTCATGTTGTTGAATTGTTACCAGTTAAGTAGAACTCCTGGCGCAGTTCTGGCATGTGCTAAGTAACAATCACCTATGAGACCTCTGACCATGTTTCAGGAATAGCCCAGGCCAGGAGCTGGTCCCATTGGGTAGTGTGAATGGTATAACTGTTGGTGTTTTCAATCGGAACCATGTTTTACAAATATTCTAGTTTGGGATTCTACATCCCCTTTTCCATGTGAGCAATACACACAGTGTAGACACTCATGTTTCAGGAATTAGATGCTACAAGCTGGCAGGCTTTAGTCTCACCTGCTGAAAATATCAGCTGCTTTGAACAGAAAACACTTAGAGTAGACTTAATTAAGCATGGACTGTTTGACTCACCTGGGTTTTGAATGTAATGGGTTATTTTCCTGGCAAGGAGCCAACATAGCAGAGGCTGTTTATTAAGTGTAAGCATTCACTTTAATCCTCCCACACCGATTCACAAGCATCTTACTGCTGCAGGTGATCCTGTGGCATTGACAGGTTCCTGTTTCTCTGTGGACCTTGCAGAGTGTGTGTCCCGTGTCCCCAGTGCTAAAGGAATCTAAATCAATATGGGGAACAGCAGCAGGAATGGGAGGTTGGGGTGTGCAGAAGTGTTTCTGAGGTGAGGAGAAGGCCATTCCTTTGTACTTCTTTCTACATCCTCTGCCTCCAGTCTTTGTTTAGAAATACACCTTTAATTGCAATGGGATTTAATGAAAACTCTTCCAGGAAGAAAAGAGTATAGTTATCACTTGACTGAATTCTCTTGAGGGATTTCTTGTATGCATATGTTGGGACAGGGGCCTTCTCCAAATTTTATACAGAAAGGAACATTGAAAAATGGTTTCTGCTTCGTTATGCTCCTTGCACACCCAAGACAAAACTGTACGTGCTGTCTCCACCCCCTGGATAAAAAAAAAAAAAAGAAAGAAAACCAACAACAAAGAGAGGAGGCAGCAATGATGAGCTTCTCTGGGAAATGTGTATTTGTCTTTGCCCATTTAGAGGTTTAATATTACTTTAAAATATGTTTCTGCCTGAAGAACTGAGGAGATAGAGAGGTTCTGCTCTTCTGAACTTGGTTTTCTTGACACAGGGCACAGGGAAGTATAGCAATACGTCATGCCTGCTTATATAGCAAACTGCAGCACAGCACATGTGTTCTGCTGGCTTCTTTTCACACCAAATCTTGATATTCTGGGAATGCTGAGGACACCCCAGGCTTTGTCATGGACTGAGTCATTTGAGGATTTTTCTGCTGTAACTAGAGAAGATTCATATAGAATCTTGTTAGTGTTTACCATGAACAAACAAGCCAGAGGAATATGTGGTCAGCGTGATTATGAGGAGTTGAAATAAAGAGAAAAGCCAAAATGAGTGTAGACGTGATCAAAGGTTTACTCTAACATACATGCTAAAAGTACCTTCCCAGATTTTATGGGAAATCTATTTAGGACTCTCTGTTACCAGGAAAACTTCTGAGCTTTGTGAGAGCGATGTCATATATGCTCATGTTAAATAAGAAGCTGGAAGCAAGGCCATCGTTGCTATCTTTCTTTCCCTTAGATTATTTTGAAATGTAATTGTTGCAAAACTGTCGTGGCTTCCTTTCTATTGATTTGATTTGTTTTTTTCTTCCTGCATATATCACCTTATTTGTGAGAGCAGGGAGGATAGGCAGGGAAGAAGGGGAAGCAGTTGGAGTTTCCTTTCTGAAAACACTAGCTGGCTGAACTGAGTGGACTCAGAAGCAGCCGCAAGATTTTTTTACAGGGAAACAGCAGTTACTTTTTTGACTGTGAACTGGAAAACATACTACCTCAACAATGTGATTTTCAGTCATTCTCTGCTGTGAAACTGTTTTTATGAAGCGTTTGGAATAACCTAATTTACAACCAAAACTAAATCTACTGTTTTTAGTTTTGCCCATGAATGACCTAATGTAAGGATGTGTTGGCTTTCTTCCTGTAAGGAACAGCTTTCTGTTTTGATTTGTTTCCCCACTTGTGACTTCAAAATAGGTTGTCTTCCTAGCTACTTAGTTTATATTTTCTCCATGATATGTAATGCTGCAGAAAATTACAAACAGAAGGAAAATGTAGTTCAGAAGACAGAATTTTTCAGTGATATATTATAGCAACAGTGGAGTACTGAATCTGTTGAGAGGTAAACAGTTTTTAAGAAAATGCTTTATAAAAGATTAGTTGCTTTGTTATTTAACATATTGGCTAGAATGAAAAAAAACACCTGTCATTTAATTTAATTATGAATTTTCATAGACGCTGGTAGGGTAACTAAATGAGAAAGCAGCTTAAATTTATGATAATCAACACCACCTATTCTGGAACAGCCTCCTATATTGCACTAAGTGAAGGATACACCTTATTCTTGAAAAGAGATTTGGGCTTAGCTTTTGCACTCTCCTATTGGAATTTAAAACAGTTGAGGTTGGATACTTTTTTTGCTGTTTGTTTTTTAATCTAGTCTGCAACTTGTAAAAAAAAATAGCAGTAGAAATGACTTAGAAATATCTCTTTTTCTGTGAAATTTTATTCTTTGGGCTAGGCAACATATACATTTGAAAAGTCAGAATTTACTGACTTCTTGCACTTATGGGCTTTGCAGTCCAATGAAGATTTTATTAACTTCTGTAGATTGATTTGGAAGAGATACTGTGAAAATCAGGGTTGAACATTTTCCCTCCTTCCTCTGCAAGCTGTGTGAGAAATGAAAAGCATGAAGTAAAGTGAACTATGCTACCCAACCACTTCAGGAGTTGAAGGCTCCTGTGCCTGAGGATCTGACTTTTTGATTTAAGTGGTCAAGAGTAATAAACTGTTATGAACACAATGTATTATTACTTTGATCCCTTGGATATTATTAGAGCTGTGTAAGTAAATGTTTGATCTGTAAGATCTCACAGCACTCCTGTCTCACAACCATCTCATTTTAACTGTGCTTGACAGGGCAAGTTTCAAAGGCTTTGTAAAAATGTAAAATGCATATTTCAGGTTCCAGCTAATAAAGAGTACCTACTACCTATTGGAACCCAATGCCCTTTTGAGGATCTATGTACTGGGAAATGGCTGAATAGGACAAGCCTTTTTCGTGTATGTTTAGAGTTAGCATGTGTGTATGAATATGTATATATATGTGTGTATATATATATATATATATATGTATACATATGATGGTAAGACTTTGAAAAGGAAGTCAGTAAGATGATTGATACTCAGATACATCCAACCTCTTGAATGTCCAAGCACTGACAGCATCTGTTCCTGTTCTTACACAAGTTAGGTATGATGGACAATGGAAAAGGCTCTGGCGAAGGGAAAATGATTGCAAGTGTTGAGATTGCTGTGAAAAATCAGTCAATATTCCTGGGAGATAGCTGGGTTCATGATCTGATCTGGGGGCACTGCAAACAGGGGAAACAGAGAGTCAAAGATTCTCACCCCACAGACACAGACAGTGGCAACTGAGCACAGTCTGCTATTAAATATGCCCAGGAACACTGGTCCCACGGAAGGGATGAGCAAACCCTGTAGATCCTGAGATTTTCTACAGCATGACATAACGTTTATCAGAAATGTAAAACCAGTTTGATGTCAGAGCTTTCTTTTTTTTTTTTTTCCTATAATTCAAACCTACTGTTGGCTTGATTTTCCTTTCCTCGTTCCTGAAAGTGATTTAATTTCAAAACAAAAGCACAGTTTTCCAGAGTCTGTGCAGAGTTAAGGCTAGGAAGTTACCCATTGAAGGTAGGTTAGGAATGTGCCAGTAAATACACATCTGCCTACCTATCCAAAGTTGTACTTTTTCACTGAGCTGCTTTGTGTGTCTCCTGATGCTCATTTTTTCTAGTTATGCTTCTTCTTCTCTTCCCACTCAATTCTATTTTTAATTAATCTGTGTGTGGCTTAGACTTGGAATGAAAATCTGACGAAGGTCAGATGAACCTTTGAACCATTAGAAGTATTACAAAATTAGTGTAAGAAGGACCACTTGATGAGTGACCCTTAGTTATCCTGCAGGTACCTTTTTTCATTCTTAAAAGCAGCTGTGACCATAACTGCTCTCCTGTGTGCCTGTATACAAAAGGGCTCATAACTTCCTTGGCTATTTATTTTCCTCAGAAGACTGTTTTAGAGACAGCATCAATGGGAGATGTAAGTAAATGATAATTAAAAGTTCTTCCATATTTACTTTCATATTAATTTTTAAGAGAACTTTAATACATTAGAAAGCAACGGCTTACCAAATTTTTGCTAGCTATGAAATTAATACTGTACAGTTCTATTCATAATAAAAATTCAGGTTAGCCTTTCCAACATGGAAGACTTGCAAGCTATGAGTATTTACAATGGTCTTTTTTCCCTACTTAATTTTTTAGAGAAACTTTTC
>JAOWBP010001760.1:10428232-10441805 GCA_028571105.1 Tragopan temminckii | reverse complement strand
TTGTTGCTGTTGTTCTTTTCTCCTCACATCTGACCAGTTGGGAAGGAAATGTCCCAAGAGAAGTGATTGGATATCTGACAAGATACATGCAAGAAGATACAAGAACCTGAGTTTCTAGATGCATTTCTGCTTTTTGATTTGTTGTTTGTCATATTTGAATTGAGCACCCTTGAGTTTGATTTTGATCTTTCTGATAATTTTAGTCTTGGATGATGAATCAGTTTCCAGCTAAACACAAAGAATGGACGTGAGGGTCTAACTAATTCTGTGTCTTCTGTAGAAGCTTTCACTAACTTTTGTGGACCTAATTCCAAAGCTGGTGTTTGTATATACAGTACATATAAGAGTAACTAAATGCTTTGATAGGAATATCATTAACTTAGGACTGGTAGTTTACCTCAGGAGCATAAGGAAGTCCTCAAGTGCCTAAGGACTATCATAAACTTCCTTCCAGTACAATTGCAAAGAACTCTTTATTTTCAATCCCACATTCTCCAGAATAGAATTTCATAGTGTATGCCCTCAAAAAAATACAGAGCTCAGAGTGCTACAACAATACTTCATTAGGCCCACAATTCTCCCCATAAATAAAATTTTAAAAAAAGAGAGAAGGAGAACAGATGGCATTTGCGATCTGCTTGTTGCATAATGTCTCTTCAGGTATTTTACGAAGGCCCTCAGAAACAACAGGGTAAGAAGCCAAACAGACTAAAGCAGTCTTTCTAAAATGCTGACGTAGCAAATAGTTGATGCCTTCAAAAAAGCAATTCTCTTTGAAGTCCTCATTTCCAAGTACCGTGTAAAGACAAAAACGTCTCTGGGATTCACTCTGCTGGTGCTAATAAAATTTAAATTTTTAACTATGTTTGAAAAAATGCAGACATGGCAAAATCCAGGGGAGGTTATTATCTCCTATACTACATTCTTCCAGTGTGTTGAAAAAATGCTGGCTTAATAAAGCTTTATGATTCGAGTCAAAGAAATGACAGCAAGTGTAGCATTATTGCAGAATGTCCTGGTTTGCGTCCTGTTTGCCTTCAGATTCTGCCCTCAGATATTCTATATAGATAGACTCTTGATAAAAATCTGTCATACGTATATATGCCAGAGCAACACTTCTCAGGGCAGACCCCAAAAACTTGAAACTTATGGAAACATTCCTATCTGCTTTCATTAGCTTTAGACGAAGCCTAAGCCTTCTGTGCTTTCTTTGTTACATGCCTGATTTTCCCACTTCTATCTGGGGGGTTATAGCTAGATGCTTAAAAGAAACAATCAAGTAATTGCCACAGGTACTGAAAGAATCCTTCTGCTGAGGGTGCTGCTATGGTCCTTGGGTTCCTGATGTGAGCTGGTATTCTTTTCTTGGTGAGTAACGTGTCAGTCTTGGAAATTAGGCAAGCATAAGAATGTATTATTGAAAAGTAAGTGAGCTTGATACTTGATAAGAGTATTTGAAATTGCCTTTTTATTTTGTCTTACAGAGTGCCTTATCTTACTGAGTAGTTTTCTAATAGTGGGCAAAAAACTTCTCATGGTTGTTGAAAAATAAACCCCTTTGGCAAGGCAAGATTTTAAAAAAATTTTGAAGGGACAATGAATACTGCCCAGTGAGAGGTAAATGGCTGTGATGGAGCTCTATTAACCAGAGGTGAAGGAAGAGATTTGTACTAATCTATCATGATGCCATAACTGGAAGAATAAAGTGATCCTTTATGGTAAAAGCATTCCCTGGATTCAGAGAAGTAGATAAAAACATATGAACTCTATTGTCTACTGATTTGCAGTGAACTGTCAGTGTTTTCTTGTTACCTTCGCCATTAAGCTGGTGGAGAACATAGTGGCTGAACTCAGCTGTGGTAGGCTGTGTAAGTTTTCTGAGCCCTGGGGTCAAGATCTCACTTCTTTTCCATTCTGAACTAGTATGTAGAACTTGGGGTCTTCTGTCTTTCGCTCTTTGACATGCACAGGGAATTTCTTTATTGATTTTTAAATCTCTGTAGATTCTGGTCCTGTAAAATGCTAAGTAGAAACCTATTCCTTAATTTAGAACTAAACCGTGTTTGATTTCAAGCCTTTGCTGAAGGTCTTGCCAAGGACTGATGAGATTGCATTGAAGTTCAGCTATATAAACACACTGAAATGCTCCTAAAACCAGGGCAGGAGCTGGGTACAGAGAAGCAAAAAGGGATGAAATCACTACATCTTTCTGTAGTATTATCAATTGCAAATATGTGTTAACATAATTTTGTCATCTTTAATTTTGTTGTGAGCTTGTAAAAAATATGCTTTTGTATCACTTCACATTCATAATTTCCATTTGGGTTATTCGTTGGCATTTTAGATCCTACAATAATGTTACTGCAGTGTCCTGTCATTTTCCTGATCAATTTTATATCCTTGTGTTTCTATCTTAATTGATCAAATAGCACTGGTTTTTTTTCTGTTAAAATATTCCAATGTTGAACAGGCAATAGAATAAATTGGGATCAATAACTCTAGGTGAGTAGCTACTAGCACAATGTAGAAGAATGTTTTGGTCTAGATATTTTTGGGACAGCATCCATTTTTCCAGCCCAAGATCTTGTATTCTTGTCGTGCTCAAATCACTGTACTTTCTATTAGCTGTAAAGGGAAAACATGCCCAAATGTCTTTGTATAACCATATGTGTCTAGAACTAGAATCAGATGTTATGCTTTCACTTCAAACTTGTACATAGTACCCTTGCAACATAATACTGTGCCCCTTTTATGTCAAGATGTCAAATCTCTCTCTATTTTTACTTCCACCTATATGAAAATGTCATCAGGGCTAAAACTGAGCTGTTTTTCACACCCTGTGACCTATAAAACATAGAAACATTACACTCATTAAATTTTATGAAAGGAATTCTTCTTTCTTAGAGTGCCGCAAGTAACATTTTGTGGTGTGTGTTTCACGGTTAAAAGGCAACAGCAATTTGAGGACTAACACCCCATTCCTCCGTTACTACATCAGGGATATTCCACTTGTTTAAAATTACAACTTTGTTTTATGCTCCAAGAGTGCCTTGGAGAATACTTGTCTCAAGAAACGTGGAGAATGTATGTACGTGTGTATATATATGCATTTAACAGTAACCAGAGCATAATGAAACAACTGGGACGTAATTAAATTAAAAGTATGGGACATATAGTTTGTTTTTACTATCTGAATAATATAGAGGAAACTAAACAAGTTTGGATAACTGAGATCTAAGATGCTTGAAGAAATACTTAATATACTTTGGGAAGAAAGCAAAAGGACATCACTGGTACCATAAGGCCACTAATTGGAATGCAGCTTTTTCAGCATTCCACTATGTGGTAGGGTAGGAAATGTTGAATTGCTATGGCTTCTATATCTGAAAGTACACTGTTATTTTTACCATCTGAAAAGTACTGTGTGATATCAATATTATGTATCAGTGAAGTAGCCTGTGTTATTAGTGTTTCACTTATTCTTCTTGTTAGGCTTGAGAAAGTAGGAAACAAAATGGCCTTATTTCTGTATGTGTTTTGGAACAACAAGCAGCAAAAGCAAGTTTTAGCCGGTGTACTCTTTTCAGTCCAGAAACAAGGGGAAAAGTGCTGTCCTGGACCTCAAATTCTACAGAATGCTACCTGCACCTTTTTCTCAAATGAAGCATCAGCTACATCAGTACGATAGTCCAGACTCTGTGCTCTAACTCTTAGAAAGTGTCTGACTGTTGCTACTGATACCACAAAGTCTGAATTTATTGGAAGCTCTAGATACTAGAACTTGAAGAGTCTCAGTGCTCAGTTATGAATTAAAACAAAGACATTGCTGCTCAGGGCAAATTGGGAAATAGGACATAGATGAATCCAAGAGATTAAAAATTGAGAGGATAAGAAGAGTCCAGGATACTTAATTGCAGGTGGTACCTGGACCCAATTCACACAGTTCCAACACTTGATTTCAGCCATTCCAGTTGTGGTCTTTTGTTAGGAAGTATAAATAAATTCCTAGTATTGAAGGCCTTGAATACCACTCTCAGAGGAGTCAATTCTCACCTAACTGCAGGAATTTAAAAATCAGTCATATAGTCTAAGGTAATTATCTCGATTTTCTTTACAGTCCCTTGGTAGGGGTGACAACCTTTATGTCCTTCTGGAGATCCTATTTTTCTTTCCTGAATATGGAAGAGCTTGATTATCTAGCATGGACTAGGGAGAAACCTTCTGAATGATGTGAATAAAATGAGGTGTTTGGGCAAACTAACACGGCAAAATGCTGAAACAAGAGCAATAAGATATTCTGTGATCTGTCATAACATTTCCAGTGGTTCTGGAGGCAGCCTGCAGATGTGCAGACAGGCAGCTCCTTGCCCACTGTCCCGACAAGCCCAAGCAGTGTGGGATGAAGGTGCTGCAGTTGAATGCTCCTTGAGCTGCCACTGGTGCTTGAGGCAGGGCCTTGTTGCTTGACTCTTGAGCTGCTGGAGGAGCTGCTGGATTTGTATTCTCTGCAGCTGTGTTATTAGAGAAAAAGGAACAGAAAGCTACTGCATTGCTGTGTTGCATTTGGCTGTGAATCTTTTCATTTAAGAAATTTTTGTTGGGAACTTTAAAAAGTTACTGTTAACACTAGATTCTTTAAAATTAACTCAGCAATGAGGGCACTTTTAAACGCCATTGGAACCTATTGTATATAGAGCCTGTTACTTATTTTGGAACACTCTAAATTGCATATTACTGACCTGAGAGACTATATTGGGCGCCACTGTAATGCTTTTTATTACCTCATCAATCTCTTTTCATACAGTTAAAAAGTTATTTGCTTACAGCTAAATACCAGAAGCTTGCCGACACGGCGATAGAGAACACTGCCTCTAACTACCACAGCAGAAACAAACTGTTGGCTTTCCTTTGCATTGCTGACAAAGATCTTAATGTGTGAGAGCAGAAAAAGGCCGAGATCACTGAGATGTGCCTGGGTATGCTTAGGGTGTACTATCCTCAGCTGCTTCATACTGGCGTTCTGTCTGCTGAACGTCTGTCTCAAACGTAGATTGTACACTCTGGATATGGAACCTTCTGTGTGCATGTAATTATTTGTGAAGCACATAAGCAGAGTGGAATTATCGAAGCAGGATTGAGACATATAGTTTCATGGAGGGAAGGGTCAATGACAAAATCCTGTGGAGCCAAGCATACCCTTTTCTTTCTACGATATGTGGAGACATATTAGAAGACCAGGCTACACGTATTCTGAAAATACAGGCACTCCTTACTTTGGAGAGCTCCTCATCTTTTGCTTTATTTGTTTTGGGGACTGAAATCTGTTTAGATGAAACTTCAAAAAGCAAATGTGTTGCGTTTTTCAAAGATCATTGTGTATGAAAGCAGAAATGTGAGCTGGGTATATGTTAACATAGTAAAAATAATGTGCATGCATTTCCAATTCACCAGTGTGGATTTGTCCCTTGGTAATAAAAAAATGTCACAATTTCTGCACGAGATAAGAATAGCCTTGATAATGGTGGGAGAAAGATTGCTGACAGGATACTATCAGCTTAGAAATTAATTCCCTTACTTAGTCCACCAGACCAAGCCTGAGACATGTTTTGTACTCTTATCAGTGTCTGACTGAAGATTTAGTGGAAGTTCCTCAACTGACTTCAGTGGTCTGTGGATCACTGCAACTTTACATAATGCAAATGTATGTGGTGTGAGAAGGACTTGTTGCTAAGAATTAGGCTCCATTCTAACCTGCAGTCATTGGATTTTCGTGTTTGGAGTCTCATTTATACAAAACACCAGACTGTCTGATAACAGGCCTGAAACTCTGTAAATAAATAAGAATAAAATGTAACAAAGTTTGGTTTCCTGCAGTAAGAATACTTTAAAGCAAACAGGCGCACTTTTGTTTGATAGCTTTCTAAATGATACTATCTTGAGTTCAGCTTTCAGACATCTATTTTAAAAGCTTCTGCTGCTTAAATGATTTTCAATCTGTGTTGGTACGCTGTTGCTGTACCTTCACGGCTTATACAGCTGTCAGATACCTGTGGAGGGTCCATTATAGATCAGCTCCCTAGTAGTAACATGCAATTGGCCTGAAGGGAGGCTCAGGTCACACAATCTGAAAGGTGCAAAGAGTATGTTGTTTGTTTTATTTGGTTTTGAAGAGCCTGGGAGTGCTTGAGGATTTGGTGAGGTTAAAAAATAAAAATAAAAAAAAATAATTAAAAAAAAAAGGGCAATTTTAGTCTGAAGGAAATAGTGTGAGCTGTCACTAAATCGTTTTGCATTTTCTCAAAACATACCTTTCTTTAAGTTCTCCACTTTACTCTGGTCACATGCTTCTGCCAGCTGCTTGAGTCAAGCCTGGGAAAACCATCTGCATCATGACTGCGTTCCTCTCATTACTCTGCTGTTTTTGAGGAAACAGATGCAGAAAATGTAAGGAGAGTCACTTTTCTTAAAATGTCTGGAAAAAAAAAGCAGATCTGATCTCTCTTTTTGCTAACTAATTTATTTTGTGTGTCTATATATGAACATGTGTAGAAATAAAAGGCACTGGAAAGAGAATGGTTGGAAAGAATAACTTGAAAAGTAAAGGCATGACTTCCTGGTATTTGCTTTTCTTTTTATGGTAGTGTGTTTTCTTTTATTTTTGGTACAGTATTTATTTGAGATGAAGCATTTGTTTTTAGTGATGACCTGTGTGTATGACTATTTTCAGATGGGGAAGAGGATGTTCAGGAAGATAGAGACCTGTGCAGGGTACTGCGGTGATTCGATGACTTAGCTGGAATTAGGACTTGGCTATCCTTTTGACTCCTACTACTGCTTAGACTTCATCTCATTGTCTCGAGCTTGCCTGGTCAGCAGGTTTTAAAGTGAGGAATAAAGGCGTAGTTTTAAAGAATGCAATCAGACCTCTATCTAAACTTGTCAAATGCATTGTGTCATCCCACGCTTGAGCAAATCGCATGTCTTGTGTTGAAAACAATATGGACGGACTTCAGAGCCTGCTTCAAAGCCCAGTGAGGTGGTGGGAATCTTCACATGGGCTTCTCTGGGAGTTGGATCAGACTCATGAGTCATACATAAAAATTTATTTCAAAGAGAGACTGTGTGGTGGAAACGAATCATTTCATATTTGTGTTCCACAGGAACTTCAGTGTCTGTTGTTCAAACATCTCAATATTTCCCTTTGTTTCTGTGGGTACTCCCACTCCTCACATTTAAGAGATAATGTAGATGAGATGTAACTAAAACTTGTGTTATTTTGATGCCACAAATGTCTTCCCAATATTTAAAAAAAAAACCTGTAAAACAAACACAAATATACATAGCATGAATTAACAGTACTTGAGACATACAAAGACGTAGCATCAATTTGCATACACTTCATAGAGTATTTTATTGTTATTAAAGGTTTATTTTAGAAGTACTAAATCCAACAGTGATGAAAAGAGGTTCCAAATTCCTTGTAATAAATTAGCTCACATACGCTGACATGAGAATAACTCTCTGCTTTTTGACAGGAGAGGGCTTAGCCCTTGACATTTAAGTTCAATTGACTTTTTACTACACTGTCAAGTGGGACCAGTTCTTTTTTTTTGTTTGTTGAAACGTTTAAGACTGAGTTGTTTGATACCAGATAATAGTAAGAAGAGAAATAAGTTTTTCCATCTTTTAGTTACAAACGGACTACTCATTGTCCACCTCAGTCAACTTCATTTTTGAGTGCTATCAGTTCTGTGATTCTGTGATTCTGTGATTCTATAGACATATGCTATAGTACTCACTTAAATGTACAACCATATTTTTATAGCCATTAGATTACGTGGCATTAGTTCTGCACTATTTATTACATGAATTAATGAAATATCTGAACTGAGCTTTAGTATGAGGAGTCTATGACACTGAACGCACATCTGAGCCCACATGTCCAATTATGTTTCTAATTCATCAAAACACAAGTGGGCAGGTCTTGAGTTTGATCTTTTCCCTGACTACTTTTACAGAACATCTAATTTCCGCCCCCTCCTTTCTTGAGATCTCTTGGATCTGCTGTGCTGCTGCATTTAGTTTTGGCTTCAGCAAGCTCTTGGGAAAAATGTAGGGCTGGTGTGCAAGGACATCAGTCTCGGAGTGCTCAGTATGTGAAGTCAGAAGGAGGCAGACCAGTGTTTGTGATGTGGACTTCTTACTGTTGAGTAAGATACCCAGAAATGTAGATCTAAGATGGTTTCAAATAACAGTTGATGAAATCAAAAATAGGAAGAAATCAGAGCTGTTTCTAAAACTTTTTTTTTTGGTCCTCAGTTGAAACCACTTTCGTACTTCCCCAGTCAAGGTCTATGTTTTTCAGTTGACTTATTATTTTGTTTCTAGGTATTTCAAATGCTCCAAAAATATTACAGTAAACTAATTCTTTCTGACCTCTGGGGAAGAAATAGGGATGATAAATTCCACACTGTCCTTTGGTAGTGAGTCAGCAAGTTCTTACTCATTTGGTTTTCATATATGTTTGGGTTTTTTTTGTTTTGTTCTTGTTTAAGCCAATGGGAATTTCCTCTTTACTCCCTTCTCACACCTAAAGCAAAATCCTGCAGCTGGGCAGCGATTTATGGAATTGCTTGATCACTCCTAGGGAAAAAAAAACAACAGCCAAAGCCCAGTACAAGACTTTTTCTAGCTGAATTGCCTAATCCTAATTGTCTAATCCTGGATTTGTAAGGAAAATCAAAACATGTACAAAATGCAAGTTGACAGATGCTGAGATTACAGCTCTTTTGACCTTAGTTTCTTATCACTTGAGTTGAAATGCCAACTGTTTTGTATCCAAGGCAAATGATAACCATAGAATCACTTTGGTTGAAAAGGACCCTTAAGTTTCTCAGGTTTAGTGCATCCTGGTTTGCAGAGGTTTGCATGTATTACTTCCTAATAGTTTTGCTATGAGTGAATAAATATAAAGGGTTTTTTTTGTTGTTGTTGTTGTTGTTTTTTTAAGACTACAGTTCTTCATATGGCCATGGATATTGTCTTCTTGAAGGTAGTAGTCTTTCACAATGCTTTTTGCTAAGTGGGTCACTTCTTTAAAATTATTTACAAAGTGGAGAGCGCTTTCTTAACAAAGGTTAATGTAAATAACTTAAACTGTTGATCTTTGTAAGACTTTTTTCATTCAACACAATCTTCAGAAAGTTATATCCAACATTTCAATCCAGCAACACTGATAAATCATTACTGGCATGCGTAAGAAGAAAAGTAAAGGTAATCACTGATTCTTCACAATAATGAGCATGCACAGAAATGTAAGCATCAGGTCTGCTCACTAATATTCTTTCATGAGTGAACTGGCTATAAATCAAATTGACAAATGAGACTAAAATGTGATAAGTACTTGCTCCATCTTATATTTATTTATAATTTTCTATGTAAATTCTTCTTAAGCACAATTCTGTCATGCATATTTCACTCATATTTGTGAGTGACAGCTTCATTAAACCATTCAACAATTTCATGTGAACTGTCATGTACCAGTTTCTGTGTCCTTTTTAAAACGAGAGCCATAATTCTACCCAAGTTAATTGATGTAAAGTCTTTTCTTAGAGCACTGCTCTCTCCTTGCTCACTTGGGACATATCCCAAATGTATATTTGTTCTTTATTACTATACAACAACAAAATACACAAAGCTTAATTCTGGGAGTAATTATATCTCATCTGAAATCACCTCAAGTTCAGTCCTTGCCATTGATCAGTATTTGTCTGTATATTCTCATGGATGTATGTTTATTTCTGAAGCCTGAGCTTTTCACTTGAGTCAGGATGCAGTCTAAATTCACTGTTACAGCTTTCTCTATGTGCTTTTGAAATGGGGAAATGAATCCATTTTGATTTGAGCTTGGCTGCTCCATTCTGGATAAAATGTCAGTATTGAGATTATGTCTACCATTACACAGCAAATCACTGCTTGAAAAGTGAAACATATCCTACTGGCTATTTTGTAGCCCCATTTTGATGTGGGAGAAGTGCGTTTTGACAGGGATACAGAAGTTATATAGTTCCATAGTACCTTCTCATATGGAATGAGGAAAGGGACAAAGTGAGAAATGCTAAAATTTCAGGAGAGAGAGATTTCCCTACTGCTAGTCACAAAAAAATATTTTTAGAATAAGAGGAGGAGAAAAAGAAAAAAAAAGAATCCAAAAAGTTGTACGTGCCTGATGTCAAAGAACAGCCAGTGTGCCTAATACACTGGAGAACAACTCATCCATGGGAAAATATGACCCTTTTATTTTGGATGTAGTGTTTAAAAATACAGAGGTGACAATAAAACTCATAGCTTCTCTTTTGTACTCTAAAGACAAAAAAAGATGAAGCCACCATAGAATTTGGTATTCTTATTACATATGTACTGAAAAAGTCATGTTAGGGAAAGTATTTCCTAAATCAGTTTTAAGAAAATGTAGTAGTCATTTAACTGCTGTAAATTGGTCTTGAATACATTTGATTAAAGCAAATTCTAAAATTAAGACAACTCATGGGATTTTAGGAAAAGAAAAAAGCAAAATATCAATTTCATAAAAAGATGATTTTCATGGAAAACTCATGATGAAAAGCTACTTGGCTGATTAGAAAAGTTATGTAAATGGCATGTTGCATGTAATATAAAGAAAGAAAGTGAATAGGAAAAATAGTAAAATTCACACAGATTACTGTAGCATACTGAGGGACAGCATATAAGGGTCTTTGGCCTCATATTATCTGAGAGCTTGTGAAAATCAACTTTGTGGCACATTCTTGTCATCTGCAGCCAGTTCAGATCTATAAGAACGTCAGAGAAGAAAATAGAGTGTTTTGGCAGCTTCTCTTCATCTCCTTCAATTGAAATCTTGACCTGGGGAAGATATGGCAAAAACAAGAAACCCAAGTAAAAATAAAACAAATTAAGGGCAACGAAAAAATCTTTGCATCTGCAAATACCAGAATTTCAGTCAAGGAAACTGTGAAAAGTATGCTATTACATATTTTGGAAAATGCCATATGGGTGGTTATATTAAATAATCAAAGTCTTAATGTTTTATTCTGCTTTAATAATGAAATATTAGCTGCCTGTAATCCAATGTAAGCCATCCAACATAAGAGTTTGGGTTTATTTAGCCTGTATTGCAGCATTAATCAAGAGATTTAGACTGTTGTGAGGGTATTTTTTTCCAGACTCATACAATTAAATCCCCTCCCACTCCTTAGTGTTAACGAAGTTATGTTGGCACCTTATTGAGTGGTGTGGTTGTGAGCATATGGGCATTTTTGAGCTGGTGTGATGGTATGGATGTGGCAGTTCTTTCTGCACGGGAAAGGAGTTCAGATGACTCTTATCTTTCCAAATGAGCAATGGTGGAAGGTTTGTGTAGCTTCAGTAGCACCACACTCCGTAACCTCTGTTTAAATCAAGGAAGTATCCTTGATTGGCAGTGATCAGTGTGGGAAAGAGGGCTGGAATCTGTCTTGTGCTAACTAGTGCTTCTGGGGGCGATAGCCATGCAATCTGTGGGAGAGTTCAGATGGGCAAATGAAGCTTTTTCCAGAATGTGGGCCATAGATAGATTAATAAACATCTTAGTATGTGCTTTGCAGCAGTTGGACTAGTAAGCACCTGTACTATCAAATCCCACATAGACTTTAATGTTTGCTTCTCTTCTGAGTATCATGGTGAAAATACCAGATAAGCCTCTTCAACGGAGATATGTTTGGATTTAAATTAAAACAACTGAATAAAAAAATTGGCCTATATGACTTCATTTTTATCTTCCTGATAAGAAGTCTCTTTCAAAACAAACAAATAAATAAGGACTTGACTGTGGTACAAAAGCAAGCTGCAATAGTTTTCTTTAGGAGGCTGGCTCAGTTGCTGCCCGTTGAGCCTCTTATCAGCCAGCACAGCCGCTACATTCTTTTCAGACACTTCTACTTTTACAGAAGTTTCCTCGCTCTCCTTTATCAGGAAAAGGTCTTGGCTTGAAACCAAGTGGACCATTTGGATTTAAAATCTGACTGGCTTCAAAAATCTCTGTTCAAAATCCATAAATAAAAGATTACATTGCATTTTTGAATAGTGATTTTCCTTTAGCAGAAGTAGGGAAGCAAGGGCAGAGCATCGTGATGAATACGTTATATAGCTTAGGGAGTGGAAGTCATAAAATGCCCTGAAAAGAACTATGGTGAGGCATTAAAATAAAAAGTATTGGCAGGTATTTGTGCCACCAGAGGCTAAGAACTAATGTGAAATGCTGGCACCATGAGAAGTTCCCTTGCCATTAAGAAGCTTTTTTTGAGACATTGGTGTCAGCCTACTGATAAGATATCAGAAAATAGCTGCATTCTCTACTCTGTGCATCAACAGCTCCAGTTTAGTCAGACCGGAGAGATCACAGAAAATGGAGGTTCAACAAGTGGTCTTAAAGGGAAAGGGCAACTCTGGGCAGGTCTGACACTTGCTAGAAGGTGGGAGAGAATCATGTGCAAGCACTGATATGGCCCATGATGCCAGGGTACACAGAGTTAAAAGGAGGGCAGGCTGCCACTCAGAAATGGGTGTTTATGCCCTCTAGGGTTAGAAAACTGGACAAATGCGGTAGCTTCCTTTTGATGTGACAAAGACTGGGCAAGGAGTTTCTATTTTAGGCAATGAACAGGTGGTAATTACAGACCAAAGAAAGGTGGCCAAGAAAGCACATAGACATAGGATATGTTATGTATTCCCCATGGGTTATCTTCATGACTCAGTTTAAAGTTTTTTTTAAGAAATTTTAAGCATGTAAGGAGGATGAAGGAATACCACAGTGACGGAGCAGCTTAACCAACACATTTGGTTGGAGTTTCCTTTTTACCATTCTATGTGTAAATAGATTTAAATTATCTTAATTCTAAGTGTTTTCTTTGTTAATCTGAGTAGAATTTATGCATGAAATGCAGAACTTCCAGCCAAATACTCTTAAGGGATAGGACCATGGTCCATGAATAATAAATTTTAGGCAAGACTAAAGAAATAAGATTCCATTCTATCACGGGCCAAAAGATTTCTCTATTCTGAACAACAGCTGTAAACATAATGTGGCCTCACTCACAGATTTAGAAGATTTAAATTACACGATTTATGCCTGGGAATTTTGGAGCCATGGCATTTGTATCCATCTTCCCCTCCCCCTCAGCAAAATCTTGCCTTTTTATCTTTGGAATTTTAAAATTATGACTTCCTAGTAACGCATAGAATTCAAATAACAAAATCTTGACATTGCAGAGCAGCTATCTTGGAAAATAAATATGAAGACTATCTTAAAGAACTAACTGTTCTGTTGCCTTGTCCTACTTTCATTTTCTTAAGTGCTTTTCATGGTACATTACTGAAGACTTCTGCTATAGCTAATGCCTGCAACAGCAAGCATTCAGTGTACCTCTAGGCTAGTATAGACCACGTTACCAAGGCTACAACAATAATTGGCAAAGTTTTCAGATAAAATAGATGAAGAATCATAGAATGACATAGGTTGGAGGGGATCTCAAAGTCC
>JAOWBP010001760.1:10414013-10428132 GCA_028571105.1 Tragopan temminckii | reverse complement strand
CAATAATTGGCAAAGTTTTCAGATAAAATAGATGAAGAATCATAGAATGACATAGGTTGGAGGGGATCTCAAAGTCCTACCTCAGCTGTGGGCAGGGCTGCCCCCCACCAGCTCAGGCTGCCAAGGGCCCCATCCAACCTGGCCTGAAACATCTCATGGGGCACCCACAGCTCTGGGCAGCAGTGCCAGGGCCTCACTGCAGTCTGAGTAAAGAATTTCCACCTAAGATCTAACCTAAATCTCCCCTCTTTTAGTTTAAAACCATTCCCCCTTGTCCTATTGCTATCAGACCATGTAAAAAGTTGGTCCCCCTCTTGCTTGTAAGCTCCCCTCAAGTACTGGAAGACCACAATGAGGTCTCCCCAGAGCCTTCTTTTCTCTAGGCTGAACAAGTCCAGAAACATTTTTTGTTGTCTTGTTTTTTTGTTTGTTTGTATTTTTCCAATAAGGTCTCTTTGGGAGATTCTGGGTGCTGCACTCTGTTTGGCCCTTGTTTCAGATCATAAGACTCAGCCGAGCTCTTCTGTTGACATGACTCTGGCTATGAGGCCTGAGCATGTGAATTCTCTAAATACTGCTGGAGTGAGCCCAGAAGAAGGTCCCTTGTGTGCATGAATCATCGCTCTTTCATGAAGTGCTTGGGCTGCCAGTTTGATGGTGACCTCCCTTCTTCGAACTCATGGAGAGTGACTGTGACATAGCCCCACATGTGTGGGGCTGGGAGATGACCAGTGAAGTGACCAGCAAAGGGGACAGTGGATCCCTGAGACTGAGAGGAAACTGGGGAGCAGGGAGGGAAGCAGCTGGCCACCCAAGGTGGGTGCCACACAAGGGCTGTGTCGCCCCCAGATCCCTCCTGTGTGGCTCATGCTGTGGGGGAGTCCAGAAACCATAAACCGATGTGTGTTACATTAGCAAAGCTGCCTGCCCTAGGGATAGCCTTAGTGATTGCCAGAATAAAAACCTTCTATCATAAGTATCAGGAGGGAATGTTTTCATTTTGTATATATGCATAAGGCCTGACTCTGCTCTTCCCAACTTGATGTTCCTTGGTGCTGAACGTATACAGACTGAAAAATTGTATCATATTGGCACTTCCTTATCTACAGAGTTTGTACATGCTTTGTATTCCTTTCCATTTTCTTTTCATGTTTGGTATACTCAAATAATCCCATTTAACATCCAATTAGACTGCATTTTGTGGCCCTTTAAAGTTTTTCAGGGTGCCCGCAAGAAAAGGTACCATTCCCTTTTCTAAATTCTTGAAATAAGAATTTCTAAATCCTTTCTGTAGTGGTTTATTAGGGTCTCTGTGGGTTTGGTTAATTGTCACAGACTCATTTACCGCAGGCGGAGGAATTTTAATGTGCAGATCAAGATGGTTTATTCATTCAAAAATATTTTATGGGAAGTTGCTCTGAGCTGAAGTCATGTAAAATGCACTCTTGGGGGCCCAGGCTTCTTATGGTCTCATGTCTGAAACAAAGGAAGAACATACATAAACTAAGAGCAGAAAACTCTGGGTCACAGACCAGCATTCCCCCTTGTTTTGAGCATTGCTCATGTCCCAGAATGACTGACTTTTCAGCTTTCCTTTGAGAGCAATACTGAGCTGCAACCGATCATTCCCATGTGGTGCATAGAGCATTACTGAATTGCCCTGTCAATTTGAAGGTGGCATTCAACTCCAGCCAACGGGAATGCAACAGAAGTTCCTTCAGTTAGTGTGATGGGAGGCAATCTGTATTACTCTAGGTCACCTTTTTTGTTGTTGTTGTTGTTGTTTGGAAGGTGTGGAAAAGGAAGGAGGAATATAATTCATCTTCAATTTTGTGTTTAAATTAAGGCTGTCAGGTGGTTCTAACAGAGTGGGGAAATCCCAACGGTAGGGGCACATGGTCCCACATGACTCATTTTTCCTAATCCACTTAAAACAAGGTTGCAATTGGTTTTAATGCATCCCCTCAGAATAAAGGAAAACTGAGTTTTCTTGTGACAACTCAATAACCTAAGTGCACCCTTATGCAGAGAGGAGCTTTCAAAGCAGAGTGTAGGTGAACCTTACATCTCCAGGCAAAGCAGTCTGCCGCTTTTCATTTCTAAAGGGATCATTCTTCCTGACTACTCATTTGTCTACACATTTTGTCTCAGATTGTTTTTGCTTTGTTGTAGCTATCTAGATATTTACACAACCTTCATCACTGTAGACTGCGAACACCTCTGAGCCACTGTTCATTTTTATCCTAGAGGCTTTCTATGAAAAAAAAAAAAAAGTTGCAGCAGCCATATTTGCTGAAGGTCATACGGGAAATCTACATTCACCCCTGGAAGCAAGTGCTGTCCTCTGATCACAGCCTAGTGCCTGACACAGTGAAGTATCTTTGTGTTCCTGAGTACTTCATTTCTTCTGGATGTTTTCCTTCTTGTTAGCTGATGTCATCTGCTTTTTCCCTTCAATTATGCTTCAAGCATAAGAAATAATTGCAGGGAACAAGAGAGAGATTGCTTCTCAGCATTCCCATGGATTCTCTTCTACTTGAGGCAAGTAAAGCTCCCTCTGGCATTATTGGAATTTTCTTGCTTGCTGCTATTGAGGAGTCCTGAGGATCGTGCACAAAGAAATAGAAAGGCTGCATTTTAGTCCTGGGAGTTTCAACAGTGCAGTCTGACTCAGAAGTCAGAGACACTATCTCATTTGGGGCCCAATCCTGCTATCACTGAAATTCACAAGACTTAGATCAAGCCTGTAGTTGGTGATTCAGTGACAACAGCCCTTACGCAAAACCTTTGAAGGGACTCATTGTTCAACAGGCCCTGGCAAATTGATTCCAATTGTAAGTGCAGTGAGAAAGCAGAAGTAGTAAAGCTGCCAGTGCTTGTAGTAAACCCAAGAAGGTAATGTGGCAACTTGCATGAAAATCTATGATACAGTACAGAAGAAAAATTATGTATGTATTTTGGAGATTTCTCTCCATGAAAGCTTAAGCCTGCATTTTTCACTTTTCTCTGTATAGAAACACATCTTTAGGATAAATAAAGCCATTGTGGTAGGATGAGCTGACCAGGGAAGCAGAACCAAACTGTGATGGGTTATTTGCCTTACTCTGATTGGAAGCTAGGATCAATCACTTCAATCACTTGCCGGCAGAAACTAAAGACTGTGAGTGTTTTTTGTTGTTGTTGTTGTTGTTTTCCTTGTTTTATTTCTCTTCTCCTTTTTCTTTGGGTTAGCATGTATCTTCAGGTGGCTTTGGAAACTTCTCACTTTAACATCAGAACTTCAGGTTGTTCTAATTAAAAAAAAAAAAAAAAGCAAAAACCTTTAAATCCTCTCACACAATTTGCAACAAAGAATGTCTTATTTACAGATTGGATGTTTTGTGCTGGAAGGCCGCATGTGAAACTGTTTACTCTTTTTAGGTTTTACTTTTTTTTTTTAATCTTAAAAACTTCTTTAGCAAGAATAGGAAACTTGCCTATTGAAGATGTATGTTTAAATTTAAAAGCAAGCAATCAAAATAATTCAACTACAACAACAAAAAAAAACCTGAATTCAGGCAATTAAAAATATGCCAGCAGGTCTGTGTAATTACTTCATTTGTATACAGAATTCAGTAGTAAGGTCCACTGAATCAGTTTAAGAATTTGGGCCCTGGATAACATAGATGTGTCAGAACAAGAGCTTGCACAAATATCAGTCAGGCTGCTGGGACACACAGCAACCAGGGTTCCATCCTCCTCTGGAAGTGGCAATCTTTATGCTAAGTATTTATGCAAATTTTTCTTGAATTGTTAATCAAATAAGATACTCACCAGCTGGTGTTCTTCATGGTATAATCAGCAGCTTTTAAAAGGGATTCCATAAAAGAGAAAAACCAAAACTGTAATTATCTTGTAGAAGCACAATTTTTCTCTCACGAGAACAGATTTTTTTTCCATTGAGAAAGGAATACATTTGCAAACATAATGATTGTAATTCCCGTGAAGAAGGGATGTATTTACAGTTACGTACTCAGCTGTACCTGTCACAGCTCTTTTATTCTCTTTCCATGTCTCTAATGAGGCTGGAGATGCATCTGACATGAAAAAAGTTTTTCAACATAGATGAAAAATTCTAAATTACACATCAGAGTTAGGCATCAAACATCCATTTAAAGTTCCACAGAACTTTCCTCTGGTTCTCTTAGAAATAAGGCTTCCAATTACAGCTGTAAATAGCTTAGGTAAAACTACAAAACAGAGGTGTGGCGGGCAAATTTTTAGAAGTAGTTGGCTATTTCTCTCTTATTTTGATCTCTGTGAATGTGTTGTTGTTTATTAATATGTGAAATTGTCCATGCACATGAAAATCATGTGGCTGTGTTATTTACACTCACGTATGGTAGTTAAACACCTCAGAGTTCATTGTGTTTAGAGGGCTAATTAGAAAGACCTAGATCAAGGTGAGTTTTGCAGTGACTTCCTTCTGTGATTATAGAGTGATGCCTATATGTTAGCTGATAAAGATAAAATTCATATACTGTTGTACAGCTTAAGTTTTTTGGCAACTGCTATGTAAAATATAAACCAGGTGAGGGTGTAACAAGAAAAACAAAAAAACAGAAGCACCACCCTTTGGTTACATCTTGACTGCAGAGGTTTTCTTCAAGCACAGTCTTACCTTCGCAATCCTCAGGCTAAGCAGTACTTCTCAAATCACCCTCTGGATTAGCTCAGCCTTTATTACAGAATCACAGAATAGCCAGGGTTGGAAGGGACCACAAGGATCATGAATCTCCAACCCCCCTGCCACATGCAGGGCCACCAGCCTCCCCAGTTAATACTAGACCAGGCTGTGCAGGGCCCCATCCAATCTGGCCTTGAACACCTCCAGGGATGGGGCATATGACAAAAGTGCTGTTTTGTGCATGAGTTTACTCTTATGCTGTGGCATTGATGTCTGTTAACTGATGGAAGAAGTGACAGATGTCTACATCTTTCCTGTTATCAAATTCATCCTTTGTTGGTTTATTTCCTTCTGAAGTCTCTCATTTTCTGCCTTGGGTACTGTATTTTTTCCTTGTTTTACCATTTGTGCCCTGTACCATTCTCTGTTTTGTAGGCATAAGAATTTTCCCATTTCTGCGCTGGTGCAATATTTATCTGGGCCACATTAGTTCCTTTTACTGTATTTTATTCTTTGTATTCATGCTGGCAGCAGAGCATAACTGAAGGAGCGTGAAATCAGATGTATCAACTTTGCAGATCCTAGATTTATTGATGGAATCTCTCCAGGTTTTTTGTTTTGTTAAATACATAAAATTCAACAGGTGATATAGACTGGTCAGCTGCAGTTTTGCTGAAAAAGAAAAGTAGAGACAGAATTAATGCTCATGTTGATTGAAACATTTCACTGAGAAACATTTTTTAAACTATTTCTTGAATTGTATGTAGCTTTTTTTTTTTTTTTTTTTTTTTTTAATAGTTGGTGGCACAATTTATAAAATCCTTACTCTGATCTTCTTACCTTTACTCTTTTCTTAAAAAAAAAAGATAAAAATCTTCTGGTCTCGGCAAAGAGTATTTTCAAAAAATGCTTTCAACTGTACCTTGCTGAAAAATTAATCTTTAAAAAAAAAGTTTGCGGTAGTGTTAATTTAATCCAATTTCCCAAGGTGTTGTTTTGATACACATTTCTTTTAAGCAGCCCCATCAATAAGTATTTTCTACTGCATTATTGAAGGAATGTCTTTTAAAAATGCTAAGAGCAATTAAAGTATGAGGATTTTTCTCTTCGTTTTTGGAAACACTTATTGGTATTGTCAAAGAAGTTTATTTTTCCTGAATCTAATGATTAACAATAAACCTATGGAAAATGCAAGGCCTGACTAAGAGGTTGACAATTAGTGAACTGCTCATAGGTTTTGACAGATGGAAGCAGTTACAGCTGAACCGTGGGGCAGGAGAAACCCAACTAAATGACTACGTTTCCAAAAAGACTGCTAGATATAAAGTGCTCCACCTATAAAATATGTAATAAAATATTTACAGAATTCCACAAGATCATTCAAAACTTAATATAAAAAGAAACCTAACCTGCCTCTTGCCAAGTTTGCTGTTGATGCCAAAGAAGGGAGCTCCATTTTGCAAGGAAGGGGATGTGCTCTGAGACGGCTGGAGGAAAGACCTCATTCTGGAAGAGAGGCAGGGGTCTCTCCTGACCCGAGTGAGAAAGACTGCCAAAGAAAGACTACACAAAATCTGGAAGTTCCTCACCTGGCTCCACTGTTTACAGCAGTGGTGAATAAACTTTCATGCATTAACTCGCTGTCAGAAAATACCAAGTCTAAAAAGAGAAAATTAAATTCTGTGGAAATATAACCAGCGAGCTAATGCCGAGTAATCCTACCCTAGGTCCCTAACTAAGCTTTCCCTGGCTGATAGAGGTTAAATTCTAAGAGGTAAATGAGAAATATTGTTTTTTTGTGTGGGGAACTATAAATATCAGGCACTGATTTGAATTGAACACCATCAGTTATCTGTTCTTACCTGCAAAGGGAATTTTTCCAAGCCAGGTGTTCTAGGACCACAATTCTCTTCTGACTCTTTGTAAGTTACTCAGATTCCTCCCTGCAAATATTTCATCGCATTCATAGGATACACAGCTTGGACTGTGTGGGTCATATTGTTGAAGGTGCATTATTGTGTAGCATCTGTGGAGCATGTTTGATGTGAGCTGAATTTTTAAAGATGAAAAACACGCACATAGGATAGCTGACAGAGGAATACAGCTATTCTGCTATCTTATGTTCTGAGAAATTCAGCATTGTAAAAAATTTCCTGAAATATTGCGATGACTATTTCTGTCTCTGAGGTATTGCTTTGTACAAGCCGTGCTGCTGCTCCTCTAAATAGAAAAACAGCCCTGCCATGCTGTTCAGTTGACCAGGAAAGCCTCTCATGCACCAAATGGTTGACTCTGCACCGAGCTGAGCAGCATGGTGCCATAGGGCAGCCAAATTTAAGGCCTGATCCTGCAGTCAATGGGAGTGTTGTCTGTTCAAGTACTGCAGAATCTGGCCACTAGCCAAGTTTTTACAGGTCAAATAACATAAGGGAATATTTTAGTCTGAACCACTTCCTGAATTCCCAATGAAGAATGCAGAGTCAAAATATAATGAATGGTGACTGCATTCTACTGTAAACAATAGCTGCTATTTACCAAACAGAGAGTAGTGTGTAAATTAAATGCAAGATTTCCCCCTGGTCTTTTGACTTCTTAGAAACTTTTCCTTCTTAATGCTTGGAATTTGGATTGACTACAGAATTTCCTAGAAATACGTATGGATACAGTACTGAATGAATTCAGCAGTGCTAGGCTTCCTTGCAAGCCAAGTTTTTGTTATAATTTGACTAATGGTCGTATAGAGAATAAGTTGAAATTAGCCTTTCTTTTACTCAAAATTAGTCCTTTTTAGCTTAAGAGAAAACAAATCACTCCATAATTGTTCGTTACAGCTCTCACAATCATTACTTCACTAGTGATTTTTTTTATCCACTAAAAATCAAGTGGTTTTAAAGGATAGTGCTTTCTTTTATGAGAACATCATTTACAACACCATAGCATGGAATCGACATTTACAGGCTTTTGATTATAACAGTGACATGTTTTACAGCATCACATTAATTTTATGGAAGTAACGAGGGAACGCTCAAAGTATCTTAGAGACAGAAAGCTTTGTTGTGACTTCCTTCACTCCTGAGCTCCTTCTCTGCTTTCCTGCTGGATAAGGTGAGAGCACAGTTCAACAGTTTGTCTGCTTTGAATCCAGCCTGGAAACACAGCTTTGGACTCTGGGATGTGGCCTAAAGTATATATGATTTATTTTATGCAGTAATCTTTAACACTTTGGGCTAAACTAGTAGTCCTGTATGTGCTATAGAAAATGGGCAACGTGCATGTAGATTTAACAACTGGGTGCACCACTGCACACTGGTGTGGGATTAAGAACTAATGAAAATGGCTATACAAGCTTCCTAAGGAGTGAATAGACAGAGCTTTAGACCAGCTTTGCACAAGTCATGGAAAAAGGATTAAATAGTTACTGAATATGTGTTAGTGTATGTGCAAAATGTTACACAGAATTATGCAAGTCCTGCTTTAACAATTGCTTTGTTTCAAGCAACGGATAACTTCATTAAATTAATAGGGTGCTCGTACATTTAAAGATGAACATGTGCTTAAGTACCTTTCTGGCTCAAAAACATACCCATTAATTTTAACTGCCCAATGATTTTTGTGGTTTTGGACTGCAAAAAAAGAATACCCAAAGAGATCAGATATTGGGATCCCACAGGAGCAAATGAATACATAGGAATATCAGCGTTGTCTTGGACTTTACATATCTAGCTGTAGATCCAATATCTTAGATCACCGTAAAGGGATTTGGAATAAAAAACAGAGAACACATGCTTTGCCTGTAATGGTGTAAAGCTGTCACCATCCATAACATTTTCGCAACAAGTTCTGTTCAATCAGTACGAACTAGTGTATGAATCTAAGGTGGACCAGTTCATGCTAATTTTCCTCTCATTGTGTTATTCTCAATAGCAGTGCATGCATGTCGCTAAACCTTCAGGATTTACCATCAGTTCAGGAGGTGCAGTTGTTGCTAGAGAAGGCTGGAATCTGTCCCTGCTAATTCTGTTCAATCTGTGTATTTGCCTGTTGGCTATCCAATGGGTCATGTGTTATAATCCAGCCCTCTTTTCATGTAGCTGTTACTCACATGAGCAATCCCACTGGTTTCAGTGAAGCTGGTTAGAGAAACACTGCACTATGTGAAAGTGTCCTGTGACTTGTAGCCATCAATATTATTCACAAAGGGTAGAATAAGTAGAACAGATTTGAGTCTACATAAAAATTTTTGAGTGCTTCCCTATTTTCTGTGTGGAGGCACTGAGGTCTCCAGCACCGCTGCAGTGTAGAGAACATTATCCTAAGGGGTTTTGCAGGCTGTCTCATCTGACCTGCACCCTGTCCTGCTAGGTCTGGATGCAATCAATTCCTGTATAGGCATGAAGCTACTGTCATGTGTAGACGATGGGAAATGTCAATAAAAGAGCTACTGTAGGTTAGGAGGAAAGCCAGTTTTTCTCTTCATGAATCTGAAAGGTCTCACCATTACTCAACTGTTTAAATGACACTGCTTGTACTATGAAGCTGAAGTACCCATTTTCTGAACAGGTATCTGTTCTGGCCAAGCAAATAGAAAGCCAATGTTTGCATATGTCCATGAGGAACAACTCCTTGAAGTTTTGCACCAATCTTTCCCGTTACATGCGAGAGTGTCATTTTATGTGTAAAGTCACTTACAAATATATGTGGATACTGACAGACCGAAGCACAGTTTCTTCAGTATAGAATCATAGAATATCTCAAGTTGGAAGGGACCCAACTCATTGAGTCCAACTTTTGGCTCCACAAGGACCACCCAAAAATCAGGCCACGTGTCTGAGAGCTTTGTCCAGATACTCCTTGAAAACTGGCAAGCTCAGTGCCACAACCGCTTCCCTGGGGAATCTGTTCCAGTGCCTGATCACCCTCTGGTGAAGAACCTTTTCCTAATACCCAGCCTGAACCTTCCCTTTCCCATCTTCATGTTGTTCCCCTGGGCTTGGTTTTGAACTGTAATTTGACTTTTGTAGGACAGGCAGGCTTCCAGTTGTAATAGACATCTAGAAAAGACTGCTGCATTGTGGCTGAGCTGCTCAGAAAATATTTTGGTTTCTGTATTAGAATGTAAAATGTCAAATTAAAAGAACAAATTTAATTGGAAAACCAAAAATCAGAACTGTTGCTTCAGTTTGTAGCAACTAAGTGCATTTTCAGGTGAGAAGTGCCAAAACCAAAAAATGTTTGGAGGAAAACCACTTTAAGCAAAAACAGAAATCTAGCAATAGCAAACAGTTTTGAACAAAAGATTAATAATTTCTTGGGAAGGAAATCAGGCTCCTTCTGCAACACACATGAAAAGAAAAAAAAAAAAATGCTTATTGAAAACCTGATTTTCTGACAAAAGAAAGTTTAGAAAGAGTTTCCAAGCAGCCTAGTAACAACTGCGAATACTGCTACTCCCCAGACACTCGCAAAGGCAGCTTGGGCTGGACAGCATGCAGAGTGATTAAAGAGCAATTATATGATGTCTGGGCATCCCAACTTTATAGAGCTGCCAAAATGCATTGGCAGAGAGACAAATCCTCTCCCATCTCTTTTGATCTTCCATCCCTTTTTCCTTGATGATGAACAGAGGTAGAAGGACCTGAATGTTTCCCTCAAACACCTCTGTTTCAGACCATTACAACTAGGCCAGTCTTTTAGAACATTTGATGTGATATGAGAAGTGGGGCTTACTCACAAAGTGATGTCCAAGAAGGTCCCATGCTTCTTTCTGAGAACTTTGCATAAAGTGCATCCAGAATAACAATTGTGATAAATCCAACTGTTGGCTTACAAAACTTAACATTTGGTGGCAAGTGTAGTTCCTCTCAAGGTCCTCTCTCAAGTATTCTCAAGGTGGCTTTTTTTCTCCCACTTGAAGGTGGGATTGGTTTGTAAATGAATCTCCTTTCTAATGTTTTGGGCACAGATTGCAGCTTTTGTCTCAAAACTTGTGTGAGAGCATTCAACAAACAATACAGACGGGGTGTCCAAGATATGCGTTTTAAGCAAACCCATGAACCTCTTGTTCACTAGTAATCTGCATTAGCCATAAGAACGTGATTATGGAGCTGTTTAAATGTCTCACTGTGGGTCTGGATATAGGCATCCGGGAATTTGGTAGGAAACTTTGAGATACAATGTTGATGCATGGGCAAGCGTATGTACATGCTGATTTGGCTTGTATGATGGACATAGTAGACGATTTGTCTAACATAACTGAGTTATAAAGAACATTTGATATAAATAGGATCTTCATTCCTCTCTTGTTTGATTCTTTTTTCATATAGTCAGCTGTAATTAAATACTAATCTTGGAAATATTGCATTTTTTTTCCTTTCCTCATAGTATTGAACTTCATCTGCTTAGATAGCTAATTCTTTTGGAAGGATCCCCCTCCCACTAAATTTTACAGGCCATTTGATGCAGACTGCTACCTCAGAGACATATAACAACTTATAAAGACGGTATCTTTTAACTGTTTTCTTACTTTGAGGTATGTGTTTCAGTTTCTTCTTGTGCAGCAGATTACAAACAGAATTATTTCTTTATATTCCGAAGTGTGGCAGATAAGCAGTGGTATAATTTCCATACTGATGTGCTGTCTGCAGACCTCAGCTAAATTTTCTGAAGTGTCTGTCAAACAATATATCTAAAGCACAAAGTATTGCATATATGCAAGATTACTTAAGATTTTAATGCCAGATGAGCACAAGTAGTCCTAAACCACTTTTACAACTTCACCTTCTAAGCTCCTAATTTCTTGCTAGCAGTGGTTTCAACTACTCTGAAGTTGTCCATTAATGTGTCATGTGTCTCTGGTTAAATATAATCTTGGTTTTCTTTTCTCAGGACTGTAGTTTATCGTGCTGTCCCCACAACTGATATAAGTGGGTTATGGTATGTGAGCAGTGGTTGAAATAGGCTAGATTCTCAGCATTTGCTCTTGAATTCAGTGTAGTTAGATGAAGATTTTGCTTGAGTGTTTTTCTCAGCCTTTTCAATAAGCAAAATCAGTGCTGGTGTTAGCTTGCAGAGGCAGTAGAGGCATTGAAATGGGGTGTTGATATCCCTGGGTCTCCAGCGTTGCAAGCTAAAAGCACTTCATTGCTGTAGTGCTCCATGGTCTTCAACTAGTCCCAACCATTATGGCTGTATAAAGAAGGTCTAGTCTTCCCTCCTTCACAGGGGACAGAAAAAAACAACCTTCATACTAGATCATCTGATTGCACCACAAAAGCAGTGGGACATGCTTTCTTGATATCCTATGGAGAAATGTATAGAACAGCGTCCACAAAAATGCAGTGATCAGCTGAGTATGTTTGTTCATAGAACTGCATGCCTCCAGGTGCTTCACATTGTATTATTCTGCAGCAAAAGTATTCTACACCATCAGTTACTTCAGCCTTTCTATTCAGTCTTTCTGCGGTTACTTGTAATTTACTCTAACTTGGAGCCTCTTCTCCACTGAAGACTTCATATAGCTTTTTAGTGAAACATTTCAAGAATACTGCTCTGTCTTTAGGTAGTTTTACTGAGGATTTCCATTAATGTTTTTATTTGAGTTCGTTTGTTTGTTTTGATGTGTTAGCAAGAGCCTACTATTCCACAAAGTGGTAGAGATTTCATTATTGGAGTAATAATAACAACATATGTTGTCCTTCCACAGAACACCATTCAATAAAGGAAACACCCCTCTTGGTTTACTTCCATCAACATTTATTCTTTTCTCTATATCACTATGGAAGAGCAGTAGTGGTTTTAGACAAATCTATTGGTCAGCTGAATTTTAACCAAAAACTTGTTACTGACCCACAGTGTCTTTTTAGACAGGTGGGAGACTGAAGGTTAAATGAGTTTTCCAAGGCCCTTTTGGGAACACTGATTTCTTTGTGTTGAAAGCAGAGAGTTCAGCTAGACAACTAGACATTTGAAAAGTTGCCCTAAATTCTTCTACTTTCCTGTTATCTTCTTTGTTGTAGTTGATGCCAGGCATTAGATTCACTGAGACTCTAATACAGATAGATGACCAACACATAGACAGTTTAGGTCCTGAGTGCTTTGAGAGATTTGGTCTGCCTAAAATACAATTGTGATGTGGTAGTATAATTGATTACTCCCAGCACATCAGAGAAAGGAAAATTATTTGAGATACAGTTTGCATACAGGATCTTCCTTCAGTAAATAGACAGCAAACAGACACAAACATGGACATGTACCTGTGTGACCTAATCTAGGTTTTCTGCTCCAGCAGGGGGATTGGACTAGATGATCTTTTGAGGTCCCTTCCAGTCCCTGACATCCTGTGATTCTGTGATTTCATTTCTGGACATAAGTTTTTGAACAGAAGCATCAGGGTAGCTGTACATGCTGTATTTTCCATAACATGATAAAACTTGTCATGGAATTTCCAATGTATAATCCATTTTTATATAACGTCCATTTGGGTAGGCATGACCGTGTCTGTCTACTGTACATACTCCATTCTGCACAGCAACCAGTTCTTGTTTGGGAATGACCTTTTATGCTGACTGAAGTTCTTTAGTTAATGAGCACTGACCTCGAGGTGAAAGAGCAAAACTGGCTTTAAGCTAAGGGTTTGAGCAGACCCAAACACTTGGCTTTCTGTGCCTGCGTCTTTGTAAAAATGAAGAACCATGCTTTATAATCACAATGGAATTTGAAGTGCGGTTAACTGGAAACCCTACAGTATTTTCAGATCCTTGGACAGCAGCCACTGCAGTTACATAAATGCAAAGTATTATTGGAATAGGTAGTAGGTGTCCTTCCTTCCTTAGGAATTGCCCCTACTTAAAATCTCAGTTCCTGTAACGTCCCAAAAGCACTTCTAAATCTTCTTTTTTATTATTATTATTTTTTTTAAAGCTATGACTCAGTTCCCCTGCCATCTCCTCTCCTAGGTTGAATTCAAAGTTTCCCATTTCTTTTCCCTACATGGCTTGAAACAGTGGATATGATGTATTTTCGTTTACAGTATGCTAAAGCAGAATATTTCTGCAATGTTTACAGTTTACAGGTACTTCCTGCCCCACAGGAAGAATATAGGATTTCCATCCTCCTCCGAGGCAGCGGTTAGGCTTTATTGGAGCCAAGGAACTCAAGCTGTGTGATCTCTCCCTTCCTGTTTCTTTTGCTTGACGCAACATGGTAGAGTTGTTTGATGTCTAGAGTGAAGGATGCAGAAACTCCAACTTGCTAAATTCATCACATTTCCTTTATTATGTCCCATATTAGGAAGTTGTGAGAATTAACATTATTTTTTTTTCTTTTGCAAATTAACTGAAGTACAAGAAATGTTTGAAATCCTTAGTGTTTTCTCTTTCAAAAAAGAAAAGAAAAGAAAAGAAAAGAAAAGAAAAGAAAAGAAAAGAAAAGAAAAGAAAAGAAAAGAAAAGAAAA
>JAOWBP010001760.1:10399906-10413913 GCA_028571105.1 Tragopan temminckii | reverse complement strand
TTTCTTTCTTTCTTTCTTTCTTTCTTTCTTTCTTTCTTTCTTTCTTTCTCTCTCTCTCTCTCTCTCTCTTTCTCTCTCTCTTTCTCTCTCTCTTTCTCTCTCTCTTTCTCTCTTTCTCTCTTTCTTTTCCCCAGCAAATATATCTGTTTGAAGAGGAGAACTGTTCTTAGACATTTCAGTTACTTATCACTGATAACACTTTTCTTTGTATTTATTCTCGTGAAGTGGGCTTAGCTCTATTTTTATGAGAAAGATTTTTCTTTATGCAAAGTAGGGGCTCTGCTTCTCCCACTACTTATGCAGCTGTACGTGTGGCACTGTCTCTGTGTTCACATGCAAATTTCCTTTATCAATTATTTTCTTAAAAAAGCAATTAATAACGTGCATGTCTGCCTTGGACTGCGTGTGGTGTACTGGCCTACAGATGAAGAAAGCACAGACCCCCCGGCTTCTGCACTTGGTCTGTCAGGAGTTGCATCTTTACTGAGGGACCCTACCACATTTGTGCTTATTTTCACTCAACAGACCAGGATAGTCTGATTCCAGGCTGCCTCATTAAGAGCAAGCTCACAATAGTTAAGTTGTCTCCAGAATTGCAGGGGGTTGTTCCTACTTTCCAATACTGATGATGTCAGTTAGTGCTCTTACCATTTAAAACTAATTCCTTGATGTGAAGCTTGACGTGAAGGCCCAAGTCTAATAATGACACGGAAGTAAAATCTAACAGTGTCCTTCCTCTTGCTAGCACTTTGTTTATCCGAATTGTTTCCCAAGTTAACTCCTGTGGCCTAACCCCACAGAAGAAAAGATCTAATCTATGATTGTCCTTTGGGACTGTACTCCTGCAAGGTCCTTGAAGAATATATCCTGTTTCCCAGTCAAAGAGTCATTCCGAGGATGTGTCCTGTCTTCTCTTCTCATTTGAAGATTGTTTACATGTTATTTATGAACTGTGTTTTGTCTATGGACTGCTCCTAGTATGTAGACATTGTGGTGCTTACTAGAGAAGGAGGAAGGATTAAAATGGCTCAGACTTTATGTTCAATGTCACACATTATATGCAACACTGAAAATGCGCCACAGCCCAGCCTACCCTTGGAGGCAGCAGGAATGATGCCATCAACAGAAGATAGATTAGGTCTGCATTAGAGAAGTAGTGAGAGAATTTGTAATGACCACTTTTGGTGATGTTTTAGTGCATATTGCTGGGTGTCACATGTGGAACAAAATGCTGACTCTTTCAGGATGGTGCTAAAATAGAAGCACATCATTGATCATGTTATGCTTGAGTGTAAACATTCAAACTTGGCTGTAGCAAACAGAATGCTCTCAGTTATGCCAGCTAGGGTTACAGTTTGGCAATTTTATTAGCGTGTGAAGAGGTCGGTTATTGTTCCAAAGAGTTTTTTTCCTGAAAGGAAGGCAACAAGTGCTGAAGAGCTGAAAGCACTGAGCTGTGCTCATTTGGATTAAAAATAGGTATTTTGGGCCAGCAGAGCTTCCAAATAAGCAAATTCTCAAAACAAACAGTTTTCCTTTTGGTAGCCGAAAAGGAAACCGCACATCCAGAAGGAATGTAGATCAAAGCAAACTCTGCAAATGATGCAGAAACACATAAAATAACAAACAAGACTGGTGGGAAGAGGGGAGCTTTTGTAAGTAGATAGGTCTATTCATATTACACTGAAACCAAATCCAAGATTGCTAAAGAAGATACTTGAGAGAGGCATATAAGGCTATAGGGTTTTTCCTCAGAAGCTTTTTTTCAACCTGTTTTTGCGTGTCTATTGTATTTGCCAAGCGACATATAAGGGCCATACTCAGCAGCAGGAGATCTTACTGATACCAGCCTTTGCCTTTCGCCACTCTCTTATCTCCTACCTTCTTTCTCCTGTGGCTTCCCTGAGCCTCTCTCTCCTTAAGCCTATGACAAAACGTCTGGTTGTTTTACTGCTTGTCCTTAATGTTGTTAAAACACACCATCAAGTCGTCTCTCATGACTAAATTTCCAATTTTTAGGTATTTTAACTTTCCTATTTAAGTGAAATAATTCTCAACTTATATCTAAGTATTAGGTGGTTAAATCGGAATGCATTTGTTTAATGCATTATATATGGGAGTGAACATCTACCACAGAACTCTTTTTTGATAGAAAACATGAAGTTATTGCTAAATATTTTTAAATTCATTTCACTTATCTTTGAATACATGTATTGCTGCAATAACACATGCTTGTACAAATTGAGTTGATAGAGATTTGGTAATTGTTGCAGTGCAGTTGCTTTTTGGCTTAATGACTTGTCCATCCAGTCCTTTCCTGGATGCAGCTTCATTAAGTGATGGACAATTCCTGAAATTTTCTGAGTTTTGAATCTCGATCAAAGAGGAGGGGCCTTGCATAAGGGGGAAGAGTCCTTTGTCCAGCAGCCATGAAAAATAGTGGAATTCCTGGGCCAACCGTGTTCAGTGCTGTGGGCCCCGCAGACCTTCCCCCATCTCTTTTGTCCTGCAAGCTCCTTACATGTGCTTCTGCAGCTGAAGAAGCTGTATGTATGTATGCCACCTACCTCATGTTTGGTAGGAAAAATCTATTGTGCAAAAGGGAATTTTGTCATCTAGGACAAGTGAGAAGGTAACTCACCTGAGCAACATTTCTTTACACAGAACTGAACATGTCCCTTGCCTCTCACACACTTCCGCAGCCACGTACTTTCTGAAAACACCCAGGTTCACATTGCCTAATGCTGGAGCAGAGAAGGTTCCCTGAGGCACTATGTAGGCGAGGACAGGACACAAGCTAGATTTACTCTGTCCTGCATAGTCGGTAAGATTCTATTTTCATTTCTTTTATTAATTTATTTAACTATAGAGCAGCCTCTTTTATTTCTGCTTTCCACAGCAGCGTCCAGTCAGGAAGGGCAGGCCCCACTGCACCCATCCTGTACAGCTCATAGGATATACATCAGGCTTGGTTAGGTACCTTCCCACTTTCCCTTTGGCTGTGCGCAGAGATGCATGCTCGTTGAGGGAAGGGCAGTTTATTGTAGAAAAGCCTGAGTTGAGCAGTAATGTTAGCTATCCTTGCGGTGAGTGGAAAGCAGTATGGTTTCACTGTCATCGAGGAAGTGTGACATTTGTTTCAGGTGTATTTATCCCTTCATATTACTTGTGAATTTGGCTGAATCTGCAGGAGACCGAAGTGCTCAGTTCTACAAACTGTTCTTTCATTTCTTTCCTGCAAGGAGGTAAACAGTTTTTGTAGCAAACAGAAACTGAGAGTGCCTCCCAGCAGTGAGCAAAGCTTTTTCAAGACTTCACTTCTCTTGAGAAACTCTCTTTTACTATGATGTGAGTAGGAAACTAGCCCACTGAAAGAAAAATTAGGACATTGTTGCATGATTTTGGTAAAATTTTAAGGGAAGAAGGAAGCTTGCAACCATGTTCTTAGGCGATTTGAGTCAGTGCTACTCTTCTGAAGGCTATTACTGGAATAGCTAAGGGATAAGTTGGAAGAAATGCTTTCCTGCTGTACCAATACAGTTTTTATTCTTATTTTTTTATGCCGTAAGATTTCCTTCAGCAATTTTTGATTTCCACAGAAATAGTCACTTCTTTGAACATTTTTAACATGACCAATTTTAACCCAAATGGAGATCAGTGAAAGTTTGAGCTCTGTATGCGGGGAGGCTTGTCTCTTTCTGAGCAGTGGAGCAGTCAATGGACTTTATGTATCAGATTGTTAGACAAAGGGGCAGCCTGCAGCAAAAGGGATGTTTGTACTGTGGCCAGAACAGGCTCTCTTAAAAATAATAGCCAAGAGCAAACACTATCAATTAACAAGTTAGATGCTTGTAAAAAAATGTCAGCCCATTTGCTAAACCATTAAGAGGGGAAATAAGACTTGACAGCTCACTGCGCTGTGATTCTAAGCATGATATTGCCTCTTTAGAAAGAGTGCTTCTGGTGTTCTGCAAGCAGGGTGAGAGCACTGCAGTCGTTGATGACAAGTGACTGGGAAGATTTGTTGCTGTACAGAAGTTTGTGTATGGCTTAGTTTTAGGTTATTTCAATCTGTCTACATCAAGTGGAGTGAAGACTCCTGACAAAATGCAAAGCTGTCAGACTTGAACTGACAAAATAAAGCTGATGTTCTAAGAAGAGTATGTCATAAAGTCACTGCTGTTGTTGTGCTAAATGTGGCCTTTATTTTTGTGACTTCAGATGACAAGAGATACTGGATTTTTGTCGTTATTTTTGTTGAAAGGATCATCCCCAAGCCCAAACTAGCTTTGCTGAGGGGAACTTACCTCTACATTTTTGACAAATGCATTCCCGAGATGATGCCTTCCTAGTACAGAATAAAATTACATTTGTGATCTCCTTTCTTTTTGGTAAATATACGGGCAGGAGAATGTTTTCAGCTGTAAGGAAAAGGAGGCTTTTCAAATGCAGAGCATTAAAAGGATACTACGTTAGTACTGGACAAAATAAATCTTTAAAATGGGACTGAAAAGCCAGGCCTTCTCAAAATACTCTTTCATATTAATTTCTATTCATATTAACTAGTAGATTTTCAGAACCCAGTGGCTAACAGTGTCATCTTGGTGATCCTGGTCACCAGAAGAATAAGTGCTGGAAGAAGTTTATTGATGAGAGAAACGGAATAGAATGAAATTGTTAGCATGAACAAGTTCAGAAATACTCCAAGGGGTTGCTACTCAGTAGCAGTGATTGTCCTAGCTTGCAAAGAAACTCTACTATACGTGTTATTACTGTGTAATATTATTAGCGTGTGTTTTTATTGTGTTATAATGGAAGGGAGAATTAAGAGCAGCGTAGTGTGAGGTTGGGCTTCCAAGAGTACTGTATTTGGACTCATGTTACATTTTAGAGCCATCAGGAGACATGAAGGCCATGGAAGAATGATGTGAGAAGACTCAGAATGGATTGAGGCCACAGGAAACAAAAGCTTCCTAGAGACAAGGAATGCCCAAACCTTCCCACTCCAGAGCAGGCTTGGAGGCTGCTCACATTGCCACTGAGTGACATAATGTGATTGTGAAGAAAGAGCAAAGTGGTCAGGGCCAAGAGAGATGCTGTCAGGGCTTAGGGGAACAACATTAGAGGACACAGAAGTAAGAGAGATCGTCACTGAATGGAGGCATGTTCTGGATGAAAAAAGGCTTTTTTTTTGCTTTTTTTTTTTACCATCTAGCTCAGCTGAAAACTGCCTGAGCTTTTATTAGAACTGGGCCTTTGGGCACAGCCATACTTCAGTGAAGGAATACAAAACATAAGGCTGACCATGGGGAAGGAAGGGCTGTGTCTGTCTCAAAATTTGCGTGGAAAGTGCATCTCTGCTTACATTGGACTTCCACTTCTTTGTGGAAGGGGAGGTGACTCTTCTATGACTTTGCCATGTGGATAAGTCACTCCAGCCACCCAAGGTTGAAGAGTGCTTGATGAAAGACATGGAGTAGATCAGCTCCAAATCAAACCAGACAACTTCTGAGTAATTTGGCACGGAGTATTTCAAAGCTCCTAGAATATCTCTGACTTAACCCAGAAGTTTTCACATTGTCCCGCTGTGTTTAGCTAATGAAATACGTATGAAAAGCCATATTGGAGTTGGAATTTTTTAAGGACAGCAAATCGATTGCTGAAGGCCTTGTACAGAGATGAAGAGTGAAAGGCTGACTCACGTGATATAGCTTCCAGTGTGATTGTGAAGACTGTGCTTGATGACTATGTGATTGGTAAGTGGTACCAGAGATCAGTTATATTGACCGAGAGACAGCCCCTAGTCCTTAAAACTGAGTTTAAGTAGCTGGGACAGAACAATGAAGTAGAGGTATGCACTGAATTGAAGTTCATAAGAAAGCCTGCTTAGGAAGAAGCACTTTGCCCACATCTTTCAAAAAACCAACCAAGGCAGGAAATGGAGTGTATGCTTTTACATGAAACCAAAGACATCGATTGCCTGAGGTTCTTTGGCTGAAACGCCGTTCTGCATGCCTCATGGATTGACTATAAGGCCAGACTTTTCCTTTGGAGACTCAGCCAGCGTTGGTAAACACAGCTTGAAAACTGATCTAGAAGGTCTAGAAGGGATTATTTTATGTATTTTTCATTAAGACACAGCTTTCTAGATTAAGTATTTGTTAACGTTGACAACAGTTAGGACTGATTAGTCTGTAATTCAAGTTTTTTGAAAAAATAAATAAATGATTGCCCCCAAACTTCCAGAAAACCAAAAGCCTGTAAAGAAGGTTCTTAAAAGTTAGAAACAGCCTTAACATAACCATTGATATAACAATTGTTTCTATTACAGTGTAATTCTTTCACAGTATCTTTTATGCTTATGTATGTTAGCATAAGAGCTGTATTCTCTTTCACAATAGTCATTGGCTTGTTGTCAACCAAAAATTATGATCAGAATACTTATTTAAGTAGCACTTTCACAATAAAGGTCCTGCCTTTCTGAGATTTCTAACAACTGATCCGGAAAAGGACTGTTTTTAAAGAAGGAAAATGCTATTAATATCATGGTATTATAGAGAAGTCAGTTACATAAGAAGGAAAACAAAGGAGAAGCATAAACGCTATCAGACTAGATAAGATATCCACTGCGATACTGTCAGTACCAGTCAGTACTAGGGGCAAAAAAGTTGGAAATCAAGTATTATTTGCTTAGAGGAAATAAATATCCCGAGCCATCGTGTAGTAGCTTGTGTCAGAGTCACAGGGCTCTATAACAATTTCGTTGTGTCTTGTCAGAAAGTGAGTCGCGATAGTCTCAACATCAAACACTAATTCAGTTTTAAATGCAGCGTGTTTTGTTTTCCAGTTATTCTTCTGGCAGGGGGTCCCATAGATCAATTATTCTTATTGAGACTTTTCTTAAGGTAGTTTAAAATGTTATCTTTGTAATCAGCAGGACTTCTGTCTTTTGTTATGGGAGACATTGAGAAGGACATGACAACCACATACAGAAGTATATGAGATATGTTATGTAACTCTCATCTCATTTACAATCAGCACCAATAATCTGATGTTTTCAGCCTACTTTTTTTCCAGATACTTCTTTAAGCTTCTGAACATTTCTCTTGCCTGTCCCTGGACCCCTCTGGTTTCTACTCTCTTCACTTCTTCCTATGAATTCAGTATTTTAGTCAAGAAATTTATGTAGTGACACTATTGTAGTGGTAAAGTAATTAAATTTATACTAAGTGCCCAAATATTAAAAAAAAAAAGTCTAGTTAAGATTTTACAACACTTATCTCACCCCAAGGCTCTCATTATTCAGGCTTTAGTCAGTCAAAGCGGAAGTATAATGAATAGTGTTGCTAAGAAAACCATGGCTTGTCTAACCCAGATAGGTCCACTATACTACTACTTAGGAATCAGAGCTGATTGAAAATAATTAAATTACAGAAAAGCTGCAACATTGAATGTGTCTTTTGAGCCTGAGCATGATTTTTCATATTGCTGCTGGAGGTACATTTGTTAATGACTCTGTCACAGTTCTGCAAGTTTGTGGGATGTGTCCAAACACTGATGGTTGCCCTCACTGTGCTTCTCAGCATTGACATTATGATGTGGTATACCGATGAAAAACCATGGAACCATGACAGAATCATAGCAGAGCGGTACTGAAAATCAATCGGTTCGTGACCTGTGGTCTTCTACAGGATGATCACGTTATAATTTTGATGTTTCCTGTACACGGAGGTATCTTTAATTCTGGGTACATGTTTAAGGAAGGTTTTGCACACTCTGCATTTCAGAGTGTGTTGCTGCTGACACTGATCGTGAAGCAGTGTAAATGGCATTGTAGCAGAAATGCTAAGTCACAGCTTGAACCAGTGGTTGAGCACCTGGTGGGAAAGCAGGGCCAAGCCAGGGGAGCACAGGTGCATGCAATTATGCAGTGCACCTGAGTGACCAGAAGGGCTGGAGCCAGGGTCCACCCCTTCCCAGACTTCATTTAAGGGTTGGCAGTGGAGGCAAGGAGGGTTTTGCTGGAGCTCTCTGTGTACCTGTGGCCTTTTGAAGGTAAGTGGCTTCTTTCCGTTATTTCTGTGCCTACAGCTGTTGACTGGAGCAAACCCATCCTTGCTGCAGTCTAGGACCTTGCTACTCTGCTGTTGTTGCTGTACTTTCCGTCATGTTACAGCATGTTTTATGAGATCTTGAGCTGTGGTGAAAAGAATGGGAACAAGTCCAGTACACAGAGAACAGCAGGCTTTTGTTTACTGAGTCAAAGCTGTAAAACCATAAAGGAAGCAAAGGCTGAAATCAAGGGAAATAGAAATAACAGAGTGGGAAGGGAAAAGGAGTATCAGTGTTTGAGGGTTCTGAAGTATGAAATAGCATTTCAGCAATGAGGGAAAGACATGAGTCATTCTTCCAAAACTTTGCTTGATGCGGGAACCTCTTCATTTTAGTTTGCATTTGAGGCTCTTGTAGATGAAGGGATTATTTATCAGCGGAAGTTCACTAATGCCTTCCCAAGTTTTATACTTTCAACCTGATTCATTGTAGTTACGAAGTAGCCTTATGTAGTGATCAATTTGCTCCTAGACTGCTAGCTGAAGATAGAGAGCTCCCTCATAAGATGCAGGAGATGCTTTCTTAGGTTTTATGCTTAAAAAAAAAAAAAGCTTTTAAGTGTTCCTGGTGAAGCTTTCCTGCTCTCACTGAAAGTTACTCTTTTCTTGAAAAACCTTCAGTCTTTTAAAGAGTTTTAATACAAATGCTCTTAAGAAGTGTGATTGCTGTGGGGCATCTGGCTTATAATCAGTCCTTTCAGAGCCTGTCTCTTCTGTTTTGACATCGACCTAGAGCATGCCTGCTAGTCCCAGGGAGCCATGTGCCTTATATGTCCATTGCAACTTGCACGAGGTCAAGTAGGGGGAAGCCTAAGGATTTGTGCAAATGGTGGAGCCAAGAAGAAGGTCAGGGATGGCATTTTGTGGCCATGGGAAAGAGACAGTTCTTTCCCCTGGGTAAGGATGAGTCTCTGTCAGTGCTGAGTCTCAAAGGATTGTGGGGCTCCTGTGGCTGGCACCCAGTGTTCTTAATTTTGTGGTGAATAAGAGCCCTGAAAGCACATAATTTAGCTAGTCTGCCTGAAGTTAATTGTTGAAATAAATCATTCTCTAGTTTAAAGAATAAATCTTCAGCAAATTTCAAAAGCCTAAAGCACTGCTGATTTTAATCATTGCACGGAGAAATGCCTATGCATTTTGGTGTTTCCAAACCAGCAGAAGTGCAATTAAAAATTCAAGCCTGAATTTAAAAGCTGTCACAATTCAAACAAAAGGTTTTTGGGGGATCCCTGAATTCACAGATAAAAGAGGAGAAGCTCAGTGAGCAGAACCCCTACGTCTCCTCCAAATTTAACTGACTGGTAAGCAACATTCCCATTTGATGCCTCAGTTTCTATGTCTGAACAAGGTCCTACAACATGTTGTCCTTCTGAGGAGTAGAAGTGCTTCGTGAAAGGTGGATATTTTTGTTCCCTGGTGTTGATGGGTTGTTGCTGGTATTTGAATTGGGTATGACAGGAAATGTGTTGTGGTGTGTCAGACTGTACCACAGAGAGCAATTCCAGTCAATGGCGGGTGATTTCTGTCAGTCTACTCTGTGGTCATCCAGTGGGCTCCCAAGGGCTGTGTTTGTTGACCCCAGTGATATTCTTGTTCAACAGCATGCCCTGCTTTGTTAGGGAGTTTTTTAGGGTTTGGCTGATCGACAAGGGATTTTTTGAGGGTGTGATAAGGATCAGTTTGGGTGAGATGGATTCTAGCAAAATAGAAATTCCTCAACTCAGCTGAGGGCTGGAGAGTCATGCTTCCCCAAAGCTCCCATCCTTGATTTAGGAGCTGTGCTGTGGCAGAGACTATTCACTCCAGAGGCAGGATGTAGGCTGTAGTAGTAGTAGCTAAGGGGATTTGTCACCAATCAAGGGCAAGGTGGATTTTAAATAGTCTAGAGCTTCTTCTCAAGGATTGATGGTTTAATTAGCACTGGACAATTTGATTGTTTCTCTGGCAGTTTGCTGGATCCCCTGGTTGGTTAGCTGAAAGACAAATCACAGTTCAGCTGATTTCTGATCTTTCTGATAAATGGCAGAGATATTGGGTCACTTGTGTAGGAATTATGTATCCATGATGGATTGCAGGAAGGTCACTCCTGCTAACTCTTCTTCTTTGTGGCCACTGGTTGAACACCCAGAGAGACCTGATGGTCTTGTTATATTCCCATGTTCCATGTTTTTGATAATTTCTCCTTTTAATTGGAAAGCACCTGGAGCTGTTTTGCAGGAATGGACACTGCTCCTGTTTTTTCCAGCTCAGTAGCCCAATTTCTCTATGCACTTCAAACTGCGAAGCACTTACTATTCTACTCAAAATGATCATAGTTTTAAAAAAAAGAAATACCTTCATACAGCTTTTGGCTCAGCACCATTTTAGTAATTCTAAGTGGTTGGGAATTAATTCACTGTACCATTTATGTTACTTTGAAGAAGAGATCTAAATATTTTCTTTTGGTTATATTTTATATGAAATATGTGGAGTTATTGGAACCAGATACATCAACTTTGCACTAGACTGGTGTACACCAATTTAAAGCATGTGTCTTGGTACATGGAATCAAAAACAAGAGGTTTTTCAGACAAAGATACCACCTAGCTCCTTTGATTCTTGGTATCCTAGCCCCCGTGTGCATTATCATGGCTAACAGATATGAAAACACAGGGTCCCAGTGCTATTTTCAGTGATCTTAGAGGATGCTTTTGTCTAAAACAAAATACTTGTCATCTGTTCTTAGAATGGCCCCAAATCCTCCTTACTGCGGAATAAATCAGAAATAACTAGAAGGATTTAAAACATTGTTCAATGTATGCGAGTGCAGGACATATTTAGCTCCAAAAGTGATTGTGGCTATAAACAGTATGTCATGAGCTATTGTATCCTGTCTGAGTTATACATAAATCACAGTAGTATTGTATATCATCAACATGAGTTTTCATAGGAAGTCAATTCTACAAATTGTCTTTTGTAGAAAATCTTGGGAATAGTCGTCTTGGTTCAAAGATTCTTTTGAAAAAGAAGCCTATGTAAATAATAAATTCTAAAAGAAAAAGCATCAAAACAGAGGTGTGACATTTCCAGTTCTCTTTAGAGGGAGATCTGTTCTACAACACATTTCAGGTGACAAAGCACAAATATGATGCACTGTGCCAAATGAGAAGCAAGAATAGACCCTCTGCTGCTGGGAATAAAGGACTATAGTAATGTGATTATGGTAATGGTCAACAAGTCATAGTCTTGTACTTTTGTTCAACTGTAATTAACTTCTTGGAATGGCACAGTTGCTTTCTCTGTGCTCATCAGATGGCCCTGCTTTTGTATCTGCAGTCTGTTATTCCTTCTACAGGGACTACAAGCCTCCAAATGCATCACTAAATGAATTCATTCTGGAACAAAGATTCAGTAGTAGAATAGAGATTGATATCTTTTGTTGTCAGACATTCAATACCATATAGCAATCCAATTACTTAAGCTGTTTCTAGCAGTCTTATTATGGCTCACTATTGAGGCATGCTTTAAAGCTGGATAATTCTGTCTTGCAAGAATGTAGTGGAACAGATTAGAGCTTTAATGAGAAGGCTTTCTGTGGGTGAGGGCATTTCCATTGTACGTATTAGGATTGAAGAATCATACCTAGGCAAAGGCCTGCAGCTATTGTTGCAAAGAGCGATCAAAGGAAAGCCTGAAATCTGTACGATTGCTTGAAGAAATGTTATGGATTATAAAATAGATACTGGTGAAGTTTCAGTCTGTTACTGCCTATCTGATGAGTATCTGAAGTACATTGGAAAAAGGAAATCACTTCTTGGAATTTAGACTGTGGGATGGATATCTCAATTTGCTTAGCTGTAGGGTTTTAGTAATGCTGGCAGCATAAGCTGAATGTAAACCTCATTCTGTATACAGCTACCCAGGATGGATATGTAGAGAGGAGGGTTGCTAGTGCACAAAAACACACCAGAAAAGAAGTATCTGATAACTGCATGCAGAAGAGGAGAGATTAGGCTAACAAATCATCCTTAGATTTGCATCCTCCCTCATGCTCTCTATAGGACAAAGTGGGTGTAGGTTGGATCTCGAAGACAGCAGAAAGCTGGAATCCGTAAAACCTCACAACTGAGGTTGGAACGTGGAACTGAAAAACAGTTATTTTTCTGTGAGGAAAATAAATCAACAATATCCGTATAAACAGAAAGTTACTTCAGTTTTTGTTTGTTTGCATTTTTGAGAGTGCTTATGGAGGAAAGTGTGAATGTGTGTATGTGTAAAATGTTCATACCAGAGCTTATTGTGGCAAATACAAGCAGGAGAGATTTGGGAGATGCCAGACTATATTTGCATGTCTGGCAAGACAATTTGGCTCTTTCTCAAATGTGTAATTTCTGATGAATTTTTAGGACATGATAAAAATCTCTGGCTTTCTCTTAGGTCTTAGCAAAAACATCTGGACTTTGAGCCAATGTAGTGTGAATAGAAGCAACCGAGATGTTGCTGAGGATGAAATAAATTGGAAATATAGATTAGAATGTTTTTGTATGGAATACATGTGGTTTGGTGTCATTCATGAAAGGAAGTCTTTATAAACTTGCCTGGATTTCAACCTCTCTATCTCTACATATTTGAGGCACATTTTATTTTGTTTGCTTTGTTTGTGTGACTTCTGCAGGACAACACTGATTTCCAACAATTTAAGGATACGGCACATTTTTTGTAGATTCAAATGCATATTTATGTTCTTACTGTAAATGTGATTTTCTGTTTCTTACACTTGCTTGATAACTATTTAGTTGTTGATAGTGCAAGGCATGCAGCATTCCAACACATGCATACTGAATCACTGTAATATTTTCAGAGAACTGTTTAGAAGAATAGTAATTATGAATACATTTTTTTCCAAAGGAAATCTTATTAGAATTAGGGTAAGGTTGTAGGTGTGTGAATTTGATATGTGGCGTACCTGCAAGTTTATATATGTTGATTTGCTTCTGAAATTTGTGTTTCTGTATGTAGACCACAAATACTGCTTTTCTTCCCATAAGGGTTTGACACTTCTGGGCAGAAGCTAGATTTTATTCATAGCTTCTATTGCCAGATGTAGATTGAGGTTAATGTTTCATAGAGCAAAGGACAGTATCTGCTCATTCCACCAATAGGTACTGCTAAGATATTTATTTTGAGTCAGAGCTAGGGTGATTTTGTGCTGAACTATCCTTTTATTTCTCACACAGGTGTGGAGGGGGCAATTAAAGATTTAGTGTGGCCTGACCTTTATTCTTTTCATTACTGACTTGTAGCAAGTGATGCCTACAGTAACAACTTTCTTGTAATTTATTTACTCTGTTTAGTAAATGTGGGGTTTGGGCTTGGGAATTTCCAAGGGGACATTTTTTGAGTGTTTTCACTTTTTTGTCTAAATACATCAAAACCTGCAGGCCAGATACTCAGCTGGTGTAAATCAGCTTTATTCCATTGACGTCAGTGGAGCGGTGCCAGCAGCAGATCTGACCCACTTCTTTAATCTGATCACTTGTCCATCTCATTTATTTCAGATTACATCAGAGTGAGCAGAGCCTTACCTCATTCACCATCACCTTGATATAGGCATAGCCTTGCAAGTCTTGAAAGAAGACTACGGTCACTGAGAAAGGTGTAAAAAGCAAGAGTAGAATCCAGGCCTCCACCATGTGGAAAATATATGGAGCAAAGGTATCTGACAAATCCTGCTTTACTTAATGAGTGTGTGTATGATACATCAAATTCCATCTCCTTCTTCATAAATCAGGTTAGAGACAGTTTCCCACAAAACCTTAATACTGCATTTTATGATCTAAATATCTATTAGCTAATTACTAATGTTTATCCAGTGTTCAGCATGCTCTGTACCACCGCAGTAAGCTATGAGTCTTTA
>JAOWBP010001760.1:10341305-10392107 GCA_028571105.1 Tragopan temminckii | reverse complement strand
GTGTTTCAGGATCTGTGTTTCAGGATCTGTGTTTCAGGATCTGTGTTTCAGGATCTGTGTTTCAGGATCTGTGTTTCAGGATCTGTGTTTCTTGCCTTAAGATCCTTGCTGTGCTCTGATTGTTAGTATTAAATATATTTTCTTAGTGTATGTAGACACTTAGATATTGTTAAGGACACTTCTAGAATGTTTATATTTCTAAATATCTAGGCTGTTTCAAATCTCAGTGATGAGCTGGCCTCTACACAGTTACAGAAGATTCTGCTGTTTTGGAGAAAGGTACAGTCTGATAGAAGAAATAGAACGGTAGTGTACTTGACAATTTCTAGAAAATAAAACAATTGTTTGAAAATCTCTCTTTTTGGTATTTAAACTAGCAGTGCTCAAAAATAGGAAAGTCTTCTTGGAATTATTTCAAATCATTTTGCTTTTTGAAAAGAGAGTTGATACGTGCTTAAAGCATTAACATTTAAATTGTTTTCTATGGTCTTGCTTTAGGATGACTGGGAAGACCGTTTACTGATTTCAGTGCTGTCTTTGGCTTGATCTGACTGTGTTGCAGTTTTATCCTTCTATGCTTTTCCATCAGACTTTGACTCGGTAAGGCAGGGAGTACTTTCAGCAAAATGATACTGAAAGTAACTTTAAGAATTTGGACAGACTCTTTAAAATCTGAAGTGTGTACTTACATAATTCACTGAGTTGTAGAGTACTCCACAACTGCACTCTGAGAATGCGTGGGACTTGACAGTGGAGAACTGGAGATCTGAGCGCCTTTGGCGTTGTGCTGTGTGCATACACCCAAAACTGCTGTGTGAGCAGTTGAGAAATCATTATTATGAAGATGGAGATGGCAGTTTTATTTCAGAAGAGCATATCTGCTACAAAAAAATGCATGCTTTAGTTGAACTGAGCAGTTTTGAAAAGTAATTCCAGGATCTAAATATTAAACTTCAGACCTTTAAATGCTTAAACTCCTGACTGAATGAAAACCTATTTCTGAAAAGCTGTAGATATCATTATTTTAAGGTGTTTGGAATGAGCCTAGTCTTTTAAACTCAATGTTAATGCTTTTAGTACGTTAATATTTAAGAGATTTTCTTCATTAAAATCACATTTTCTGCCCAACAGAATTTGATAAAGTTCTCCATTAAAACTTTGAGGACTACTAGATTTGACAGTGCTGCTAAACTTGTTCAGTCAGGTCCTGCCTTTAGAAAACAGTCTTTTAACTAAAACTGTAGTGGGAAAAAGTTATTACAAGTGTTTTGCCCAGTGGAAGGATCCAGGCTGCTTTCCATTGCCAGGTCACCCTTCATCACTCTCAGTTGCGATGGCTTTAGGCAGGTGTGACCCATTTCTATGACTCTGGCTCACGCAGCTTTGGGAAACCAATGCACCAGCTGGTTTTGAGCTTAGCACTCTGCTCTAAACATCACTGGGACTCATTTCTAAGCCCATCTTATCCTTTTCTCATCTTATCTTTCATCTGATCTTAAATTGCAGATGTTATAACATGCTCAGCATTCAGTGACTGATGATTCCAGTCTCTCGCTGCTTCTCTTTGTGCAGCCACTAGCAGCTAAATCCTTTTCCCCAGGTGCCTATGCAGTACCAGGGCTTTGTCATCTTGAGCTGAGGAGGAACATTGGAATTTTTTCCTCATTTTCTTTGGCAAAGTGCACTACTTCCCATACTTATGTCAGACCAGGCTAAAATCTCTATATAAAATACCTCTGGCCTAGTCCGATTCACCTCACTGTTGAATCTGGTTGATTTGAGTGGAACTAAGAAACAAAAAGAATGAAGCCTGTTGGTCAAAACCTGTTTTCAGTTACCATTATGTACTCTACTGAAGTTACTAGAGAAAAACCAGAATAAACAGATATTTACTTCTGTAATGAATGTAAAAAAAAAAAAATTAACGTTCTTTTTATCAGAATGTGTATCACAGTGCCATACAAAAGCAAGTTTTTCACCATCAGCCTTAAAAGAAACTGAGGAGTCCCAGAAAGATGCCCATGGTTCCATAGACTGTCAGACCTATAGCTGAAATTCTTGTTTTCCGGAGAAAATGACTTTCTCTATTGGACTGTATTTCTTGAGGGAAATACTTAAGAAGGAGCTGATGAAAAAGTTATGCGTAGAGATCACACTTGGAGAGGGCGAAACTCTTACTGAAGTGCTGTCATCTGTTTAAAATAGAAATGATTTTCATTAGCAAGGGAGCGTCTTTTAAGGCTTATCCTTGCATCGGGTAAGCACAATAATTGACAGCCCTTGCACCAAACTAGTGTTTAATATAGGTTGAGCTAAAAAGTATACTTGTTTGAAGTTCATTACTGTATTTACAATACTGCTTTCCCATGCTTATTATAGGGTCATTTGGGAAAAAGCTTTAACTCCAAAAAAATGACTGCATTTCTATTCCAGGAGTTAGATTGTCACATAATAAATATATTTCTGATAATAAAAATTGGTATCATTTTCCTTTCAGAGACATATTTGGTAGAAAGTTAATAAAAACTGCATGGAAAAACTAACATCACAGGTTATTTTTTGTTGTTGTTGTTTTTAAATTCCTACAGGGAAGTTTGCTGAATGCAAAATATATCGAGAGAAATCAAGGATTTTTTTTCCCCTTAAAACCCAAGGGTGAGATTCTCTTTGTAATGCTACCATTAAGGAAGGTATATCTGAAGGACACTTTAAATATCCGCTAAGAGTAAAGACCTAGCTGGCCCTGCTGATGGGAAAGTCATAACGTGGCTTTTTTTTCCTGATCGCATTCTATTCTTTGCATGTGTGACAGATGTCAGTGAAGTTGAAAAGTGTCCATTTCCCAGCAGGATGCTGGCTGTTACTCAAAGTGCCTGGGCAGTTTATAGAGGCCCTGGTATCTCCTGATCCTGAGTGAAGGATTTGTAGAGAAAGCATCCTGCAGAGTAGAGGCCTGCTGCCTTTGAATAGAGGGCAGCTAGCAGCTCTATGGGCCTCAGCAAGAGATGCCACTGTACCATCAGGAAACTTTGATTTATTATCTGAGAAATTCACCATCCATCTGCATGAAGAGGTCACAGAAGCAACTTCCCTAATGTGAATCTGAGACCCCTATTATTTCCCACTTATTGCTACAAGCATGAAAAATTGTTCCAATTGAGAAAGTTGAGCTTTCAGGACTTGTTGCCATGGCTGAATTCATATGAATATTTAGAAGCAATGCTTATTGTGTTGTTTTTATTTTAAACCTATAAACTCTGACAATTTTCACAGGTTTTTGCTAATTAATGCCACCGTTGTGGAAATGGAAGCAGTTCTGCAAACAAGCTGCGACAAATGGGATTTTTATTGCCAGTGGAAAAGCCTAGGGAATAATTAGCAGGTCTGCAGAGATCTCTTGATTACAGACATCTGCATTGGTAATGTCCAGACTCTAAGATCGCTGAGGGAAATGTTTAGGGATTTTCACCTTAGGGCACATTTATGTTGTCAGCTACACCCTTCAAACTGCAGTCAGACAAATGTGGGAAAATATTTTGTGAAATGTTAGACCAATGAACCTGATATTGACTAATCTGGACTAGGGAAACTGGCTTTGCATTCCAAAGTACTGTCCAGAAGCCAAGACTTGCATATGTAACATTTTGATATCTCATTAAACTTGATTTCACAGAGATATTTCTCAGCGCTGCATTTGAGATGCAGTGTGTTGCCTAAGTTGCTTTTGCAGTTGTCACTGCTTCATTAAATAGGATGTAGAGGAAACAAGAAGACTGGTTATTAAAAACCCACACGGCTCCTTTAAAATGGTGCACTGAGAAAACAATTCACGTCAACACAGGATTTATTAGTGCAGGTTGAAGAGTAACTTGATTTGGGATTTTCCTACTCTTGCCAAAGTGATTCACAATATAAATCATGAATGTACTTATAGAAGCAGTCAAGGTTTTGTCTTTTTAAACAGTAGGCTTTTAAAGTGGCTAATATGGTATTTTATGCCTTTGAAGCAGATTTTTAAGCTCGGATTTTAAAAATACATAATCATATTTAATTTTATAGTATTGGTTTTTACTCTATTAAATGCCTTGTAAATCTCGAAGAAAAGCTCATTCCTTCTCCTGAAGAGCTTACAGGGCAAAGATTTAATTGCTTTTACCAATTGTCTGTATATAGAATTTAAAACATATCAAATATATTGTCTTTGATTGTAAAATACACATGGCACGATGTATCTTTTCCTTGCTTGGAATCACTCTGTGACAGAATCTTCTCTACCGCAAGTTTGCATCAGAAAATATCCTTTAATGCGTATTTAAACCTAGCTTTTTCTAGGAAAGCCATTAAGCAAATGATTAATTTTAAGATAGATTTCAGTCCCAGTGGCATCATTTATCCTACTCACTGGTCAGGCAGTCACTTACAACAAAATTAAGTACTGACCAGACCTAATTCTGTATCCAAGCTGCCCTACAAGATGTCATGTGAAGCTGGAGTAATTCTTCTGCTTTCTAAATCTCCATGTACACAGCGCATATGCTGAGATGTGCCCTGTAACGCACTAATGTATGAGTCAGCAATCAATCACCAGCATTGTGCTGTTGGCTTCTGAAGTCCTGAACCCATGGAATACAGCAACTTCTTGCTCAGAGTCGACTGGCACTGTCAGGATTTGCGCTATCAGTTGTACCTATGGACCTTTTTTTTAACTTTTACTCCTTATGGAGTCTTTCCAGAAGTCATCAGTGGCATCTGTGATGACATGTATGTTGTCACTGCCCTGGGCAGATGGGAAATCCCCAGAGAAATTGTTTCAGAGTGGTGTTTTCTGGTCAGGCTGCAATAAATAGTGATTTTGTGAAATACAGATTTTTGGGGGATGTGGGTAAAGGGATATTGCAGCTTAGAACGTCCTGCAGATAGAATTTTCATTTATTACTGAGTGATTTATTTATTTTTTAAGGCATGGGGTATTTACATGTATAATTCAGATGACTTTGAGCTCAAATTTGGTGTGTTTTTCTGCTTAATTTAAGGAAATGTTTTACAGTGGTTAAGGTACGATTATGGGCATGTATATCTGCGGTTCAGAAATATGATATGAATTCCTGTAAATAAGGTATTCAAATATAAATGTTTGACTGTTTTCTAATGAGCCTCGTTCACAGGCCCTGCAGGGTTAATTAGGTTCCTAGATCTTATCTTTACTCTATTACACAAAAGGCAAAAACCTCTACAGGAACTGAATCTACTCAGAAAGAGCAAATAAACTAGCTTAAATGATCACAAACTGACCAAGCTTTTCTGCTTCAGCTCCCTGCATGCCTTCGGGCAACGGGGCTTTAAAAGCACTGAGATTACAGGGCCATAAAAATACACATTTACATTTACATGTGGTCACATGCAAAATTTAAGATTTAGAGAAAGTCACAAAGGGAATGTTTAACGTAAGTAGTAAGGCACAAGCTGAGTTAATGACACAGCAACCCCAGCAGAAACACAAGAAAAACATGTAAACCTTCATCTATTATTAGTTGCTGTAGCCCATACTCCAGAGCGCGGGGATGCGTGGCCATTAAGGTCTGTTCTTTTCCTCTAGAGCTTTTAGCTGCTGTGTGAGTGGGAGCCGGGCAAGTGCTGAAGTGTACGTAGTGAGTTCACGGGAGAGAATTCTGTTTTGAATTTTGGTTCCTTTCTTGATGCTTGAATCACTAGTAACACGAAAAAAAGCAACCAGAACTCTATTCCAACCCTGACTGAGTGGGGAGATTCTGCAGGAGCGCTCTCTATGCTGTTGGACATCCTAATCACGTTGTGAGGGGCTGATAGAAGGCTGCGGATGGCTCCCAGGATGCACGCTGCTCCCTTCTTGCACTGATGTGAAGAATTTGCATTCCTGCAGCCGCTGACTGTCAGGCTGAGGTTTAGCATTAAGGCTTGCACATTTGCTGCAGGCAATCCCTTCCCTTAAAAGTTGCATGTCATCCTGTTACGCAGGCGTTCTTTTACTGAAAACTTCAGGAATAGACTGTCTTTTCATTTTTATTTTTATTTTTGTTATCTGGATCTTTTTTTCATTTTTTTTTCCCTTTCCTTTTTCCCTCATTGGCTTTAGTAGGGAATAGATAATTTTTTCACAGGAATGTGCTTTCAGAAAAACTACACCTCAATGGTTCAGTTTAAGGAAATCTGAATTCTGGTTGTGTAACTATGGATCTGCTCATGTGCACATGCAGAAACACAGAAAGGGTGTGCAGGAGTTCCCTGGAGAGAAGTGAAGTCTGTCTGTCTTGAGAAAACTATGTTGAATTATAATACAGCAAATCAGAACGAGAATTTCTGAAGCAGGACGTTATTCAGCAACTGATTTCAAATGGCAGATGAGTTTCAGAAGCTAGTTGTCCCTTTGCAAATCGTTATCCTGCAAAAATATATTTTAGTTCCTTTGTACACTACGGATTACCATCTTAGGCAGGGTCAGATCCTCAGCTGGTCTAGCTCAGCATAGTAATGGAGATCAATAGTGGTGCTACTTTATATCAGCCATGTTTTTAGAATGCTAATTGTTTAACCTTGCGAAGTGGAAAGTATAGCATTATTTGTGTCATAGTGAGAGGGAAGTCAAGCTATCGAGAGGGATTTTACCCCATTAGTCACTGAATAAACAAAGGGGGGGAAAAAAGGTCACACCCTTATGCACACACTTTTTTTTGGAACTTAATTAGACTAATTGAAGTCTGTGGCATTACAGATGTGCTGAAAGCTAAGCATATAAAGAAATCCTTACAGGATAGGGACGTGGACTGTTAGACTGGGAAAAGAAATAAAATCAGATGGTTTTGTTATTTTGTCTCTCACTGGAGTTTTCTCCTAGGATTTGTTATGATTTACTGTCATTACATATTATGTAAACAGTCACTGTTTCCATGAAGTGGGAGGTCCTGTTAATCTTCTTCTGAGTAGCTATTCAGCATTGTTTGTGAACTTAGCTGGAAACATACATTCTTACTGTAATGGAATGATTGAGAAGCTGTATGCCCTATAGCCTCCGGTTATGGTTCTGACCCTATAAAATATGTAGGTGGGGTTTCCCTATTAACAGTCAACCAATAAAGCTAGAGGAAATCTGAGATGATTTCCCTGCTTCCTGCTGTTGTTTCCTCTCTAGTGGATGCTCTTGACTCATCCAGATCAGCAATTGCTTGCCTTAGGGCCCATGAAAATGCTTTGAAGGGATACTTTATTTTTGGAGTTTAGGAACTAACTGAAAGCAGGTGTTTAAAAAAATACTGAAAATGGAGGATGAAGCCTCACTTTCTTTCCAGCTCCCTTTTAAGTCCCTTACCAAACTGCACGTTTACTTCATCTCTGTCCAGCAAAAACTTTGTTACTTAGCTATAAGGGTTGTCCCTGCTTTCTTCAAGTGCAAACCAATTCCAGGAAATGCATTGCTTATAATCTTGTATACACGCTAACTGTCAGATCTTTTGGGATTTCCTTAGAAGGAAAATAAGTCTATAGATTAAATGCTCTGTTCCTGAACTGTCCTGCCAGCATAATGTGGTAGTATTGAACTGCTTGATCATTATACAATCCTCCCCTCAGTGTACTGAACATGGAACTCATCTGACTTTTCTAGTACAATCAGAGACACTCCATGATAGTACATGTTGGGGATGTCAAGTACAAGACTTCTTGTTTTTATATGAGTGACTTTTACGAGGATTCATTTCCATATTTTACTCAGTTGTGCGTATTTCCATCAACTTGGAAGGGCTCAGCTGAACATAAATCCTGCATCACGTACAAAATTTCTGATTTAAGTTTGGAGAGTACTACATGCATTTTCTTCTTGATGAAAAGCCCTGTCTTTCCATATTTGTTCCCTAACTGTGTTGATATTCTCACTGACATCTGTGGGAGTTCTCCTAGGATGTCTGAGAGTAATGTAATAATTCTTTTTTTCTTTTTTTCTTTTTTTCCCAGGAGTGATTTCTTCAGTGCTGCCAGTCCATTGGAGATGGCAGTAGAATCTCCTTCCATGCTAGTCACCACGCTGGAGTAAGTTCTCTGGTTGTGCTTCCTGTCATCAGGTGTCACCCCATCCAGATGTCTGCAAGGAGGAGGTAAGAAATATACACCAGTCTTGCTCACTCAGCTACCAAACATGCATATTTCACTGATCTCTTCAAACCACTTTCCTGTAGTGGAAATCTCAGATAACTAATGAGGTATGCCAACAGCTCTCTGATTGTCCGTCTGCTGGTCTGACAGCTTAAATATTACCATTTATGTCTCCTTGGAAGCAATGATTTTAAGCAATGATTTTTCTCTACATATGGTTCTCAAAGACGAGGTTTTTTTTTTGTTTGGTTGGTTTTTTGTGTTTTTTTTGTGCACCAGGTAAATTGTCAGACAAGTGATATAGATGGGTGGGACGGGTGTATATATATATATATATACACATGACAAGCAGAAAGAAGAATCTACTATTTGGGTTGATTTTTCAATGCACTTGCTTTTTGCTGATAAATGAAACAAATACATAATTTCAGCGAGGTGACTGTGCAAGTTGGTGAGGGAGTGTGCATCTATGTGCATCTGCAGGGTGAAGGCATCTTGGTTGTTAACTGGTGAAATCTGTCCAGCAGACACATATTTTACAAACAATTACTTTCATGACCGATCTTTCAGCTCCTTAGGGCTTTAATTGCTCCTTCTGCTCTATATCAACCATGTATGTTTGTTTATAGATACTGTTAGAATTTTGAGTTTCTATAGAGGAGTTTGTTTTAAGTAGATTTTTTTTTCCTTCCAACTAAGAGAGAGGAATATTTGAAATAGATTTAAGAAATAGACAGGCATTCTTTATTTGTTTCTTTAGGGTTTTGTTTTCCTGATGCAAATTATTTGTAACTCCCACCAAAGCCAGTAAATTAATAATTCTTCACAGCAGGAAAAGCACTGAAGTCAATGGGAATTATTCGTATCTTGTTGTGGGGGAATATTCCTTCTGGGAAACTGTCAATCTCCTGTTTGCCATAAGCAATTCATTACTGCCCTGGCAGTAATAAATCATTCAAGAATTTGTAGTAATCCCTACAAATACTGAAGTATACCTATGCTTTGATTATCACTTCTTTCTAATATAAAAGTGATTGATGTGAGTTATAATATTGATATATAGATTTCTACTGACATTTTGTTTATGGTTTACCCTTTATTCTTTATACTATGGTACTTGTTTCAGATTCAGTGTTATGAGCAGGCATGCTGCAGATCTCCTCTCCTCCAAATTTCACCCATTGCTCGTGAGAATTTCAGCTTCTCAATAAATAAATATTTTGGGTCAGGTCTTGAAAACACAGAAGTCCTTATTTGCATGTTATTTTTGGAACGTGCCCATGTCTTAGTGGAACTCACATACCACAGTAACTGATGGAAGAAATAGAGAGATGTAACTTCATGCCTTGGTTTTGAGCGTCAGAGGAGAGGGGAGCTGAAGAGATGGGAGAAGGAGTAGACAGATTGTAGACAGATTCAGTGACTGAGCTTTCCCTGCAGAGGAGGAAAAAAGGTTTTAGGTTTTAGTACTGACAGTAAGTAGAACAAATGTAGCATCAATGGCATGCATTTTCCAAAGAGAGCTAAAAATCATATCAGCCTAAAACAAACTTTTGTAGCAGCGCTGTCAGACTGTAGCAAACTGTGCTCCCTCTATCCTGTTTATCCTGGCTTTTTTTTTTCTTTTTTTTTCTTTTTTTTTTTTTTCTTTTTTTTTTCTGGGAACAGAGGTTATTTCTCTCTCAACTATCTTCTAGTTCAAGAATGAAGAACTTGTGCCTTCATGGTTACCTTCTGAGGCATCTCTGCTCCTAGGCTGTGAGATTAACTTCATTATTATTCTTCTAATTATCAGTCTATTCCTGAATTGCCTGTTACTGACATTTTAGGCCTGTATTGAACCACCCTTACTGCTCAGATATCTACAGTTTCCACTTTCCAACCACGTGCAGGTAGAAGGGATTTCTAGACTAGGGTATTTCCTGTCTTCAGACTAGCAAATTATGTGCTACTTTACAAACAGGAATAGTTTGAGGCCGTCTTTAAATACCAGAATTGGAATTGATCTGAAAAAAAAAAAAAAAATTAATCTTTGGGATAAAATGTTTTAATTTTCGTGCCATCAAGAGAGTTATGGCTTTATTAAATATATTCATTTCAACAGGTGATTTTGACAGTGCCAAAGATCTTTTCCACACTCATGTCAGTGAACTGAATCTCATATTACAAAGTTATTCATTTTCCTCCAGACCCCTTAACGTAAGAAGGTAAAGAGTGACTGGTCAAATGCTCAGAATAGGTTTCTGGGATTTAGGAAAAATTATGAATGGGAAAAATCACATGTAATGAATGCTCAAGCAGAAGGTGTTTCTATAGGAATGTGCTTACTGTGGGCTTATCTGTGAGTGGGTGCCTGTGTGAAGCCCCAGTAGGGACGGGTTTGTGGTCCCAGACGCTTCAAGGTGGAGAATTTTCTAGCTAATCAGCAGAGCTTCACTGAAAGGCGGGTAGAAAGATTTGAGTAAAATGAACTCTTGAAAAACTTCTAGTTGTCTATACAGATATCTCCATTTGATTTTCTTGGCAATTGAATTTAAAAATATGTATAAAACAGAGCCAGGTTTTGGTCACAGAGTAAGCTTCTAGTTTATATAAGGAATCTACAATTATGAAACACCCTGCATTGCTTTAATCATGTGATTTATATATCATTAATTCTTGAAAAAATTTCAATCAAGAGTCAGCTATATGATCAAGTCCTTATGCAATACAAACAGCTGGTTATCTTCCTATTGAAGATTATTCATTGCAGTTCTTTGCCTCTCTTGTTCTCCTAATAGCAAGGGCCTGTGTAATTAAATGCTTTGTTGCATTGTACTGTGAGATTAGTTTGCATATTTTGTATAATTTTTTGTATTTTTCTTTTACAATCCTTTCAACTGTTTGCTGAACATGATTGAAGCAGTATGAAATCTTTCAGTGTGAGATTTGACACTATCTGCTTCCACTGTGGTATCTTCTATCAAACACTAACCTGCTCATGAGGAGACTGTAAAATATTGATAAGAGCATAGAATCATTAACACAAAGTAGTTTTCCACATCCTGTCACATAGCTGCTCAGGCAGTTGATGTTCAACTTTGACAGTGTATCATTAGAGATGTGGAATTCTGTTTTAATCAAATATTACAAAACAAGATCCTCTTCTGAAAATGTCCTGGCATTTATTTTCTATTCGGCTGCGCTGATATTTCATCCTCTGAAAAACTTTGTCTTTGAAGCTTATAAATTGAGATAAATTCTGTTTCTTACTATTGAGCTTTCCAGTGATCTGTTGGAAGCCTGAGGTTCCCTGTCTCCACTTGGGTAATAAACTGCAGATGCTGTATGCCTCTCTACCTGATGAGCTGTCAATTTGCTGAATAGATAAGCTGTCAGGAAACTGAAGAGGTTTCAGTTTGAAATCTTTCTTGATTTAAAAAAAAAAGTAGAAGTGGTTCTGTGAAATATCTTGATTTCACCATATCAGCATTTTCTCCAGCAACGATGAGTCCTAAGACAAGCCAAAAGCCCATGTGTTCAGCTGAGAGTTAGAACACTGCTACTGTACTTCTTTTGAGTGACAACAAGGATTTGGGGCCTCTGTAATTAGAGATAGCTTGCACTGCACAGACAGACTTGTTCAGTGGTGAGTCATGAGGCAAGGAAACAGGGCGAGAGTTCAGTAGGTAGGGTAAAGGCCTTGAACATAGAAAAGTTAGTGCTAGCAGGGACTCATTTCAAGATCCTCAAAATACTTGGCACTACAGGATTTGCATGTATGTGGTTATGAGGTGGACATTACATGAAAATTAACAAATGAAGTGGGTAGTTTAAGTTCAGAATGCTAGCGTAACGGGCAGGGGATATGTATTTTGGAGCTTCTATTAAGGGACAAATAGTGGAAAATGGCTCATATTAATTATTCTAGAGATACTCTTTTCAATCAAACGCTCAGTTTCTGACTACTTTTTATCTTGGTAACAGAAAGTGTTCATATGAAGAGTCCTAAGTAAGTGGAACTGGATCCTGACTCTTTAGAACTCAATTGGAGTTATGCTGTTTATTTCATTAAGAATTGAATTGAGCCTTTAGGAACAGAGAGTTTAATTACTACTAAAATGGAATAGATCCAGTGCACGGATTCTTTGATCAGCTTTCAAAATCTCCCTGGTAAAAGCCAAGATGTTTTAAGCAGAACAAAGCATCCACAAAAAGCCTAAAAAGTTCCACGTCTAAATCTCTTCTCTTTGTATGAAGGTGGCCCTAGTCGATATGTTGAATAGTTAGCAGCCAGGATATGGTAAGTCTCACAGCCATGTTTTTGGGCCAACTGACAGCAGAAGAAAGTTCCCGTGTGAATGCTGAGTGCTCTGGCTAGCTCTGTTGAGCCAAACTGTTTCTTCAAAGACTAGACAGTGCTGAACTTAGTAACATGAAAAATGTGACTTTTAAAAATTCTATTTTAAGTCCACAGCTGGATTTTCAGTCAATTAGGATGTTTCTTTTCTTGCGTTTTCTGGATAAAATATTACCTTAAGTCAACCAACTTATGTTTTATTCTGCTCTTAAATGATGGGAAATCAAGCCTGCATTTTTATGAATTTTCAAGACCAAACTTTTTTTTCTGATTGTTATAAATAATATCTGCAAGTGACCAGGACCTAAGGTTTCTCTTCTAAATGTCTACTGGTTCCTGCTAAGATGGAATATTCAGACAAAGCATTGATTTTAAACTCAGTCATGCCTTAGAAATCTTGAATAATTACAGACTGTAGTTCAGATTATACATTTATCTAAAATGACCCTGACTTAGAGAAAAGGATATTAACATTATGAGAGCTCTCAAAAAAATTTTGGGGTCAAAATTAACCTCTAGAACTATATTTTTTTCTATTACGGGGCACATAGGGTTTGTTTTTTTTCCCAGCGTTTCTCTTTATCAGCTTGCCAGCAAGCAATTTGAATTTGACTGCGACTCAAATCAGTGCCATTTCCTTATAAAGCGCTGAGTAATTTTTTTTTCTGCTACAAACTAAAAATGTCCTAACGGAATTCATTTTCTCACATGTACCTTTCCTCGGCATAAAACTTAAGCGTGAAAGGACGATGCATATGTAACCCTGGATCCAGTTTCTAATGAGACTGTCAAAGTTTCTTTGGAAGCCGACACATCTAGCATACCTCTGCTGAGCAGTTGTAGGACTATGTTTAAGAATGCCTCTCTTTACACTACTGAAGTAAACACCACGTACTACTCTGTCTCTTTCTTCATGGTTGGATGAGATTTTTTTGGTGATATAACCGCAGTATCATCTGTAGTTGCATGGCATTGGACTAGGAATATATGGGGTCTGGTCTACGGACATTTGACACTCATTTTATCATAGGGTTAAAGGAGGGGAATTGTAGTCTGCAGCACTCTGAAATGGTAGTTTGGGGTACGAGGAATGATACTTGCCAGGAGATCTGCTTTACCTTTCCCTGAACATGCCTACGAATTGCATGATGCAATGTTTTATAAGGCTCAGAAGCTTAAAAGCTAATAGGTATGTATTTCTGTATCCAGTTATTCCCACATTACAGTTTCATATAGCACAATAAAGAAAGAAGGAAAGACAGAAAATAAGAAAAAGAGGAAAAGTGGGACAGGATTGGGGGGGCGGAGGGGGTGTGACAGGGAGAGGTGAAGGAACCAAAGAAACCAATTTGTTTTCTATCGTCATTCTATGCACCTCAATACTTGGTTTCTATAATGTTCATTGTCCCAGGCATACACACCATCTTTTAAAAACAGAAAAGACTTTGAAGGTAAGTCTACGGAGTTTGTGTGTGTATAAGGAGCATACTAACTGGCCATTAAAAGAAAGATTAGTAACTGCCTCTACTGTGTCATTTCCTCAAACATGGAAGGAATATAAAATATGGTTAGATTATTATTCCATATAATTCATAGAAATACAGTCTGAATATGAGTAGATGGAGGTAGAGATAGGTTAATATGGGTCTAATATCTTAGAGCACCACTGTAAGTAGGGAAACATGCCCATTTTAAAGTCTCTGTATTTAACAGCTGTGGACTTAAGAAAGGAACAACAGGCTTACACTTAGCAAGTGTAAGACATTTTATTCTTAGAAATAAAAGAAGAACCTGATAGAAGTAGTCAACATGGGTTCACTAATGGGAGATCATGCTTGACCAATATGGTAGCCTTCTATGATGTCATTGCTAGCTGGGTAGATGAGGGGAAAGCAGTGGATCCTGTCTACCTTGATATCAGCAAGGTTTTTGACACCGACTCCCGTAAACTCCTTCTAAGTAAGCTTAGAAACTGTGAGATAGATGAGTAGACAGCAAGGTAGACTGAGAATTGGCTGCCCGGCAGGGATCAGAATGTTGTGATCAGTGGCACAGAACCTAGTTGGAGGCATGTAACTAGCGGTGTTCCCCAGGGCTTGGTGCTGAGTATGGTCTTGTTCAATATCATCAACAATAGGAATGAAGAGATAGAGTGAACCCTCAGCAAGTTTGCTGCTGATAGAAAGCTAGGATGAAGTGGCTGACACACCAGAAGACCGTGCTGCCATTCAGCAAGACCTGGACAGGCTGGAGAGCTCAGCAGAGAGGAACCAGATGAGATTCAGTGAAGGCAAGTGCAGAGTCCTGCAACTGGAGTGGAAAAAACACATGCATCCGTACAGGTTAGGGGCTGACTTGCTGGATAGGAGCTCTTTGGAGAAGGACCTTGGTGTTCTGGTGGACAGCAGGTTGGCCATGAGCCTGCAGTGTGCCACTGTGGCTGAGAAGGTCAGTGGTATCCTGGAGTGCATAAAGACGAGCACGGCCAGCAGGTTGAGGGAGGGCCTCTACTCTGCCCTGGGAGGACCATGTCTGGAATACTCTGTCCAGTTCTGGACTCCCTTGTTCAAGAAAGACAGGCAACTTCTAGAGAGAGAGTCCAGTGGGAGACTATAGAGATGATTAGAGACCTGGAGCATCTTCCATGTGAGAAAAGTATTAGATATGGAGGTTGGTGGCCCTGCCTGTGGCAGGGGGATTGGAGCTTGATGATCTCTGAGGTCCCTTCCAACCCAAGCCATTCTATGATTCTTTGATAGGCTAAGAGACTTGGGAATGTTCAGCCTGGAGAAGACAGAGAGGGGATCTTATCAATGCTTATAAATATCAAAAGGATGGAACTTAAGTGGATGGGAGCAATCTTTTTGATGGTGCGCAGTAATGGGGCAAGGGGTAACAGGCAGAAACTGCAACACAAGAAGTTCCATCTGAACATGAGGAAAAACTTCTTTGAAGACTACACAACACTGGAACAGGCTGCCTGAAGAGGCTGTGGAGTCTCCTTCTCTGGAGATACTAAGAACTTTTTTTTGACTACATTTTGTTGTTTAAAAAAATATATATACATATATATATATATATATATATATATATAAAATTTGTAGCCTTTTCTTCCCTTTGCCAGATGGCAGTCTGAGCTGCCTTGTCAGAGGATCTCCTATAACGTCTCAAGTGGTAAGGTCCTTATCTGTAGCCTTATGTTAGCTAGTCTGCATGTTCAACCTACACACTATACAGTACAGTCAGAGGTAGATCAACAAGTGTGGGCAAAAGGCTGTTTTTAACTTGTGCTGCCCATATATGATTGCAGGGAAACCTCCTAGTTACATCCTTCCCTCAAACACATTCATCAAATCTTGTCTTGCAGTGAGGAAAGCAATTTTTAGATCAAATAGCGAATAGCAAGAATAATTGAATATAATACATTTCTTGTTAGGTTTCAGAGAAAAGTTACCGAATCTATCATATTTTCTACACTTTGAAAGACTGAGGATTTTTATAAAAAGACATTAGCTGTCATATAATAAAATAAGGCCCAAGCCTTATTTTGGTGAAGACGAGTAGTGCGCTTATTGCAAGACTGTGGAATAGCAAAGGGAAGTCCATACACTTTTAGCATCCCTGTTGGAAGAGGGTAAAGGGACCTTCCTACCATTCTTACACACAGTGTTTAAAATGTCAACATACTTAAAACTTCATTGTGGTGAAACCAAGATATGGAAAGAGAGCTTATTTAACAGTGAAAAACAGTGAAATTCCTAAGGGGGAAAAAATGGCATTATTGGCTCTGCCTGCTTCCTATGGGAATTTGCTCAATTTTTTTCCCATGGACTCCATTTCAGTCCAGCCCTGGCCAGCCACTCCCTGCCCCAGTGATGCTGTAGGAGCTCTCTCTCAAACTCCTTCACAGACCTGCCTGGCCCAGCCTTAGGCCCTGCTAAACCAACCCTGACAAGCAAAATGATATCTTGCCCTCAGCCCCGGCCCTGAGCCCACGAGCTTGGCTGGGGCTCAGGGCTCTGGGTTCTGGACTGCTCCTGGCTGCTGCTGCAGGCTTGCCCTGCTTGCCTCACTGTCTGTCCCCTGGCAATTTCATCACGCTCAGCAGCTGGTCCCTGAGATATCAGCTGGCCCTTGTTGCACCCTGACATGACGCTTTCCTTCTCTTGTTCTCAGGGCTTGGCTGAATTGTTCATTTTCAGCCTGTTAAGTGTAGTTTCAAGGCTCTAAAATGTTTAAGCTATTTGGTGCCTTCTTTCTGGCACTGCTTCTTTCTCTGACGATAGTGTACATCTTCAGATTTTGTGTATGCAATTCATCATGTGTATCTAGCCTTCTTCTCTGTGAGTCAAGTTCCAGGAAGACAAGGTAGCAGAATTCCAGATGGCATGTGGGTACAATTCAAGGGAAGGTGTATTTGCTATTTCTTCAGTGTATTAATCAGAAAACTTCTCAGAAAATATTTCTGCTGTTCCAGCTTTGTTAATTGGCCTGATTATTAAACCATCGGTGTTTGTAATTCTATGGGTTGCCAAACAGTGAACAAGCTTTTGGCTTTTACTTTACACTGGCAAGTATTTAATTGTTTGGGAATTGCTCCAACATACACTGCCCTTCCCATTATTGATTGCTAGAGCAGCCAGCATGTTTTGTAACTGCCTGTTTTAAAGACCGACAACTGCATTTGAAGTGTATAGTCTGTATTTTGTCAGCTGCAGCAGGGAAACATTATTGGAACTGGATCTCATAATGCACAGACCTGATAGATGGACTCAATTAAATCAACAATAATATAGCAGTTGACACATTCGTTGTGGCCAGTCTGATCCTTCTCTAAAATTTTTCCAAATCCTTTTTATTCTCCAAACCTCTGATCAAAACTTTAGGCCCTTTATAACCCTAATTCAAACATCACTTCAGAGGTTAACACATTTGAACTCCCAAAGCAGTGCTTTTAACTTCTATCCTGTGGTCAATAAGAGGCTAACTTTATCTATAAACAGTGTCAGATGGTGTCTCACACATTGCACTTAAGAAACCTTACTCCTGACAGTTCCTTGACCTTGGTGGCCTTGCAGACTGGGCAGCTTAAATGACACTGAACAGGGTACCAGTGGGGAGATCACGTGCTTGATACTGTAAAGCTGACAGCAAACTGACAGTGCTAAGGGTGTGAGGAAGGAGGCAGGAGAGCATCTGAAAAAAGCAAACAATGAAGTCTGGCCCAAAACAGCATGTTAGCATAACTATAGGATATTTTTACAGCCAGGTCTCTGTGTTCCTTCTCTTGATCGTAGATAAGCTACATGCACATATTCTAGGCAGGTAGAAAAGATTTCCTGGTGGTTAGTCTTTCCCTTTTGTGCCTGATAATGTTGCAAATTACAGTAATGTCAGAAGATGTATTATTGTTGAGCAACACTCTCGTTAGCAAACAAAAGCTGAATCTTCAGATGATATAAATAAGGAAAAGTTTTGTTACATTGTGTTAATTTGGACTAGATGAGAGTCTTGTCCTAAGAAGCACAAGGGGAATTCAACATTCAGTTCTTACTGAAAACCCTCTAAAAGTAATGTGACTACAAGAATGACAGTTGAAATTGCATGAGAAGACTCAGATTATCCAATTTTGGTTTGTTATTTCTCTTTGTTACTTAATGAAGCAGTTTGAAAAGTACTCTAAAAAGTAATAGTATCCAATATTGAAGAGAGAAGGGTTTCCATGCTGACTGCTTTATTGAGGTTGATAGCACAAAAATTGGGACAAAATAGAATCAAACTTTTTGCAGTTCTTCAGAAAGTACTTCCTTAGAGCTGGAGGTAATTCCTCAACAACCTTCTTTTATCTGCAGATCTTGTGTCAGATTTGCTCTGGGTGTTACGTATCAGTAGCAAATACTGTGTGATCTACGGCTGATGCGCTTTTACTGTAAAGGCAACCTCATTAGCAGAGCTCTGTTATATATATCCTTTTGTCAAGAGCTGAACTGGAACATGATAGTTTTACTGCTATGTCTGCAAAGGCAGGTTTTGAAAGCCAGCTGTGTCCATCAGAATCACTTTTCTTCACGTACCTGATGAATCTAGCTATAATGACACAGATCTGTAACACACGTGTAGCCTCCAATCTGTTTCTAGGCTCTTGAGCACAGAAAATATTTATTACGCATGCGCATGCTCTGCGACAGCATGCATTTTTCTGTTATAGATTGTGGGAGCAACTTGAACATGCAGTAACAAAAGGTTTACATATGCTGATCTGGTGGGAATAATGAGTCTGGAGGGCGAGATATATTCCTGACATGCTGACATATTTCAAAGGCTCCTATTTCTTAGTGTTCACAACTGCAAATTGTTCAGTGACTTGCCATAATTCAAGTTTGCAGAGAATGATACAGTGGGTATGATTATTTTATCTTCTTCTCCCCATGTTTGGGCCAGCTGAGATCTGCGAAATCTTCATATTTATATTACTGAAATTAATCAAAGTATCCAGGATGGCTACCTGACAGAAAAATAGTGTTTTGTTTCCAAGTTGTAGCAAAATACATGCAAATTGGATACAATGTCTGTCTGTTTTTTCATAGATTAAGGGAATGAATGTGGAAAATCAGACATCTAGATTTCAGAAATGACTGAAGAGAGGTTATCTGGCTAGTGACAGTCAAATCTTGAATCAAGGGCTTATAATGACGACTATTGGGCAAGCTTAAGCATCAAGAAGAAGAGTGGTGCTTAATATGTTTTATTTAGTATAAAATTTGAGGATGCTTAATCAAGATAAAGATTTTTAAGTATTTTCCCTTCCTCCTTGCTTTTTCATATTTATCATGTACTGAAATACAATGGTTACCATAACTTGAATTATCCCTTCTTTGAATATAGTTACCCAGAAATTCTCTCTCCAGTTGATGCTATCAGAGGCAGGTAAACTGTTTATACAGCTGATTCCTGTTTAGTGGGTATAAAGTTACTGTAATTTATTTTGTAGGAAAACAGTGAAGTTTTTGTTTATCTCCAAGTTTATTTTCTCAGGGAAGAGATGAACAGCTGAAAAACTTAAATAAGAGTAAATCTTTGTTTTTGTTTTTTTCCAAATATTTTGCTGTTGGAAAATCTCATTTCTGAATACCTTTAGAAATGTTGGTCACAGGAAATTTTCAAAGATATAACATTTGGCCTTGTTGATGCATGCTCCTCCTAAATTTTGACAAAATTTTCTCAAAATTTCTTCAGTTTATTCTCCAAATGAAAAAAAAAAAAAAAAAAAGCAATATTTTCATCACCTGATTAATTTTTTCTATGTTACTCGTGACAAAATGACAAGTTCATTGATCAATTCTTTTGTCTATAAACATAGTTTAAACATCACTTTTAAATGGAAAAGATAGACCAAACAATCTGATAAGGATTCCCAATTGTGTACACTGCATGTCTCCTTGTAATTGCATAGCTCTGGACTCACTGGTTGCAGAACCTTTACTACTAATTACATAAATCTTCATTCTCTGTTTCTGTAACATATCCATTGGATTGGATTCAGCATGGAGTTTTGCAGGTCTTTGTCTATAGCCTGCACTTACGTTATCTGTGTCTCCTATTACAAATTAAATAAAAATCACAACAATAGGCAGTGAATTTGGAGTATAGAAGTGCACTGCATTCCTTGTTGCCTGAGTGTGTTCTGTAGTTCTGGTTGTGTTCTGTAGGTCACCAGTAAGAGGTATATCACAGCACAGTGCAGCAGTCCTTGAGAAGATGAGAGGGCCTATGTTCAAGTTAATTTCTGATCAAATAAGAACTGTCTCTAAACACAGACAATCCAAAGAGACAAAAAAGTTGGAGAAAACTTCTTTTTTATTAATGATATAACGTAGTGAAAAGAGCCCTTTGCTTCATATGCTTGTCAATATGCAAAGGTCTTATGTCAGTGTATGAAATTAAAGCCTGGTTGGACTAGTTACATAGCATCAGCTTTTCCTTTTTAACATATTTTTTCTGATTTTTCAATTTTGAAATTGCCATATTCGGAACTGAAAACAGCACGCCAGGAACTACAGAGAGATGCAGATCTCTGAGAAAGATATTGGTCTTTTCCCAGTACTTTGCTCCTCTGTTTTGTGATCTTTATTCTACTTTACTTTTTTGAAGGTTATTGTCTGCCTAGGATAAATGACCTCAGTGCCTCTCTGCAGCATGCGTGCACAGCAGATGGCTGAAGAAAAGTAACATCAGCTGTGCACAAACAGCAAAGATAGCCTGACTTCCCCAGGAGGGGAGGAAGATTTCAAACATCCAGGGTACGTGTCAAATGTTTTTCTCACCAGAGAATTCAAAACAAACTCTGTGACAGTCCTTGTCCCATGCAACCTTGCTGCTTCAGGTAAAGTAAGTGCCAGCCATAAGCTAGTCTGGATTTCCCACTTGATGCATTAAGCATTTCCTCAATGAATGTAGGAGAGATTTAATTTTCTCTATCTGTGAGAGGTGATAGAAATACTCAAGAAAAACAGGTGCCAATTGCATGCATTGGTGTCTCCAGAAAAAGCTAATTCTCAGCTGAGGATACTGTGCAGACAGCATCTTAAAAGCACAGAGTAAAACAAGATAGCAAGGTCTGACATGGATGAGTGATAACTACAGGGAGATATATACCTGCAGTGTCCCATGAACTTCCCAGGGCCTGTCACAGAGAGGCAAGGGCTGTTCAGTGGATGAAACTAGTGTCTTTGGATCCCTGACCTCAACAGATTTTGCCTTTGTTACATAACAGTGAAAGTGCTGCCTCTAAAATAAGAAAAGGGAACTTACTGTGATAATCTCTGAGAGCTACATGCAGGAGTTACACAGGGACCTCTAGTTTTCTGAGCAATGAGGAGTCTGTTTTACATTATTTCCCTTCAGAGGTACCCAAAGTTTTCATTTGTTTATGAAAATTGTGATTTATACACTTATGAAAAAGTAGAGTATAATTACATCCAGTACAAACATCTAAAGTGACCAGTGCTTGTTACTTTTCCTGTCCTCTTACATGATAGTAAGACTGAGCACAAGCGCACATGGAAGATGTAGCTATCCTATCACTTTAGCCTCTAAGGGAGTTGTGCTGGAGATTAAGTAAAACAAACAATCCTGAAATCTGGCCCATAATTAAAGGTAGATATGAATGCACATCAGTTCAGAATCTAATTCCGCAGCCATGAGAAGAGGAGCTTTGTGTTCACCATGCATTCATGCGTCCCTTCACGTCATTCATAATTCTGGCAAAAGTCAAGAAACTGTAGTTAGGACAAGAATAATTGTTGAAAAGTAGGAATTACAGAAGCAGCCACAAATGTGTACAGCTCTAGAGATAAAACTCTTCCCTTTTTTTTTTTTTTTTTTTTTTTTTTTTTTTTTGCATAAAGTCTCTTGGTTAGTGTCCAAAGGAAGGAGCTACTTCTGAGATGCTTTGCTGTTACCCTTTCCTGTATTCTGGAGGGACGGGTGTTGAGTCCAGGATCTGAATGAGGCTTGTTGGGAATGGCTTGCAGTTTTTGGTGGTTGGCTCTGGTTTTCCCTGTGAAGGATTTCTGGAGAAGAACAGTAGATGTAAGAAGGTCTCAGCCAGTCAATACTAATAGGTCCAACTAAATACAGCACCACTTGCGGGCTTTCTCCCTTTGAGGTGTGGAGGTTAGGTCAGTCTTAAGTGATTCAGTGGGCAGTGGGACACAAATTCATGTGCCCTTGACCTGAGTTACTTGACAAAGCTGAACTGCCTTCAGTGGATCTGTGTGGGTTTACAGCAGCTGAAGAGCTGGCCCAATAGGACATGAAGAGCTTCCTACTGCAGATGAAGCAATTCACTACCCACTTCTATTATTAGCAGTTGAAGGGTTTTTCATTCAGGAAGAATGGCAAAATTGACTTCCTTTTTTTGGGTTCTGAAGTGAAAAATGAGCTGTTGTCATGAGCAATGTTGAAAAATACCTCTTGATTTTGAGAAAACACACAGCTATTGACTTATTTTAGTTACTTACTGGTATATTAAACAGCCACTAATGATGAAGGGAATATGTGAAATGTTATTATATATTTAGCTGAAAGATTAACTTAGGGAAATAACATATTTCTGAAAATTACTTTAAAGCATTGGACTGCTCTGCACTGTGATAAGACATGAATTGAGACCAAGGAGAGTCTGAGAATCTGAATTCAGTTTGTGACTTTGTCACTGACACCTCGTGTGACCTCAGGGTACTTATATAAGCTCAGTGTGCCCTGTTTCCTTTTGTGAAAGGAGGAAAAAAACCTTTTCTGTTTCTCATGTTTGTCTATTCAGATTCAGGGCCATTTATTCTTTCTGCACCATACCAGAGAATGAGACTCAAGTTTATGTTGTAAGGGGCCCAGGGCTACACCATAGAAGTCATTGTAAAAAGAACAAATTCTGTCATAGCTGGAATGTTGAATGCCAGAGCAAAATTAGAACAAGGCAATTCTGGTCTTGGACACACAGTGCTATTTTTTTAATTACTACTTCAATCATTCATTATTTTTAAAACTAAAAGCAATGATGTTTACAAAATAAATAACCACATATTTACTTGTCACCAGCAAAGTGCTAAAAGGAGAATAAAGGAAATCATGTAGAGCCCTTCTTCAGTGGGAGACCTCTCTGAGAGGGAGCTGCAGAATTGGTCCAATACTGCTACTCTAAAGCACAGATGTTCCCTCCTAGTTCTCACGGTGGTAGGGACCAAGTGCTGTCTCTCTCTGAAAGCATAAAGATACAGCTTTTCTTCCATTCTTCCACAAAATTCTGGAAGTTCTTCCCTATTATTTCCCCACAGGTCTAGCCTTCCCTCTGTGCTTGGGAGTCACAGATTCATGTCGCTTGAAACTGCATTGCTGATGATCCAGCAAAATGTATACGCTCCCTTGAGGCCTGGGTGTTTAAGAGACACATCTTCTTTCCCTTCAGAAATGCAAAAGTGCTGAATAGAGTGACCTAAGACCTAAGTGTATCATGAGATTCCCTTGGATTGTCAATCAGTCATCTGCCTTGGATACAGATGGCATGGGATGAGTAAGTCCCTGAGGGTAAAGGCCCATATGTCCGTGTGTGTTTGCCAGTCATAGAGAGGGTCACCCACTGCAACACCTCTTTAAAAACTTATCATTAAGCCTGTCTCCTTTGTGAACTTTCTCATTATCATTTCATTGTGCTGTGCAGTTCTGGCCTGGCGCAATGAATATTGACTTCATGCTTGCTTTTCTAATTGAATTACAGTGGAACAGGCTGAGCCACTGAAGTTTCCTGCCTTCAGTCCTGCTTCCCTGGCAGCCAGCTGAATAGAGGCTGAAAGAAAAGCTGTTTGCTTGGGCATTATGGATAACAGAGACCTGTCACAAAGCTGCTACAATGATTTATTAAAAGACAGAAGAAATGAGAGAGAAAGAGTCATGCTCACTTCCAGCACCAGCTGCTCGCTGCTTATCTTCTATTCTTTTTTCTTTTTCTTGCTTGCTTTTTGTTTTCTTTCACTCTTCTTTTTCTTTCTCTTTCTCTGTCTCCCTCTGTCCCTCTGTTTCTTTCCCTTTCTTTCACTATCTACCTTGTTCTCTCTCTCCTCTCTCTTTCCCTCCTTCTTCCTTCCTCCTTCTTTTCCTCTCTCTTGTCTCTCTTTATTCCTCTCTCTTGTCTCTCTTTATTTCTCTCTCTTCCCCTCCTGGATGGTCTTGCCTTGCCTTATTAAAAACAGAAAAATAAAGACAAAACCAAGTAATTTGAGAAAACGTTTCAAGAAAAAGGCATTGTTTTCCATTCCTTAAATAATATTCTTTGCCTAAGACAGATGTGTTTATCATTACAGTCGATTCATAGCAAAGAATACCATCGCGTCATTGTAATCGCTCCAGCAAACAGTAACAGATAAATGTCTACACAGCATTAGTAGCTCTCGTTTAGGAAAGCGTACTTTGGAAAAAAAACCCTAAATTACATCATAGTTTACCTTTCCTCCCACTGAATGTAATGGTCAGATACTTATTTGCAGGTTATTAACCAAATGTTTAATTTCTTTTGTCGTGCTGTTATTGTTATCTTTCTTTCCCAATTCCCTGTCTTGCCTGTCATTTCATACTATCAACTTTCTCAGTGTTTTAAGGTCTTTCACTTTACTTTTCAGCCAAATAGAGGCTGATTCTAGCTAGTCTTTGCATGGAAAGTTGCAATAAATTAGTGCAGGAAAATCTAAATTTCAGTGGTTGTCATTTTCCTTAATTCTGATTTAATCATTGTCAGTGGTTAATCAGGAATTAATCTTTGTTTGGAATAAGTTTATTGGTGACTGCTCTTTGATGGCTATTAAGCTGTTTGCAAACAGAAATGAGTATTTTAGTGACCTCACTGAAGATAGGACAACAGGTGGGTTTATTCTCGGGTTTGCATGACTTAAAAGGACAAACATGAAGCTTCAGCCAACACTTTGAATTTCAAAGAACACATCCGTGGGGCTTATGTATGTTTGTTTGTTAGGTGCACTCCACATAGAAATGGTCTGGCTGTTGTTGGGAATTGATGGACCTTGTTACCTAATAATGACTTTCTGGCACTTAAATGATTGATGTTTGTGAAGAAATAATAGATAGCTGATAATTCTTTGATATATCTTATCCAGTTCCTGATTTTTGCGGCTATCTGCTGTGTGGCCACTGGTAAATCAATGTCTCTCCTTTTTCTACTGTTTATTTACCTGCCTACATTATCTTTAAGCCTTATGGGATAAAGTCCATTAAGCACTTATCAGTCCAATATGCATATGGTGAGGTCTCTATCATAGTTGCCGGCACTAAAATGTGAGCAATTAATGTCATTGTAGTATTATTCTACTTTATGCAGTGTAACATATGTATTTTATATCTTGTACTACATTGTTACAACAGCATGAGTAGCTGTGTATTGGACACAGGCATGTACTCATACGCAGCAACAGTAGACCTAGGCTGTACTGAGCTGCAGGCTTAAATAGCTTCCCCAGCATAAAACAGTACATTTCAAAGGTTGTATTTGCCAGGAAGTTATGGTCAAATAACAGAAAACTTCTTTAAGTAAGTAAAAGGAGTGACTTTATCACCTCACTTTCCAGTTGGTGCTGGAATTGATACTTAAATTGGTCCTGAAATTGGTATTGTTCCCAGAAAAGTTTCACTGTCCTGCAAGTTACAGACTGACAAATCTCCTTTTAAATTTACTGCTTCTAGTAAAGATAAAGATTTCATCCACTTCTTTCAGAATTTCCGTAAAGAAAAGCTATTAACCATATGAGTATCTGGGAGCAAAGTATAATTATTAGTACCTAGGATTGAAAAATGACAGCATGATAACCATAAGCAATTAATGCACTGAGAGATGGTATTACAGTTTCTCTCTGTAGAGAAAGAATTTGAATAAACAATAACAATCTTTCACAGTGTTTTTCTTAGTTATGTCATAGACTTAAGAATTGAGTGTAGTTTTTTCATGGCTAACTTGTTGGCCTGAGTAACAACTGAACCTTTGAAACAACACAAATGATTCTGACCTTTTGCTTAGATTTGGGGTCACTGTAGAAAGGAAGTTTTATAAGCCATCTACACACGATTTCTGCCTGGATAAGAGAGAGAATCTCACTGGATTGCAGGCATTTCAAACCAGTTTAACTTTTCAATTCATTGCATGAAGCTCAAGACAGGAACTTCTTTGTGTGACATTCTCACATCAAGACTGGTACCCATAAATCAAGACGAATGTCTTTCTGAATGACTTTCTACAGCTCAGCCACAAGATCTGGGCTTGAGGCAGCGGCCACTAAGCTAAGTGTTCTGGCCTGTGTTAGGGTCAGGTCTGAAGAGCACGATGCTTCCTTGAATGTCTGTGACTTTTTACATTGTATGTTACTCCTTGGAATGAAAGTGTGTGGGAAACATAAGATCTTTTATTGCTAGTAATTTCTTTTTAGCAAAGGAGACCACTGTAATTTCCCAAAGTTGTGTATGCATTCTGGAGGAGATGGAAAAAAATCCTTTGAAAAGCATAATCCTTTGACCTTTTCTTCCTTATGTTGGTAGAGATCCTGTGTTAGTGTGAATTCCCTGAATGGTGAACAGATTGCCCATAAAAGACAACTATGATGAATAACATTCCCCACTTTTTTAAAAAAGCATTGCTAACAGTACCTCATATAATCTTAGCATCTTATAGTATGTGGTGCATTTGGTTTTCATTCAATTTTTACAAACTCTAATTACCATTCATCAAAATTAATCAGTGAGAGCAAAGGATACGTTGTCAAGACTCCATCTGTCTGAGTCTGCTTTGCTCATTCTGACAGCAAATGGGAGAAACGCCATGGATAAACCAACCCTGTGATCAGAACAGGGACCTGGGCTGGCAAGTGCTGGCCTGAGATCTGTTACTGACTTGCCAGCTGATCTTGGACATGTAACATCTTTTGTTAGCTGCTTCCTTTCCCTTCCTTTGTTCTGTTTGCTCTCACTGTCCTATCCCTGGGGCAGTCTTATTTTCTGTATATTTGTACTGCATTTAACAGAAGTCCTCTTCTTTCTTGAAGTTTTAGAGTAGCTCCAAAGACAATCCTCATGATGTGCTGCCCAAATCAATACCCTGCAGAGTGTACACAACATCGTATGCCTGCGTGCGTTGTTTAGGTTAACACCTGGCCAATCCCATAAGCCCTCTGCACAGCAGTCCAGAAACAGGAAGGAGGAATGAGATGGGGCAACCTGTGCTTGCTGCTGCATCAAAGGGCTATGTGCTATGGGATATTAGAAAATGACCCTTCATGAGTCTCATGGCTGTTATTTCTGGTGGCAGCTAGCCTGGTGCAGCATTTCCAAAGTTGTTTGATGCCTTTTCCTAAAGAGAGATAGCAGGCACATCCCTGTCTTGCTTGCAGAAGACAAGAGGCCCACTTTTTCAGATCTCTGGCATGCAGAGATCCCTGGAGGTTTATTAGTCTGACATCATCTTATGGGAAACATCTTAAGAGGCTCTGAATCACTGCAACCTCTTGGTTTTTTAAAAATTAAAGTTATATACAATGCCCTCTCAATACAAGAATGGGAATGTTTATCAATCCATTTAATTAAATATGTCTTTCTTAATTTAACAAGCTTTGCTAAGCAGGGTGGTGATAAATGCATACAATTTCACACTCCCGACAGGCGTGTTTAAAAAGAAGGAAGGAAGGGAAGAAAAAAATGCAACAGAGCTCCCTAAATGGTAGTTCAACTTAATTTTTTAACGAGACTGTTTTGGCTTCAGAGTGATTCCATGACCTACAGCAATGATCAAAGTGATGCCGTGGTGGTGAGCCTCATACAGCTAGAGTACCACTGAGTGCGTAGTGGCAGGCCCTGCAATGTTTAAACAGCCTAGCAGCTAGGTGCTTTGTTTTCCTCTGTATCAGTGCTGCTGGATTGACTGGATGCTCAGGTCCTTTAACACAGTAGCCCACAGCTTAATCATGACCGTGGAAAGTACAGAGAAGGGGTGACAACAGAACGATAAGGTGTTTAGAAGATTGCCTGAATTTCCCTTTCTAGGCCATGACTACAAATACTCGTAGTTGTCCTGGATAGTTCCATACTGTTTAGTTATTTGTTAGTCAAGTGGATTTGGGTTAATGTTCAATATGGATGATAGCTAGTAATCAGCAGAGCTTTTCCATTTCACACTGAAGGGAAGAGTTAGTTCTGCATTTTTGTATCTGTTAGATTAAAGCAACATGGTGAAGGACAATCTGTGCACCAGTATTTTGGTACAAATTATGAGCAATCCCCACAGTAACGCTTATGAAAAATACTCAGTAACCTTTGCAGTCTCTTTCTCAGGAGTATTTCAAGACACAAAAAATGAAGAGGTTTAGAGAAGCTAGTGTGTTTCTCAGCGTATATGCAAACTAGTTTGATGCTGGCATCAAATTGTTCTGTGCTTAGACCATTTATTAAAGTCTAGACGCAACATAAAAGCATGTAAATTGGTTCCAGTTGTCTCTAGTAAAAACTTCAACTTGAGCTGGGAATTGATTGGTGAATCTCATACCATAATTAAAATTGACTGTTAAAGTTTCTCCCACTTAATTGGTAACACTTTCTTTGGAAATCAGTAAGTTAAGATTCTTGCTGGATCATTTAAAGGAGTTTCTGTGTATATGATCAGAAGTCAAATGTAGTTTTATAGAGAGGTTTACAGTTATGTTCCACCCTTGGTGGTCTTTCATCCTGTATCTTTCTTAAGTTTTATGCTGTCATTCACCACAGCCTAATTGTGTTTTGATAAAAATGAAATGATTGCTGACTCATTTCAGACTGAGAGCTGGTGACACTTTGAAGCTTGCAGTAAGCTGAGCTGAAAAACTGTCCTGCTCAAAGCCCTTGTCTCCCTGCAAGTCTTCTTTTATAATTCCAGTATTTTAGTCTGCTTTCTATATATTCTGATAGGCATCTGTAACTATCTAAGTGCACTGCCAGTGGTGTGTTACTCACTGTGTTTAATAGCTGTCTCTTGAAAACTTTTTCATTCTTTCTTAAGAAGAGATAATATGTGCAGTGTAGTCTTCGGTTTCATGTTTTGTTTTTTAAAGTTAAAATTACACAGGTTGCTACATTTTTGTGTTAAAACCAGTTCAATGCAGCATATCTTATCCCTTGAGAACCAGGCAGAAAAGGCTGTGGAGGCTTTTAGCTCTTTAAGGATTTCCTTCCAGTCTTGGGACAGACCCAGTTCTGGATGCTGGTATTATTCAGCATGGCACTTCCGGACATACTTAGCTCTCTTTAAACATAAGCTTATTCTTGTCCTGACTGGCCATGGACTTAATCACAGCATTAACTGCTCTCCTGAATCAGACACTAGAGATACACTTAATTCTCCCTTCAGTCACAGTATTTTTAGTGCACCACAGCCAGCGCTTATCATTAGTAAGCTGTAAATGTGTCAGGGGATCATACTGCGTCTGATAGCACGTGCATTGCAAAAGTATTGTCACCAACTAGACTTAAGATGGAGAGCTCTCATAACAGTGATCAATATCATACAGAAAAGGCAGGAAGGGACTCAGGAAGTTACTTGGAGGGTAATGCACTTGCATGTTTGGAAGCTGCTTCAAAGGAGACTGTTAGATACTCGACAACATACAGTGATGTGTACAGAATCCATCATGGAGGGAAAGAAAGCATTTGTTGAGCCTTTTTAGCTAGTCTTCACAATCCTGAAAATTGATGCCAGTTAAACTTTCACATGCCATGGTACTCTTGCTGGTGCCTGCACATTTGTGTAAATATGTGCTTTTAACTTTTCCTGTGCCACTGTGATAGGCTCAGCAATCTTGGGTGAATGGGAGAACTAACTCTGTGCTTCATGCAGTTATTTGAAAGGAAGCACGGTGTCACTGGGACTGGTGTCAGGGCTGCTGAGGTCAAACCCTGAAAGTTTAAGAGGTGCTGAAAAATAAACTGATTGCAAACTCATGAAATCACTTGAAATATTTTGTTTGTATCCGTGGATTGCAGGTGGGTGGTAAGGGTCAGTTAGTATCCTTTGCTTTTGGCTAATTCTAAGCAAAGCATTTCAGAGGTGCAAGTTTGGTGTTAAATGCATGCTTAATGTTCTTCTTAATCATTTTGCCACCCTGAACCAAGGGCCTTTGGTAACAGAATTCAAGAACTATTTAAATTAGATGTGGATTTCAGAAATGATTTTTTGCTGTGTTAAAGTTAAGCTGCCTAAATGGTGGTAGCTAAGTCAACTAGATACTTGTCTTCCATAACAATGGTGCTGTACCATACTGTATTCCTTTAAAAGCCACAGAACCAAATCTTATCCTCAGCTTCAAGCTGCTAAACTACAAATGAAAGTAATGACTTGAAAAAATATATATGTATTATATTTTGAGGTGGACATGCCATTTAAACTGTTTCATTATTCCTGTCAGCTTAAAAAAAAAATACATATTTAAGTTATAATACTATCTTTATATCTCTCAGGTAAACTAATGGTATGAAAAGGAGCCCAGGTATTACTATGAGCAGAACCAGGACTGTGTTTTAATACTCCTATAAAATGTCTCAAGAGGGATTCCTGAATACTTGCTTCTTCTCCTTCTTATGCTGTTGCAGGATCTTTCCCAGTACCTGGCTCATGGTTGTCTCTTATATGTATACATACACTGAAATGTGCTTGCATGCATATTTACAACACTGAGCTGTGAATTTGAACTTAGGAAGAAGAACTATTTCAGGTCTGTAGAGAGAAGAACAGAAAGACTGTGTGAGAATGTATGACTTCTGCCATCCTTGACAACGATCCCTCAGTTACTCAGTGAACCTGCAAAATCTTTTTGGCTTCAGAATCTATTTGCCGTATATGTAAGGATGAGTTCTCCTCTGATGGGGGATCAATGAGAAAAAGTGATGATGAGCACGCCCAAAGAGATTGCTTTAATCATATTCGCTTTTCTTTTCATGTATGCAAGATGATCCAACTCCTTTTAAGCAGCAAGGTCATTTAAGTGTGCCATGCCAGAGGTTTGCCATTTTCCTCTTATTCACTTTCTTAAATCTTACTGTCAGCCGTGTTCCCTTTGACTAGCAGAACAGCTGCTTGGGGTCCACTTGTGTGGTTATAATCCCATTAAAAACCCTCCATTATGTTGCTAATATACCTATAAAGAAACTATTCACCTGGGATTGACAGTTGATTCTTCTCTCTGGACATACTGTATTGGAACAGAATCATTCCCAGTCCCCCAGCTTGTTAGATACAACCAGTTGCATTTGTTACGGTGCCAAATTGGCTGAAACAGATTAGCAATTAATGCAGAATATGCTTTCTTGTGTTTGTAAAGTACTTGTAATCATCACTGACAATTGTATTGTCATCAGTTCTTTCCTGATAATGCTGAGGTAGAAGATACTCCGGGGCTTTGGGAGCTTATGGTCTTTCATGGGAAATATGAAAGGGCATTAAAAGAATATCCTGAAAGATCAGGTGAGGAGTCTGAGAAAAAGAGCCCTTAAAAGCCATTCTAAATATATAAGCCTGTAGATTTTTCTCAGCCACTTCCAAACATGCAAACCTAAGGAAAACAGCGTGATAGCTGTGGGGAGAGGATTCTACAAAATTGCTAGGTATCTCTGTGCTGACTTACAGATATGAGTGCAGCTGTATGAACTTCTGAGGTCACGTTAGGCTGGTCTGAGTGGGGTACTGATCACAACAAAGTCAGTGCTATGCAGACAGTTATCCTGTGCTGAGGCTTGTGCTTCCACTACTCTTAAAAGGCTGTTGGTACTTTATTGGGCCACTCCCAGAAGAGCTGCAGTGATTCTGCCAGATCATGTTGCCTCTTTTTGTGCAGCCTGAGCTTACAGGCAGGGTCTTTCTCACTTTCAGCATCATCTGAGAGCTCACCAGCAATCTGGATATGTGTGAAAGCAATCTCTGACCTACTTTAAAGAGCTATTTTTCTGGGGCCCTAGTGGAGCCCTGTTATTATACCAAACCTTACCCAGCAGAGCCAGCTTCAGCATAAGAGGTTTCTTACATCTCCATCCATCTGAAAAGACATTTCTTTATCTCTTTAATGGCTCTCAGTCTCAGCTGAAGTCATACCTCTTAAGCTTACTACTCAAGATGAATGGTGCATCTGACACCAGAGAAGGAAGGGATGCCATCCAGAAGGACCTAGGCAGTCTTGAAAAGTGGCCCTACAAGAATCTAATGAGTTTCAACAAGGTCAAGTTCAGAATGTTGCACTTGGGTCATGGCAATCCCAGATGTCTACAGACTAGGAGAAGAACTCATTGAGAGCAGCCCTGCAGAGAATGTCTTGGGGGTTCTGGTAGATCAAAATCTGTACATGAGCCAGCAGTGTGCGCTTGCAGCCTGGAAGGTCAACAAGTATCCAGGATTGCATCAAAAATGAGGTGGTGAGCAAGGAGAGAGAAAGGATTGTCCCCTTCTGCTCTGTCTCATGAGGCCCCATCTGGAGTACTGCATCCAGGTCTGGGGCCCCCTGTACAGGAAGGATGCAGAACTGTTGGAGCAGGTCCAGAGGAGGGCCACAAAGATAATCAGAGAGCTTGAGAACCTTTCCTACAAAGAAAGACTGAGGAGATTGGGCTTATTTAGCTTGGAGAAGTGAAGGGTCTGGGAAGACCTCTTTGTAACCTTCCAATGCCTGAGGGGAGCTTATAAACAGGAAGGGATGCAACTTTTTACACAATCTAGTAGTGATAGGACAAGGGAGAACGGTTTTAAACTGAAAGGAGAAAGTTGTGGATGGTGAGGCACTGGAACAGGCTGTCCAGAGACACTGGGGATGCCCTGTCCCTGGAACTGCTGAAGGCGACATTGGATGAGACCCTGGACAGCCTGATCTAGTGGCTGGTGACCCTACCGTGACAGAGGGATTGCAAATAGGTGATCTTTAAGGTCTCTTTCAAACTAAGCCATTCTATGATTCTGTTATTCTCTCTTGTCTTTCTTCTGTTTCATAAGTTCATTCTGCTCCTGCTCTTACTTCCCCCTGTATTTATAACATTTGTGTTGTAAAGCATTTTCAAGACCAGGACTGGGGGATTTTGCTTTGTTTTAAGGAGTGTCATATGAGTAGATTTATTTGCATCGAACTATGTTCTGAACAGGAGGCAAAATGACCTCCTGAAAAAGGCAGTGTACTGAGAGTTAATAGGTTTGTGTGCAATATCCTGTTCCATGAGAGTTCTATAACCTGGTCAGGTCACAGAATCACTGTGTGTTTCACTTGTACGTATACAAGAGAGGTGGTACAGTCTTATTCATAGGTTGTTTTCTGGTTATTGGGGCAGATGCTGTAATGTGTTTTCCTAGTGCCTAGCATGATGGCATGGAATACTGACCTGACCAGTGCTGGATTGTGGATGTCTATTCCTCTGAAGGCAAGAGAACCAGAGAGTAGCTAGCCCTGCTCTAGGAATCACTGCAGCCCAGCTCAAGGAATGATCAGTCAGATGGGATTCCTCAGGTGACTGAGGTTAAACACTGAGCTCACAAACAACACCAGCTTAAAAGTATCTTAGCTAACTATGTAGACTTCTGTACAGAGCTGCCATATGGAAGTCCATCTCTCTTGAATCTGTTTTTTGATGCCTTCTAACCATACTTTCCTAATACAGTCCTGTGTTGCTCTTATAACTGCTGTACGTTCTGAAGTGCACTAACTGAACTAGATTGCCTACATGAGCAGAACATCACTTCAATATGACATCTCTACTGTATTTTGAGGCCCATTGAAATGTGGAGTTTTTTGATAGTGAAGTACAGTCTTGGAGGACTAAACTAAAAACATTGTCTATAGCTGGAGCAGTGAATTGCAGGGATACAGTGCACGGAGAAGAACAAAGCATTCTGCAAAAAAGCAGTCCTTCCAAAGTGCAGTCTAGCTGCTTTTAACTGAAATGTCTAATGCATGTTTGCCAGTGGCTTCAGACTCTCTTTTCATTTCCTCTTAGGGGAAACAGTTCATTGGAACTGTTCAGGTCTCTGTGCACTGCTCTGTTGGCAGTGAAACTCGTAGAGCCAGCTTCAGGAGCTTCCTGCCAAAGGTGTTAGGAAAGAGCTGTTCATTAGCAAGTTGGGGTAACTCCCAGGTCCCAGAGTACATCACAGCATGTAGGGCTTCTGTTATCGCTAGCTGTTAGAATGTTCCCAGGAGATCGTGAATCAGGGACAAAATTCTGAGTAGATTTGAGGAGGTTCTTAATTGCCCCAGGAGGTCAAAAGACTCTCGCTGTCCACCAGGACTTGAGATGACAAAAAAACTGTCTTCTACCCAAGCCAGACACTATTCAGTCATGGGCTTGAGGGCAGCTTGATGGAAGCACGGGATCCAGCCCAAAGGTCTTTTTGAATGTTTCCATTTCATGTGGCTTGGTATCGTAACATTCTCCCGTGGTTCTACCAAGTTGTGTAAAATCGTGAAGCCAAGGCAGCATTCTTCCTTTAAAGTTTAAAAATTAAGAGAAATGGTTGTGGGGTTGGAAACTTGGGAGAGATGTGCTGTGGTTATCTACTGGTCCAAGAATAAAATTCCTACGGCTTTGTACAAAAGCACAGAGTAGTTGTGCTAAAAAATAAAATAAAAAAGTGAATTCAAGTCAGGACACCTTTTTAGTGGCAGCTGGACAATGTTTAGAGGATTCAAGAGGCTGCATATTTTCTTCTCATGTGCCTCACTGTGATTCCAGTAAGCACATGAATTGCAAGTCAAAATTTTTGCTGAGGGAACTGGACGAACAAGAGGAGCAGCAAGCATATAGCTCATGCAGCTTGCAGCAGAGCTTTGAAAGGACATACATCTTCAACATCACTAGAGCTGGTATGCAGCTGTCCAGGCTAGAGTGTCGATCACACAGTATCTTTTGTGCCAGGGCATATACGATGATTGCCTTTGAAGCCACAATATATTACAGTGGCCACTCTGTGTTATACCTTAGCTACACTGAAAGCACAGAGCTGAACAAGTTGTGGCCTTAGTGGTGGATCTGACAGGAGATGTTCTAGAAGTGGTTAGATTTTGAGCAGGAAAGGTTCAGGGGCTTCTAGTTGCTTCACCCAGAAGAAGGGGCCGGTCTCTTGCCTTTGTATGTGGATAAAGGAGGTTACACATTGGCTACACATGAACAGGGCTATCCATTTATACGGGGGGAATCCAGGCTCTCTGTGAGATTGATAAATGACTCTGAGAATGAATAAAAATAGCTGGAAAAGCTTTTAAGTTTTGTTTAAATTCAACCATCAAAAGTCAAAACATTAGAGAGTGTTTAGAGAAGTGCCTGAAACTTGGAGACCCTGAGAAGAACCAGAAAGGGAATCAAAGGGCTCAGAAAGAAAAAAAAAAAGTTAAAAAAGAATTAAAAGGAAAAAGTGCGTGTGAGTGAGATTAAGATTAAACAAGCCCATCTGAATAAAGTTGGTCAGCTGAGAACCTGCTCCATTGAGATCATCTGGATGCATTGAGGCCTCACAATATTACTGGGAAGGAGCCAAAGAAAGAGAAAATGTGTATGTCTTAGGTTGGCTGGAGAAGTTTAAGCCAGGCCAGATTGGGTGATATCAAAGGAGCATGCTGTATAGGAAGAGGTAAAGTGGTGGGGGGAGTGGCTGCATGCAGAGGGAGGGAGGGAGAAACTATAGAGGCCCCAACCAGCTATGTTTGTTAAAACAGAATAATGAAGTGGCCAAAGGGAAAGAAGTTCTTGGCAATGTCTAAAGTATTTATGTCAATCCGAGTATGAGTCTGGAGTATTACTATTTACTGCAGCGCTGTCAGTTGTCAGTGCAAAGAAATCTTCAGTTATATCGTGACAACCTGTTTTTGTTCCAGTGGCTGTAACTCAACCTGCTGTGTGGCTTCCCTGCCTCCCCCCAGGGCTCAAGTCACACATAGTGGCTGATTAACTTGTTCAGTACCAGATGCTTGGCTTCAGCCTTGCTGATCAATGGTGTTACATGGCCTCTTTCTGAATCAGTTTCTCCTTCCTCTTAGGTCTCACTAAGAGATCCCCCATGGTGCCAAAGAAAATAGTGATAACGTTAAGAAACAAAGACTTGGCTGTTAGTATATTCATTGCGCTCATTTTCTTTTGGTATAAAATTGTAAAAAATGAAAGTGAATTTGTTTAGTTTAGCCTTTGTTTATAATTACTGCTGTGCTTATTCCTGCTGTCACTGCTAACATTGACTATTGGAACCTCTGGGCAGATTGCTCCTTGCATTTAGAGTCCTGAGCTTTGATTTCCCTAACTCCAAGATCAAACCCTCAGGCTGAGCTCTAAGGAATTCCTGCAGAGGTTTGTAGTGCTTCGTTTTACATGCTGGGCCCGGCTGTCAGCCGGTGATGGCAAAGAGCCCTCTTTCTCCCCTGCATGGGATTTTCAGGCTGCCAGACCCTGCACAAGGGAAGAGCAGATGTGACTGGCCTGTTTCTCCTCTTTTCTTGCATGGAGCAGGGAGTGAAATGGTGCTGCAGCTCCACCGTTCATAGCATGCCAGCACAACGGAGCAAGTGAAGGGAGAGGGAAACTGCCTAATAAGAAATGAGCATTAATCCAGTATACATAATCCCAGAAGCAAGAGAGACTTGTCCCTCTCCACTGCTTTCTGCTTCCCTTGCTTGTGGCTTGGTGCAGTTATGCAGTGCCGTGTGCATGGGCTGTGCTGCCAAGTGCCTGTATTAGCTGCTGCCTGTGGCCCTCTGGAATCTCAAAGGGATACTCTTGGCTTGGAATCTTAAAGATATCCGTTAGTCTTTACAGCATCAGAGCTTGGTCCATTCAGACATGTTCCATGTTGCAGGTCGCTGTTCTGTTATGTTCTACAAATGCAATTTTTGTTGGAGAACTGAAGAGTTACAGTGCCAAGAAAACATCAGATAGTCTAAATTGTATACATTTAGAAGAAGACCATTGTAGAATTCACAGAGAAAAGATCTCCAAAAGCAATTCCTCACTTCTCATCTAATGGCTTTTAGTTAACCTGAGCAGTTGTGCTCTTGAATTGTGCATACTTCAGGGACCAGCTCGATGGCACTCTTCCTGCTGCTAGGAGAGTATGAGCATGATAGTTCAGTTATTGCTGTGCATTGTTAATATGGTTGATTTTGGTCCTGTTCCAAGAGAACCACTAAGAAATCATGGAAAATGAAGGGTAACACATTTTTAGAAGGATTCTGGATAATTTTGGCTATAAAACAGGCTGCATAATCTTGGCAAAAAGTATATGAATTCATTATCTGCAAATAGTGGAAAATATTATAAATGGCAGTAAATGAAATAAATGGGTGTTTCCACTGTAATATTCTATTCTCTGAGCCACCCAGAAAGAATACAGCTTGGTTTACTGGGTGGGTAGTCCTAGATGAAGTGAAAGATCATGTTCATATGCTCAAATACTTGTTTGGGAGTGAGATATTTTATACCTTCGTTGCAGAGGGAAATCTATACGTTTTACATTTAAGAAGCTATACTTTATGGCCACATATGGATGTTGGAATTAAACTGAAACTCTCTATGTGCCATATATCTGTTTGCATTCCACAGCTAACCTCATTTTCCTTTGCTCTACTACACCTTAAGAGTTTGGAGAACTCGGTGACTCACTCTAATGGAAAATCACTGACCCTTCTTATTAGAAGAAATTGATCTTCTGTATATTTTGGATTTGTTTATGGGCCAGCACTCTTGCTGTGAACGCATAGAATTAAAGTCTTGGCAGTTTTTATTAGAAAAAATGCTGCCCACTAATGAATAGAATTTGGCTGGATGATCTTCACTCCCACTTCTTTGGCCTTGGGATATATCCTGCTTTTTGAAATTCACTTTGTAACAAATGTCTAAGCATGTATTTGTGCACGAGTCCTACCAACACTGGTTGTAGGCCTGAGTTCACTCATGTGTAAAAGTTTTGCTATATCACAAGCTGCAATTATTCCAAGGAAAACTTGGTGCTATGTTCAGAGAAGGCAATCATAGGTCTTGCATTTTTTCATTCAGTTTGGTAGGGTCAAGGTTTAACTACTCGTGCCAGGGCGCCTCCAGGTAACTCCACTGGTTTTAGTGGGAAGCAGTACTGAGAATGAATTAGATGTTTGTGCTGTATATTTGTTATTAACACCTGGAATCTTTATCAAATAATCCTTTTATAGTTGAGTATAAAGATATGGTGTTGGGTTTTTTTAGTGGGGGCTGTTTTTTCACAGTATATGTGTTTATTTTTACTTCTTAATCCATCAGATAGTTACAGTTTTAGATAATAGTTTTGCTACAGGGCCTACTTCTTTATTAAATAGAAGTTGCCTTCATGCTGCCTGTTAAGAAAAAACATTTCCTCTTGTGCTTTGATAAGATCGTGGACATAATCATGGCAGCTATGCCACTCCTTTTCCCAGCAGTAAAGGCTGTTACAATTCGGTATTTCACAAATAAATGAATGTATACTAAACAAAAAACTGTCTGCACCCATGTTCACATCTGGATCTTTATATATGTGCGCATATTTTTATACACATATGTACATATGATTATATATATGCTTCTGCACATTTATATGTGAGTGCATAGATCTAATTGTTTTTAATTAGGTAAACTTAAGAAGCTCTTACCATCTTCAGATATATTACTAACGCCAGTGGTATTTGTCCTCTGGGAATAGTTTAAATGTATGACCACTGCTTATATGCATTTATGTACTACGCTAAGCATGGACAAACCTCTGTTCTCATGCCATGTCTGCTTTTGCAGCCATCCTTCTGCATTTATAAACAGCTGCACCCACAGTTTTGAGTACAAATAATTGTAACTAAAGAGGTGAGCATCTATAGCTGGGCTTTTCAAAGGAGTCTAAGGGAGTTAAGTACCCAAATCTCATTGAATTTGGTTACTTAATTGCTGTGGCTTCTTTGAAAATTCCAGCCGTAATTAACTATTTATCTTAATTAACTGACTCAATCAACTATCTGTGAACCAAGAAGTGTAGTGGAGACATAACATGCTAAACCTAGTCAGTTTTGGTTGCACGGTAGCTACGTCAAAACTTTTTGACTAAGACTAATGGCTTTATTATTGGCATCTGTTCTGAAGTACTTTGAGCGGATCAAACTGCAACATGTGACAGAAGCAATGCCATCCATGCTAATTTGAGTGTAGCTCTCAGGGTCTTTGAGTTGACTCATTTCTGTGTTTAGATTTGCTAATGAGGATGGACAGTAAACTGCTTTAGGCCTCCTTTAGGCTTCATCTCCACCTTTAGATGTTCCTAGGAGTTGCTTTTTGAGACTACATTACAGGTAGCTCGTGTGAAGGTTCCCACCCTGGACAAACACTGAGACATGAGTCTGTACCTTGATGGCACCTTAATCCCAGACGGACTTCTGAGTTTGAGGAATTTGTTTTTCAAGGAAAAAAACAAGTGGGAAAAAAATAACAAAAAGCTTCTGAGATTTTACATTACTCTGCCCAATACTTATTTCTATTCCATAACAGCTTTGCCTTCTTGCATCTTTTTGTTGTAGTTGTTGTTTTAAAATTTGTGTTTCAGAAAACTTTGATGTGTTTTTTTTTTTTTCTAATTTTTTTTTCAAAGACTGTTCAGCTAAGTATGGAAAGCCACAGTTTTAACAATTCCCCTGTTTGTTCAGAAATAGTATCATTCATATTTGGCATCAGAAAGAAGACTATACTGAAGTCCAAATTTACTCCTATTAAATTAAACCTAATTGAAAAAAGGCAAAGGCATTCATTAACTAGTTAAACAAATGGTATTAAATGTATTTTTTTGTATTTAAGAGAAGAAAGAAATCAGCTTTGACTAAAGAAAAGTTAGTGGAAGGGTAGCTATTAAAATGTGTGATGGAAGAAGTACATGTTGTTGAAAACTTAAGAAGAAACCACAAATATGTATAACAATAAAAGAAATGTACCTTCTTGGCCATTTCTCTGTTATTCTGTCAGCTGTTTCTGATTTGAATAAGAGCTTTCGTTCATGTCCCCGAGCTTCTCCTTCCATTTGACTTTACATTGAAGTCATAAACTTGTTGCCATGGAAACAATGGTGACATCACAGATGTAGCATTAACTTCACCACAGGGCAAAATAAATGACTATGATGGCCTGCGAGGAGAGAGAACCTTTGTTTGAACCAAAAGCCAAGATTATTAGAATCTTGGCTTAGCGCCCAGTACCCCTAAAGCCTTAAGTGGGTTCTCAGCCCTGTGTTGTAAGCACAGAACAAACAGCGCCTTGTAGCAGAGACCCTTTCTTGGGCCTGATGGTCTCTGTAGAGAGGACACGACACACGAAAAAGGAGGCATTATCAGCTGTGTTTTAAGATTGGAAAACTGAGGAAGAGAGCACATTTGAGGCAAAGCGCAGAACTGAGCTCAGATTACTCTGCAGGAGCTGCTGGAGACACTGAAATGCAGGAGTTAGTCTTCTAATGTATCAGCTCCAGGAAGCCTTTCCCAAGCTCTCTTCGAAACTGAAAATATGCAAAAGGCAGTAGAGCTTGGGACAAATCAAAACATTGCTGCAAGCCTGTTAGAGAGTTCAAAATCTCTTTCCCCTCTAGGAAAGTTTGTTTTAGGGAGGTGTGTATCTCTGGGACACACTGGAGTGAAATCTTTCATTACAATGTTCCCACATACTTCCCTCAGATCAGGATTCCATCCATGGCTTTTAAAGAGTGACGTCAACACCTCGAGTTCTTTTTGAATGTAAAGAAGGAGCAGATCATTTATGCATTGTGAATATAATAACTGTTATGGCCAACCTGACAAATTAAATGGATCTCGGCAATTGATGGGTTTCACTTGCATTAAGTTAATGATCCTAACAGTTAAGAGATTCATCTGAATCTTTGACTGCTCTTGCTGCCAAGGGGTGGCACTGACTTTTTGGGTTACAGTCTGTGCCTTTGTGACCAGCAGACTGATTACAGCAGTGGTCTCATGTGGGGACCCACCCACAAGTTTTAGCTGGCACAGTATGTTATAGGATGGCCTGTTTTTGAGAGTAGCTACAAGAGGTGGATTACTCCAAAATCTCCTAAGCTTCACTTGCTCCGTACTTTCAGAGGGATCTCACCACTTGGTTATTGGCCCACCAACCTGTCTAGCTGCTAGGTTGCAGCTAGCCAAGATATCAAATCAAATTCTCCACTGAAGTCAGCATAATGGTAGTGACTCCCACTGGATAAAGTATTTTTTACCTACTGTCTTACCCCCACAGACATGCAAAGCCTCCAGCTTTATGAGAGTTAATGGAAGGCTGCCATACCACACCCATTGATTTGAACTTCTGGTGACTTTAATGAGTGCTGTGTGGCTAAATCCCACGCAACTCTCAAACTGTGGGGGTTAAATCCATTTTGCTATTGCCTGTTAGTCTGTGGTTGAGAAAAATATCCCATGTGTTTTAAATTGTTTTAACTGATAACTCTGGTCAGCAACTGAGAGCAAATCATGGTATCAGTGCACACCCACAACTTAGCCTGATATATCTCTACGTTTTAAAGTGACATAAGTGAGTCATGAGAGTAGTTTTAATTAAGGGGATTAGAAGTGTCAGAATTTTCTTAAATCTGTTACAAAAAAAATTTGCTCCTTCACTACATTTTTGTGGGGTAATAAACTGCTAATATTTGTGTAGCGTAATTTCAAACAGAATTTAGGTTTTGCACAGAGATTTTCTAATTTGAATGCTGAAATTTTATTAAGACATACTAAACACGGAACTCATACTTTTCTTCCAGTAATTCACTTATTATCTTAATGTAATTAATCTTTGTGACTGCAATAATATTATTTTAGAAGAGGCTTCTGTAACACTTGACAGAAAAATAAGGGCATGTCAAAAAACAGTATCACATCACTTCAGGCTAAACCACATATTCATTTAATCAAGGAAAAGTCTTTATGAAGGTGTGTATAGAAATGTGTTGGTGAAAGTCATGCTAGTTCTTGATTGAATAAAACACTGGCTGGAATAAAATCCTATTGTTCAAACTTTCAATGAAGCCACCTTGTCAAAACACGGTAGTCTGATTTGTCATGAAATACCAAACAATGGAACATATCAGTCATGAAGTCAGATAAATAAAAAGAGTGTTCTTAGACAATCGTTCAAAAAAGAGGGAAAGAAGGAGACTCTTTTTAAAAAATCTTTGCGTCTGTAAAGATGGTTTTCATTGTAGTGGTATGCACAAATCATTCATGTTTGGTTTCTGACAGCATTTCTGCCAGGGAGAATATTTATCAACAGCAAATATTAAATTAAAATCTTTGAACAGAAATCCAACCAATATGGACAAAAAACAGCTCTAGATTTAGAATGGGTCATGATAACTTTAGAGCAGGAATACTGAGCTTCTAGGCTCAAGACAGTATCTGGCTGTAAAGTCAAGGAAGAGACATCTGTGGGGAATTGAAGTGTTGCATGTTGTAGCAACTGAGACCTTAGCAATTCCTCAGGAAGATCTGTGCTGACCAACGTAAGGCAGACAGAATATGAAACCAAGTAGGTTGGGTCAAATCTTACAATGCAGCTGAGCTGTTCCTAAGTTATTTGGGCTGGAAACAGAGACTATCCCACCTAAGTTTGGTTATTACCTGCTAGTGAGTGTTGAAAGTGAAATCACAGAATCATAGAATGGCCTGTGTTGGAAAGGACCCCAAAGATCATCTAGTTTCAACCCCCCTGCCATGGCAAGGTCACCAACCAGTAGATAAGGCTGCCCAGAACCACATCAAGCCTGGCCTTGATTGTGTCCAGATATGGGGCATCCACAACCTCCTTGGGCAACCTGTTCAGTGCGTCACCACCCTCTGAGTGAAAAGCTTCCTCCTAATATCTAACCTAAACCTCCCCTGCCTCAGTTTAAAATAATTCCTCCTTGTCCTATCACTATCCATCCATGTAAACAGTCATTAAATATGGGATACTTGTAAGGAACTGTTAAAGAAATTTATGAATTTCAAAATATTCATGAGAAAGATGCATTAAAAATCTGAAATAAAAATTGAAAGTTTAAATGGAGAAAATTTTTTATTAATTTATTTGTTCATCTATAATGAAAGCTTATTTTTTGTCCTGCAGCAATGATTCTTGTTTTAATATGCATAATAATTGTACTATGTAACATACTTTATAGGGCATGGTGATATGACTAGTCAGCTAGAGGAGCAGTGCCATCATGAGCAGCTACCTAGCTGTGTTGGAGACTACAATGGCAAAATAACAACTGCGTGTTCCCAATCCCTTACATGACCTGCAAAACTGTGAGATTAGTACAGAGAAGTGCTGAACCACTTCAAAGTGAAACTCTGTTCTGATCATGCTGTGTTTTAGGAAATACAGCACTTATCTGGAAAGTTAGGCTGTTTATATACTCATAGCTCTTCAGCCAGTCCTTTAGACCCCTCTCTCCATGCACCTGTTGTTGAACACCCCCAAAACGTGTTAATTTTATTCGTAATCAGGTATATCTCAATTTGAGGGACTTTCCCATCATTTCCTATTGAAGTGTGTATGTAGTTTGTACACACAAAAGTCACTCTGAAAGTAATGCCTCTTAATTATTTCCATGGAAAGTAAAACACATAAAAAGAGCACAATAACATTACTTGAGATAGCAATTTCTCAGCTACAAAACACTATTTTTCAATAGTCACCACCATTAGCTATGCATTTTTGCCTGCAGTGAACAAGAACCAGCATGCTGCACTCACAAAAATCTGCACCAGTGGAGGTGACCCACTGTTTCACAGCTGCTATGACGCTGTTGTTATCAGGAAAATCTTTCCAGCTTTCATTGGCCCAAAAAGATGGAATTAAGAAGGCACAAAATTTGGACTGTATGGTGGCTGTGGTAGGACAGTCCAGCCAAGTCTGCCAATGTATTCCATGTTCTTCAGATTGACATGGAGCCTGGTATTATTGCTCTGCAAAAGAAAAATTGTCTTATTCTCTGGCCTGACTCTGAAAATTTGAGCCTTAGTCAGCACTGTGATGTAGCAGTCAGAGATGATCATTTGTCCATGCTTCAGGAAATCTGGAAGAATTGCCTCTTTCATATCCCAAAAGGCAGTGCACATCACTTTACTTGCTGAGGGCTGTCTCTTGAGCTTTTTTTGCAAAGAGGAACTCACATGCCACCCCTAAATGGACTGCTGTTTTGACTCCAGCTGTTAGTGGTGACACCACATCTCAACACCAGTAGCGATGCGATCCTGGGAACTGTCACCTTCAGCCTCAAATTTGTTTAATAAGTTCTGACAAATGCATATGGTATTCTTTCTGTTCCTGTGTGAACAGGGTCCTGTGGGACCCATCTGGTGCCAACTGCTCTATATTTCAATGTTGCCACCATCCTTGACAATGCAATGAAGCTGATATTCAGCTCTGTACGCAGTTCCTTGGTTGTAACACAAGGATCCGTGTGGATGAGCTCATCAAGACAGCCTTCATTTTGTAGTGTCCAGAATGTCCAGAATGATTTCTTTTCTTTTTCTTTTATGTCACTGTTGCTGCTACAGCCACCACCTCACTGTGCTCACATCCAATGTTTGGTCTCCATAAACCTTCAGCAAACAGTGATGAATGCCAGTGGGTAGTGGGTACCATTTTGTCCACATGAAGGAATTCAGTGACACACTTCTGCTTCATCTGTGCTTCCTCTGATATCATGGGCTATCATAATAAAATAGGAAGCATTACTTTTGGAATATCTCTTGTAGATGAAGATATTTCAGTTGGGCTGTGGAAAAGTGAATGTTGAAATACTCTACTGGGTTAAGAGCAGACCTGTACTTGCTTCCTTTCCTTTCTCGGTCTTTACACAGGAAATAGAGAAGTCTCTGTATTTCATTATTACTGGGTACTAGGGAAAAGGAATATTTTTTGCTATAAAGCTTTCATGGGTCGGAGCATTTATTGGCAATATTTGCGAGAGCGCAATCAAGGTGAAGAACAGAACAATGATCTATCACATACAGGAAAATAATTTCTTGTATGCTGGCAGCTATACTTCCATGGGTGATATCCACGAAGTGCACCCCAAAGGTTATTATTTCTATAGGAAAAGCTGTATATTGTATCCATCACCATGCACTCTAAGCACCTTAATAGGTAGGACTGTGCCAGTTAAAGCAACTACATAGTTCTTAGGTATAACTTCAAATCTTGAATTTGCAAATATAGCCATAAGAAAGCCATTTATTCTTGTTTGCTGTTTTCTGAAATGGAAGTAAGTACTGCTTTACCAACTTCTCCTTGCTAGTTCTACAAATTTATCTCAGTTCACCTTCGGGTTATAAGGCCCCACCTAGAAGCCTGGCTTATGGCCAGCACTTGAGGGGAACTGTAGTGCAAGCCTCCAGAAAAATTTTGAGGTGTTTGTTTTTCTTTAAAGACAGAGAAAAAATGCATGGGAACCCAAAAGAACAGGTTAAAGACTGTTTTGGGGGCACCAAGAATTACCTGATACCTCAAAGGCAGCAATTTTCAAAATAAATGTCCTGAGAGGAAATCACAAGGCTAAGGTTCTTTATTTTTCAACAGAAAGATGATATGGTAGAAGACACTTGCAGGAAAGGAGTGGCAAGACTTAATGGACTTTCAGAAGGCCATACCACATCTTGGATTTCAAGAAGAGACTTTAGATCCTCTGAATAAGCCTAGCTAACCTTCGAATCTAGCCTACAGTTTTTCTATATAACAGAACTAAATGGAGGAACTAGAAGGGTTCTCAGGCTTATGGGTTTGTTTATCATTTTAAAGAGTACTTTGACCTTGTCTTGTTTTATAAGCAAAAAGGTAGCCACTATGAAATTCAAGTGCCACTTTTAAGAAACATAGGAAAACTGAAATTTTCTCCTTTTCATTTCTTTTCTCAGCAAAACAAACTTCACGTGGCTTCTGTAATGAATGAACTGGAGTAAGACTGTAAGGTGGCTGTGTTTGCCTACTGCAGTGCCACTGTGCCAGGTGTATTAACACTACAGTGTGAAAAATCTGGTCAGTTTGAATTTAAGGACTTGTGAAAGATTTCAAGATAAAAAAAGGATGTATATTGGAAGCACAGTTACTGTATCTAACTGATCAATTCGAACAATCATATTATAAAATCAAAGTATCTCCACATGATTTTATTCAACAACAGCTATTCTATTTTAATTTTACACTCCCAAACTTCTCTGGAATAGCTTTTCTATGTAGAAGGGCTCCAGAAGGGTGCAATTACAAAACAAAAAAATAGAGAATCTAAAAGGATATTTTTCTTAGTTTGATCTGACAAATAGCAGCGTAAATAATGAAATCTATGGGAGGACTGATCTGCTATCCTCTTGTATTGTGTTCTTTTTACAAATGCACATTTCAGTGATGGACAATGTCAGTTAGTTCTGAAAAGATTATCTGTACAGGCAGTGGGAAACACCTCTTCTTAGCATTCAGAGTGCAATTTTGATTTTCCCATGAAGAAGAAGGCTTTGTTGCTGATTCTGAGAGCTGAGACATGGAGAATCAGGTGACAGCTCACTCTGTTAACAAACATCTTTGGTTATGTCATTTATGGCCTGGATCTAACCTGTTTTACATGAATGTAAATGAGGAATTGTCTCCAATGAAATACATGGAAGCAAGTGCTGTGTAAACAGTCAGTTTACTTTTTTCCTCCTATATTATTTTTCTATCTGTAAAATGGGAGCATTTGTGCTTCTTTTCTTCACTGGGTTCTTAATTGCTTGTGCAGAAGTGAAATGCTATGGTGATAATCTTCAAAAAGAAACCAGAATCATTACCAGTTTTTTATTATCACAATAATAGATTTATTTAATTACCTTATGCAATGAGAAGTTCCCCTGATTGTTTTATACGGAATTAATCACGTTTCTGGCTTAAAAAAAAACTTCCTTTATATGTTTAGCTGTTCATGATTGCCCTTTAGTTGTTTTAAATTGCCCATACAGTGTTTTAAATTCTGAATAAGTCAATGAGTTTTTGTTCAGCAAAAGGTATGCTTAGACCAACGCCCTGAACTCCACAGAGACACCATCCCAAATTAATTCTCCAGGTTGCAGCTGCATGATCTTGCTAAAGAAGTGAGTAATATTTTGACATTTAATATTAAATGAGTTATCTTTGAAAAATGCTTCCCTGCCCCTGATGTACCTCAGGCAAATGGAAACATGCTTAACGTGCATAATGAAAACTTGGTAATGGAAAAAATGGGGAATTGAGACGACCTATCAGCATCTGGAATCTGCAGGACATGAAAACTGATAGTAAAATCATGTGATTAACACAAACTAATCAATTTGATTGCATTTCACTGGATCCTTCTTAACAATACAGCTGTATTTATTCTTAATTCTCCATAAGCCTATAGACCTTTGGCAAGTGTTTGACTTCCAGCATTTGAAAGTAGGTGGTGAAATTTTCAGAAGCACTGAGAACTGTTGTTTATCCATCAGCTGACTTTGGGGAGAATCCTATACATTTCAATTCTTTCTCATCCAAAGAGCACTTGCAGTTCATGGGATTATTCCTTCTTATTTCCACCACCATTTGTATCAGTACTTCTAAATTTTTCTTTTCATTTTTAGAAATAAAAAATCTATAGTCTCTTCAGGAGTTTTTAGGAATTATGGATGTTCAGGAACAAATCACAATACTATGCTTGGAGGGTGAATGTTAACTTGAAGAGTTTGACCTTCATTGCTTATCTGCCAGATTAAGTATGCCCTTGGCTTTAGAGGAAGAGGTTGAGAAAAAAGTAGAGGTCTGACGTAAGAGTGTAACAATTTTTTTTGGAAATGCATAGCATCATCACTCCTTGAGGGCATTTTGCATAATTAACGATCAGTGAGCAATTCAGATTTCTCAAACCCTTGCCAGCAAAGCCTTTGTACCATCGCATACTATCATTTGTCTGCAGTTATATCTAGCTTTATCTGCATACATCAGTGCTGTGTTTCCACTAAAGAACATTACTGCTTATGCATGACTCAGAAACCTGTGGTCTTTATTCTATTAGTAACTCTCATACAGAAGAACTGACTCACCTTTTGAAAAAAAGGTCTCTATCAGACTATCTGTAATCGTCACAGAGATTTTAAAGAAGTTAAAGGTCCAATTCTGTAAAAGGTTGAGTGCTAGGCATACTTCAACGGATGCAGAAGGTCTAATTCACATTCTTTTCCTGAGGGGTTGTGGCTGTTTATTATTGTACCAGTTTGGGCCACTAGAGAGTTCATTTTTCCTCTTCCGCTAATCTGTGGTAGATAATTTTCCCTCAGGTTAATTGATTGCCAATTAATTAGATGTAATTTATTTAGTTGTAATGACTACTCCCTAGACACTTGTTCAAAGCTACAAATATTTGTTGCTTATCCAAATTGACTAACAGGAAAGTAACTAGTTTAAGATTAAAAAGAACCATATAGGCAAATCTCATAATTTTTGCTTGCTTATGCGCGGTCTTCTAAGCAGCGGGAAGAACAGACTGTGTAAAAAGCTATAGGCTCCTACAGAACAAGAGCATGGTTAGTCTGTTCTATTTTTAAAGTAGTTGGTTAATGTTTATCGAGTTCTTAAGAGAAAACTGCCTATAATTTTATTCAGAATATTCAAAAGAAATAAACACGGAAAAAAGTTAACAAGGAGAAAAATAAATTATGGCACACTGTATTATATTGGTCAGAAAATGAGATAGATAAATAGTACAGTGAATACCACTGCCTGGCTTTGAGGCCTAGAACAGTTAATTTTTAGTAACAACCAGATTACCAGAAACCTGGTAGTGGGAGCAGACCCTTGCACTTCAGTACCCACACTGGTCGCATGGCACGTGCATAACATTCATTGGCAGGGAGACTCAAGTGCCTCAATGAGCAGAGAAGGCATTGTGGGGAGCAGAGATCTTGTACTGCTGCTGTCTGCCCTGGCCCTGATGGTGGGCAGTCGGACATCAGCTTCTGCCAGCAAACATGCACACAAGCCTAAGAATCCATTGCTGCTGAATCTTGCTCAAGAACCACCTCCATTTCAAAATGGAAGCTAGGTAAAAGTAGCGGTGTGGATTCTGTCTTCTTATGCTCCCATTCGGAAGAAAAAGAAGCCTTCTATGGCTTAGACAATTAAGAAGTTCAGGATATGATTTACAATTTTACCATGGTATTCTAATCCTTCTAATTACTTTTAAAAGTATATAAGCTGTTGTTTCAAATACTTAATTGTGGTTTCAAATACTAAAGTGTTGTTTCAAATACTTAAATCTTTCATTTATAAATGCAAGTGTTGGTTGGCTGTTTCAAAAAGTAGTGAAATTATATAGATCAGAAATTTTCTACATCACTTAATGTATATTTCTCATAGTTTAGTTTTGCTTTTACCTACAGAAATTGCTGTCTCAAGGGAAAGGAGTTCCTAGGAGGGCTCCTCATTATTTAGAAGCAAACAGAACATCGGATTCCCTAAGTGAAGCAGTGAAGTACCATTGGGAAATGTAGCATGAAACAAAGCTCTGGGCTGATTTGAGAGATGAAAATGAAACTTTCTATCATTTCTGAACTGACTGATGTAATACATATCTGTGAAGCAGATTTCTTTTGAATAATTTTTCGTTCTGATTGTATTTCAAAACTCCTATAGAAATGCTAGGAACTCCTAAAGACGGAAGTCAGTAGAGTAGTCCTGTTTTTGCCCATGGATTCAAACCTAATAATAATTTTAATAGTTATAATTGGATGCCAAATCTTGGATCCACTAGAAAAATTCACAGTCCTTTATGTAAAAATAGCGTAACTGACCTTGGACTTGCTTGGCAATTATTGCAGCCAATTAAATTTTTGCATTGCATTAAATTTCATCCTGCTGCGGCAGCACAGTTCAGGTGTCATGTTGAAGAAACTGCAGACATTTCAGAGTTGAAACACAGCTGCACTAGAAGCAATGTATTTCCTTCCCACCTTAACTGGAACATTCTGTCCCCCTCCTCACCCGTCTCAATTATATTTCAAATAGCAGTACGACAGCTGCAGCCCCCTGCTTGATTTATTGGCTTCACTTCCATATTGTGTCTTATATCAACAAGTTCTCTAGACCCTGTGCTGACTGAAGTCTCCGTCCCTTATTCACATGAGTAATCCACCTTCATATAGGTAGTCACATTGACGTAAGTCGCAGAATCCAGTGACGCTGGTTAGATAGTTGTGTTACAGGGAAAATTGTCTGTGGCATGGTCAAGACATGTTAAGGTATGTGTAGCGTTTAGTCAAGAAAATTGTGTGAGGACTGGCACTGTTTCAGACTCACCTTTTCAATGAGAAATTCCTTCCTTTTGTCCTCTCTAAGTCTCTGATGCAATATTATTGTTGGATGAGAGAGTAATAGCAGCCGTTGATTCAAAGCAACACAAAATCAGAAGTACAAGGTATTCATTGACCAATTGCTTTGCAAGCTACCCGTACAGTTAAGTACAGCTTTTCCTTGTTTTTTTTTGTTTTTGGTTGTTTTTTTTTTAATATCATTTAAAGAGTGACATTTGTCTAAAAGGAGAAGGACTTGAAAATTGATCTGTAAGATCTTCTTTATTAAGTTAAATTTCACCTACTATTATTGTAGAGAATTCTGAAAATGAGAATCGGAGTGGATTTGCATCCCTTTGTTACACTACGCAGAATGGTGCCAAAGTCACTCTTTAGTCTTTGATATCACTTCCTAGGGATGTGACAACTTATAGTCACGATGTGTCACTAATA
>JAOWBP010001760.1:10270990-10337315 GCA_028571105.1 Tragopan temminckii | reverse complement strand
AAAAAATTAGTTTTTGGTTGTTGTTGTTTTTTTTTTTTTTTTACATTGACATGATATAGAATTCCTTTAATCAAAAAAAAAAAAAAAAACCCAAAAAAACAGAAACAGAAGATACTCTAAATATTTCTAAAGAGAGCAACACTATTTTGATTACGAAGTAAGCAAGATAGAAAAAGGATCTGAAATAAAGCCTAAAAGAAATATGATTTCCTTAGAAATATTTGGAAGAATTTACTTAATTGCAACCAGAAGTTTGACCTGGAAGTGTAATGTTTTGACCTTTTAGCTGCCTGGTTTCCTAAATGTGTTGTTTTGTTCCCTCTAAACTGTGAGAAAATCTGTTTTACACATCTTTAACCCTTTCATTCTCTAAAAATGTTAGTAATGTCTCCGAACTATAACCAGCAATCTAACAAAACCGGAAACTTAAATTTCATTATCATATAAAGAAGAGAGAAAATTGCAAACGTTTTTGTGGGCTTGTTTACATTTGGAATTTTTTTCTAAGGCTTTACAGAAATCTATGCAGATAGAGATGGAAGGCCAGTTCATGGAAAAAAACAAACCAAACTCATGCATACTTTCCTTACCTAAGTAAGTCAGAGAAAGCAATTATCTGATTCTGCGTATTTGATTCTGCTGAGCCATCGCTAGTCAAGGTGCTAGCTATATTGTTTATTACACGCTGAATATTTCCACTGACTGAAAATATTCATGACATGACCGATAGCCCATAATCAAAACTACACCTGCTGAACTTTGCAGAGACTGGATCTTAATTTATTAAAAATGTATGGAACTAAACTAAAATTTAGTAGTGCAGCAAATAAAGAAGTCTTTTATTTGAGAGAGGAAAAAAAGATTGAATGCAGTATTGAATATGCATTGTAGACACGGTAACAGGATTTGATGAATTCAGTCAACCTCAGACGAGATAATTCATGCAGAGCAAAGTACAGCTTCGAGGCAGAAACATTCTACCTTTAGGTGGTCAGTATACATATATGTAGAAAACAAAATGATGTAGATGGCAAAGCTTGCTTTAGAGAAAAAGATAGAAGTCCTCTTCGCAGTCCATCATTTGTTTGCTTGTTTAAAGATATTTAGATTTCTTTAGTGTGTGTACATTTGTGTCATGGGATATAGGTGATGCTTGTCTGTTCTTTCCTCTTCTATTTCCATGGCACTTGATAAGCTCACAGTTTCCATCCTTTTTGATTTTACTATTGAATATTGAGGAGTGTTATTTAGCTTTTTTTCACTTAGTGTCTAGTACACTGATGCCAGAGCCCACAGGATATTCAGCTGTGTAATTCAAATGGTCCCTTATAACACTGTACTCTTGAATAAGCTTAATGGAGTAGCTTGCTGCATACGCTTCTGAGATCAGGTGCCAGCTCTTTGCACCTCAGCCAGCACCTGCTTCACTGCTTGAGCCAAGTGGCACTGGTCAGATGATCACAATCTTTGGTTGTTCATGGAATCTATACATCAGAGCTTATGGGAGGAAAAAGATGTACACTTGTTTTGAGGTAGAGCATTTTAGCAGCTGACTTAATTATGGCCCATTTGCTAGCTGGCATTTTAAAAGAGAAAATACAGAAGACTTCTTTGTTGAGGCCTTCCTCCTATTTGCTGTGCTCCAAAATTTCTTCCTGTTCTGAGTTGTTGGAAGCCTAAGAAGAGTCTGTTGTGTGAAAGTACCCATGAACTCCCAGTGACAACACTGTGAAATGCATACTGGTTCCAGTACACAGGCATCTCCTGGAACTTGCTTGCTTTTGAAGTGTCTCCTGGATGATAGGATAGAAGAAAAGAGGGATCATGGCCATCAACATCTGCCTCTTGGTTCCATGTTCACTGTTGCTATATATTAAGTTCACCTTTGGAGAAAGTACGTTTTCACATGTTATGCTGTCTAATTTTTGAAGTTCTGCAGAAGATATCTGTTACTGGCTTTTCTTTCCCACTCGTGCCTACACCTGTCTCCAGAGGCACACTATCTGGACTTTTTCACCAAGCCCATGGGTTTTGAACATGTGGATAAATGTGTATTGTATCACATGGCTACAAAACTTGTTCCTGATGTTTTTAGTGACCCTTGCCTAAAGACCTTGTTATTAGTAGAAGATGAAAGTCTTTTCAGCTATGGGGTTAAAACCGTTTCCTCTTGGGGAGTATGATTTTACAGAATTTACTTCCTATTACCAGAAGGGAAAAAAAAAATAAATAGAGCCTGCAAATCTGTAGATGATTTGATTGCATTTGAGAATCTTTTAGCACTGTAGTATTGGCACCTACAATGATGTTGTGATAATAAGAAGAACCAGTCATATTAGCTAAATTCTGAAACGTTCATTTTCACATTCTGGTTGAGTTTTTATTCTAGACTTGACTTTGTTTTGCAGAGATTCCTGCCATTTAAAATATGAAATCCATCCTTTTAAGAATTTAATGGCATCAAAAATTTTTGTGTAGTGCATAGATGTCTTCAAGGAATGAAACAGGCTGAAAAGACATATATTTTTAAAACTAGTTTGTGCTTTAAAGACCACTCTATGCATTCCCTCATACCCTGAAAGTTCTATTTGTCACCATCACAGTGCCTGTTTCATTTTAGCTAAATTTCGCCTTCTACAGCCTTACTTTAATCACTGCTAGGAATTCAGTGATGTAAGTATGTGCCATTGTGTGATTTTGAATACAACTGTGTCTGGCTAAATTTGGAGAGATGCTCAGCATGATTCTGAATGTACAACGTATGTGCACATGTGACATCAGGCAGTTTTTACCTGAGCTGCTGGTGCATGGTGATACAGCTACTTGGAAGAGACTTGAGATTTTCTTCTGCTGCTGATTTGCGTTGTCACAGTGTTTACTGCAGGCTTTGTTTTTCAGCTGTCAGTGCCTTTTGGCAGCTACTGACAGATGTCTTCCTCCTCCTAAGTTGTCAGGCCTGGTCCAGTGGTTAAAGAGCTCTTTGCACGTGGCTTGGTCAGGACTACAGTTTATGCATTAGAAACAGCAAGGATTCATAAGTAGCTTTCAGTTTGTGTGTTGAAGCCTGTCACAATAAATGATATGGTCATAAAGATCAACCAAAAAGTGAAATCAAATCTTGTCTCCTATTGGAAAACAATGGTCTGTGGGAGTGGTGCGCTGATCTTCAAATATATGACTTTACTTTATCTGCTTGGATACATTCGCAGCTGATGCTAGCTAATATTTCTTTTACATTATGAATGAGTTGTGAGAAAGCTGGATCAGTTTGCCTTTCCATCTCTGGGTATAGTGATGGGAGGGCGGTCTTTTCCTTCAGAGCTGCTGAGGATCATCATCAGATGGATTTCTCACCTTGAGTCTGCATGGTCTGATACATGCTTTTCTTCTCAGCTCTTTTCTCCAGAATGCCTATCACAATCAGGTCAATAAATGCCTTATCGTACATCCATTTTGCTCATTATAGCTCTAATGGGAGAATAAATCCTACACCTCCTGGTTAGCAGAGAGCCCTGCAGCCCTGCTCTGTTCTTGCTTTTAGATTTCATCATATGGCTCAGTCCAGTTTTGCTGCTAATGGCACATGTGCTGAAAGTTTTAGGTGATTTGCTATGCTCAACTCTCTATACTGTGACAGCATAAAGGATTCTGGTAAGCATATCTTGTCCTGCCTTAATCTGATTCAATTGAAGCTTGCTTAATTTCTTTACTCCAACCAGGGATCCTGTTCTCTGATAGGAGCCAAATCTTTGTCCCATGTCCTCTACAAGCCAGCTCTCTTAACTGCGTTACCAAGTGGCCTGTGCTGAGAAGATCTGGCACATAAAAGAGTAGTGCTATTACTGATAAAACTGTGAAAGGGAAGAGTAAGGGGAAAAAACAGTAATCAGGTTTTGCCTCTACTTGGTTTAAACTGGCTCTAAGGTACCCTGGAAAATACAGAAGTACATCACTGAATTTATTTGCAGATATAAGAGTTTTCAAGAACAAACCTTGCATATTTGTAATGTGAGGAAGCTGTTGGTAGAACTGTAAAGAACAGAGAGTCTTTTGGTTTTGTGCATGGAAAATAGAACCTGCAGTGCTGTGTTAAATGCCTTTAGCTTGTGTCTGACTCTTCCTGACATGTGCATGCATGCACACAAACAAACAAGTACATATGAATACAGTCAATACAGCACCCAGGCTTTTCTCTTGGACCACACTTACTGTATATAAATCTGGTGGCCAAAATGCTTTTTTCTTAACTATTAAGAAACAAAAATAAAAAATGAAGGTGGTATTGATGTTTTTCATTACATAATTACTTGCAGGTACTTATCACTTTCAATAATGAAAATTGAAGAAAATAATTTAAAACCTCTTTGAATTGAGGGAATAACGTATAGAAAGGCTGCATGAAATTCTCAGCTGTGAAAGTTGGTCTGAACCCACTGTTTGGTGTATGAAAATCTGCACTAGGTGAAGATCTGTTACACTTCTTCTCACTACCGATGAAGTTGGTAGGGGGAGGATCTGAGGGTGGTGATATGGAAATTCTGTACCCACTTGGAACCCTGCAGAAGGCTCAGGAAACCTGAGTAGCAACTTGTGTTGTTCTTTTCCTTCCATTCTGCTGCCTCTAGTTTATCCTATACTCAGACTCAAACTTACACGCAATGCTTCCCATTTGCTTTTACATCTTGTCTAAATTAGAGCTCATGACCTGGAACAGATAATGTGAATATGTGCATTTGTTTGGGGGAGGAAATCTGCACAATCACCGGTAGGTTTAGAATAAAATATTTTTTTTTTTTTTTTTTTCCTTTTGAAGTTTACAAACGGTCAGGAATTTGGATTGGGTGATGAATAATTTTAAGTGGAGAAGTATGACCGCTAAAAAGAACTGTAATAATATGTCTGCAGAGCACTTTGAAGATGAAAAACTTTATGTACTGTAAACACTATTACTAGTGTAGCTTAATCTGGAATAATTAGCATGAGCAAAACGTAATTTTATTTAATGTAAAATACAGTAGTTCAGTAAGTCTGATGCACCTGTGTATTTATTTTCACATTGTAACCAAGGAAATTCATCCTCTTTTCTGACATGTTACAAGCCTTCGAGTTTTTGCTTTACATAGAGACTGTGCTAGTCCAGAATAACCTGCCAGAAATGTGAAATGCCTCAGCTAGGAGGTAAAAAGAGATGTGGGTATGGGTTTGGGGTTTTTTTTGTTTTTTTTTTTTTTTTCCTTTCATTTGTTTGTGTTTAAAGACTGTATGAAGTGTTGTGCAACGTGTCAAATATGGAAGTGTTCAGGGGGCAAGTCAGCCTCCTTGAACTTGTGCTGTGGCTTTGGAGAAGACTTGAGTGAGTTTTGTTACAGAGCCATGCAGGTGCCAGATTTTGCTGGGAAGTGAACACCTGCCAGGCTGCTCCAGATAACTCAGCAGCTCGGAGGCATTTTCCCAGGCTCCCAGCTGAATGGTCGCTAATAGCCGTGGGAGAGGGCTTCCCACTGCTCTGCGCTGCACCACAGCCGCCTCTTGGCAGCCTCCTGGAAGCTCAAGGCAGCTTGGCTGCAGCTCCTTTGGAAAGGAAAGCAAGTGTTGCTGGATAGTTTTACAGTACAGAGTCAGTGTCTGATACTTCCTCTCAGTGTCTTGGGACCATGAAATATAACAAGCAGGGCAAATTACCATTCCCTTAAAAGGCAGCACTCACTGGGGCATGTTACAGCTGAAAGTGAACTGTGGCTTCTCTAGAGTTACTTCTATTCAGTCGCATTTGGGGTTCCTTTTTTTTTTTATTATTATTTTTTATTTTTTGGTTGGTTGTTTCTTGCTGCTGGGATCTGGTCTTTTGGATTTAAAAGAAAAACAAACCTCCAAACTATGTTTTTTCTTTCCTACCTCTGTTGATATTCTACAGACGGAGCTATGTCTACATTTTATGATGAAGAGGAAATCAAAGATTGGTCCGAGTAGGTTTGCTGATCCCAAGATGTGTGAAATTTCTCTGTTATTGGCTGCAAAACAGTCTTTGTAGCTTAGGGTAAAGCTTGAAAGGAATGCTTAAAAAGTTAATGCTGGATTATTTTGTCCTTCCTTCCAGATAACATGATGAGCAGCTTTTGGTCCTCTCTGTGTGTATACTGGCCTTCTTTCCTGGAGCATACTTTACAGCTTGCCCTGAAGCCATGTTAGCATATGCTGGTACATAAACAATACTGATAGTGGACAAGTCTGAATATGAGAGCAGATGCAGACTCATGCTGAGTAAGCGTGTAGAAAGTTTAAAAACTTGCAAGATGCATGAGATTGTCAGACAAGATGTCCTTTTGGCTCTTAGTTTTTAGCTTCATATTTCATGAAGCAAAAATGGTTAATTGGATAATATATTTGTCTTGAAGGAAGCAGAAAGAGGTTATTGCAGTTTTTATAGCTCTGCAGTAATCCAGACTGTTTTAATACTGGAAAGTTTGTGAACTGTAGTTGACTTTATGGGCAAGATTAGATGTCACATACGAGAGGATTTTAAAATATTTGTTAAACATAGCTGTATGGTAGTTTCAAAATATAGGTATTTTGAATGCAGTGCATCTTACATTTTTGTCACTCTTATCAGTAAGTACAGCAAATCACCTTTACTGGCTTTTTCAATGAAGTCAAATATAAATGATCATGGGAAGTCATAGAAACTAAAATTCTTTTCTAGTATTAGTCCCTCTGGGCAGAGATGATTACCTCAGTTGCCAGTTCCCTATCAAGGCTCTACAATACTCAAGCAATGAGGCCTGAGGTGACACTGCAAAAATCATGTAGAGCTGTCTGCATCTCTTATTTATTTGTTTTACTGGGTTGGAGGTATGCGTTCTCCAGAGAACAGTAACTGAAGAATCAAGGGCCTTGGAGAGGAATTTGATATTTTGTTCACACCATTTGTCAATCAAATATGATTAAATACTTCTCAGAGAATACCAGAACAGCATGAGAAATAATCAGATGTGCATTCTTAAAAGAATGTCAGGAATGGCGTACCATGCTTTTCTCTGTGCAAAAGCAGAAGATTCACACATTTTCATTTTTGTTCCTTCCCAAGAAAAATACCTTAGGAGTGTCCCTGACACACAGAGGTGATAAGACTCTTACTCTCTTTTAGGAAATTCATTGCGAAGTTGTACTTTTATGCATGTAACTTTTTTGGCATTACAGAGATCACAGTGGAAATGCTATCGTCATGCTAATAACTTACTAATATGAAAGGCAAATTCCTTGCTTTGGCTAGCCCTACCAACAGTGTTAAAGAGCTGTGGATGCCAAACTGGAAATAGCTAAAAGTAATTTTCTTTAATTGAGTTCATAAATATACAGTTAATAAAGATGGTGGATTACATCCAAATTTTTCTGTAGCACTCATCATTTTCAAGGGATGGTTTAACTTGTCACATCTTGACTTGATCTTTAAAGGGAAGTCAGAATTTAGGTATCTTCCTGAGGGGAAGGAAAAAAGATGGCTGATAAATTTCAAGGATTTTGATTGTGATGAATAACTGTAGCTCTTAACAGGACATGATGTTGAGCAGTGCTTCATGGAGAGCTCAGGGGGTCTGGAGCACGAGCAGGAGAGTTGTAGAGTCTGTAGGAAAGGACGTGCATTTTTCCTGGTTATGCTTAGGAATAAGGCGTGCTTTGGCACTTGCTCAGAAGAGATTAGGATGGGAGCATACGGGCTTTCCTGACTTCCTTTTAAACAGTTAGAGAGAAGAACAGCAGTAGCATTTGACTTTTGAACTCTTCTATGATAATTGCACCAAGGGTAGCTGACTGTCTGAGAAACACACCAACAATATAAGCATCATAAAACTCATCAGAGCTAGAGGAAATATCATTAGCTGTCTTGCAAATTCATTTTACTGAGGTGTATAGAGTGACTGTAGAGGAAGGAATCACAGATTCTAACTTTCAATTTCAAGGGGAGTTAAGTTGCTAAATACCTTTATAAATTAAGTCATAACTCATTTTCTCAGTGTCATTTGTGAATTAAAGTAGAACAGAAGTAAAATCTGATTTTCTTAGCTGTTGTCTAATTATCCCTTTGCTGTAATACAATCCTTTCTGTCGTTTTCTCATGCTCCTGGTGCACAAAGATTTTTTTATTATTCTCAGAATCAGAAACTGAGGATGTGTGTGTGCTACAGGTATCTGCTGTGGCAGCCAGGCTAACTCTGTTTACTTGTAGATATTGAGGAGTCTCGGTGTATGCATTTCTTACTTAATTCAATGTAACTAAATAATTAGGCCTTTTATGTGTGGTTTTCTTTTTTTTATTAGACAACCCTTTTCTATCAGCTTTTGAGTATGTCATCTTTCTCTAGAAAGCAGTGGAACACAGTTAAGTAAATGATATCAGTAGTTTTCTGGTAGAATACGTGTGAAAACCATGTAGTACCTAGGACTGCAGCCCTTCGGACTAGTGACTCAACACTAGGCTGTGAAGTGGGTGACATCTGTGATTGATTAATTGACTTACATTTATTTCTATGGTTGTAACCAGAACTTGAAGGTTAGTAAAATGCGTGGATTTTTTCATTCCAAACGCTACTTTTTGAAGACTTCAATATGAACTCTTTTTTTTTTTTTCCCACTACAGTTATATTTTCTCTCAGCCAATCCTATCTTTGTAGACATACCGTACTTTGAGACCACAATGCTCAAGATACATTTACACTTATTATCTTTTTGTTTTATGTTGCAGTCAACAATTTTCACATTACTGCCTACTTTATGAAGAGATGGGTTAATCTCCGTTGTGCTCTAGGGAAACGTTATCGTGGTAAGGAATCAGTTTCAAATAGCGTTACTTAGAATTATGCATTTCTGTGAGCAAAAATAAAAGGGAACTGATAGTTGTTAGCTTTTGATCTACTTAAGATTTGTTTTAAAGCTAGAATTTGTTTACTCTAGAATATGTTGTCTAAAAAAAATGAGAAATATTTCTTAAGATGTGATTATTATTCTTTTTAAACTTAATTTTAAATTTTTGTAGATCTTGCCTCGGGTTTATCAGCTAAGTCACACCAAATTCTGTATGAATGATGAGACTCAGCATTTTACTGAGTCTCTAAAGGGTGAATCAACGAGAGGATGCAGTATGAATCACTTCATTATTGCTTGAGTGTCTTGTGACATCAACTGTATAGTACAAGTGTATGCAAGAAAAAACTTTAATTCAACTCAGTGCTATAAAGTCTTTACATAGGTGATATCACTGGACTAGATCCTTTTTTCGTGTTTTCTCAAGCCAAGATGCTCAGTAAGGAAGTGATATCAATCCTGTCCTGCCAACAGCAATAAAGAGAAACTGTAATGATCACTGCCTGTTGCGCTTAGCTTTTCATATTTTTCTTTTCATGTAAAACAAATCCAGCCCCTAAAAATATTGGCTATTTGAATGGATATTTTAAAGATATTTCTTTTTTTTTTTTTTTTTTCCAAATTGAAATTCATTATATTCATGAGTGTTTAAATTTCTCTTCAAATACCAACCTTTTTTTTATTCTAACTCTATATTGGTGGAAGAGACTGGAATGTTAATTTTAAATCTTTCATTGAACTTCTGTCTGCCTCCTAGAAGAGCTGTATCTGCAGTAGTGTCTCAGCATTGTTTTCTCTGTATTAAATCCAGACCTTTTTCAAGGTCAATGAATACCTACTTTCATTTTGTTAGCCAGAAAGTGAGATTGTTATAAAGTATAATAATAAAAATTACTAACCAGAATAAACTTGCTGTACCAGCGCTGCCAAAAAGCAAGGCTTTGATTCTGCAGTCAAAATTTTCCTTCTACATGAAGTTCGTAGCAAAACAGGAGCTTCGTTTTGCTGAGTTTCACTACTAATAAATAGCAGAACACATATCCTCAAAAAATATTAAGTCCTGATGTTTCTTTTCTGTGAGAATATAGCTAGTATTCAACAAACAGACAATGAGCCTAACAGAAAAAGAGTCCTGCATACTGTGATTGGTTTCTCAGTATCTAAAGTAAACTTACCTAAGAGATGATTCTTGGAGCCCCACCTAACAAATTTAGCCTTTGTGAAAGTTACCCAGCTTTTCTTCACAGCCCTTTGGAAGTAACCTGTGGACTGCTCACAGCTTGAAAGCCATTGTACAAGACCTTTGGGGGTGGCTTTCAGCTCCTAAGAATACAACCTGAGAAACAATAGTCTGATGATAAGGCACAGCCACAGCGTGAATATTTCCTTGGAAACAGTTTTGCTAACAGTTGATATTTCTGAAAGGCTCATCATATTCATTATCCAGCTATAGTAGCTTAACTAGCTGTTGTGCCAATCAAGATGTGTCTGAATTCTCTCTATAATTTTTCAAACAGTGACAAGTATAAGGTAATTTGTTTTAACATCCCTATCTTTCATAGTGATGACTTGAGCAAAGTCACTGCTGGTGAGCACTTGGAGGGCTTTGTCAGGTATTAATGGTAGTGGTAAAGAAGCACGACCTTCTAGAGAGCCATTTGCCCATATGGAGGATCTGTGCTGACAAATTGTTTACATTCAGCCAGTACCCTATTTATTATGTAGAAACCCTTCAATTTTCAGTCATCTGTAAGCAGAGATTTAGTTGTGTTCGCAACAAACTATGTAAACTTGAGTAAAATATATGATTCAATAACAGTTTACTAATTTATTTATTTACTTTAAGTTACTGCAGTCAGAGTTAGAAACACTTGTCCATAGGCTGAATTATTGCCTGTTGGAATATGCTGTGCTATGTTACAGACATGATTAACAGCTTTTGTTATGAAAAGACTAATCACCAGAATAGCACAGAATAAATGGTTAAGTGTGTTTTCTGTAGGTTCTGTCTGGTATACTTGTCCAGAGGTATGTGGGGGCTAATTTGCAGCTGTGACTGTCTTCTTGGGAACTAAACTTATTCTGACATGCCGACTTATTTTTTTAAATGATTTTAAAACAAAAATGAAATGCATGCATGTTTTCAGTATGTGTTTTTTTAATATGTGTATAATTTTTGTCTTCCTTCCGATTATTTCTGCATAGAGCTACGTATGTTTCCAGACAAATTTGTTGTTTGTATCAGTAAACTTGAATTTAATCCAAGTGCTTGGACATGTGAAGATGGTGCACTGGTATGTACAAAGCTGTTCTATAATTTTTCTGGTTTATTTTATAGTGGTAAGATGAATGTATACATATATAGCTGTAATTATCTGTATATTTGTGAACGTCATCTTGTGATCAAAATGTCACATTAACAGTTGTACAGAATATTTGGGAAGAGATCCTTAAGTGATCGTTTGAAGCAGACAAGAATTTTTGGAATTTTTGGAAGCTCAGCATTTTCAGAGGAACATAAGGCTCAGGATTTTGTAATTTATCCTTGAAACACTCTATTTTCCATGAGGATAATGCAGCAGATTCTAATGTCAGTGGCTTTTTTGTATGTTTTCTTAGCACTTGTTCTGCAAGGCAGCTCAAATGAGTCAGTGCTAGGCCCTGTTGGGGAAAAAAAGTCCCCAAGCATTTATGGGCGGTGGTGTGTAGTTAAATACCATAAACAATTCTGCTTAAATATTTCATCTTGAGGGCTTTATAAGGGTCAAAGGCTCATGAATTTCATGCTGCAGTTAACTGCCAGTTGTCTCAGGAGTGTTCACATTGGCGCAGGTGGCCTGCAGTACAGCACATGGTCTGCTCTGTGCTTGCAGTAAGAGTCAGCATTACTGATCTCTATGAATGTGACAGTCATTTGTCGTGGATATATTAAAATATATTCAACATCTTAAAAAAAAAAAAATCTAAACATTGTACTTAGTACTTTTTTTATATCAAGCAGGTTTGTATTTACTATACTTCATGCAGTTTTTATTATCTTGATTCTTTAACTGGTAAATATCCTTAAATGTCAAAGCAGTAAGGAAATACTTTTCTCAGGACGGCGTAAGTCTAACTGCTTTACAAGTATTTTGCTATTTTGAAAATTATTATTTTCTCAGTATGGTCCTGAAAAACTATTTAGACGCTTTTAATAGAAAATCCCGCCTTTGCATTTTGACTGAGAAATAGTTGTTATTTCTTGTTTAAGAATCTCTTATGAAATATCCAATTTCCTTCTTTGTTATTTGTATTTAACTTTGATTGATGATAAATTTTCTTAGTTTCTTTCTGTGAGTCTGTGTAATAAGAAGGCAAATGAAAAATAGAATTATATGGTCTTTAGTTTGACTATTTGGAAATTTGACCTGATATATGGAAAGTCGTAGTCACTTTAAAAGGGTCTTTAAATGTTTGTGTTTAAAAGTCAAACAAAAACAACAGCAAAAAAAATCCCACATCAAATAATCTCCGTGGGATCATACTCAAATCAATACTAAAGCCTTGGGAGTTTGCTTTACTTACAGATGCAGTAGATGCACATAGAACAGTTGGTAGGAGAGAATAAGATAAAGCTATCCTTAAGTCATCTTCCCTGGTTTGAAAACTAACAAGAAGTGAGTAGACCCACAGCAAATGTTCTACAGTACTTTCTTAACTCTTGTCACACTAACTTAAGGGGCTTCCTGTGGACTGTTTTATTGGTCTATCATTTCTACAGGATGTTAATGCTAGATTTTTCATACAGTACAGTTCAGTACTTTGCCAAACTGTGTGAGTGTATGATTGCAACTGAGGGGTAATTTCATTTTTTTTTTGTCACTGCAGAAATAAAGTCTGAGGATCTGCACACTGTGTGTGTACTTTTCACTATGCAATTTAGCACTGACTGTGCCCGAACTTTAAACTAGACTACAAAAGACCACCCAGAAGACCTTTCTGTTGATAGACTCCAGTGTATTCTGTCACGGTCTAAAAATGAGGCATATGTTTTGTTTTCCTCTATATGTTGTTTAGGTTTGAATCATTCATTTCATAATATTGTATTTAAGTTCGTTTTTGTGTTTAATCAGCTCACACCCTTCGTTTGAGGGTCTATCCGTGTTTTATAAAAATAGTTGACTCTGTGTTAGTGGAGACTTTGTCACATTGCAGTGTTGCTTATTGTCATTGCAATTAACTTAGTTGAGACTTAACAATTTTTATTTTTGTTTTGTACCTGATTTTATGCAGTTTTATGGTTTTGGGGCAAGCATTTGTTCCTGAGCTATTTTGTCTCTCCTGGGATAGACAGTGATTAAACCAAGTTTCAAGAGATGCAGCCAGATAAGAAAGGAAATTCTTATGTCCCTACATCTTAGGAAAGATCATAATTATATTGCTTCTGAGATATTCACAAGTACAAACTGCATGTACAAAATACTCAGAGAAGTGATTTAAAATCTTGTGATGCATCCTGTAAGACTAAGGAAAAGGTGGCTTAGGCAGACTCTGTCAAATTAGATTTAAGTTTAATTAAAGATTTGAGAGCACTTCTAAGGAGTAGATCTGAAATAGAATAGAAGATCAACTGATACGTAATTTTCTCTTTTCTAAAATCTATTTAGAAATGGGTGTTGTCATATCTATGAAACAGGCTGCAGGCAGTAATTATCATTTTCGAAGAAATTTCTTTTTTAAAGAAACATTACAGCAAATTACTGAAAGTAATTCAGCAAATTGAAAGGCTCAAGGAAAAGATGGAAGAATAGCCTGGCTTATTAGGGCTAAGTACAAACATAAAGCCATCGGTTCCTGTTTTGCAAAACTGTGTTTGCAATCTTGAATAGTTTTATCTTGGAAAAGAAGACCGCTTTGGGAATATGGCAAAAAAGAAAACCCAGGCAAATGAAAGAGCTCTAGAGAGATCAGTCATCTCTGCAAAGATTACGACATTTTGGGGGCTGATTATTATGTAGAGAGCTAAAATGGAAAATTGGAAATGGGTTATCTGAAGAAACAATGTAATGGAAATGGGTGGACGGTTTATTGAAGGCTTGGGAGCATTTGAAAATGTGCTAACAATGGAGTATTCATTGATAACTACATCAGCTTTATACTGGAATCTATGAGAGGAAGTGATTGTAGGGAAAACATAAAGGAGGTTAAGCTAATGACGATACTGATGTGGAAATTTGAAATTACCATTCATATGACGTCAGAAAAGAAAGTGGAGAGCAGGAGATCCTGCTTTGATTAAAAAGATCTCCAGGTTACCACTAAGTCTTGTTAAGTTGCAGAGAAAATTACAGAATATTGCTCTTAAAAATAAAGCAAAAAAATAAATAAAGCAAAGCATACATAGGTAGAATAGGAGAAGAAAAGTCCTAAAGATATGTGCTGTGCCTTTTAGATCTTCAGGAATGAAAGAAGTAACATTTCATCATCTTCATACATGTCTAATTTTATAAATTGTTGTGACATACTTTATGTACATTGCAGTATTCTCTTTATTAAAACAAATGTTATAAGACAGCAAGTGACATAATTTGCTTGGATTTTGATTATGCTGGTAAGAGGCTTCTGATTCTCCCATGAAAACATGCACACTTAGCTTTGATTAACACAGAGCTCGATATTAGTGTGTACTGCTGCAGCATTGTGCTTGTTTGCAAGGCAGAATGAAAAGGAAAACCTTTTTTTTTTTTTTTTCAGGCAGGAATAATTTGTAACCGTTACTAGAGGATTTTGTGTGAATTTAGTTATCTTAAGAACTTTAAGGTGTTATCAAATAGAGCAGGGGAAGAAGGAAATGTTGTGGAATACAGTTGTACAGTTTGCAGTCTGTAAACTGTGGATATCTATTATATCACGGTTAAACTGCTGTAGTTTCTACTGAAAAGTCAGTCCATATTCCCTCTAGTTCCAGCTATGTATTGCTTTCCTTTCTGGTTACAGTGGACCAGCCAAATGATTCTTCAGCCAAGAATGAATTAGTTCATTGAACTGATCTAGAAGAAAATGATTTACTTGTGAAGTTTCTCTCTTTTTTTTTTTTTTTCCTTCTGCTAAATTGGAGGATTAGTTTTCCATCATCTCAGTTTACTTAACCAACTCATACTGTACTCTAGAGTTGCTGACTGTGACACAAAAAGTGTTGCAGGAGCGTGCAGCCAGGACTCGGAAGAAGACAACAGGATTACCCTCTGAGGTAGCAGCTGATAATTACTTTCATGTAGAGGTAACATCCGAAATGCATGCGAATAGTGCCTTTTTAATACTTGCTTGGCTTTCAGATTCATTATCAGCTTTTAAATTTCATAAAATCTATTTTTCATTTGTTTTCAAATATGATGCAAAATCTTATTTGGTCATTTTTGGAGACATAGCTAAAGGAAAACAATGCTAAGCTGTAGTTTGGCAAAAAAGAGGGTTCGTTGCTGGGGAAACTGCAGACCAACAGATCCTGTCCATATACCACACATGGTTGAACAGCTGAAGAATTTTCTACTTTCTCTTTGAGTTTCCACTTCTGATGCTTCAAGATTTTGTCTTTTTATTTATTTTTTTTTATTTTTCCCTCTCACCTTTCATGCTTAACTCAATCTGATGCAAGACTGAACCATGCCGTGCCTCCTGCCTTCCCTTCTCTGATCTGTGCATTCTTGTCCTTGACATCTGTCAGCATTGGCATGTGGGGAGCTGGATCAGTTCACTGGTTCCTCTGAAAACAAGGATTTTTTGGTTTTCTTTTTTGCTGTTGTTGTTTGTGTGGTTGGCTTTCAGCTGGATGACTTCAGTGGCCATGTTCTCGCCGTGTGGCTGCATGAATACTCACATTGATGCAGAGGCTTTTGGCAGGACTGTGTGTTTGATAAGGGTGAGGTTTCCCTTTTAATGTCAGTGTAGCTTTAAAGAGTGCTGTGGTACTATTGTTTTTGACTTGGTCATAAAGAAGAAAGCTACAGCAGTTTTAAAATATTCACTCTTGTCACAGGTGTCTGCCTCTTCTCCTTGAATATCACCACTTCTAAATAACAGAGTTTGCCAAAAGGTTTGTGCTTGCACCTCATCTTGTTGTAATTCAGTCTTATGGATTCATACAAACTGAAGTTCATTGAGCTTTCAGCTAATGCACCAAATGAGTGGGAGCAGCTGGGGTGTGTGCTCCCTTCTGCCAACCCTGATGTGGGGGCAGAAAGCTCTGCAAAAGGGGAGGGGAGGATACCTGAGAGTGGTAATGTGGGAGATTGCTGCAGCGTGATTTGTTAGAACTTGTCTTAGTTTCTTCTTATAGCTTGCAAACAGACTGATTCATCTTCTGCATGGCAAAGAATGTCATAGCTGTCTGCCGTTTGTTATAGTAATGTTCCAGAGAGGTGGACAAATGATGAAACGAAATCTGACACAGTTATTTCAATTAATCAAGACTAGGGAAGGCTGTGGAGGGTTTCAGAAAAGCCTGACAATGGTTGGTGCAAGAGTGTTAGGACTGTAAATGAAAATAAGTTGATAAAGGTGAAGTCTTTCTACTGAGAAGAGCAATTACAGTGTTTGTCCATACTGATGAGTGAATAAACTAAAATCTCTGGAAAAAGGCCAAAAGTATGCTACAAGGAACCAACTGAAAAATCTTAACTCAGTAGTATTATTTATTAGTAAATGAGACCAGATATTGATGTATATAAGGAATGAAATAAGAAGTAATATCTGAATTGTCTTAATGCCAGTAAGGAAGTTGAGCATATCTTCATTAAAACATTATGTACTTCTTGTAGTGCAAAACGTAGATGAAGAGTAGTAGTAGTAGTATGTAGAACCCTGTAACTGCAACGTAAATTCTTAAGCACGTAAAAGTATTTCCAGATGAAGCAATCTTCAGAAAGGAGGGACAAATTGAGTAATCTTTTACTGATTTTAGTAGTTGCTTCTTATATGAGTACTCCAGTTGATTTAAACGCAACTACTTAGCAGCATGCACAAGATCTCATTTGTCAAAGCCTTGTGGTTATTTAAGATATTATCATCTGTCATCATCCTTCACCTCCCTCATTTTGCTCTCCCCTCTCACTCTCTTGCTGTCCCAGTTTATCCTGGTGTTTAATACAGATCTGAGCCCAGATTGTAGACTTTCCACTGAATGAAGTTCTTTTCTCTCGGCAGACTTTGAGAGGATGAACACTTCCAACAAAGGTGCAGGATGTAAAGCTGGCAGTGTTAATGGTTAAATCTAAAGTGAGCTAAAGCTTTTATTTAGTTGCCATGCATCTGAGAGATTTTGATTACTAGTGTGAAAAGATTTAACTAACTTGAGATTTTGATAATAATTTTCTGTATTCCTCTTGTTAAAAGAATTTGTCAGATTTTTTCTTTAGTTTTTTGAAAAGCAGTCTGTTCCTCAGCCTCCAACAGAAAACTATTAGAACTGATTGAAATTGTACAGCTTGACTGAAAAGTAAGCTGAAGCCTGTGATGGTAGGGTTCGTGGAAGGATGTTTGAACCGTCTCTGACTTCTACTGGTCCGTTGGGTAATTCACTCCCAAGCCTATGGCGCACATTTTTGATGTGTTTGCACACATTCTGTGCATATTGCATATTGTCTACAACTCCATTTTGTTGCAGTAAATAGTGACTATTACCTGAGTTTGGAATGAATGCCTTGATACTGAGTACATTTTCTGCTTCTCTTTTTTCCTCATGTTGCATCCTTAATCTCTAACAGAAATCTGGTTGTTCTGTCATTGCTTAACAAAGCAGCTTTTTTTGTATTTATCATAAATCGTCTTTTGCCTTCTGCCAGTCACCAGCTTTCACCATAATGCCATTGATTTCCTGGCCTATTTCTTGCTTCCCGTCCACTTGAATGACTCCAGCTCCCTCCTGTTTGATTCACTGCAATGTGCTGCAATCCCTGAGCTACCCTCTGTAGAGACATCTATATAGGTTTAAAATATTAGAAAAGGAAAGTTGTTTGTTTCTTTTCAGTTTTCTTTAAACATGTAGTAGCTGACTGGCTTTGAGAGTTTTGTAAGTCTGTTGTATTTTCTTGAGTTCACATGCGGGTTTAAGAACTATCTGGAGAGACCAATCTCCATGAGCTCAGAAATCTTGGGGGTTTGCAGATCTGGGTGTTTTGTTTTGGAATCCAGGCTGACACATTGATTAAACTGTTGAACAGTAATTCTCTCCTAAGCTGTGCACTTCTGCTTATTACATATTTTCTTGTGTATAACCAACAAATCAAGAATTAAGGTTAGTCTTTCCAAGATCTCCTACAGTTCTTAAATGCTGTTATAATTCTGTAGAGAGAATAGTTATTCTTAAACATTGGTGTACTCTCTTCAGATTTTGTTTTTCTAAGAATGACTGTTTTGAGTGAATGAAACAGTGTTGTATATGTCATATATTTTAAGTACTGCTTGATTCTGCTATACCATTTAGACTTGGCAGGCAGATAGAAGATCCTAACATCAGGCTGCTAAAAGCTGTAGTGCAAGATTACAGGAGTGGCTTGCTTTTCCACATACCCGTGTGAAAGTTAGTTGTAGATTCTTTCTCTTACGGTAAGTTGAGGGAGATAACTGAGCTCCATATGAAATTGCTGTTGTCTTGGTTATTGAAAAAGCCTTCTAAGAATAAAATGTACATTTTATGTGAATGTTCTCATCAAGAACTAAACTGTAAGATTAATTGCAAAGGTTGGCTGCAGATCAGTGTTTATAAGGCATTGGTTTTCTTCTTAAAAAAAAAAAAACTTAAATTTTTCTTTATTGACTTTTGTAAAGATTATTTTGTTTGAAACGCCATTCTGTTTTCCTCAGTTTCTTATCAGTGGACATTGTCTCTGAAGATAGAATCTGAGTCTGCTAGCATCAGTGTATAAAATTAGAATGATTAATAGCTCAATTACTTAACATTAATTTTAACAGTTTTTGCCTTCAAGCAAATACACACACAGTATATTGAGTGCTTCTTGAGTATGTAAATAAATCATTTGTTTTGAGAACACTTTCTGTGGCTTTAGAAAAAGTGTTCTTACTACTTGTGTTAGATATATTTGTCAAGTGTTAAATAAGCCCCCTTCTGACTTCGATTTTTTTTTTTTTTTTAAATACAGCATCACAGTTTTTGTTTTATGCCATTTGCAGCTTATTAAGAATTCTTCTTTTTTTTTATTATCTGGAAAGATAACTCTGAATTTCCTGAATTCGTAGCGGTTTGGGATTCTCCCAATAACCAAAATATCACTAAAATCCAAACAAAAGACTTAAGTCGCAGAAAGGTATTTTCCTCATATAATCTGTATGCTTGAAACCAGTCTGATCTTTTGGGAACCTTTGGAGTGTACATCTCAGGGCTTTGTAATGAATTGGACAAATCTTGGACTAAGAAGTACACGTCGTAATTACTCTTGACCATCAAAACCATAATAGTTGAGATCCGTAAAATCAGATCAAAATCAATTTTGGTGGTAGATACTGAAGATCTGGGAGTTAGATTTTGCTTTCTGTGCTAAGCTGGTAGGCTTTCTGGTTATGCGCTGAAAGGATCCTGTTTTCTCTGCTTATTACCCCAGTTTCAACCTTCTCAGAAGAATATATTTCAAACCCATCATTGTTCCTTGAAAATGGGAAATCAGTACTCCCATGTGTAACGTGGAAAGTGATCCTTGCTATTTTTACTACAACTTTCTGACATACAGAACAGTCCATTTGAAAATGTAGAGTAATATTCTGCAAGTCTAATCAAGGAATTGTATTTCAGGTTGAGAATACTATCCTTTTCTCTACTTGGAAAATTACTGTGAATGTTTTACAGTGCAGGAGTTCTGACTGAGTGGGCTGGGGCTGTTCAGCTTGGAGAAGAGAAGGCTCCAGGGAGACCTGAGAGTGGCCTCTCAGTATCCAAGGGGGTTCTATAAGAAAGAAGGGGATAGACTCTAGTAGAGTGTATTGTAATAGGACAAGGGGAAATGGTTTCAAAGTAAAGAAGGGAGGTTTAAATTGGATATAAGGAAAGTTTTTTACAGTAAGAGTGATGAGGCACTGGAACAGGTTGCCCAGAAATGTGGTGGATGCACTGTCCCTGGAGTCATTCAAGGACAGGGTGGATGGGGCTCTGAGCAACCTGATCGAGCTCTAGGTGTCCCTGTTCATTACAGGGGAGTTGGACTGGATGACCTTTAAAGGTCCCTTCCAGCATAAACAATTTTATGATTCTGTAAGTAGAATCTGTAAGACAGCTACGTTGCTGCACTGAAAACACTGTAATCTTTGCCTCACATAGAAATCATGAAATGACTGGAAGAAGATATTTCATTCATGTATGGTAGGGCAGAAGGCTAGATCCAAAGTCTGTTTTCTATCAGTTAGATTATAGTATCTGATTCATCCTTCACTAGCAAGGCCCCCCACTTGTCTAATGAGTCCTCTTCTGTTTACCAGATTGAATAGCCCTGTCTGACCCCTCTGATCTGCTGGGCATCTATTATAACAGCATTGAGATCTAAAGATCTATGTGATTGAGCTTATTACACTGCTAATGTGACACTAAGAAAAATCATGCAGTTGCAACTTACATAAAGCTCCCAAGAATAAATATTTAACTGTTTTTTTTTCACTAATTTTAATTTTTTTCATGTGTTACTGGGATAATACTTCATAACATTTCTTCATCTATATTGTTATATTCAGACCGATGCTGGGGACTGTCTTGCTGCATGTGCTGTATGAGGCCTCAATGGGGCTCCTATATGCTACTCCAATGTTAAATATGATTTATGGGACTCATTGATGTTTTCTATTAAGTTTTTTTGATGAGAAACTTGAGCCACATTGATAAGTGCAGCTCAGAAACAGTGTGGTTTGTTTCCTCTAAGCAGACATGAAATTTGATTATCCCTTACTGTTACTTTATTGGTACATAAGCATGTGCAACAGTTGTCCTGAGCGTAGTAGGAGAAAGGTAGAAAACATGGACCCAAACCAGAGGAGGGAAGGGGGGCAGCATTGTTTGCTTTGTTTTTTTTTTCTTCCAGACCTACATTCCAAACTCTTGATTGAAAAAAAAAAAAATTTTTTTTAAAAAAAGTGTGAGCGATATTGTAAGGCTTATTCATGGAAAAGGCCAAACCTTCCAGTCTTCTTCACGATTGTGAGTTGTAAGGATACTTGATATGTGCAAATCCATATTTAGTTCTTTTGCAAGTATTTAATGAAGCATTGCTGAACCGAGCTGTGTTGGAAAGAGCTGCAGATGGCAGCCACCCTTCTTTTGAATGTTTTTGAAGGTTTATTTTTAATTTTGAATTTGAGCGTAGATAGTAGAAGAATGGATTTTCAATTTGAGAAGCCTAAAAGCAAGTTATTTTGTGCCTAACAGTCATGTTTATGTGTAGGTGTGAGCAGAAGTTTTTGTTTTTTTCCAGACATCTCTTTGGACAAATGTTAAGGATTTTTAGAGCAGGTTTTGCGAGGTCAGTATTTTGAGCAGGTAGGGTACGAAGTCTTTGTAAGCTTCATTTCTGCATGCCCTTGGCTGAGTTCTAGCGACAAAAAGGAGCGAGCTTACCCTAGGATTTTAAGAGCACAGATTTCTAATAGATCTTGGCAGTTCAAGGGCTAAAGAAGTATTTTAATCTTTTGTGCCCACCCAGTCTCTATACAAATGTAAATATGTCTGTCTTTAACAATTTGCCAAGAAATGTGGTTTTAATTTGTTAGCAGCAGCCCCACTCCCTGCAGCTCTTTCAGAGTCAAGTCACAAGCCTGGCGGTGCTTTGACGTTTCTCTCTGTCGTGGTGTCATTGTTTATATGATGTCTGCTTCTGCTGTCCTCCTTTTTATGCCTGGAATATTTTTCTTTAATTATTTCACTGCCTAAAAGGAATTTGGGATTACTAGACAGGATGAGAACAGATTAGTTTTTTTTTCTTTCCTTAACAAGTTCTGAAGTTCCCATAGGAAATAAATAGTATTCCCAAAACAGACAGGGTTTTTTATTTTTCTTAATTAACTAAAATAATTAAGTCTAATAAAGAAAATAAAGGAAGTATCACCAGTAATGGCTGAATGTCTTAGTTGTATATGGAGTGCCCATTGTTGTTATTTGTGACTCTTTGCCTTCTATTGTGGACTTATTCCAGCCTTAGGGAGTTTACATCACTCCTAATAGCAAAAGGCTCTTTGGTTCCCACAGAGTTTTTCAAAGACTGACTCATATGCCTCATGTTAATTGTTCAGCTCTCAAAATACAGCACTTACAGGGTGTGGTTCTAAGGGGAAAATCTACTGTACTTAGAGGGCATGTTCAGAAGTGTTCCACATATAAATCATTTTGATTATTTTTTTAATACCTTAACCCTTTTCTGTCACTATGCTGTGCGATAAGTTACTGGCAAACAAAATGAAAGGTTGATGATGGCACAGTGAACGTGTTTGCCCTTCCATTCTGAGCCATTAACTTCCAGTCTGACTCAACTCACAGCGGAATGGCTTTGTTATCTCCGCCTCTCTCTGGGGTCTGCTCTTCACACCCTTGACTGCACATTCCAGACAGCAATCGTTCACTGCTCGTAATGGGATACAAGTTAGAACTGAGGTTTATTGCTTACCTGCAGTAGTAAGTATGTGTGGACAGCAACTGTCCTCGATCCTCCCATCTGCATTGACACACAGGTTTTTGTACAAAGTGCTACATTCCACCCATTGTTTACCATATCTAGGAAAATCATCTTAGTGGTCTGGTGATCCTATCATAGTCTGCCTCACTGATGTTCTCAGCTGAGGACTGAAGCAGACGTAATGTAATTAGCCTTTCCAACTGCCATAACTTGCAACGAGGGAAGTTCAGATGCTTCTATTGGTACTTCTCTGGCTAAGTAAGAGTGCTCTCTGGCTGCTCTGATACAGCATTATTGTGCAAGATCCTTCAGTCTGAGTTGTGCAGATGTTACAGGAAGTCAAATTAGTTTCTACAGACTTTACAGTTAGTCTGTGCATTCTCTTAAAAGTAACACAGATCTTTTAGTATCTTCATAATATTTCCTTCTTCAGTAGCTCACAAAATATGAAAACATATGAAGTTAAATTAGGAGAGTCCGTATCTCTCACAGGAATAGAAGCAGCAATTCATCCTTCAGATTAAACTAGTCAGGCTTGATTTTTGAGATTGAAATCACTTTGCACGCATGTCCAGTGTATTTTGTGCTTATTGTAAACACGTGTTGCAGTGTTAGTGCACAGAACTTCATGCATCTGTTAATGCACGCACAAACATTTGCACAGATTGCCTCTGAAACGAAGGCTCAAAACAGCTGTAGTTTTTTGAAGTGTCAAAAGGGCCCATTTTCTTTACCTGACCTGACTACCCTCTTTCTGCTTACAAGACAGAAAACTGATTTCACTGCTTTGTTCTTCTGGAAAGAGTGGTGGGATTTACCCCTTCTCCTATAGAAACTGAAATGGGCACAGCTTAATCCCATCTCAGTGACAGGTTCCTGAGTGGCGTTCCAGGTAACATGTTCCATGTACATGCTTAGCCTCCTGCCTCCGCTGTCCCCCCGTGATTCCATTCTTTCATACTGCCTGGCTTTTAGTGAGCTGGATTTAGAGTTTGGATCAAGAAATGGCATCAAGAAGCACTCCCTACATTTGGTGACCCCCCCAGTCAGAAGTTTCATCATTTGATCTAATGGAGAAAAAAGCTATCAGAGGAAAGGAGACACAGAGAGCCTCTTCTCTTCTTGTCTTTGCAATGTTTTTTTTTTTTTTCTCTCTAGCCTCAGAGATAATATTTTTTTGAAGTGTGTGGTGGTTAATAGTGAAGTCAGCAACTGGCCCTTCCCTCGTTGAAATCCTTTCATTGTGAAAGGAAATGCTCACAGCTTGAAGAAAAAGAGCATTTTCCTTCCCTCCCTGTTGCCTCAATCTCATATTATATAAAAATATGGCACTGCTGTTAGTTGAGACCAGAAAGAATTCCCCTGTTGTCCTATAGTAGCCAACCACCACAAGCTGTGAGTGTTTGAATACTAGTATTAAAAATTTTAACCCTTACCTTCTTAAATGAACAAATAATACTCCATATATTTTTTGTAAGTATGGAAAATTATGGGAATTCTTCTGAGAATAAGTGTATAGACCACTGCGCCAGTCGGTCTCTTCAGAAAAAAAAACTGACAAACATGCTCCTGTCTGCAAGAGAGATTCCTGGCATTTGTCACAGTTTGAGCCACAAAGATGTCAAATATTTGCCAACAGTTTCCTCAGACGGTTTGGAAAGCTGCATCCTTTATGTTGCAGTCTTGTTTGTTTGTAATATATTTTAGCACATGAAATATGTTCATTGGGAGTCTGAAAAGGGAGTGAACTGACTAGACCCAAGTATTAAAAAATTAAAGATAATTCTCTTCTTAGCTGTTTCTTTTAAACTGCTCAGATCAGAATAATAAAGAACATCTGCAAGTCTTAGTATTAGAAATGAAGCTTAATGTTGAATAATCCTATCTTGATGTGTCACGTTTCAAACCTGTGTTTTCTTTTGGAACAGGAAGAAGTTTCCAGTGGGACATCTGAATATTTTTCTGAATCTGCTGAAAACAGAAAGCTTAAGCTTAGTCTGAACGAACAGATAAAGCAAGATATCTTGAAGGAAATGTATGTCTCTTTGTTTCTAAGTTGTTATATTTATAATCTGATAGAATTTGTGTTAATAGAATTAGTCTATGTAGTAAAATGTCAAATAATATGAACTCCTCTGTAAAAGATTATTCAGCATTATTAGGGCTGTCACTCTGCTGTGAATAAAGCACGTAAAGTGATCTTTCTTATTCTGTATGACATAAAAAATGAAAGCTGTTATAACCCGCGTAGATATCTCCTGTAGCACAAGGCAGAACAAAACAGGGTGTCCTTTTCTTGAAAGAAGCTCTGAGCCAAAATAAATAAGTGCTGTTTGAGTCTGGTGAAGAACACTTGCAAATATGTATTTCATTTGTTTTGAGAATCTGCAGTGGTTGTGTGATAGTCTGGATGTTTTGCCACAGCTGAAGAGTGCCCTGCACAGCTCTAGCCTGTAGTAGATGAGGGCTTTGGTTGGTCAGCAGAGCATGTTGCCTGCTGTACCAGGGTGCTATTTTTATTTGCACCAACTGCCAGAAGTTCCACGTATTTAGTATATCAACTGTGGACTTGGGGATTTGCTATGAACTCTGACAACTTCAATTTTAACCCATGTTGTCTTGTTTGTTGTTTTTAGAAGGGAGATTAGATTTGGAGGAATGCCAGTTCTACCTATTCTGTAGGAACTACTTTTCCAAAGAGTTAAATATCAATCTGGGAACTGCTCGGTGCCAGCAGACCAGCAGAAGGCAGTCCCAGTATGGGGTGTTCTATAGCAATATCTTTAGACTGAAAACTTTAAGTAGGCACCTTCAGTACTCGTGCATAAAGTTCATTTCACAGTCTGTGTGAAGTTTGGATTTGTAGGTAAGGCACTCTGCCGAGGAGTGTTTATGAACTGATGCTCCGTCATGTCCCTTGTGATTGATTCCCTTTTCCTGTATAATTCCTTTCAGAATATCATCTGTGTGCATTACCTAAGTCCTTCCCAGATGAGCAGGCTTGATATTACATGAGTGGTGGCCAGCCTTAAAGTAGTGCTTTGAAATGTCCTGGGAAAAATTCCAGAGGAATGTTTCTAAACTAGAGATTAGAAAGTCGCACAGGCGCACACACTGCTTCTCCAGCCTCTATTCTTTAGATATACATTATGCATATGGATATCTGGGAATAGTTTGGAATCATTTAGGCACTTATGAAATACTATTTTATCTAGCCGGTTTGGGAAGGAATTCAATATACTTATGTTGTGTTGACCTTTAACACTTGTAATGAATCCAGTTCTGCCTCTTGGAATAGAATGTGAACTCCTTAGTGGCTTAGTCATTAATAAGTAGGGTTCCCCTAGTGCAGTGGAAAATCAGATGGATAATATTTGATATTATCCACACTAGGCAAACATTACTGCTTGTCAAGATGATATACGGGGATTTTTTTCCACATTCAAAAAGAGAGTTGCCCTGGTGGTCTTTCAGATTTTTTAAGAAGGGCAGATTGAGACAGCAAACGTTTCTTTTTATTAAAAACAATATCCCTTTTTATTGCAGAGTGAAAAGGACAAAAAAGGGGAAAAATAGTGTGAGCAAACCTCAAACCAACAAGGACTCCAAGAAAGTGGATCTTGGCTCAGTGGGCTTACAGACAGGGAACAGAAAGAATGACTGTCAAACTTCTCCCAGTCCTCAATCAGAAGTGAAATGGAGGAGCACAGGACGGCTAAAGAACTGCATAAATACAGCTGAGAGCAACTTAGAGTTTCCTGTTTCAGAGCTGGAAAATAATGTTAATCAGAGACAGCCAGAGGATGCTAGCAGCCAGCAAAAACCTCACTCTGTGGAGCGGTTGAAGTCAAGACTTCTAAGCAAAAATTCTCCTTGTAGCTATGAGTCAGCACTGCTAGGCCCAAAACAAAATCAAAAAATAACTGAAACACAGGCTCAACAAAAGAGTTGTAGTTCAGAAGAAAAGTTAGACTATTTCAAAGAAATATCCTCTGAAGAGGGTCCTTTCATTCCTAGCAACGCAGAAAACAGTGAGTGCAGAGATGATCATGTAGGTCTGCTCTTGGAGGAGAAGACCCCACTTAATTCCAGGTTGTTTTCTAAACAAGACTTAACAAAAATTGCATCTGATGAAAAGTTAGTTACTTTTGAAAAAAACCAATCCCGACCTCTTTCTATGAGGACAAACCAAAATGAGCCAGACACAACCACTGAAGAATTACCTGTGGTGCCTTCATCGTCCTGTTTAGAAATGCAGGCTGTTTCTTCAGAGAAGTTGATCCAAAAAAGGAAAAAAGAAGGTGAAGATGGTCTCAGGAAGTTAAAACTACGAAGGCTTAAGAAGCCGTAAAGATTGAAATATCACCATGGTAATGTGGGTGGACAGCCAGATTCGTGTTTGGAAAGCATATATAAAAAGTAGGAAGCAATTAAATTTAAAAAATATATTTTTTAAAAAAGTCAAAATTAGACAAAATTTTAAATAACCAGTTAACGAGACATCTTAGCTATTTGGAACTGTAATGAAGATAATTATATCTTTTCATATTAGATGCATAAATATTGTATGCACCAAATGTAATATTTAGAGAAAGAAAAATCTTCTATAACATAATATTTACTAAGCAAAATTTCAGATCAGTGGTTGTTTTGATACTATTAAAAAGTCCTGACAGCTGATGACAGTATGAGCTCAAATCACTATTGTAATCTCTCAACAGCTACAGTTATCCTTTTTTTTTCTTTTTCCTTGTTTTTAAACACACAGTTTATTTTAGTCAAAATTAATCTTTTTCCACGTTAGGAAGTTTCTGGTTTATTCATATGATATTTACAAGAGTAAGGCAAATTGAAGTTATTTCAAATACATCTTTGGTTGGATTTTAATATTGCTGGTAATTGAAGGGCCGCATTTTCAGTTGGCTTTCCCTTGCTTGTGCTTGGGCAGTTTTCACATGAATGCGTATTTCTAAACTGAGCTGTGGATACAAGTGATCATGCATTCACTATCTGTAAAAACGTAACACAAACGTGCATTCAGGTTTCAAAATCAACCCTTGTTTGTGTGTGAGGTCACCACACGGTGCTTTTCAGGTGTTAGCAATAGGAATTTTTTAAGATAGAGGTAATTTTTAACTGTTCAAGGCTATTTAGTACTCTTTTTGTAACTTGTTTGCTAATGTGCTATGGAAATGTAACTTCTTATTTCATGTTTATATTTTTAAATGGTTAAAATAAAATGGCAAGCAATTTCCTTTCGATCCTTCTCTCAAAAATCAGTGTAAGCACAGACATCTTATTTGAAGCAAATGTTGCAAAATTCTTACTGGCACACACTTATGTTGTGAATAGGCTCATTTAGATTCATGGGGAGATCCACATCCATAGCACTAGAGTTGGTGTGTAGTACCGGTTAGGGTCAGTAACTCAGCAGCTGTCAGCAAAGCACTGATAGTTGAACAGCATCATTGCTGCTATAAAAAACTTCTGCTTTTGCTGTAAATGAAAAAGATTCTGCATGCCTGCTAGAATACCTGTTCTTTTTTTCTCTTTCAGCCTGTTTACGTGTTACTCACAGTCCTTTGCAGTAAGGTTGCTAATGCTTGCCAATCTTCAGGCTCTGCAGAAAGGTCTTTCCTAGTAACAAGCAAAAGGGAGGCTGCAAATGAACCTGGGTTTGGAATAATAGCCTGAGGTATGTTTACTGCTCTTTTGTATGGGCTGGAGACTCTGCTAGTAAGGACTTGAAAAAGATATAAAGAATATAAGGATATCTAGTTAAGTTTCAGAGAAGTAAAAGTAAGTAAACAGAATTGCTTGATTATTTATATTAAGGTCTCAGCCATTTTCTAGATGGCTTATTTAAGTCCTAACAGTGAATAAGCTGATAACAAATGGTGCAAGCATATATTCTAGTCTGCAGTTTTACATTCCCATTATTTCTACCATGCTTTTTATCTGGATGCTTTTGAATTTTCCATTATATTCTTGGTTGTTACAGGTAACTATAGGAGATAAACTATTAGAAGGTTATTATGTAAAAACAGACACATGTTGAGTTGGCAGATTTACTTCAGGTTTTTTGAGTATTTGTTTTTGTTTTGTTCCGCTCGGCAAAGAGGCGTTATGATGGCTTTCCCAAAGTGGCAAACACGCTGATTGTTTCTGTGAGAACTGTGGGCAGACTGGAGCAACTGTGCCCCAAACTACTACTAATAGCTTTGGAGTCAGAAGCTTCCCCTCCTCTTGCACTTCTCTTCTTCAGAAGAACTTAATTCAAGTATTAGGATCAAGTATGATGCGGGATACACTTCACCATCTGTATCTTGCATCAATGAATATCACTGTTCTTACTAGTTTGGCCTTATAATTACAGATTAGTTTTACTTGTAACTGAGTTACATATCTGCATGCACCCTTAAAAATGACTGTCATACATTTGTATGGCTAGATAAAATTATTGCTTTTTCTGCAGCTGAGAGTACTTGATTTTGCTTTTAGGATATTTTGTTTGGTTACTTAGGGTGCTGTTTCCCATCACCTTACTGATGACATGAGAACATCTGTTTAAAATAGCAATTTTTTAAAATTAAGAAATGTGGGTTGGATTGCTTAAAAGTGTTCGAGCTTACAGGCTCAGAACAATTACAGTGAACTTTACAGTGAACTGTAATTGGTGGCTTGTTAGGTTCCTAGGCTTGTTTGTGGGACCCACTGCTTTCTAGATGTGTATTTAGAGGTTAATTTGAAAAGCTATCTCTTGGATCCTTTCAGAAATGCAGGGGGTTTTAGGGAAAAAGTTTCAGTATCGTTATTTCTGGATGTTAGGTGGTGCTACCACTCAGGATTGTTCTTTGTTCTCTGTGCAGTAGGACTACTATAAAAGTTTCCCTTTTGCAAATGCTATGGAGGGTTTAATGTGATACCTGAACTGTGTTGTTAGCATATGCCTCTGTTATCTGTCTGCTTCAACCCTGAGGTTCTTCTCCTGAGCCTTGGGGTTTTTCTTTATCTGCAGTCCACCTGCATCCAGATGACTGACAGATGTGTGTGGTCTGGCATGCTCTAGAAATGCTAACCTGGTTTCCAAGTCATGGTTAGGATCAGGAGAAAAAAAAATGCCTGCTGAAAACTGAGCCCCAGTAATGGAAAATGAGCAGCTTTCAAGTCTTGGCCCAGGCTTGCTATTACAAATTTGCTACAGAGCAGAGTTAGCATACCTTTTTATTAAAGATATTAAATATTTAAGGCTCTATTCTATTCTGAAGCTTCCACTGAAGCACAGAAATAATGTCTTCATTTTTTTCTTCTGGGTTTGTTTTTTGTGTTTGTTTTTTCTTCAGTGCTTCTTTGAACTTCTCTGAAATATATGTAGGTCTGAGGAACTGACTGGCTAAAGCCCGTGGTCTGCTTAATTTGGTCTGTGCTGTTTGCTGATAGAGAAGTAATCCTTTCCCAGCCAAACTAATGTGTGCAGACTATCATTTCCAGTATGTGTTACAAAGAAGCAGTTAAAATATTTGTGTAGTGAACCTGTGTATTTAAACATACATCAAAGGCTAGGCCAGCCTTTTACATATTTATGTATTAAAAGGAAGCAGCTGATGTAAAATATCCTTTGCCCAGCGCTGATCCGTAGGAAAGTTTTCAGCTAGTAGAACGCTTCTATTTGGGTGATAGGCATTGTGCTAGTTCTGATGATTGTCAAATTGTAGTTCTGCATACCAGGTTCTACAGCATCTACAAGCATGTCATTACCACTGCATTGTCACATTTCAGTGTAACACTTGACTTGAAGAATATCAAGAACACTTGTTTCTAACAAAAAAGGAAAATTTTAAGAACAAAACCTTTCATTATTATAAAATATTTTGTCTGAGTGAGGTGTTCGATAAACTTAGTGAAACATTTATTTTATCAGAGTAAACTTCCTTCCCTCTCACAGCTTTGCATGTGGGTCACATTCTTTGGGTTTTAACTGGCATTTTTACATCATCATTTCATTGGCTTTTGAAGGGAAAGTTGATCTTTTTTTAAGGAAAAATATAGAAGAAATAACTTTTTGTTTGCATTGAAAAGCAGTTGAAATAAGAATGATGTAAAATGTAACTAGAATATCCATGTTGTTCATGTTAACAGTAGTTATCTCGTTGTCTGTATCAGTACCTAATAAAATGTCTCCTGCAGGAGAGATGCAGGCTTGAGCAAACACAGTTAAGAGTATCAAGAGTCTTCGAGCAGCAGTGGAAAATGTGGCTTGGCCTCAGAAATTAGGTTTAATACAAGGCACTCCTCACTTTGCATTCTGCTTTTTTCTACTCTAATAAACATTAAGTAGTATCCAGAAAACTATGTGAAGGAAAGATTGAGCGCTGGGGAAACAGTAGCACACTGAGCCTTTCATCAAAGGGATATCAAGGTGTTCTGCTGCTGAACCTAAGAGGAATATGAATATGCTTATTTTGATGGTTAAGAGCAAGCAGTTTCTTCACGGTAATGCATATTGGTTAAGGAGCTCATGCAAAGTCTTTTATCAGCTTGTTCATCTATTTCTTAACACAGTTGTCCCTTCTTGCTCACTTCTTTAATCCAGATAACTTCCATGGAACCTGATAGTGTGTGACCCTGTCCCTTCCACAGTGGCAAGAAGGTGACATTTTTAGATTGGGATTTTTTGTTCAGCATTGGCTTATGCTAAGAATTTGTATAATAGTTGTGAAAATGATGTTGTGCCCTAGGGCATTTCAGCTATAACCTGGAATTTGTCCAGGGAAATAGCCTCCAACATCCTACCTCCTTTACCATGTTTCAGTTATTCCAGAGTTGAGAATTTGTTGCTGTGAGAGGTAGCAGTGTGCTTTTTGTGAATGAGAAATTCACTGATTTGCTCATATTTTGCCAGATACATCCTTTAGTAAAGCTGAGACAACCCCTCCAGTTACTACCTCAGCAGCTGGAATTGGTAATCTAGCTCTGGAACTGCTTTATTTTCTGTCAGAATAATTGTCTTTTTGATTATGCACCAAATCTTTAAGGAAAAGGGTCTAGAGCTGTAATTTGAGAGATGTGCATGCCCCTTTTTAATATTAATATGATCTTGCAACACTAGAATGAAAAGAATAGAAGTTTATTCCTCCACCCTGTAGAGAAACTGGTTGGAACAATTTGCACATCACAGAGAAGGAGCTGGCTGGAAGCTGTGGGCTGGAATTCTGGTCTGACGCCTGTCTGATACCGCAGCGCTCCATGGCTGCCCCAGTGCTTGGTAAGCCGTCTGCCAACCATCCAATGGCCAACAGACTGATCACAACCTTCAACTCTTTTCTCCTCCACATCCAGGAATTGGAATTATTCACATTCAGCACAGCTATTTTTCTGTTTGGTTTTGTTTTCCCCTTGGTTTGGGAATAAGAGCTAGCATTTAAAAAACAGACTCTGTAAACGGTAATCATGATGACCACTGGTGTTAATACTGCAAAAGGAGAAGCTGAAAAATTCTTGAATATCAAGCATGTGTTAGTATCTTGCTTCTTTTAGAAAGGGAGGAGGAGCTTATGCAATCACTTCCATCATCTGGGGCTGAATTTGGTACTTCCCTTGTCAGAACTTCTCATCTTCTTTGCAGACACGAATATAAAAATTGCCTTTGCCTTGTGACTTGTTCCGGGGGAACTCTGCAAAGCCCAAGGGCTGCAATCCAAGCTAGATGATGAAGGCTGGAGCAGGCACACTGGCGATAGCAGATGACGAGCTGCGTCATGCAGTCTTCAAGGAGCAAAGGAGAAAGTAACCATGTACATTTTCTAGCTTGCCAGGGAGCTGATTAATACTATTAACTCTTGCCATGGAGAGGTGTCCATTGGTGCAAGAACAAGTATTGCTACTATAAAGAGAAAAATATTTTCGTCTGTGAAAATAGCTTGAGGATTGCTAGTGTCATATTTATGCCCTGAGCTGGTTTGTATTACTTAGATGCTGGGCTTCAAATATACAAGAGCTGTCTGGCTGTCATTTGCTTGTATTAACAACACAGAAATAGCCGTTCCCAAGGCTATCTTTCACCCAGTGACATGAATTTATTGTCAGGCTGATGTGATATGCATGGTCAGCAGCTTTTTTGCTAGTCACCTCCAAGTAAGGTGGGCCCTTTCCATGTGGAGGTGCAGTGACTTTGATGTGGCTTATTCGGTTCATGTTGAACCAAACCCAGATTTGATGGGCTCAGTTAACCATAGGAATAGCAGAACTGTGGGAGCAAAGAGTAGTAACTTATGAACTTTAAAAATACGTTTAAATGGCAGCTCAGGAAGCACACATTTTGCATTCTTAGATAAATAGGAATCCAAACACACTAGCAGCAGGAGGCTTCTCATGACTAAACAGAATGCATCTTCCCAGAGAAGTAAACTGTGAATGGACAGTTTCCATAAATGTAAACATGCCTTGATATTCTAATGGAAAAGCCTTAAATGTCCATGTTTCTATTTATTTTCATCCCAACAGAAAACACTCTGTATATAAACCCTCCACTGGGGTTTGGAAGACTGCTTTTTCTGTTAATTCTCCAGTGTAAAGTAAGTTTGAAGCTACCACTGAGATACAAGAATATAACGTAACTTTTACCACTCTGATTTTGTAAGGCCATCAGGTTATGATGAGTTACACAGGAAATCAATGCCATAACAAAACCTCTGTGTGGTCAACACAGTGCTTTGTTGCCCTGAAAAAAATATATAAAAATAAATTAATACTGTGCTCAAAGTTTTGCTTTATGCTGTCTTTGGAGATCTAAATAGCATTGGCACTGTGTTAGATGATTAAGTCTAATTAGAATTTGCCTGAGCAGGCTTTGAAGTAGCATGTCACAAACACGTTCCCATGACTAGCAGAAGTCCCGGTGTTCTGGTTTTTTTTGTTTTTTTTATTTTAAATTTTGCCTAATGGAAGGCTGTCTCAGGTTTATTCCTTCTAATCAAGTTTAAACGTTTATGTGATTTAGAAGCAGTAGCTGGTTTTGCACTGTTGAAGTTGAGACCTCTGTGAAGAGTAGACTAGAGGAAGATTGTTAATTCAGTGTTATAGTACAGAAAACAAAAAATAATTCAGTTGATAGCCTCACTGTGCCTCTAAGCCAGGTGGAAGATTCCATTAAGTGGCTTTTTTAGATGCAACTTCTTTGCTTTATTGCAGATTGTAGAAATTTAGGAATGAAGGAAAAAGAATACTTATGGGATTTGTTTGGTTATGTATTATTGAAGTGGACAGATGAAGGTAATCTTGTCAATTTCTCCTTCAGCAAGCAGTAAACTGGTGATTCTCTGGTACTTCAGCTACATGGCATGCAACTGTGAACAGTAGGAGCAGTAACCCTTTCAAGGTATTGTGTAGCAACAGGTTAGAAATCTCATCTTAGAATATGCTTGAAAAAAAAAAAGTAACACTAAAGAAAGATTTTACTTTTTTTTTTTTTTCCCAAATGGTGATAAAGACAGTACAGAACAGTATGTCTTGTGTTCAGATTATTTTCAAGTGTCTATATTATAACAATCTTTATATAAGCTATCTATATTTATTACAAACAAATACGAAAGAAAAAGCCTATTATTTTTCAACTCTTGCATGGAGTGGTTTAAGATGAAGTACAAAAAGGAATCTGAACATCTTTCATATTATTTGTCAGCTGAGTTTGTTACTTAACGTTTCTGTCAGCTTTAGCAAAGCAAAGTTACAGCTTCATTTGGAAACGTGCTAAAATAAAGAGCAGGGTATCATTCAGCTGACCAGTACTTCCACACCCAGCCCCTCAAAGCCAGGAGGGGCTGCATTAGTTAAGCACTGAGCCATTTCAGAGTATTCTAAGAGTTTATTTTATGCTTTACGAAGCATTTTTTTGCCCATTAGGCATCAGTATAATCTATGGCTCCTTTCCCATCCAGGTCAGCAGTTTGTATCTTGCCTAGCTACTTGGATTTGGTTACCAGCTGGTGGTAGTTCATTGGCCCATGCAAAGTAAACTAGTTGCACAATTTCAGTCACATTATCATTCTCTTTTCCAAAGGACACGGAGGTACATTAGCCAAAAGAACAAGGGACAGGTTGCTTTTGAACCCCTTCAATTTGAATGGAAGCCAGACAGAAACATGTAATCATCTAACAAAAAACTAGACTTCACCAAAATCAGCATCAGGTCTTAGAAATGTAAGCCATCACTTGCCATCACTGTTTTAGCACAACTAACCAGTTGGGAGCGCTTCCAAGCTCAATAATCTCCACGCTGTTTTATGTTTTCATACAAAAAATTTAATAAATATTACTTTTCAAGATTTATTGCCAGGAACAACACATCAAAGATGCATTTTCATATAACACTAATATCACAATACAAGGTATCTTCATGATCTCAATGGTTAACCACTGAGATTAGTATGTTTATAAGCCTTTTGATCTTAAACATTGTAATAGCACTTTGATTTCCTCACTTGTTAAGGCGGGCAGTGTAATCTATGGCAAACCTACACAGTGATCTTACTGGACATTCTACTGTTCAAGTATTCAACAACTAGCTTATTAGAATACTCCCTAAATGCAGTAGATTACAAAAAAATTCAAATCTACAAGTGGTTCAGTATTACATATTCATGGTGAGAAAAAAAATCAGAATTTACAAAATAAGATTGCTGTGTTTCCAACTTCACACGCTAATTTGATATTTTAATTACATGCAACCACTCACATTTCATCTACATAAAGTAATAGCTCAGTTTTGTTCCCTTAAACTGCTTCTTAGCAGATTATCTGCCTGTCACTCGGTTTCAAGTCTAAAGCAGCAAAAAAAATTTTCTAGTCTAATTATCTAAACTGCCTCAGTCAGTACTTACAAATAGTCTTAAAGTGATACTATGGAAGGTGTTTCAAACATTTGACATTGTACAAAAACCAGCATCAAGGCATGAAAGCCCGTCCTATTAAAAATAAACTATTTTAGAACACCTTAGTTTTGGCATATAGGCAACATGTAACAAGAAAATAAATTCAAAATGAAGAAGCCACAAGCTTACAATGCTATCAAAAACCTTCAACTCTAAACACATACATATAAATAAAAAGGAATGATATTTTAAGGCTCTTGATTATTAAGTTAATAAATCAAATATACACAGTGATTAATAAAAAAGAATTATTTACATATCTATACAAACTTCTATTTTTGACACATTTTCCTCTTTAAATTCTTCATTTACCAGCAACTGCTGACAAGTTCCCCCCACCCTCCCCCAACAAAAATACAATAAAAAAATAAATAATAAACTTATTTTTGATAGTTGCTGTGGTTCCGAGCTGCAAAGGCACTTTCAAATACAGAACTAGTTGTACGTCACCATAAAACCAATATACAAAAAACTCAGATTCAATAAATATAAATAAAATGCATTATTCTAAAGAAACTGTATAAATTGGGACATCTGGCAGAAAAAAAAATTAACACTAAGGAAGAGTAATAAGGCTCTGTAATACCTTATGAAACGTTTCCATGATGTATCAGCTACAGCTGAATTTACATTAGGGCACTTTTGACTAGTTTTGCATAGATGTGAAATGCAGCACTTGGTATTCCAGCCAACCACAGCAACTATCATTGCCAGTGTAAGCCAGCTTGTCAAAACTTAAATTAACAGAGGGACTCTAAGTAAATAATAGCCTTAGACTCAAATATTACACAACAGTTTAAGAACTACAAGCTCTTGAGTGCCTTTATAATGATATTTAAAGGCCCTGCACGGCAGCACCCGACTGTCTGCTATACAATGTACTCCATTCTATTTAAACTTTGTGCACTTTCCAAGTCTCTGTTGTCCTGTTTATTTGTCCAGTTTGGGTGTTTTGTGGGTGTGCTGTTGGGTGGCTTTTCATCTCTGTCTACCAAAGTATATGCTGGCTGCTTGGCAAACCGGGCCTTTTGCTGGTGTTTGTCCATGTCATCTTCCTCTACTTCTGAATTGTGCGTCCTTATTTTGGCGATTTTAGAGTTTTTGTTTTCATAGTCTTTAATTGGAACAGTATTTGCTCCGTGTTTCTCTATGGGGTTTTTTATTTGATTCAGCTGCTCCCTTACGTTGTTGGTGGTGTTGTCATCAGATGCTGTGTGAGTATGGCTGCTCTGCTTTCTGCGCTTCTGAATGCACCAATAGAAAACAGTTACCAGGCAACAGATCCAGGCTACTGTTAAGACTGAGCTCAGTAATGGCACCAAGAAATCTGGAAGAGAGATGAGACCAGTTAACCCTGCTACAAACAAAGCGTTCCAGTCAATGCTTTCCGCAAAGGATAATCTCAGCTTTTAAGCCTCATTTATGCACTGGGGTCCAGACAGTAATGTGAGGATAATCATAGCTCTTTTAGAATACGGGATGTTTTAAGTGAGTTTAGTATTCTAACTACTAGCTAACAGCCCCCTCATGGAAGATGTATTCCTCGTCATCACAGGCACCACTACTGCAGGCTGCATTACACTGCCCTGCCAGGGCTCTCTTGGCTTGGGGGCAATTGGTTACATGCCCAAAGTCATTTCCCTCTCCGTTTATGGCTGGCCATAAGATGCCTGTGCGTTCCTGGTGCTACGCAGAAAGCTAATTGGACACTTTTGACCTTAATATTTAATTCATCACATCTGGACAGTGGCGTCACCACATAAACTACATGAGAGCTCTCAGAACTAGCTAGCTCTCTTCCTTACTTCTACGTGGAAAGGAGCAGCCCTTTTAAGAGGGTAGGTCACTTGCCTAGAGCATTTGCAGAACACTTTATGTTATTATTCCAAATGGCAAGATCCTGGTGCAGAACTTTGTTGTTCCCAGTTACAGGGCCAACAGGCAGAGATTCTCACAGTTGCCATAGATTCAGAAGTAAGAAAACCTTCACCTGCTCTGAAAGTCTTTACTAGTCATAAAAAGCATGCAAGTCATTTGGAGGCAGGGAAAAACTTACCTGTTTTGTTTTTAACTGGTCGTCTTTGTACTCTGACTTCTGCGACTGCAGCAATTAGTGTGTTGTTTCCGTCACGCTTACTGACAAGGTCAATAATCTTATCTGTGATTTCTTTGATTGGGTTTTCATCTTCCCCTATATCTTCAGCAGACTAAAGAAGTCACACAATTAATACCAGATGCCAGATCAGATGCATGGGTAATCTGTTATCTATAAACTTTCACAATCAGCTAAGGCTCTTAGTACTTTTCGTACTTCAAAAAAAAAAAACCAAAACAAACAAACAAACAAACAAAAAGACGACAAAAAAACACCCAACAAAAACTACACCAAACCAAATAAAAAAAAAACAACAACCAGGAATAAAACAAAAATCCCAATTACAGGAAGAAAATAGTATTGCAGAACTTCAGTCCCCGTTATCTTTAACATGAACAAAACAACCAAACAGTGCTCAAGAGACTATAATAGAAAATGGTTTACTGCCCTATTACAGTTACTGCCAGATGGTAGCTTTCAGATATGCACATGTAACCAAGATTTCTTCCCTGTCCTTAAAAGAGAACTGGGATGAAAACTAAACCATGAGACGTGCTGACAAAGCCATGAATTACGATTTTTATGAAATCCACATGTTATACATATATCCAAGAGATTAACTACTAAGACATTTAGAAATATTCCAGGAATACTTACAATAGCAACATGTATTTCATTATTTGCCAAGTGTGAAGGCTCACAGGTAATATAGATGGAATATTCAACAGAAACATTCTTCAGGATATTCAGATTCCTCAATTCACTGCAAATGTGCTCCGTGGTAAGGCCCTGGAAGGGATGAAGAAAAGCTTTTTGTTTTTTAAATATATATATATATGCACATAAATACACACAAAAATATTTATATAAATATATGTATTATGTTTATATGCATATGTATTTTATGTGTATATAGATCATATATATATATATGATTTAGATATGCTTAAAATTTAGATAATATATATAACATATGTTTTTATTTTATATATACACAATATATTATATGCATTTATAGAATATAATTATATATAATAAAATACACACACACACTCTTACATCAAGGCAGAAGGGGGAGTTTGCCCTTAAATAAAAGTTCTAAAATGGGGGGGGGTTGTGTGTGTAAAATTCCCTCCAAACCAGCTTTTATTCCTGTCTGGACACAAAAACGTGTAGGGCTGAAATCTGTATCAACCTTCCATAGTTTCTGGGTTTTTTTTTTTGGTAATGAAGGAGCATTAGCTTTCACTGTACTTTCACCGGTTAAGTATATTGTTTCATGCTCAGAGAGACAAGTACGTGTGTACTACAGCACATCGAGTTACGTTCTGCTACTTACTGGTGCCATCATTTCCTTATTAAAGGTGAAGGTGATGTTGGCACAGTTATCTTGGTAAAAAGAATCAGAATTGCATTTGGTCTTCACAGGTTGTTGATTAGAAGGCCAGCATTCACCCACTGCAGTACAAGGGTGAGTGAAACAATGGTCTTCTTTAACAGGAACACAAGCATGTCCAGCCGGGCATTCGTTATGACCTTTGGCATGTACTACACAAGGTCGAGGACCACACCAAACCTAGAAGAGAACAAATACCACTGTAAGGTAACCACTGGCTACAGAAAAGATGACAGTACAACAACCAAGAACACAGCAAAAATGTACCTTAGAACAGGTGACTTTTCCATTCAAACACTGACAAGTATTACAGTCATCATCCCACTTAGCACCGTCTGGCATTACTCGAATACTGGTAAAGCAAGGCCTCCCTGTAACTGAAGACAGATTTAATAGAATTAAAAATTAAAACAAGTTTGAAAAACACTTAAGTTCCTAAACTCCATAAGATACTTGATGCTTGCTTTAAAATAACTATTGCTCCCCACACGTACAAACTGCCAACCCATTAACATGCAGTTACACATACAAGTAGTACGACCAGCTATGATATCCCACAATACCTTCCTGGCATCCTGGACCACTGCGACCCGGTGGACAAATGCAACGGTATCCATTAATTTCATCTATGCAAGTAGCCCCAAAGGCACAGGGTGAAGACTGACATTCGTTGATGTCTATGACGGGAAAACAAACAAAAAAAAACCATGAGGTATTTGCCTACCGGAGCTTTGTTTACTCTCTAGTGTCTACCCAGGGATAGATTCTTATTAGCAGCACCAGCACCATCTTGAAGCAAGTTCTTTGAAGTCTCTGCTGTGTGGCACTAACAAAGACCAAAACCTGACCCCTATAGCTACTTAAGCTTTTCAAGGGCAAGGACACATTCTTTCTCATGCAAGGATGCTTCCTGTTCTTTGACATAGTTCAGTTTTGTTCACCTACTCAATTCTTCAACCTATAACAATGTTAAACCGCTTTCCAGTTGTATTGCTACTATAAAACATCTATTTCCATGGTTATTATTAAGAGTAAAAGGTGTCAGCGTCCTCCTACCTGTAATTATTATTAAATTACAGGGAAGTACATACATCACCTGAGGGTGCGTAGGTGGATTATTCATTGATAACATTTTTGGCTGGCACCATTTCACATCAAACTAACTCATGGCATGTAAACATATTCTGACTGGGAAGACCATATTAAAGGGCATTTTGCCCATGTAGCTGAACCAAGAGGTTTCAGCTTCAGCTGAATAGGCTTTAACATTTCTTTCATTTTCAGTGTAATTCCGGTCCTTCTCCAAATCTGCTACAAATCTGGATCTAGGTACAGAAGACACAGGACATCTATCAGAAATCTAATCTACCACTTAACTCAGTTAAGTTGATTGTCACGTTACAAGATTCAAACAAGACAAAAATCAAGCTAAGTGCCATTGAAACACTTACTGATCCTACAGTCGGGACCTGCAAAGCCTGGAGCGCACTCACAGCGGTACCAGTTGTCTCCATCCACACAAGTACCACTGTTGTAACTATGAAGAAAAGTCATTATGAATATTATGAAACTGCTACAAATAAATAAAATCTAGAATTTTAAGACAACAACAAAAAAGAATAAAAGACAAACGTTAAACTTACCAAGGATGAGGACTGCAGTCATTTGTGTCTGTGAAGTGAAGACAGACAACGTTAAACGTGCAGACTGGCTAATACAACTCTGCTGTTAGTAAAGAATAATTGAACTTCCCCTACTTCCCAAATTACACGTAGCTCAACTTTAACAAAAATATGCTGAAATTCTCTACTAAATTGATTCCAGGCTTCCACTACAAAATTTGTTAACTACATTGTGGAACACATGTACACAGGAAGAGATTGTTGTAAAAGAATCTAACGGGGGGAAAAAAAAGTGGAAGCAGACAGAGCTGCTGGTAGAAAAAGAATGCAGGAGAAAACAAGACAACATCTGTCTCCACTTAGCTCATTTGCAACTTTCTCATGCCCAGGTCAAGGCTCTATCACATAAAGTCATTAAAAACAAAGATTCAGGTGATGCTAAAACCTACATCAAACAAGCTTTCCCTTCTGGTTTCAATCTCAACTCCAAGAGCGACAGGATGAGCTAATATTCTCATCATGCAACACTCTGGAAAAGTTCAAGTAGAGATGACTTACTCTGAGTACATGTGGGTCCTTCCCAGCCCTCCTTGCAGACACAAGTGAAAGAATCCCCACTGACCACACAGGTACCACCATTGTGACAGGGGTTTGGAAGGCAGCTGCTGTTCCTTGCTGTAACAGAAACAAGATTTACCGCTAAGTTGTTAGAAAGCCATCAAGACTGAGCCAAGAGGAAAAACTGAGGTCGCAGATTCAGCGCTGCATCTGCTTCCTGATGACTGTGCAGGGTATTTACCTATATTACAAGTGGCTCCTTCCCATCCTGCAGGACACATGCACTTGAAAGTGTCCCCCTCATCATAACATGTTCCTCCATTATTGCATGTTGCCTCATCACACTGGCTGTCACCTGCAAAGAACCCAAAGTATTCTTATTGTCTGTACTTCCTTAGGTTTAAACAGCCAAACAGAGCATGCCTATTACATTTTTGGAAGTGCTGAACTTACGAGAGTGGCAAGTTTTTCCTTTCCACCCATTTTTACATTCACAGAAGAAGTCATTGACCAAGTCTCGGCAAGTTCCTCCATTGTGGCAAGGGTTTTTACTGCAGTCATTAATATCTAGATATATTAAGGAGAGGAAAAACAAGCTAAGCAATGTTTACAGATTTGACAAACACTTAATGCCTGAAAGGTGCCTGTTCCATCCTTAACTTTGGCCTGAGTTTCAATCACAGAATTGTAGGAGTTGGAAGGGACCTCAGAGGTCATCGAGTCCAATCCCCATGCCAAAGCAGGTTCCAGTCATGGATTAAATGCTTAAGTCAGTATTTTAAAGATTTAAGCACTGGCACAGATAGGAAGAATATTCCACCCTGTTCCACCAGTTTGTTTTCTTTTTGTTTCAGTAAACAAGAAGTGAAAATGTGTACTATATGAACTACCCTATCGGTCAGAGGATAGGAGTACAGTGCTCACTCCTCTTCTGTTCCCAAGGCTGACAAAACACAGATGTGACACAGATATGCTCTTCCTAAAACAGTAGAAGCAAATGCTAAGGTTTTCTTTCAGGAAGTTATCCAAAGCATGAAATGAAAAACTGAACAGTAGAAGAATCTGGTGTGGTAATTTGGGTTTAGATTCAAAAGCCCGGGAATCACTGAGGAAAAAAGAAGATATCTTGTCTGCTGCAGTCATTGCAGCAAAGTTTGTGTTAAATAGGCATTGGACACAGTCATCTTAAAGACAGTACTAGTCATGCCTCCAAGAGATCTTACTGCATGCTGAAGAACAGTTAACTTACTTGCTTCACAATATGTTCCTTCCCATCCATCACTACAAATACATTTGTAGGAGTTTACACCGTCAATACAAGTGCCACCATTTTTACAGGGGTTGCTCTCGCAGTCATTGATATCTGTAATAGTTTGGAAGAGGGAGAGAGAAGGCAAAGGAGAAAAAAATAAGAGTCAAATGAAATCAAACTAGAATTATACCCACTGGAAATGATCTGAAGGCTGTTTGGTGCTACTTCCATTTCTAAGCTCCTTATGAGAAGAAGGGTTATAAGCAAGATGAGAAATAGTTCAAAAGCAGTGCAGAGAAAACTGAATGAACCCACTGCTCAGCAATTCAGCATTAAAAAATAAAAATAAGAAATCAGAAGCCTTTAAGATCCATGTTAAACCCCACTATTAAATACCTAAGACCTTGTATACATAAGTTTTTAAAAAATATACAATTCAAGGCCAGAAGGTTCATTACTGTGAACTTTCCCCAAGGCCTAACAAATTCCAATCTGCCTCACCCAACCAGGATATGAAAACTTAACGCAGTTCCAAGGTTCACTGTGTTAGAAAAAAGAAGCCTTCAAGCTATCTGGGAGGAAAGGATGGAACAGTTAACCAAAAACACAAGGAACAGTAAAACATCTTTTTAGTTCTTACTCTCATGACAGTAGGTGCCAGTGAATCCTTTGTTGCATTCACAGGTGAATTTTCCACCTGCTTGGCTCTTGCATTTTCCATGAGGACCACAGACATTTGAAGAAATATAACGAACTCCTTCTGGTGTGCTGTTAGAAGCCACTGCCACTGTACAGCTGTCGATTACTGTAGAAAAACAGGAGACTTGAGTGAGGGTTGCCCATTCCATCTGATTTCTTAAGCTAGTGGCAACATTTTTATTTCCAGAGATGGAAGTTTAAAAGACAGACATAAGCTTACAGCTTTGAAGTAGAAGTCCTATACCTAGTATTTATGCATAGAAATCACCACAGCATCTTATCTGAAATTTGCCAGACCCACTTCCCAGTCTGTAATATATTCAACCAAAGTGGCTTATTTACAACATGTTTATATTTTGCTATCTTTTAAACAGCTACTATTTATAAATATTACTCATCTTCTCATTGAAATAGAGGTTATTTATAAAAATGACTCTGCTTGTTATAATATTGCAGCTACATTACTTTGGCTTTGGTAGGGGACAGGAAGAAACAGTTTTCAGTCATTTCTGCTCACCTTCACAAGGAGTTGTGCGGCAGTGATCTTTCAGGTGGGAGCAGTTCTTGCCTTCGTAATCTTCAGGGCAGTTACAGAAATAGTCCATAGCAAGATTGAAGCACTGGGCACCGTTCTGGCAAGGATTTGGCTCACAGTAGTCTATATCCAGCTGTAAGCAGTGTAGAGAAAGGAAAGAGGAAGGAAAAAGGCGGGGGGGGAGGGGAGGGGGCATTGAGGGAAGGGAAAGACTGAGTGAGACTGAAGTTTTATCATAGTTTTCCTTCAGTATGACAGGCAGACATTGTGGAATCTGACCTTTTTATCTACTGCCTCAATGACTTGTTCATAACACACAGAGTTTAGTTAGACTTGCAGCTATTTCAACCGACAGCACTCTTGATATTAAACAGCCACTGAAAGTTAATAGTTAGCATGCAACAAAACCTGACGTGCAAACACTTGCAGTCTGTTTAACAGAAAAGAATCTTCAGCAGCCCATGAGGGTTTTTTGTTGCTTTCTCATTCCCTGCTCTTCTCCCCTCCCCCACAAGATATATACTAATCAGTCACTTTCTTGGCAGACTGACAATGATATCAAGTACAACTTATATTATGGTTCACTGAATGCAAGGTATTCAGTGTACAGATCCAAAGTGCTGGTAGAAACACCACCGGCTGAGGGCCTGCTTTTCACCCATGCTTCTTACCTGACAGAGGTTTCCTGAGAAACCAGCAGGACACAGACATTGGAATCCATTGATTTCATCCTGGCAGTGACCCCCATTCATGCAAGGGTTACTTGCACATTCATTGATGTCTTTCTCACAGTGATCTCCTGCATAGCCAGGTGAACAGATGCACCGATAACCATTAACCAAGTCCTGGGAAGAAACAAGAAAATTTAAAGTTATGTTTCTTTCCTCTATCTTTAAATATTTTTATTAAAGGAAAAAAGAATAAAAAAATATATATCCTCTACGCTGTCTATTACCAACGTAAGATACTAGCTCAAATTAAAACTAGGTAGTAATAATTGGAAGGGAGGGGAAGGAGAAGGGAGAAGAATTAAAACAAAGCATCTACATACACAGCCAGTAAAGGCTTGTGTTTGTAGTTTTGAGTAGAACACATTGATCCACGTTTTACAGTGGAATACCTACATTTACAATAGATAGCTTGCACAAGCATCTCATTCACTGGTGACACTGGTTGTGAAAGAGTCCTTTTATGCAGTCATTTTTCTGCCCTCATTGTTCTACATATATACCCCTACATGCTATGACACGACAATCCTTCCTCCCAACTCAAAGAAACAACAATTTATGCTAGTTAATTGCTATTTTCCACACAACTTGTGTTTAGACTCAAATGTTTCAGTTACTGTTGCAAGTCTCTGGGAAACCAAAGTAAAACAAGAATGGCTTACCCGGCAGGATCCTCCATTCTGACATTGTCCACGACAATCATTAATATCTGTAATAAAATTAGTACGTTAGCAAGCAAAAATCTATTCACTGTAGAAACAGAGTTCAATTCTCTTTAAAACTGCAGCTAGATAAACCTTCTGTCAAGTTTCCTGCACGCCTTCCTTAAGATAAGGTTATTATAATGGGTGGGAACCTCTTGCAATACTCCTGGTAGAAGCAGGAAAACTTCACATCATTGTTTAACTCATTTTTTATCAGAATATAGCTAGGTTATGGACTAATGAGTTTGATAAAATTGTGTATTTTCATTCCACACCAACTACTCCCTTTCTAAAAACATCAGCTGCTGGGACTCAGCCTGATGTTTAAATCAGAGCTTAGAATTCAGAGGAATATATACGTTTACACAAACAATTTAAGAAACCCAAGGATAGAGACACTTACTTATATCACAGTTGTGGCCAGACCAGCCAGTAATGCAGTCACAATAGTAGCTGCCAATCAGGTTCCTGCAGGAGTTGGCATTGACACAGGGTTTGCCCTCACATTCATTCGCATCTGAAAAACAATGTGAATGGCCAAATGCAGGGCTTGTAGAGTAGGAAGAGGAAAAAAAAAGTCTACGCTCTGTTTTCACAGCAATAATCAGCAGTTCATTCAGATCTAAGGAACTTATACAGTGTGGATTAGCGTGACTTGAATGAACAAAAGTCAACCAAACATCAGTCTTCGAAGCCTCTTTCAATTTCTCTGTAATTAGAACGTACAGGCTGTGCTAATTATTTGATAATTACCTAGCTACTCATTAAAAGCAACTTCCCCTCCCCCCTATCTCAGTCCAGAATTTCGAAGGAGCGCTGCAGCCTGGTCACTGGAGTTAGTGTGTTGTGTAAAGAATGCAGACAGCTCATTCTTCGTGAGATCATCCACATTTTGGAACCCAGCTGTGAACTTCTTGGCCTGGAGGAGTTGACATGGCTGAAGAGATACAGCAACTTTCTCACAGGCTGAAGGAAGAAATACGTGTGGGGGTGGGATTGGGATACACCCTCCCCACTTCATTTATAGTTTAGCTATAGTCTGTTTAGCTTAGTCAGTGATTTCCTTCAGCTGCTAGCATGCATCAGGAGCAGTTACTCTATGCTTTGAACGTGTCCTGGGCCCCAGTCCTGCCAACACTGCAACCTAGTTTTCTGAATATGCTAGAATATGTCCACAGGCTTCAGTGCTGTAAACATGCCTGAAGTAAAGGGCATGACTGCCCTTGCCTGCTGGACTATGATCCTTCCTGCATTTCCCTGCCACTCCCAACACCTGGAGCAATATAAGGATAAAAAGAAAGGGAGTTCTTACCTAGCTGGCATGTTTTGCCAGTCCACTGAGGTGGGCAAATACACTTAAATCCATCAACTAGATCTTGGCAAGTTCCTCCATGACCACATGGATTTGGAGAACAATCATCAATATCTGTAATACAGAATAAGGAGAAGCTTAGCTCTGTTAGCAAGCGGGTAATGTCAGTAAAAGATAAATTTGATGAATGGTTGTTGTTACTAGGATTTGTCCTGAGGAACAGAGAGGCAAGAGGGCTTCTACCTGGAATTTCTATGTCCACCCAAATTTTGGGAAAAAGCCTCTTTAAAAAAAAGTTTTAAAAATCATAGTAAGAAAGGGGCATTCAGAGCACAGGGGAGGAAATTTACACCCCTAACCATGCACAAGTGGAAATCAGATTTTGATACAAACCAGTATTTTAACAACTTGACAGCATGCTACCAAAATACTGTGTATTCTACTTCACTCTAGAAACTGTTGGCCATTCTTTCCCCTTGCATTTAACAAAAACCTCAACACCACAATATTAAATAGCTGGTAAAGACCAATACTAAAGCTGGGAAACGTTAAGTAGGCTGTCCTGTACGTCCACCAGGTATTGCAAAGACAAATCTAGAAGAGCAAGCTAGCACATTTTAATACAATTTTGAAGGGACTTACTATCAGTGCAAGTTGGTCCAGCCCAGCCAGGTGCACACACACATTCAAATCCTGTAGACGTTTCTAGGCAGCTTCCTCCATTGTGGCACGGATCAGAGAGGCACGCGTGCTCCGCTGCACCGCGACAGGAGTACATTATGATACAGACTACAGCAACATCACAAGAAGCCAGCCCCCGCTCCCGCTACACGCTTCTACTCTGGACATCCATCAGCACTTGATGTATTGTCCTGCTGAGCCAACTGTGAATCAAAGCTACTACCTACTAGGAAGTCATCTTCCACGATGCTTATCAACACCTTGACTTGCACCTGTTTGAGTCAGAGCCAAACTAGGCAACTTGTAGTGATCTCTCTGGTGAGCAGAAGGCTGATTTTCAGAGATACAAGCTGATGAAGCGTGAACGTGCAAGCCTGATCTTTATAGCCAGCCCTGACATTAAGACTAACATTAGAAAGTGACTTCCCCAACCTCATAAAATCCCCAAACAGCAAAATAATTAACTACCAGTGGCAGCTCAAGAGCTGGATCACACACTTACCAATTTCACAGTTCTGTCCAGAGTAACCCTCAGGGCAGGAACATTGGTATTTATCAGGGCCAGTGTTGCTGCAGGTACCACCATTCAAACAGGGTGGATGGGTTCCACAGTAGTTCAGATCTGCAAAAAGGTGATGAACATTGAAAAGCTATGGTTTGAAAAAACAGAAACATCACCACACTTGTGCTTTGCTCTAGAGACTTTATAGAATGCATCCACACACAGAAGTAGCATTTGACAAAGCAAAGCACATATGCTAACAGTGCCATAACAGCAGAGAACGCACAGCTAAGATGATAAAGAACAAAAACTCCCACATTTCAGGAGGCTTACTGTGGAGAGAGCACATGCACGACCGAGCGAGCAAGTCTGCCAGTGTTAAAATTCAAGTGTTACCCTTGGCTATCTGTAAGATTAGCATACCTTTGTCACAGAGCTGACCACCCCAGTTGGTTTCACAGAGGCATTGCCATGGTTCAATGCAAGTGCCATGGACACATCCTGGGTGTGGAATGCACTTATCGCAGTACTGGCCTTGCCATCCATACTGACACCTTCATTTAACAGAAAAAAATAAAAAATAAAATATATATACATGTATCAGAACAAAGAAACAAACAGGAATAAATAAATGAATAGCCCTCCCTCTCCCCCAACCCTTTAGAACTATATAGATAGGACTGCAGAACCCCAAAGCTTCAAAAAAGACCGGGGAGGTAGAGGAGGAGAAGGAGAAAGGAGAAGCTATTCAACATTTGTTTGACGGTTTCTTGTAAACAAACATTTTAGTAGTTTTGCCAAGGTCTCTGTAGCTGGCCTCCTGACAAAAGAATAACTGTTCAGAGAGAATCAGCATGAGGCCATTCAGCACAATAATACTCTTTTGGAGCCTCATACAAATGTGGCAGAGAGGGTGGGTGTGCACTACAAATCAATCTCTGGGCTTTGACAGGGCGCATTATAAATTGGAAGGGGAGGGGGGAGTCAGTGGAAACAACAGTTATCCAGAGATCCTCATAAATACAAGGTTCCAGGCATTGCAGCCACGCTGAGTTTGCAGGATGATGAACTGAACCATAAACACCAACCCTGAGCGTTGGCAAGGCAGCAGTACAGCGTTCGGAATTCTCTCCTCCATTGGAACCTAACCTTATTCTGAACTAGAACTCATACACAGAAAATATAGATTGGGCCACAGTAAGAGATTAAAGAAAACAGCACACAGCAGGATTCTGCATGTGTTCAAAGATGATTTGTTGCCAGTGCATTTCAGAGCTTGATTTACTCTAACCCCTTTTCAGGTAATAACTAAAACACGTCCAAATTTTAAGAAACTTGAAATTTCATATTTTGAGAAGAATTTATTATTGAGTATTTGTTGCCACTATCAACGAGTTACTTGGATTCTGTTCTTAAAAGAAAGATGCTCTTTTAAAGTAAAGCCCCCTTATAAGAAAGTTCATTTAGGCTTTTACTTAGTTCTCATTAGCAAGGTAGACCAAGAATTCTTCAAATTAAAGCTGATCTATAGGTAGAAGCAAGGAAAACAAGTTAAAAGCTAAAAGCAAAGGTTGGTTGAAGTACTGCATTTCATTAACAGGTCCTAAGAGTAATTGATCAGCGGCAATTATGCACTGAGCTGTCACTAAATTATGAAAATAAACTTCTTCTGTACAGAAGTCAGCTAATCTTTCTATTTATAATACCCCCCACCATTCTTTTACAGGCAATTTCTTCTCATGGGAAAAAGCTAGAGGAATCTACCCAATGGGTAATCACACACAGCTAGTGGCAAGTCTGACTTTCCTTCTAAAAATCTCAGGTGACAAACGACATCCTAATTAAACTTTTTTTAATAGCTATTTCAATTGCAGCCTATTCAGGGTCAGTGGGAAAATCTTAATAGTTTGTGTATAAGAAAATAGCTAGTCCAACTTATGTTTCTTTGTGTGCAGAGAACATGAAAGAATGTCAGACCAAGCAAAACAACCTCTTTCAAGTAGCTCCTGGAAAATTCTTCTGGTATAGGGAAGATTGTAATAACACGGAATGATAAAAAAAATTAGAAACATCCCCTTTTAATTTGGACTGCACTGAAAGCAACTTGCCTATGAGCTTGCATGGTAGCAAAACTAATGGACCTCACCTGCAAAAACAAGCACTCAAATCCAGAATTTTACTCCTTTCTGTCAAATTAAAACTTGTTGTTGTTTTTTTTTTAAAATTCATTTTCTTTGAAGCAAATTTAAACAGAAGTAATTAAAAAAAAAGAAAAAACACACAAAGAGCATAAGCTGTGGAGCCAAAGATACGGCTTTCTTCAGTCAGATCAACTTCAAAGTATGACAAACAAAATGGGACAAACTCTATGGGCATTAAAAAAAAATTAGGTATCAATTCCAGAACAAGATTTGTGGTAATAATTCCTGTTTAATAATATGTATGCAACAGTTTCTCATGAGAAATACAAAGTTAACTTTCTCTGTGTAATGATTCATGAGTAAATTTGGGTTTGCTGACAGACTTACACTGAAGAAAGTAACTTGCCCCAAATGAGAAAAGGATATTTTAAGAATGTTTGCAAGTTGTCTGTTGTACCAGAACCCAGAGCAGTTTCTGCTAGGATGTTATTTTTAAACTCTTGCATTTGTAACATACAGGCCATATGACTCATCAAAACTTAAAAGAAAATAAAATCTTGTTTCGTTTCTGTGTTCACTTTAAAGATATTGGTCTAACTTGGCAAGCAGAAGTTATCTGAAAGCACCAGAAGGACAGCATTGTTTCAAGACTATGCAAATCAAGTGTGGGAAAGTTGCACCTTAAGTAAATAAGAGCACTAGTGCATGTCTGGGCAGTGAGTGGGAGGTAAGAGACTTAGAAAGAGAAAGGAAAAAAAAAAATCTGGAAACAAAGCCTGTTGTTCTAACTAGGAGACAGCAACCCTACAAGGCATGTTTATTCTGATGACAGAAGCACAAAATCACTGGTGGCCTTGACTGACACGCTCCTCTCACCATCTGGACCCCCAGTACTTCCCACTACTTGCTTGGCTTTCTTTTTTTAAACTGAAATATATCTATTTGGAGGTTTACCAGCCTATATCAGCGCTGCTAAATATTTAAATCCCTTAGCATAACCCAGAATAAGCCCATCCCATGGCTTGACTTTCACTTTGTCACGTCGCTCGCAGAAGATGAGAAGTTACTTCCTACCTTACTTTCAGAATGTTCCTTGATAAAATTGTTTTGTTTTAAAACACAGATTACAGAGACAGTGCTCTGTGATTATTTAGGCTGACCTTTTATATAACACAGACTGTCAGACACCTCAGATTTAATTCCTGTTTGAGCTACAGCTTATCTAGAAAGAAAAGCAGCTCACTTCACGCAAACGTCTCCAGCAATGGAGAATGCACCAGTATGTTTGTTAAGCAGAAAAAAAGACTCCTGTTCCTCCAGATTTCGGTGTTTTACTCATGAATACCCAAGCTTCACTTTTTAACCCTTCCTACCCGGGATCAATATCGCTGCTTTGTAGCCTCAGAAGTGCTGAGCTCCCTATTCCTTAGAAACAGGCACGAGAAAGGGTTACGTGAAAACACAACCAGTCTGCTCATAAAGAATGAGGACGTTTTAATATTTGTTAACCCTGTATTAGTAATTGAGAAAACCTCCCCGTGTCATAAATATACGCTGTATATTTTGAAGCACTCCAAATATTTAGTTGTTGGGTTATGGATAAACTCTGCTTCTCATTGTCTCCTTGCCAGGACAGAATGGACTTCAAAGCGCAGCAGCAGAATTCTACATTCATCAGAGTCTACTGACAAGATTTCATCCCAGCTATTAACCTCTCAGCACTCCGAGCCTGGCTCACAATGGTAAAGGAACCAAAAGATTTAACTAATCCTATTCTAAAGAATGCTTGACTTTTGCCTACTGATGGAAGAAAGCAGGGGTGGGAGAAAGGGGGAAAAATGTGAGTGAAAGAGAAAAGAGAAAAGCCACACTGTACTTCAAGCTTATAGTTGAAACAGCCTATTAATCAGGATATTGAAGGGGGAAAAAAAACAACCAAAAATAAAAACTAAACAAAAAACCCAACCCATAAGGCATTTGCACTACTTAGCAGAAGCAATTAGTCAGTGCTCATTAGGCAGTATTCACATTATTTATCCCACTTCTCCCCCAGCCTTCAAAATGCCACCATTTCACAAACCGAAAGCTTCAAATTATCAGTGCATTAAAAGCCTACTCCCCCCTTCATTCTGGGCAAGCCTGCATGAATAATATGCCTTGCTCAAAAATACGGCTCCAAAAATACCCTCCCTCCACAATCCTACTGTGTTTAGCATCACTCATTTAATTGCTTGGTGGGGACAAGGAGAGAGAGAGGGGAGCATTTACCTGCACTCTCCTGGAACTGTGCAAGAACCATGCTTGGGGCTACATCCCTGACGACAAATAGCTGTTAAAAAACAAAACAAAAGAATATCAGCATGCAGCCTGCTTCTTGCATCTTCACACCGGTGGGAAGGTTTAATCTCTAACCACCTGTAATCCTACCAAATCCAAGGTTTTGACAAGTCCCTCATATCAAGTCTATCAGAAAATGAACAAAATAAATAAAGTAGGTGACTCCTTGCGATATGAAATCTATCAGCTGGATTTACAGAGAAATCATACCTAGCACTGTTCAAAGAGTCGTTTCTATGCAAAAGAAACCATTTCACCTTTGGGCTGCAAGTCACTGAGTCTACAAGTTTATTTTCCTCTGTGGTGAACTGGCGCACTCTCCCTATCTTTACATCTAATTCAAAGCAACTTTTTAACTACTCTTTACACTTAAGACCTGTCTCTGAACAGACAGGCTATTAAGATGAGCGTCTATTCAAATTGCAGTTCAACTCAGTCAGCAAGACATGCTGATAGACTGTTCCTATTCACAGTCCTGCTTTCTCTTTCTGAAATTACTTAGGAAGTTGCCATTCCCTAATAAACACGCTGAACATCAGCTCTGGGACTTTTCAAAGACCACAGCTTCACACTTGTCAGGTCAGCTCTGAAACAAGTCTCTCTTTCCTGCTTGTCTTGAAGTTCTGCACCAAAGGGGAAATCCTGCCATTGAAGTCGGCAGCAGAACTCCCATTGAAGTCAGAGGGCTGGGTTTTCTTCCCAAGGGCAAAGATGTGGATGCTCAGAGAAAGAACGCATCTGCTAAGTACCCAGTACTAGCAAGATCTCTCCAAGGTTTTAAAAACAAGGCAGAAACTAGTCTTGTCCTGCCCCTGTGTAACAAGTTACTCACTGTCCCATCAGTCCTCAGCCCTACTGTCAACACAAACTGATCACTGAATTGCAACTTGGATACAAAGAACTCGAGTCCTATCCAAGCCTACTGATAATCCGGGCAGGCATTTGTCACAAACCTTTGTTGCACTCTGGTCCCATCCAGCCTTCCAAGCAGGTTTTGTTGCCATTCTGGTCACAGGTATGGTGAGTGAAGAAGTCATCTCTCGGTCGACAAAATTTGTTGCATCCGAAGCCATAGTAATGTTCTGTGCAAGTCACACGGATTTGATACTCAAAGTGGGCAGCTCCTGTGTTATGTTTCAGTGTCTGCCACTGACGGCTTGGATTGATCATGCCAGAGTGGGATGCCTTCTCAATTATGCGATCAGGATCTAGATGTTAAAAGAGACACCAGAGTTAAACCTTTCTTTAGGTATCATTGCCTCCCGTGTTACATATCTCTAGCTTAGCAGACAAGACTCTCCAAGATAGCCAGTCGGTTTTATTAATTTTCTGTTTTAGAGGGTAAGACAAGGTTGCTGGAGCTACATACCAGTAACTGAAATGCATATACAGCCTATAAAGCCAAATAAAGCTGAAAGTCAGAAGGAACTGGTAGCTTACTGCCCATCACTTATCCCTTTCTCAGTGTGCAGACATCCCATAAGAATCATAGCGATTCTTAGCGATTAAAGAAAATTCAGCTCCTTTTTCTCCGAGCTCCAACAGGCTGGTACATAAATAATGTGGTTCTCCCTGCTTCTCCATTACTGGTATTGATTTCATTTTTAACTGGAATGTTTACAAAAAAGTCACATTACAAAATCCTAACACAGCAATGTCCACAAACTGAACATAAGCACTACAAAATGTTTGCTGCCTTCTGGGACTCTGGTGTAAACACTATATTGAAAACTAGCAACTTTGGAATTTTTGTTAACATCCACAAGTTTCAGCTGAAAAATACCATGAAATTTCTCCCCTTCAGATATTAGCTGACACCAAAAATTCAAGAAGGCAAGAGCTCCAAGAAGAGAATTCAAATTACGGGATATATTTGCTATACAATCCCCTTCTCTCAATAGAGCATTTCAAAGTTTAGACTTTGTACTCGACATTTAGTTCCAGCAAAGGTTTTCTGGCTTTCTGAGTCCTACAACTGTCTAAATTATGGCTTGAAATGATAATATTTCACATTAGCTTGGAACATTGTATACATCTGTGGTATTTCACTTTGTAGTTCAGGTCTTGTGACTTAAATGATCTGACACTGTCTTACGACCTGCTGCTAGCAAGCACTTGACTGCCGAATGAAAGTTTATCATAAAACAGCCAAAATATCCTTACAGACATAGTAAAAAAAAAAACAAACAAAAATAAGTACCAGGCTACATTGTTCTGTATATGGGACCATAATCCAGCCACAGGAAAAGTTTAGGTGGAAGGGCAGTTTGCCAACGACGTTACAAAGCGGTGCGGGAAGCACTAGCACATTCAAGTGTGAAGAATTAAAGCGTATTCACATTCAGTTAGTTCTTCTGACGACCACAAAAGAAACCCTGGAGATTTCATGGAAGAGCTGAAGACTAATGAAGCTGCTACAACACTTGACATAACACATGGGCAGTGTTTAATGTGAAATACTTCTAAATGTATTGCTGAAGTCTTTTGATTTTTAGCTTTCAAAAAGAACAACCAGACTGGCTTTGCAGGACTGATGCCTGTTGTCACTCCATCACTAGATCCTGCCTACTTGCCTACAGTTTTGAGAATAGTTAAGTCCAAGCGCTTGCTCCACAACCGCAGAAGAGTGTCTATATATGTAAGTAAGCATTTACTGATTTTTATGAGTATTCTTGGCTCAAGTTTCCAGCATTCATTAACTATTTACAGTGTGAAATTAAGGGCAACAACTTCTAATGCATCTTCTGGTATTTCTCGTTTTATGTTTTCCAATTAAATCCTTTTCTTATTATTCATTGGCACTAAGTCCCCAGCCTCAGATCTTTGTATAAGACTTTCAAAAGCATGCAGGCTTTTATTAATTTAGATACCTAAGGACTTTCCATACTGGTATATCCAGAGCAATACCATGTTCCGCACTGTGCAGGTGTAAGGCTCTTAGATCTCATCAACAAGATTACTAATTCTAAGAGGTACTTAAGCAGATGCATATCTATTTGCCTTGAATGGGGCTAGTCAAGCGATTACAGTTCTACTCATGCGTGCTGGAGATGGCTTTGCTGCACTTGCCAAGATTACACCCTGATCTACAGCATAGCTGGAAAGGGAATACATTTCCCCAAATACTGAGTGTGTGCATAAAGACATCCTGTTTCTTGCGAGTAAAACAACTCTATTCCTTTTCTCCTCTGAGTAGCAGAAGGGGAATGATGCTTAACTTAGTGTTGCACATCCTCCCACTTGCTTCTCCAATCTTTTCCTGTTCTCTGTGAGGAACATCGCACAGACAACTATTTCAGTCCTTGGCACCAGAAAAACAATCACCTTGGAAAAGAGATCTCGCCTCTGCTCTATCATTCTTTCCCTATCTGTCAGCTCATTAGGAAGTATGTCCTTGTTGTACATCTGTGACACCAGTTCCTCTGAGTTCAGCCTGTGGATAAGAGCTCAAATGGAAACACCCTTTTTAGTCCACTGGACTTCATTTTGTTAAGGACGCAGATGAAAGCCAGCTGCAATTTCACTCTGAATCACAGCTAAGATGCCTTTGATTTGATACACGTTATAAAGCTACTACCACACATTTAAATTCAGTCTGACAGACTTAACATCCCTTTCCATTAGCCATCACCCACAATTTTCACAATGAAGTATTGGCATGTTCCTTCTTGTATAAGAATTTCTCCACCCTTCCTTATTCCCACCTGTCAGTATGCACTTACACAAGTGTGCTGACCCAGACTTCAGGGAAGGCATTGCAACAACTCCTCCATTCTTAGCCTGCACCGACAGTGTTTTTAAGTTTTAAAGTGCGCAACCCCAAAGTAGCAGACTGGCTAGTAAAACAAGAATTCGACCGGGCTTGAAAGAAAGGGATCTTCATAATTCCCTTGACATCATCAGACTAAAAATCCCATGCTTTCATAGAAAGATTAGAGGAAACATTATTCAATTAGAAACTGATGAAGCGGAAGAGAGTGGCTTTCTGTACATCTTTAGCTTCCTCTCAGCACTTTGCTGTCACAGAGTTGTTTTGCTTTGCTTTCTGTGGCTAAACTTTAAAGCTATTAATCTGTCTGTTTATTCAGTGAGCAACTGTATCCAAGCTTCTAGCGAAATTAGCTATTTTTACTGCCTGTCTTTGCCTTTCAGTGGTCTAGTTTCTGGAAATTACAGCTATCAAGCATCAGGAAGCAAAACCGAACTAAACAACCGAAGAAATCCACTCTAAGCAGTTTGGGTGGCCAAGGACAGCATAGTTATTTTTTAAAGTCTTCGTTTCAGACAATTTCCAGCTATGGCTTGGTTTACATTGTGCTGAAATCTCTTTTGCCCAATTGGAATTCACATGCAACTGATACCAATAATTTACAATAGCTCTTTGACACAGCTTGAGAGGCAGTGGCAGCCCCATTAACTTTGTGTATGAAGCGACAGTATCAAGATGGAATCTAGAGAAAAACAAGAGTAAGGAAACTATTTACATTGAATCTTGGCTCCAGCAAAGCATGATACTCATCAACTTCAACAGGGCCAGAATTTAACTGCAAGACACTCTTGGAAGTGAGACAAGAGAGAGTATGTGATTAAGGGAACGTAGGAGTGGAATGTAGAGAGGGGAAGGAAGCATCCATTCTAGGATCGCCTAATGACTACATTGATCAGAAGGATGCTCAAACCATTGCAAAACACACAAAGCCTACTAAACTCACTTTTTTGAGAGCTATCAGAGAGTACTTACAATTCAATAGTAATTAGGGTGAAAGAAAATCCTGGGGATAAAAAAAGGCTCATCACTTTATACGATGACAATTGTTTAGTTCTAATTATTTCCTTAGCTAGTTCTTCAAGACATTCTTTAGCTATGGGAAAGCTGACTGTAAGTAAAGTCGCTTTACAAAGAAAAGGCTTTGTGCTGTACTGTGACTGAAGTGACCTACAGATGGATGTGCGACAACAAAGCTAGTGCAGAAATGCAAATCAGGAACATACATAAGAACTTGTCTGCACTTGGTCAAATGTACTGCTGAGAAATGAGGCAATTTTGTCTGAAGACATTTGTACTTCCAGAACATGAAAGCAAAGAAAGGGTTCATTGTGTAGCTTTGGAAATGCAGTTGTTTCATGAAAAAAGATGAGTTCTAATAATAGTAGAAGTGGCAGAGACCCAGTCTGAAAAAAAATCTTCAGATCCTACTGTAAACAAGACCTTCATTTTGAATTCAGGCATCTTCCATTTTTAATACAACTCTGCTGCTGGAGCAATCTACTTTCTACTTCTCCATAAAACATATTTAATCAAGAGCCAAGAGGTTTCCCAGACATCTCCATGACTGTGCAGGAGTAGAACTTGAGATCACAGGTACTGCGAAAGTGTTGAACATGGCAGGTTGTAAAGCAAATCACAGACACCACTAAGTAGATCTGTGTAGAAAGCTTCTTGGACTCAAAAAGCCATTCCCAAACCGTCTATTCTCCACCAACTAAAATGTAAACAGAAAACCACAGCACTGTGCAGATTTCTATAAGGCCTTTCTTCTGTGAAGTCCATTTCAATCCAAAGGGGTCTACAAGCTGCTGTAAGATTTATGGAAGATGGGCCAAAGTGCTGATGTTTCCTTGTTGAAGGAAAAGACTTGTCATGTCAAAGGTTTACAAGTTCATAGTTTCTCCTGTGGCTTTTACCACACACTATTAAAACCTTACACTGAAAAAGAGAGCTAATTTTGCATATCTGCTTCAGTGACAGTAGGCAGTATATAGAACAGCTCATAGTGCCAGGAGACTACATAGCTTCGTCCAGCCAATGGTAAAAGCTCAGCAGAAAACTTCTTCACCCAGCCAAAAGACGTTCCAGGGGAAAGATTCCCACCCTTGATTTCCAGCCAGCTCTACCAGGTGTTACCTGGTAAACATTTTTATAGTCCCTGAATACAAGTCTGTAGACATCCAACCCCCAAGGAAGAACTGATAATCATTTGCCTCTCCTCCTCTTCTATAGTCATTAAATGGATCACCTGGCCATTTATTACTTTTTTTTTTTTTTTAAATGTAGCGTGTCCAATTTTGAGAAGCACACAGTTTATAGGGAGGTCCCTAGTCAGCAACACTTACGCGTCTAAATATCATTCTTTAAAAAAAGCAAACAACGCAAAACAAAACAAGAAAAACTCCTGGGCCTTTATTCTCCCTGAGGAGGAGGTGAGAATTAACAGCATCTATTTTTAGGCATGAAACTTCTGGTGCCTAAGTAAGCAAGCTACTCACCCTCTACAGGAAATAAGGAGACAGGCTAGTGCAGAGCCCGGAGCAGTTGCTCTGAATTGATTGTGGGAGAGCTTATCACTCTCCTCACTGTTCACAGTAAGCTGGGTAGACTGCCAAATACCTTTCAATAGACAGGAAATCAAGGAGTCCAAACAAATTAAACCAGGGGAACAAATACTTACTAGTAGAGTTATCATTGTAATCCCATGCCTCAACAAGCAACGTGTAGGATCTCTGCAAAAGAGAAACAAGAGTTAATTTCAAAGCCACATACAACCTGAAGGAAAAACAATAATACGATTCAAATTCAAAAAAATACCTGGTCTGTGCCCAGGAAAACAGAAATAGGTAATAGGTTATACTTGAGACAAACGTGATCTTCTTGAAAACCCATAAGCTACCTTATCCAGTCTGACTTACAAGACCTTTCACCTTGGATAGCTCATCTTTGTCATCATTAATGCATCTTATGTACTTAACCAGGAAGTCCAGCTTTGACACTATGCTGTAGCCACAGCTGAGCATGTGTGGAATTGCATACCGCACGTTGAAGAGAAAAGACAGTGAACTAGCATAGCAGCAACCAACCAACCAAAAAAAACCAAAAACAAAACAAACAAAAATCCAACAACAACAACAAAGAACCACCACTCTCAAGAACTGCTTCAAAAGAATTTTACTTTGAGAAAAGTAGTCTTGATTTCCCTGCCCCCAATCATCCTGAAAGCAAGAAGTGTTGCTAAGATTACCGTGCTCTGCCTTGACAGCACAATCTCTAGGGACTTTGCTTTTCAGCACCCCCTTTGAAAGCTTTGTCTGCATGAGGGCCATCGCAGCTCCCACAAGTATCAGGTAACTGAGGGAAGAACTGATGGATGTGGGAAGGGGGTGGGCTAAGAGAGATGCATTGTAAAACAAAGGCTAAAACCGAGCTATTTGGAAGAGCAGGGAAAGGGAAGACGCACTATCCACCCCGTGTCACATTTACAGACAGACTAACCTGCCAATGAGCTCCCTAGCGCTCCAGTAATAATAATCATCAGCATAAACTAATCAAGAGTGACTCCATGGGTTGGACAGATGCCAGCTATTTCATCTGAGCCACCTTATCTTCAATTCTAACTTGAGAACAAGAGCCATTAAGATGTATTCCCTTCCCCCTCCCTACTCTGGGATATTATTAACTTAGCTGTATCTTTCAAAATTGCCAGGCACAGCCAAACTTAGAGAAGGATTCAAAAAAGCCTTCAAAATGAAAAAAGCCAAGGAAAAATAAAAAAACCCAACACACTCTGATTTGATAAGTACATGAAGAACTACAAATGAAGTAATAAACCTAACATCTGTCTGGTGAGAACAATAACAGAACAAACGTAAACTCTCTCCATGAAGAGCTTTGATGCTTTGCCATAGAAGCTGTGTACTGTAAGGTTTATTTCTTCTTAATTATATATGCACTCAGTAGTGGCCTGCACCTTAACACCTTTTCTGTACCAGAAACCAAAATAGAGTTGAGAATAAGCTGCTACAAGGTGCAGCTTTAAGGCAGACCTCAAATTCCTTGAGAGGAGGGGAAAAAAAAAAAAAAGAAAGAAAAAAAAAAAGGGGCTGAGGCAGACTGTTTTCTCACGACTGGACACAGCATGCAGCCTCTGAATGAAAACCTAGTTTGTGATGGACACCAGCTTGGAATATAGCCTAAATATGTTTCATATTCAAAGCAGACTAGGATTCCATTTTGTTCACTGATAACTGTGGGAAAATGCTTCAAAAAGTAAGCAAAGCTGGGCAAGCTGAGACATGCATCCTGACTTTTACAGGGAGGCTGCATCGGCCGCACCATTTTTGGTTAATATTTCACGAAAGTGACATATTTGTTATTAGTCTAGAACAAGTGTCTCAACTTGGAAGAAACCTGCAACAAAACAAAGCGCGACGTGATCATTTTACACTATTGAAAGCACATTGAAGAGGTTCTTTCACAAGTCAAAGGTAAAAATGAATCAAACAAAACTCGAATAGGGCTCCTGAGCCATTTCAGAGATACACACTGCACTATCACGGATGCTTTCTCACTGGTTTAATTGCAAACACTGAGAAGCACAACGTGTTACTGCAAGCTTGAAAAAAAGTGTTATGATATAGAGAATGACTTATGACAACTAGCACTATTTCCAATGAAGTTAAGGATGTTTTCCTTTCAGCCTTGCATAATTGTTTTGGAAGATATTTTGTCTAAACTCATAGCAACAGTTACGGGTTGGTTCTCAGGACTGTTTACCAACACACCTAGCCCTTAAGGAAAGGAAAGGCTGAATCCTGGCTTTAAGTACTGATGTTGCTAGATACCTGCATGACCACTTTCCAACAGGAGTTTGTTTACAGAGTAAAGAGCTTCTGCTTAACTGAGTAGAAATAAAATGCAGGGAGAAAAGATGTACCCTAGCAACTCCCTTGTTTCTACGTGCCCCCTTTCACCGCATCTGACATATTTTAAATAAGGAATCCCTATCCTGAAAAGGGAAGGTATCAAGAATGGCAGTTTAATCTCTAGGCTCAGTTCCCTCTCAGCATGGGGCAGAGAAAGGACAAGACTTTCTGTTCAATGCAGAAAGCACAGACCCACAACAGCAGTAAGTGCCCCTCAGCAATACAGCCATCACAGAACTCCAGCCAATGCCTCCCCACCACTGCCCAAAAAAGAATTCTGTGCAAAGACTGAACCATTGTTATATCTTAAAAGCGCATATCATCCCCACTCTATAGATCAACAATTAAGATATCTCAGGAATGACTACTTGCAGTGAGGAGGTTTAAGTTTTCCCATGCCCACGGCTGACCTCTGCCCATCTTTGAATAAATATATATATATATATACCCAGACACAAGAATTCCACGTCGTGCACCTTATTCCATCAAAGCAATGTCCTACGCAAAGAGGCAGCAGTGAACTTTCTGGAGTCACACCCAATTAGCCACTGTAAGACTGAGCCTGACCAGAAGGCAGGGATTCTGACTTGAGAGGAAAGGCAGTTGGAAAGGAACAGCACGCCTGCACAGTGTGCACAGCATCCACACTCTGATCCACCCAGAGGGCTAAAAGGCAGCATGGTCAAATTTAAGCTGAGGTCCTTTGAGTTAAGCTATGAGAGGATGGAAATGGTTGAGGTCACACTCCAAATAAAAAAGCAAGCACCCATGTGCAAGGGTTGCTACCTTCAGTGACAAGCTACCATGACTTAGCCTCAGTCCACTGATAATACAACTCACTGAAAGCTCTGAAGATGCTGAAATCCAAAGAAAGTCCCTTTTAAAGGCCTGAAAGAGCAATGCAGCATATTTTCTAGCTATTTAAATGAAATACTAGCAGCTCTACTAAAGAACAGGTGTTTAAAGCTCTCTTCTCTACTATTTCTTCTTCCCTTCATCCAGGTATTTACCCAAGAGAGGTGGTTTTGTACTTTGGCTTCTAAAGACGTTCTGCGATTCAGCATTACAGAGGAAGACTGAAACATCAGGCTCATTAGCGAAAGGACAGCCTCCTTTTGAAAGAGGCTGCAACTTGTCAAACTTCTTTCCCTTCTATCCTTGTGGTTAAACCAAGCGAGAGCTTTGCTGAGCATGTGAAACCATGACTAGACAAATGCAGTGGGAAGTTTGCATTCTTAACGTTGTGCCTGCTCCTCCCCTCTGCCGAACAAGGAGAGCAGGTTAAACTCAGCCATGTTCTCCTTGTGCAGTCCTAGCCAGGCACAGCTGTGAAGGCTCATCTCAGAACAGTCCCCAGACTCTGCATGCACCACTAGGAAGAAGGCTAGGAGCTGGGCATGCTATCACAGGGGACACAGCACACTGAGGGAGCTGCCGCGGTCTCTCTGCCCTTCAGCTAGAAGGGGATGAGACAAAGAATGGAGAAACAGAGTAGTAGTTCAGAGTGCCCAAAAGCCAGGAAGGAGGGCAACTCTGAGCACATTTAAGGCTAGTCACAAAACCACTTCCCCTGAAAGTCAGCAGGGCTCTCACTTGCATGCTCCTGCTGCCACATGGCAAGTCACAGTGATGCCATGCAGATGTGTCACCACGTCATGCCACGGTCAGCCAGCGAACCCTGACAACAGAGTGCTCCTCCACGGGAGCTGAAGACAACTGGTTCCTTATCCAGAGAAATTACATATTTGGGGGAAAAAAGGGAAGCAGTTGTCTTGATTCTTTCTTGAACACAGTCAGGAAGCAATTCTATGGGCCAGTCCACATAAGGCTAAGGCAACAACCCATAAATTGTTACTCTCTTAACCCTGCATATATAGGCAAAGCAAGCTGTAGTGATCTTCTGCATCAGAGTCCCTGACCACGTGTTAGACTGAACCTCAAACAGGCAGGTCTCACCAGAATATGCCCAGGTGAAAAGGCAAGCATGGCGTTCTTTCGCTGTTTGTTTTGAGCAGTTCCTCCATTGCTGTCAGTGCTCGTAAACACTTCAGTGCCATTGAAAGAATATACAAAAACAAATTTAATTCATTGGCAACTTACAGGAATGACTTTCACCCACCATTCCAACTTGGCATAAGCCAAGCCAGTAACTGAAGACCGTTTCTGTGACACAACTTCTCCTTCCTGCCAAATGATGGACATAAATTACCACTATGCGAACTATGCATGCGCTTAAGCGTCCAGTAAATCAGCCTGATCTCTGATCTGTCAAACTTGCTGGAATAATGAGTGTCCTGTGAATACATAATGTGCTGAAGTTGCCATTGTGTGAAGTAAGTCCATGGTTTGTCTGGGAGCCGAGCAATGCTGAGTCTACTGCTGCTTCCTGTTGCTTGTCCTGTATTAGCATTATTTTTGGATGGGTCCCATTATGTTCTGTAATCCTCCCTGCAGTCAGTATGGCCACACTATTGTTCTCGGTTAATATTAGCAGTCAATGTCGCTGTCTGGGTGGCCAGGCTACAACGTATTCCAATCATAAAACTAGCATGCATTAATGAAACAATGTACTGAGTTAGAGGGGGGTGACTTAGGATCCATCCCTCCCACTGCTCTTCTTAAAACACATATATTTACATTGTATGATGTTATACATAAAAATCTTTCTTTTTAAACTAATGATTTCAGGTGACTGCAGCTACTGAGGTGCATCACACGACACCAGCATTTTAATCAGCACCTTATCTGGTTACAGGGCGATTTTCTCACGGAGCCCCACTTGTTAAAGGCTAGTAGGTAGGCCAAGATCTCAACAGTTGCTTTTGACCTCCCCCAGCAAGCAGATTACCTGCTCTTATCAGTCCCCCTACCTGTTTAAAGCATCCCACTGATAATTAAATGCACCAGTTACAAAAGGGTGGCAAGGTTAATAGAGAGAATACCTAGTAGCCAGCCAAGCAAAACAGTCAGGTTCACATAGAGCAAGCCTGAACAAGAAGCCTTTCTACTTATTTACCTAAGTGCATAAGAACTGGGTTAAGCTGGTAAAGGACTCGGGATGTTTGACTACTTACAAACCACTTTAACCACTTCTATCCACATTTTACAGCTTCTTCTGAATACTACAACAATAACGAGTATAATTTATGCTGTAGAAGAGTGACCACAGAGTCATGAGCTCCAGAGAAACAAGAAAAGATAGTAACAACTTTTAATTTTCACATCTTTCCCCATTTAAGATGCATAAGGCTCACATTTAAAATTATTATTAGAACTGAATTACATATAAAACTTCTGTCCATCAGCAGAAATGCTTAGTTTAGTCTGATTTTTCAAAGATGATCCTGTCTTTAGTTTTATCTGTATAGAAATGCTTTTAAGAAGCGTAGCTTGAGGTTTTTGCAGGGCACGGGAGGTACTGAAGTAGGAACTGAAGCTGGAATAAATGCCATGGATGAGAACACAAGCCTCTCAAGCTGCACAACATCTCACACAATGAGCTGAGGCCCAACTTTACCAGCTTCCCAACCAGTTTACTTCTACTGAGGCCTTCATTCCACAACGAAGCAGTAAGTTTCCTCAACAAGAATTTTACGCATAAAGCATCAATTTTATGCAATTCATTTTTAGACATGCAGACTTCCAGCTGCGTAAACAAGCCGACAGCGCTGGATGTATGCAGTCTGAGAAAGTTTAGGAATAAGCTTCAACATGAGGCCCAATCCAGCTGCCACTGAAGTTAAACTGGAGCGGGCCTTCATTATGTATCACAAGAACAAAAATCCTGGAAGCAGGCAGGATTTATCTTTAGGCATATTATGGTAATATAATCAAATGGATTTAGCAGGAAGATGAAGTTCTGAACTGACTGGAACACAAATAACTCTTAAGAACACATAACAAGTCCAAAACCCCCAAGTAGCTGCATCGCTTCTCTGCAGTCCTGGGGAAAAAACACAGCTCCACAGATGGTAATTACGCTTCAGATGTCAGCTAATGCTCTCAGCTCCATCTTGGCTAGCCATCCTAGGCAAAACACTGCACTTTAAGTGCTGAAGATTTATTCTTATTAGTGAACAACAAATGGTGGGGTGTGAGTATTACTTGATTGATCTGCATTTTGTTATAAAATTTTCTTCTGACCTGCCCCTACTCTGAGATGATTTACCAGACTTTCTTTAAGAAGAGCTTAAACAATATTGAGCGTGTACTACTGCAAGTTTTCAAAAGCTAACTGGAGAGAGAAAAAAAAAGAAAAAAAAAGCAGCACAGAACAAAATCAAGCTTTAGTTGTATGATTGTTACCTAACGGTTTAAAATTATGTAAAAAAATAGAAAAACTCAACACATACAACAAAGCAAACGAAAACAAAGACGAAAATAAAAAAACAATAGAAGAAGCTGAATAATGTGATGCTTTTCTCTCAAAAGGCCACTACATTAATTAATGAGACACAGATAAGTATTTTGGAAGCCTCTTGTGTCAAGACAAGGGGAAAGAGAAAATAATGAATCTTAAAAACTAGAACACAACACTAAAGCTCTTTCATTCCCTCTTTCTAGCCAGAAAAAGCAGTGCCTACCCAGAGGACATCTTTTACGTCTCCAGGACCCAAAAACAGTAAGATTTGTCATTAAAAAGAGGGAAAGGCCAAATATTTTATTTTTTAAAGATGGAAGTAAGACATTCAGAACACTTTTTCCATCATATTTTACACTAAAGCTATTTAGATGCTAGAGGGTTTTTTCCACCCTCAATAGTTTGCTGTTGGGTTGGTGCAATTGGCCCCAATATTAAATAATTACAAGGATCATAATTTCAGGATAAACAAGCTGTTTGAAATTAGAGCTGAGCATACCAAAGGAACTGCCAACTTTGACCTTCTTACTCACAGCCTCATCAAATACGCAAAAAACCTCTCGTCACATAAAAGCAGAGTTTACTGCTAAGCTTTGCTTTGTTATCCATGTGTGGCTCCCTGAAGGTACAGCAGGCAGACTATGAATGCTGTTTGATTCCTTAAGAAAGGCAAGAGATTTGATTTACGCCAAAGAAGAGCATGCGTCTACCAAACAAAACTTGTTAAGACTGACTTTGACAAGTGGAACGTGGAAATTCTTTTGTTCCATACTTTCCTATATGGCTTCATAAGCCAGGCCTGCTCATCAAGAAAAAAATCAATCAAATCTCTAAAAGAATGCAGGAATAAAGCCTAGCTGCGTGTATATATTTTAAAAATATTATTATCGTTGCAAATTACTGTAGAATTGCAAGCTACTGCAGGGATGGCTTTCTGGATGCACTCTGGTGTATTTTTTTTCTGCTGGTCTGCTGCCCTGTTCCCTAGCAACTTTGTCAAACTTCCAATCACTTAAATGAATTTATGGCCCACCATCTCCACAGCCATTACTCACAAGGATACATATCAAAACTGACAGCAGCTAACTGTGTGAGCTTGTAATAAGACTCCAATGCTTCAAATCTACATTACAACTACAAGCCAAATCTAACAGTACATTTACATTACACACCATTTTCTTCTGTTCAAAACCTCTAACACAACATACCTATTTTTGACAAAAGGCCAGAGGGGCAGCTTGACTGGGAAGAAGTGCTTTGTTTGCCCCCCCCCCCCCC
>JAOWBP010001760.1:10257770-10270877 GCA_028571105.1 Tragopan temminckii | reverse complement strand
AGAGATGAGGATGACAGTAAATGTTCTGTTCTGTTTCTAGGTATTTTAGAGGTAGCAGCACTACGTAGTAGTAATGTGGATATAATATATTTGGGTTATATCCAATCAGTTTGAACTAATGGAACAGAAAGATATCAGGATATGATTAGCCTGTTCATTTCAACATACTTGCAACATACCTTGCTATGCAAGACCAGAATTCTTTTTTCAAATGCGGAATGAATCTAAGGAGTACAGAATTACCTACCTGTTAATTCTACACGGAAGCTGAAAAGTTGTAGTATCTGATTATGGGGTTTTTTTATTTGTTTGTTTTTTAATCTTATACCTCTCAGGTCCCAAACAGCAAAAAAACACAACAGTGTTTATTACTTAACAAAACTGTATCATTAGAACTGCATCACAAAGTTTTAGTCAGCCTAAAATATGTGTTTAAACTGATATTTTAATACCTATTGTTGTCTTTAGAAATTAAAACTCTTAGTTCCTGTACCTTGCTGTCTTTCACTCTCAACTGATCACAACTAACTCTTCTCCTCTACACTTTTTAGTTATTCTTCTACTATAATTCATATTTCAGGAGAGATTAACTGCTTGAACACTGAAAGTGAAGAGTTGCCCAGAAGAGAAGAGACATGGCTGCACCTGCCCTGCAGGAAGATCTGAACAAGAGCAACCCGAGGAACAGCCCAGGCTCCCAGCCCACTCAGGGGACAGCTCCTGGCCAGAGAGGAGCCTGCTAGTGGTGGATCTGGAAGTAGGCATGCAGACAACGGCACTTATGGGGCCCCCACCACTCAAGCACCATAAGAAAGCCTAAGCCAGCACTGCTTCAGCTCTGGCAGCCTCTGCTGCAGTAGCAGGGAGCTAAAAGTGCTGGTCTCTGACCCGCTCACTGCTGCCACCAAGCAGCAGCCAGACCTTGGGGCCACTTCTGCTCCTCCACCTTACAACACTCTGCCCTTCATGGTACCTGGTTTTACAACTGGCTCACCACAGCAGGAGCTTCCCTAGCACCCCCAAGCACCAGAGCTGCAGGCTCTCTGGGCTGCCCTGCCTTACCCTAACCAATCCTTTGCAATAGCTGTGCTGGCAGCAGCCATGCTGACAGCACCTGACAGACAGCCCCAGCAGCCCTGCACTGCCCAATTTGCACCTGCAGCTCTGGCAGGGCAGATGTAGCTGATGGGCTGGCACTCTAGCGCAGGACCCACTGCACACAGAGGGGACAGCAGCATCCAGTTACAAGTTCATAAGTTGATAGTTCATAGACAGATCATTCCAGAAATAAGACATTTGAATAATAAACCTTTTCAGCTGCCAAGTTCTTTTAGTCAATCATTCATTCAATGGTGAAAAATCTAAGATCAAAAAGGATTTTGTCTCTCAAAAGGAAGTAGAAACAATTGTTCTAACATTAATGTTTTCCTTTGTTCTAAGCAGTAGAGAGTAAGACTGGATGTTGTTTGCGAGCCACATACACTGAGAATGTTCTTCCCAATGAGGGAAAGTTAGGAAAGACTAATTAACTAACAGTAATTTAATTACTGAAGGCTCAGAAAGTGAATGCCACTTTCTTCGTAGTATGAATGCTCACGAGGTATCACTCTAAGTTATCAAGCAATAATAACCCTTGGCTTAGTTTCTGAGCTAACATGTACCAAGGTTCCATGTGCTTTGGAGAGGCCATCCCTGAAAAATCAGAGAACAGCATTCAGAAGATATGAAAAGATAAATATTTAGCCTTTCTTGCTACAGAAAGGTTATAACAAATATAAATTTGAGAAGTGTCTTAAATATTAAAATCACATTTCTTTAACATCTGAAATGCTACACGTTGTACAAAGATGGCAGTTCCACATATAACTGAAGACAGCATAAGGCAGCACTGCCACTGACAGACTGCAGCCCTTCTCCCTTCATCTCTCCTTGTGCCAAGCCAGCATTTTGCACATCCATGTAGTGAGCAGGAATGCTGAAAGCTGGTCAGGCTTTTCTGGAATTAGACCAGTTCCTTAATGTAGCTCAGCACTGGACCACCACTGCCTGGTGACCAAACATTTGGGCAAGAGAGAGTTTGAGTGAAGGACAAAGAGAACGCAGAAGTGAAACAAGCAGAGAGATACAGGGCTGCCTCGCTGGCCACTCTCCTTGCTTAAAATACCGGATCTGGAATGTGGAATCATTGAATACCACTGACTTTCTTAATGAACCTGCAATATTATGAGCAGAAACAAACACTAAGTATAACTAATTAAAAAAAAAAAAAAGATGCCTAAACTGAAGTGGACAGCTGAAGTGCTGAATAAGAAAGCAGCTTTCACCCACAAGTTGCTTACTTAAATCCAGTAGAGTCAACCTAACCAGGAGCAGCACGCAATGATCTGTTACTGTTAGCCTGCATGAGCTGACTGTTTTTTGCTGTAGTTCCACCATTTTGCAAACTACATTTCATGTATTGTAATCACAGAACATCTTGAGTTGGAAGGGTCTCACATGGATCAATATATATGCTACTGTATTATGAAATTACTCTAGAATAGTTCTTGTTAATGCTTAGTTGCAGAAGTCAAGAAAAGCAATCTAGCAAAGGAAGAAAAATTATCAAAGTTTCATGCTAGCTTAATTTAAATATTTGCTTACAATTCCCTCTAGAATACCTCTATTTAAAAGCAATCTGAAGAACTGGAATAAACAACCTTAATTCAACTGAAGACAGTAGCAATGCACTGCAGGAAAGGGCCTGGCTTGTTACGCATTAGGTGCCAGCCAGATGTTCTCCTTGCCCATCAAATCCCATGCGCCAACAGCATTTGTGTCACAGCAGCACCTCCAGGCTCTGACTTAGGTCAGCATCCCTTTGGTATGTGCAGGGACAGCCACTGCTGCCCAGTAAGTTTACAGTCTAAGCAGACAAGAAAGTCCACAGTGTCGTTACAGAAAGGAAATTGCAGGTGGCTTGCTACAAGCTAGCATCAATACATCACAGGGAGAAACCAAACTGGCTCAGGGCTATCTTCCCTTCTTTCCATCATCTTTACTGGCACAGGTTCATCTTCGTTGAGTCTGGCTGGTAAATGTGTTGACAGTGCTGAAGTCTGAGTGAATGCAGTTCATTTCTCCTCGGCTATCTGCAAACTCTGCAACAGTGTAAGTCATTTCGTGCTAATCAAAATCCACCTACTATTCAGTGCAGAAACGTCCAGCGTGTTTCTCTAAGTTTTAAAGTGAGAATGGCTGATGAGAATTGAAGTTAACTAGTTTTTTGGATGTATTACTTCTTTAACCATTGGTACGCACCAGCTTTGATTTTCACCCCCCGGTTTTAACTGTACAAAATAACTAAACATTAAATAGGCATTTGAAAGTTCCAGTTCTGCAAAACATTAGGGAAAATCTGTGCAATGATGAAGGGGCTGCAGCCACCACTGAATCTTTAAGCTGTACTTTACATCTTGTCAGGCCCTGTTCTGTACTGCCTGGAAATGCTCAGCTCAACAGTTCTTGCTTCATGCAAACTCCTGAAGCTTTGAAAACCACGAAAGGTAGAAAATACTTTAAAATATTCAAAATAATTTTTGGAAAGTCTCCGAAATACAGAAAAATCTTTCGAAAGGGGACGAAGCGTAAGAAGTGGATGACAGAGCTCCAGATATTATGGTTTCAGTGAAATCTGACAGATAGCTAAGCAGAACATTTGTTCTGCTTTATTTCCAGTCTTCTGACAGTGGCTTCTAGCTAAGTATTCAATCCTGAGCCAATAAAGCAAAGTTTCAGTCTTGAGGCTGAAGCTGGATTCCTCAATCTTATTTTATTTTAATAGGAACCAACTAGGACACAGGGGACAGACTTCAGCCAATGAAGTGACAAAAGCAATGAAAATTAACATGAAAAATAAAAAGTTGCAGGCCCATAGCAGCTTTGTAACTCATGCAGCATCTTCTCAAACAAAAATACTCAGAAGTACTGACACGATTCCATGAATACTCTCTAGGACTAAAAATCAATTTTATATAGCATACTATGCTGTGATACAATCAGTTTATGAAGTCAGTGATTCACAGGGAAATGACTGCGTTATACACAAAGACACTGACTTGCTGCCAGCGAGCCACACAAACAAAAAATGTTAATAACCGAGACAAGAAATAAAGCAGAAAGTAAGCAGAAGGGAAAGCTCCCTCAACAACACTGCCCATCCTTTCACAAGGGGGTGGTTGACAGAACTTCAGTTTGAATGGAAAGCTTAGAAGAATTAACACCTCAAACCCCAAGTGCCTGGGGTCGACTATATTCCTTGGGTTTTGCCCATCACTTACAGAGTGAAATCTGTTTTTACACTAAAGAACTAAAGTCTTTTGAGCAATTTTTTTGCCCTTGTAGCACTGTTTCCCAATGAAGAAACAGTTTCCATTTTTCTACTAAATACCACCATGTTGTTTAGGCAAACTGAAACAGAGTTTAGTGAATTAAAACTTGAAAGCAACACCTCAGGTTCTTGTCTTCTCTGAACTGGACTTCAGTACTGATGTGTAATATCATATAGTGTTAATATACAGTGGGTCAAGAAAGCTTATCCTGGGAGCAGATGGGGAGTAAAAACAAAACTTGAAAATTCACAAAAGATCTGAACAGCAGCTTCCACAGAACAAAATGGCAGAATTCATGGATTAATCATTTTATTTTATTTTTTAATTCAAATTTTATTTCCCTTTCTTGGTGAAGTACACCTATATTTCCCCTTTTAAATTGAAATGTTATTTGGCAGAAAAAGACATTTGTTGTCAAAGCATCCCTTTGTTTTTCAACTACCTCTGTCTCTTTCAAGAAATGCCCGACACCTGCAAAGGCACATTCTGCAGTATCTGAATTTAAAGCTGAGAATAACTTTGGAAAAAAGGTTATTTTTCACTCCAACAGTAAAGAAAATATGCTGTCAAGACAAACTACAGCTGCTTAAATCATTCCTCTGCGAAACAATTACTTCCCACAGGGAGAACTACTAGAAGTGTATTTTTTCCATCTGCAAATGTCTTACCTGCTCTTCTGCCCAGCACAGCATGGAGAAAACTGAGATGAAGTCATGCTTCCACTGCTTGTGGGTTGGGTTGTTTGTTGCTTTTGTTTTTTTTGTGTGTGTTTTTCTTTTTCTTTAAACAAGTGCTCCAGAAAAGGAGAGGACATTTCTCCCTCCCAGCCACAAGCAGCCCAGCTAAAATCAGTACGGCTCGACAAGCGACAGTTCAACACACAGTGTGGCTGTTGGGGGAGCTTCTGATGTTGACTCCAACACACTCCAGCATATCACAACCACGTGAATGCAAGAAGAAAGAAAACACTGAGAAAATACTGACATTCAATCTAGTTTTGCTCTGAGGGACTTGGATCAGGGGATGCCTCTAAGAAATCTCTGTGGCTGTAGGTCAGTTATCAGTCAAAATCCAGCCTGGAGTTGCTCCAGACAGTAGGTAGCGTATGGTGGTCACTGTCTTTGCATTCAGAAATAGATTGATTTGGGCAAGTCAGGCAATTGTCACACGCCTTCTTTCCAGCAGGCACACTCTGGAAACGTAGCCTGTGCATCCCTTCCAACATGCACATCCAGAGCCATGGCACTGCCCTATGCTAGGCTGTACTCTTGGTCTCAGAAGACCAGTCTCAGGAAAAAAATAAATAAATCAGATCTAAACATCTACATTTGCCAAAAATAAGAAACTGAAAGGCAAAAGCTTCATTTTTCTTTTCAGGTAGGGTGAAGATAACAGACTTTACCAGTAAAGCGGGTCATGTTAGTATGTAGGTAGGAAATAAAAGTTTAGTGAGAAATAAGGACTAATGATTAAATTAAATGAGAAAGTAGCACTCAGTGCCATTATTTTCAATGAAGAAGTGATCTTCAGCTCACCCCCAGGGAAATGAAAGGGATCTCTGGAGAAGCGACGGGTTTGGCCATGCAGAGATGCAAGGACATGCTCCCAGAGACGCGCTCGGCAGTACTTGTTCTAAGTCACTGATGCAGGCTAGCTGCTCTGCCAGCCCTGGCACATCAGCTCCTTGTTTTCAGTGCTGGCTCTGCATCTGCTTGTGTCGCTGAATTCTCCAAGGACAGAAGGCTGAGAAGAAAGTACAGCAGCACATCATGAGGCTTTTGCTGCAGCCTTGTCCTGAAGGGCTTTGAACATGAGAGATGGTTTGAAACTGGGGCACCCTCGTTCAGTCTTCTCCGTGCACTGAGCACCGTGTGCCATCCGGTGGCTGCTGGCCATTAAGGGCTGAGCTGAAAATGTTGAAGCAAGATTTGTTAATGTAGCTCTTTGGGGAAGTGCTGGATTAGCCCGGATTAGCAGCTGACATTGTATTTGCACATAATGAATTATGTAAAGCAGTCCTGCTCATGTAAAGCAGATGTACTACCGCATGACTTCAGCTGCAGGCAGTTAGAAATGAAACAGTGGATTCAGTTAGGAGGAGGGGGAAAAGGGGATTTTGTATACTTCCCAGCATGCACTGCATCACACTGCATATTGCACTGACGTCTGAGAACAACACAACACGGCGATTTCAGCACGGGAAGCAAGACACTCCACGTTTAGGGGAAACTATTTTCCTTTGCCTCTCTGTTCTGAGTTAAATGACTCAGGAAGCACCGTATGAGCCTCCAGGAACGGCAATCAGCTGTAACCACTCTTGAAAAGATAATAAGGATGCAGTCTAATGTTTTTTATTTAAACAAAAATGCTTTCACCCAATAAGATTAGTCTATGCGTTTTTGATAACGTGCTTCCCTTCAGAGTTAGGTCTTCTGTCAACTTAAATGAACTCAAACGCTAATTAAACAACCAGTACAGGGACATTCATCACCCAGCAAGAACAAACATGGGAGAATTAAGCACTGGGAAAAAGGAAAGACAGGATGGTGAATGTTTTCAAAACAAATATAGATTAGATTAATTTAGCCTGAAATGTGGTCAACAAACCCTTTAGAAATTACATATGGAAAACGTAGTATTTGGAGAACAGGACTCCTTGAGTTCAGTTATAACAGATGCTTCTTACCACAGGCAAACTTCACACAAGCAAGTGCAAACTGACAAAAAATATATATATGAGGAATAATTTCTCTACATTTACTAGATAATTTAGCAAAGGAAGCTAGATACTCTGTGCAGTCAGGGAAGGTAAAGTCACGTGATTCAAGCATTCATTCAGAGAACAGCCCTTCCCTTCTACTGACAGTTTTTCTAGGAATCACACCAAGGTTTCCATTACTGAGCAGCTGCACAAAGACCTTGCCAAACCACAGCTACCAGGTTCCCTGAAGTCTGCACATTCGGTCTGCTGCTGGCTGTGCCTAGATTGAGATGCAGGAATGAAAATATCTTAATGCATATGTTGTCAGTGGAGAGGAGTCAGATGCCAATTTCACTTCTCGTAATATTGCTGCACCATCCAGCAGCAGGAAAGGAGAGATTCTGTTGCGTGCATCCCAGGTATCAGTCTCAGGGTTTTAGGGGATTGTACTAAAATGATTCTGGCCCTTCTGGAGAAAGATGCACCAGAGAAAAGGAGCGCAGACCCTCCGCTAGGAAATACTCCTGTGGCTCACACTAGAATCATTGCTCTTCCTGCTCTTTCAGCATTTAGACTCAGCCACTAGATGAGATATTCAGACTTTGACTCCACTGCCAGCCATATACACGCATCATTCTTCTATTCCTTCATATACAATTTACTACTACTGCTAGTCATCTGGATCAGTTTGCCAAAATAGTTCAGGCTGGTGGGAGGAAAAGAGGAATAAAAAGACTTGGTGCTTGCTTTGTTCAGTCTGTTCTTTATGCCAATGAGAGACATCAGTGGAGAATCCAAGAGAGGCTCTAGAAGCTCATCCATCCCGGCTGATTTAGACTTCATCACGTGTACTTAGCAATATGTTTACACACATTATCAGACACAGTACTACAACTGTAGTGTAACGCAGAAGAAATGAGCTACTGGCTAACTAGCACCATGAGACAGTATTTTATGTCCTAAGTAGGCTGGTTAAACAGCAATAACCCTGTGCTACTGTCTCACATCTATGATGGGGCTTAGCATATGTGGAGCACTAAAACCAAGAAAACAAGCAAAAAAAAAAAAAAAAAAAAAAAAAAAGGCAAGTCAAACAGAAAAAAGAACACCCAATAGTTTGAGCAAGACAAAATCTATCTATCTGTTAATATACGTAAATAAACTTCTTCAAGGATTCTTTCCCCTCCTTCAAAACCACAGGTTTTGAATTTTTTTTTATTTTTTTCTTTAGAAATGCCTGTTTTCACAAGAATGCATTTCATATTTTCAAAGTAACAGGCATACTCACTATGGACATGGAAGAGGAAATAGAGAGTATTAATAATGCTGCTCAATTCAGAATCTAGATATTAGTCTGAAAAAAATAATAGTACTCTGATTGAGAAAAGATTTATGAACAAGCAAATGTAATGGCACGGAAGTTGCCCAGAAATGTACGCTGCAGCATTTTATATTGCAGCATTCTGAGCTTCCTGTGAGATCTGTACATTTGGGGGATTTTCATTGAAATTCAGCACAGTACATTGCAGGCAGGGAAGCCTGCCAATGATTTTATTTTTAAGATGCAGCAGCTACATGACCCATTTATGCTTTCAACAACGAGCAACTTCTCCCTCAAAAGAAATTAAAGAAAAAAAAAAAAGGAAATGAAAATCAGTGCAGGATTTAGTACCCGTCCTGTGTTTTGATTTCTCCCCTTTCTACACAGATGATGAGGAAAAGCAGTAAGGACTGACAGAGGACAGTTGAGATCTTTCTGTTTTCCTACTCCATTTTTCAATTTTTAATCTCCTCGTGCCCAGAAGAAAAAGTGAAAGACTACGAGACAATCTACTTCTTAAACTGCCAGAAAAATTACCATGCAGATATTACTTGATGAGACCCTGACAAAAATGAAGATCTTATCTGATAGCATCAACATAACAAGAGAAATTTGTCAACCTCTCCAAAACAGCAGGGTCCTCTGCTACCCTTGTACCTCTCAATTAATGCTTTGGCTGCATATCAGTCAGCTGGTCCTCTCTCTGCCGAGATGGCAGAGGTCTCAGGAGTACATTACTTACATAACACTACAGCAGAGAACAGACTGTGCTGAGGCTTCCTATGGCTCACACTTCCAGGAAAAACAGTGCTCACTGCCCACAGGAAAGGAGAAAGGTTGCTTGGTCAGTTTCTCAAGCTGGGATGGGCGCAGCAAAGTCAGAAAGCGAGACCTGGGGAAAGCAAGAGGTGTGGGAAGAAGAAAAACCCCACACAGCAGCTATAGAGGCTAACAGAAACGAACAGCCGTGCTACAGGAAAGTGCGCTCCGCTACGCACATCAGTGGGAAAAGGTAACATTTCTCTTATGCATGTCTGGGACAAAATGCCTGTATGGGGCAACCTGACTCATCATGACTCCACTGGAGTCCTGCACTACATACACTAACCCATTTTTATAACCCATATTAGCCATGTCAAACCTTTAAGTCCTCCCCACCCCTACACATCCTTCATAAAAATCCAGACCATAAGATTATCTTTGTAGCTAGTCTGCCTAATTGGAAACTCTCAGATTCATATTTTCAAGCTTCTCTCTGCAGATGGTATCTTTTTTTATTTTTTTTTTAATCATGAAAACAGGGACTCTAAGTGTTTATAACTGTAGGAAGAAGCCAAGCTCACAGGATTTTTTGTATAAAGAGCAAGCATGCCTACATCTACTGCTTCAAGACAAATCTCAAGAGTTAAAATTTGTGTCTGCCAAAATAAATCACTCTGATTATTTAACACTGCAGCAGAGAAGTATTCTGGTATTCCTAGACAAAACGAATGGTCACAAGCATCATGATTTACAAAGAATTAACCAGACAGTAAAACTCCTGGAGCCTGAGGGTGGAACTGTTTTAGAGGTTGTTTATGCAAGCTCTAAAGCCCCAGAGAACACTCACGATCAGTAAATGGGCATGAATGTAAGAATACTTTGGCTGAAATTTAGGTTACAGATTATCCCCAAACCAGCTATTTGGGACAGATTTCTGGCTGTATGATGTGTGCATTTGTTCTGTTGTATACACAACAACCTCACTAGATTTCTACTAGCTGTGCAAGCACATGCATGGAGGAAGAGCTAGGCCTTCTTCACAAGTCCAGACATGCCAAAAATTATCATTTTTGAGTAAATTAACAAAGAAGTATTAATATGATTTTTCACTGTATTTTTGTGGAGATAATTTATACTTGAGATTATTAACATTTCGTGGTGGCCCCCTCTCTCAACAAGAGCTCTAACAAAAAAAAAACAAACACCAAAAATCCCAGCAACAACAACAAACCAAACATGTAGTACGTACACATGAACGGAAAAATAAAAGCAAGAATTGGGAAGGCTGCTGCAAGTGGATGATTTTGCAGGAAAGCAGTTGAGTGACACTGTGAGCTGACAACTACTTTAAGATGAAACAGGTCTGGAGAAGCAGTGCCACTAAAACAGAGAGAACCCTCATTACTCAAAGAATCTGAATCAATTCTTTGAGATTCCTTTGGATGTTCACCATTTGCTCCTATCCATGTTGCTTCTAAGCAACCAGGCTGTTCTGATCAGTTTGGCAACTGCAGGTTTTTTTTGTTTGACCGCGAAAGGGAGCTTTCTTAAAGAAAGTTACTTGGTTTCTCAGCATGAGTTCAACTTCTCATCCAAACGCAAAAAATCCTCGTATTTCCTGATATCAATCTCAGAGACTCAGCGCTCACTCTCCATCCCAACTCTCAGGACAGTCTCATGTCTAGAGATCCTCTGCTAGTCCACTTTCCACAGGCACAGTGGTGAAAAGTTGTTTACTGCCTTAAATGTGGCTATGTATCCAATGAAAGTCACCTGCTCGTCATTTGTCATTCCACCAGACTCTTCTAGCAACCTTCTGCCACATTTGCCACTATGACAGTTCAGCAGAGGCCCTTCTAGGAGCAACAATATACACGTACAATAGGCATCTGAGAATCCAGAAAGGCTATACATCATTTGAAGCAGTTCCCTAAAAAGATCAAGGAACATCGAGATCAGAACAAGGCTCAGACTAATAACAGTCAATCCACTACTGGGATGAAGCGAATCAGACCTTCAGAGTGCTCTATTAGGTTTTTTTAGGCTTTCTGTGCTGCTGAATGACTTTCACAAAGTGAGACTAAGGCAAGAAGTAAAAGGAGGACACTGACTTTGGACTTGATATAGGAACTATTGAAGTAAGAAAATATAGAAAAAACAGCATTGTTGCTTTAGAGAGGAAACTAAGATTTTAAAATACGTGCCTAAATTCATGAAGCCACTGACAAAGAGGAGTATTTTGGAAAAAATCATTCATGCTTTTCTTTATTGTACTAGTAGAAAAGGCACGATGTCACCAAAGGATTGCAACCTGGACATCAGGTGACAAAGATGATGTTCTGTCAGGGGCATTACAGCATCTAGCTGAGAATATCTGGGGACAATCTTGTTCTCCAGCATCTGTTGTGGTTATACCAATAAATCACACATAACATTTGTGTAAAGGCTCTTTGCTTTTCAGTAAAGCTGTCTTCATTTCTGTGCATTATTTTATAATAAATCCCGAGGTTACATATAATCCACAGTTCAAAGTTTTGATAATTTCTGAAATGTTAACTGTTCACATCCCCTATGCTAAAAATATTTTCTTAGATACACTGAAAAATGTTTCTATTATTTGAAAAGCTTAGATTTATTTGGATACAGAGCAGAAGTGAGCCAGGTAACCAGTTTTAGCATAAAGATTTCGGACAACTCAACAGCTTTTCTCCAGCAAATAACCTGTCAGAAATCCTGTGATTAGCTGTGAATTTGTATTTCCAGGCACAAGAATCAAGAAATGCTGGGGTCTCTATGTATAACAGCCAGAAGAAAATCTCTGGATCACGCGCATCAAGTAGTCTGTGAACTGCCAAACTATGACAGTTCCATGTCCTGAAATCTCTATTCCTTCTATTCCTATATAATTCATTTCCCCACAAATGTCTCCCTTGACTTCTAAACAGAATTATGCCAAGATTTTCTATTAATTTTGTATGTATCTATGAAATATCTTTTTGTAAAACCCTTCTAATTTCAATATATTAACTTAAGGCAGCCATGTAACAGTCAACCTTACTGAGTAACCTTTAATTTAATGAGCACCTTTCAAAGGCATCTCAGATTACCCTGAAATTGAAGAGTACCAGTTCTTTCCCTCAAAAAACCCTGCAGTCACCCTATTTTCATCATATCCTTGGGTGACCGAGACACGTTTCATTCTATTTTAACTGAAAACACCAACTGAAAGGATATCACAAAGCACTACTCTCAAATGGATTCAATCAAGTTCCTGCAGTGAAACAAGTTTAGTTAATGATCACTTTTATCTACGTTTGCCTTCGCATTAAACATCAATTTGCTCTGCAATACTAAAACAAAAGGGTTCTGATACTTTATTTTACTTTTTTCTTCTCTCTGTGCAAAACTCCTGTATTTTCAAGACAAGAACTCTTCAGTAACAGAAACACTTTATTACTGAGAACGCTTTCTTTTATCAACCAGATTATGTTTTATAGCATCAAATTCTGAAAGCTGGCTGAATAGTTGGCCTCTATCAATTCTGCCTTCAAGATTCCCATATTCAATTACCAAGCAGGTGCAATGAAATATGCATGTAAAATATGAAGTCATTTTTCCTTTTGTGCCAATAAATTCTGCTAATGCAACACTGGTACAGAAAACACTTAAGCACTGAATAAACTACAGAGATAGGACACCATGGGACCACTGGAAAATCAGAAGTGAATACAGAGAAAGCACACAAGAAAGCAGAGTGTAGAAATGCTTATTTTTCCCAGAGAAAATTCTCTCGTCTTGGCCAGCTAGCTATAAGAACTGAGAATCACAGAATCGTAGGGGTTGGAAGGGACCTCCAGAGATCATCGAGTCCAACCTCCCCTGCCAAAGCAGGTTCCCTACACCAGGTCACACAAGTAGGCATCCAGGCGGGTCTTGAATATCTCCAGAGAAGG
>JAOWBP010001760.1:10185709-10257670 GCA_028571105.1 Tragopan temminckii | reverse complement strand
GCTGCTGACGTAGGAGCGGACGGCCATCTTTGATGAGGGCACGGCTCTCGGTCCATTGAAGAAGGAGACCCGAGGAGGTCAGCAGCGGCTGTCCTTGCCTCCCAGCTGCGGCACCGAGCCACCGACTCCGCCGAGGCGGCCCGGCAGAGCGCTGCACAAGCCGAGGTAAGGGCGGGAGACCACCGGGCCACCAACTGCGCAAAGGGAGGGGGCCGTGTTAACGAAAATGAAGCGATAAAAGGATTTGTTTAAAGAGGGACCCGCTCGGCGTTTTGTCTCCTGTATCTGGGTTGCTACAGGGATGGAGGAAGTCGAGGAGAGGGGCGTAATGCCGCCGCCAGCCTTATCGCCGGCTGGAACCATGGCAGGGAGCCGAGCTCTGTGTTTCCGCTGTATCGGGCTCGCTCGAAGGCGGCAGGAAGCCGGAGAAGGGCGAGCAGCGCATTTCTAACCCGGACCGGGAGCAGCCCGGGAGCTGCGGGCTCTCTGCTCGGCTGGGTCGCGCAGGGCTGCAGCCGCCCAGGGCACTGCAGCGCCCTTCCCGCACCGCACCGCGCAGGGCTGCGGCGGCGCTTCGGCACCGCGGACCGAGGCCAGGGGGAGGTCGGCAGAGAGTACTGCGGCTCTGCGGGAACGGGAGGCGGTTCAGCACCGCGGACAGCGTCTGTCTTCAGCACCGCGGAGAGCGCCGCGGCGCCCCGGGCGCGGAGCCCTGGTGCAGGCGGAGGCGGGCGCGCTGCAGCGCCCTGCGGCTCCGTGCCACCCCCGGCCGCCAGCCCCGGGCAGCCCCTGCCCTGCCGCACGGGAAACGTACTGATAACTGCGCTGCTCGCTCCTTCCGGGACGGGACATCAGGCTGAAACAGTTGGGGTTTTGCGGGGTTCCTCGGCAAGTCGGAGTGCAAAGGGGTCGAAATCAAAAAAAAAAATCAAAAAAATAAGCTTCGGTTCTTGAAATTAAGCGGCATTTAGCACTTCAGCATGTCTCCCACCCGGCCCGCTGGTGGAAGGGCATTGGTGCAAGGGAAATGGGAGTTATGTAACACCTGGTCTGTGGGGTCCCTCCGGACCAGCAGCAGCCCTTAGGGTATGCCCACACCCACAGAGGGTCGGCTCCGGATGCTCTGTAGCCTTAAGCCGAGGCAGCTCAGCTCCTCATGCAATGCAGCCAAACCCACCTTGCACACTTGGCCCCAGCTTCCCTGTCCCTGGCAATCCCTTTTCCCTGATCTTCCTGCTCCCCGGCACCCCGCTTTCCTTCTCCCCTTGGTACAGCTCACTGCTGGCAAAGTTAGTAACTTTGCTGTTTTCTGCAGGGCAAATAAACAAGAGGGGAAGAGGGGAGTGGGTTGGGCGTCCAGACATTGCACTGCGTAGCTGCGTCAAATGAGGGCCGCGGGATCTGCCAGATTTACGTGCTTGGCTTGAGTAATTGCTGCTGGTTTCATTCCCAGCTGGAAAGGAGGCGGGGGGAAGGGGGTGGGGATGGAGAGGCTGGTCTGTGGTGAAGCCTGGGGATGGTAGAAGAACCCTCCAAGCTGTACCTGGCTACTGCCAGCCCTGGCTGCCGCATCCACAAGGACATGCCTGTCCCTCTCCTCCCTGCTCCATCCTAGCTCTGAGCTCCATAGACCGTGACAAGATGAGGCTGGTCTGAAGGCAGTCACCTCTATGGGCTGGAGGGGAGGGAATGGGGCCATCTGGGAGATGAGAGCTCCAGGGGATACAGCTGCAGAATTGGCCCCCCATATCCCTGCATGTCGCTGAATCATGGCCAAAGATACCAGTCTAGGAAAAAGTGGCAGTGGTTTTCAGTTGCTTCTGCATAGTGCACAAGGAGTTGGCAAGGAGGTCACTGCTGAAGATCTTGATTCCTAGGACGAGTGCCAAAGAGACAGCAGAAGTGTCCAAAGCAAAGGTACAAGCGGGCCTGATTTGCTAAAGCAAGAGCTTGAGGCTCCCACTGAAGTCAGGAGGACTGGAAATAACTGAGCATGTTACGAAACAAAATGCAGCTAAACAGCAACCCCAAATAAACGCAGTTTAACTATATTTCTACAGTTAGCTAGGAAATCAAAGTGAGATATCCAAGAGCACTAAGGACCGAATTCTGTGTCCACTGAACTCATGAGGGCAGAAAAATAAAGTACCCTTGAAGTACATCTAGTGAAACAGCTCCAGTTTGCAGATTTACTGCACTGGAGGTGGAAGCTGCTTTTCAGGTCAGCAGAAAGCTTTTCATTCATCTCCATACAGGTTAGGCATAGCAACAAATAGTGAGATTAAATTACTAAGCCAAATAAAGTGTAGTCTATACCTAATGCTTGCACTGCTGTAACTGAACAAGGTAACTAATCAACATGCTGTATTAACAACTTCAGCAATTTTTAGACTTTTGTGTCACAGTGCTATGGCCTCTGCATATGTTGCAACATTTGAGGTAAAAAAAGTATATGGCAGAACGGAGAATTCTTAACAGTCCTTCCTCTCATGGAATGTAAAAAAGCCTAGAAAGAAAGGAAATGAGTTTACCTTGGTTTGTTACACAGCCATACTTTTTTTTTTTCCCGATATTTTTCCCTGAATTTCTCATAACTATAATATAATCACAGCACTTTCATTTGAACATATTAAAACACACACACATTTATTTCAGACTTCTAGGGTTTAAGTCACTTAAAACCACAACAAATGTAAACTCACTTTATGGCCTTCGCTGGAATGAGTACATTTTTCTGTTTCTGAAGTTTTCTCCACTGCTAGAAATGCAGTCACCTTTGGGCTGGGTGAGTGCCAGGTAGTCTGTAACAGTATAATTGTTGAAGCTTTTTAGAACATCTAACAGAGAGAAGAATAATGCGTTTGAGAACTGCAGCAGGATGCAAGTCTCAGGCAGATCACAATTACCTCTAGGAGGCTGGGCTTTGGAACAGGCACCAGGGCTCATATATCTACTCCTGGGAGAGCTGGATATAGTTTGTCAGGAACATCAGCTGTCAAAGAATAGCTTATTTCTTTTAGCTCATCATTTTTGAGCCTTTACTGATATCTGTGCCCTTAGCTTAGATAAATTCTGGCTTCCTTCCTTACTGACCTTGCAGATTCAGCTTCTGCATCATATTACAACAAGCACTTCCCCAAAACATACAAGTTATATTCCTAGTTCTTGCCTATCACCCCTTCGTTATTTCCTCCACAAATACTATCTCAGATACACATTCCCACCAGCAAAATCTGCCTCTCATCAAACAATAATTTTTAATAAGCTATCCTGCATCTCACTGGATTTTCTAGGACTTTTCTTACCACCAAGAACAAGCATATATCACCTTGATAGGCTTCAAGTTGTTCCTTCCTGCTTTATGATGACCCTGTGACTGATGTTCCAAGACTCAAAAATGTTTTGAATGCTAGTGGATTTGAATGTCCTAGAGGAAGTGTTTAACTCATTTGCCCTGTTACTTGAGAATGCAATTTATCTTTGCCTTCACATCTGTCATTGTTTGCACTTGTATTTCCACCTCTCCTGCCTCACTGTCATGCCCACCTACAGTCCTCTTCTGCTTACTTTTAAAGAGCACTGTGATGAAAGAAACACAGACTTGGACAAAGCACTAAGATGCTGTCAGGATGGGAGATGAGCATGGACTTCTGATTTTGATTATTTTAAGGCTTCTAATCCAGAGTCAGTTGAAATCAAGGAAAATAGTTCCAGCGGTGAGCTAGACTTTGGATGAATCTCTGAGTAAGCTCACAAGTCAGGCTGTGTGCCAATAGTGATGAGTACAGGGTATGGAAAGCATTCCACTCCCAACAATGGGCATATATTGGTTAGATCTGCAGTCTGAGAAGAAAGTCTGCACATCATATTATGAGACTTATAACAAAAGACAACATTTAGCAGCTTTGTTTTTCCAAAGGGAAGCAAGATATGCCCCCTCTGCAGACGTCCCCTCTGAAGGAGAATTCAATCATTGCATTACATCCTTTTCCTTTATTTTATTCTGTGTATATGTGTTGTTTTTGTAGTAGTTGCTTTTTCTAAAGAGAGATAAGCTTTGTCATCTTATTCACTGGAGGAAGCTGAATTCCAATACAAGCATAGGGAGGAGAAGAAAGAAATATTATGTAATTCATCATGGCCATTCCTGGCCTTTGAAAGCTAAAAGCTAATGCTGGCCAATTCAGCTATTTACAATGATTTTTTCTTTTTTTCTTTTTTCTTTTTTTGGAAAAGCTAACAATGCTCCATTTCTGTTTTTAAATGAGAGTTAACTTATTATCAGGCCACACTGTCAATTGGTGTGCATTAGCATAACTGAGTGCTGTGTTACACTACAGGCTGATGATGCTGAGCTGGGGCTCACCATTCGTATTGTATAACTGGAATCAGTATACTTGCTGAAGGAGCAGTCTTTTCATGAAACAGGTGTAACTCAAAATATCTTTTCTCCAAGCCCTGTTTGTACCAGTCTGGCTTATTGTTGCAGATTCTCACAGCTTCAAGGTTCAAGTAGTTTCCTGCCTCACAAATAGTGATGGTAAGCAATGATGAAACAGTGGAGCAGACATACTGCACGTTCTGGCTGTATTTCAGGTTGGGTTCTACTGCACTCTGCTGGTATGTAACTTCAGCAGAACTTTGTGATGGCGTAAAACCCAAAAACGCAGCCCAGTTTTTCCCTGGTGCACATCTGTGTGCTGCAAAAGCCAGAATTGTGGAAATGAATGTGTTGCAAAATGAAACCTGCACTTTCTGTTGAATTAATGCAGTTTGAACTCACAGGCTGCATTTCCTAGCAGAAGTAATCCATTTTTTTTGCCCAAGCAGGAAGTAGTGGGAAGTTTTCTTACATTCCAATAAATACACAAGAAAATCAGGCATCTTCCCCCAAGCCTTTTAAGGCAATATTTTTAGCTGTTTGACTTTTCAGCTATATTACTGATGGAAGTATAAAAGAGCAAAGGCATAGAGGTCTTGCTGTACCTATTTCTAAAACAGAAAGAGGAGAACTGTTTTTATACATTTTTATGCATTAAATTTTTTTCTTGTGCTTTTAATACAACAGAGTTATTGTACCAGTTTACTGGCAGAGTTCACAAGGAAAATGATAGTTATCACAGCCTGTGTCAGCGCTAATCACTAAAATGTATACGCCAGGCCACGGTTAGAGAAGGATGCTTCATGTATATGATTTTTAGAATTATTGCAAGATTTGCTATTTCTTACTCAAAAACTACCAATTAACAGGGAGGTACACATACAAAGGCACTATGGAATGATTGTTAGGGCAAACTTGTAATTCTACATTGCTCACGTCCATCTCCCACATTTTCTCAGCTGTGTATTCTTACTAAAATATCCCAGGCTGCAAATCTCCAAACGTTTTCACAGTCACTTGCCTGTCAGAAAGACACAAGACTAGCATGGAGTGGGTTGAAAACTAAAGGCTCTGGTCACAGCACAGCTATGGCGTTTGTCATGAGTTATTTATGTTATAATTACTCTCCTCCCCAAGGAGACAAACTCTGTTTCTGGGTCGCAATACAGTTTTACCAAACAATGCAATTTTGTTTTTCATACAAACCAGCTATTTGGAAGATGTGCCAACTGTTCATTTTGGTTTTTCCCCTCTCCTGGAAATGATAGCTCACAGTGGAACTGCACACATGCAGCTCTGCCCCACAGAGGCAAATGTACTTTCTCCAGCTACTCCAAAAATGTCATGAAACAAAAGTACAATTCTTTAGAAGAGCTAATCTGTCAAAATAGTGTTACCATTCACTGATTATTTTTTTAAACAGAAGTCTTCCATGCATATTTAAGTATCTTTTAAAAGAAAAGGAACAAAAATTAGCTTTGCCACACTTTAGATGCAAATTAAAGTTCTCTTTTTCCCCCTCTATGTTAGTATTTTGGGTTCAGTCTGGTTCTCATTCACATTCTTAGACAGCTCATCATTTACCTTAAAGGGATTCAGACAAGCTGTCATTTCTGTAGGCATGAGGAACTTGCTATTTAATTCGGCCCAGTGCTGTTCCTGCTTGGCATGCTTCTGTTCTGCATACTCGGGCAGAGCTCAGGTCTGCCTGTGCTCAGCAGTGCTCACTCCATAGGTGACCAACATCATTAGGAGAGAAATCTCTGTTCTCCATTTATTAGGCACTGTCATCTCTTAGGAACAATTTGTTCTTGCAGCACTACGAGAGCTAGCACAGTTTACGTGGACTAGAGATGCTCAGTAATGGTCATTTTAGCTTCAGATATTATTGTTTAGATATTAAAGCAGAGGGGTCTGCACCCAGAATACCTGGATTCAGGTGCAAGTATCACACACTAAATAAATATAATCTTAATCAAGTGCCTCAATTACTTTCATCTACAAAAGAAAGAACTGAGATTAAAGCAACTTCTAGTTTGCATTCCACAGTTTTAGGTGCGAGACAGGTATCTCCTGTCTTTGGAAGGATATTTTTATGTATGTTAGGGCACAGCAGTCTCCAGTGCCTGAGATTGGTGACCAAAAAGTTAATACATGCAACATTGTCCCAGTGTAGGTGAATACTGTTTGCTTAGCCTTCAAGGGGGTGTTACACATGGTCTGTGCCCTCCAGATCTGTGGTAAGCTTGGCAGAAAGGTGTCACATAGACTGAGAGTACTCAATTTACATTCATGACAGCAAGAAGAGAAAGGAACCTCAGACCAGAAGGTAAATGTAACATTCACACATTTGGTTGTACTCTCATGGACAGCCACAGCACAATGATGTGAGTTTGCCAGAGCTGTGTTAAGCTGCAGAAAGGAGAGCAGTGCTACAGCACCAGTGTCAAACTGACAGCGTGACAACTGAATACACAACCCAGATACGTTCTGTGAATATTTGATTGTTCCAGCCAAACATTTGCTTTTCCAGACAGTATTCACCTAAGTGACACTCAAACATGTGAAAAGCCCTCAAGAAACAAACTGAGGTATGCAAACCCAATTAAATCAGAATTCACCACCAATTTCTATCAGCCTCTCTCCCCAGAGAAGCATTTGTTTTATTTGCTCAGTTGTATGGAAATGTCAGTTGGTTGCCTAAACTTTTGAAGGATTGCCTACAGGTTTTTGCCATTAAAAACATACCCTTAAGATAGGGCACTCATTTTTGCATTTCTTGATAAAAGACGTCTTTTATCATACCAATAAGAGTAGTAGAGATAGAAAGGCCAATCAGTGGCAGCAAATGGTTTAAGATGGCTGTTGATGAATTCATGAAGAGGATTATATGACGTACTTGTTGGTGGTCACAAGACACTAGATCAGATAAAGCAGCAAGTCCCCTCAAGAGTAATTTTCATAAGAGGTTTTCCTTATTAAGAAAAAAAAAAAGAGAAAGGAAAAAAAAGCTTGGATGGCTCTCTGCTGTGGTGTAGGCTTGTCAGTTTAGTTCATTTTAGAGTTGAGCACATCAAGAAAGAGACAGTGGAAAAAACCCTCAAGGTACCAGGAATGCACTGACTATAATTTAAAATGCTCTAGCCCACTTTTTTTTTTAACATAACAAACAGAAGGGCCATCTGCATACCTCCAATTTTCAATATTAGCAAGGTATTTTAAAATCACTGCATTGTCTAGTTCCTTTTTTCTTAATTAACTGTTCTAAATTGTACAAAATGCTCTTGGAGCAACTTGTAGACTCTGAAGATTATTTTCTGAGGCTGTTAAACAACAACTGGTATGCATTTCCAAGAAGTTGACAAATAAGAATAAGCAAGGGAGCTGCAGGCATCATAAGACCATGGTTAGCTGTGGTAGTACCCCAATTCCCAGATTAGCACCCAGGGCGCTTAATGTTACAGTGTTAAGTAGGCTGATAGATGGTAGCGTGTGACAGAAGAGCCTAGCAGCACCTTTTGTCCTCGGGAAGCCTCAGTAAATCTGCTATCTTTTTGTTTGTTGTGGGTCTAGGAGTCTCTTCCCCATCCTACCTCACCTCTCCCTTAGTTTTCTGCTCTCTTCGTCTTTCCCGAATGCCGTGAGAAAAACCACCCACCCAGGAAAGGGAGATGCAAGGAAAGAGTTTATGACCTGGACATGGTTTACATGGTCAAAGCAGAGCAGAGACTTGAATAAAAATCTAGTTTCCTTCAGACATAGTAATTTGGGCACAGTCTACCTTGGTTTTACAGCTTTATCATAAGTGGAGTCAGGGAGATTCGGTGACGGAAACAAATTTTTGTCACTCAACCCTATCTTCATTTCTCTAGACCATACTGAACAGCAGTATCAGCAAGTAGTGTGGCACCTAACAGCCTCATTCTGGACAGAGGTGTCAGTGCTGCTACACACAGAAGGGATTTTGTTCAGCACGGGCCACTCATAACTCAAAGGGACAAGGGAAGGAGTGCAAGTTGGAGATGAAGAGCTGACTGGTTCCTGACAGCAGGCAGCAACATCGGTCCTTCTTCTTTGCCAGATTCATCGACTAGGAGGTCAGAACAGGTTACCCACCAGTGAGCTGAACCCCCTATAAAAAAAGAACATCCTACAGGCTAAAGGGCTTTCCCAGATTAACTGCTTCTCCAGTAACACAAAATTATCCACTCCTGATGTCAAGAATTGCCACTGGCAGAGAAAGTCACCATATACGGTTTTTAACTGAACAGTGAAATCCAGTAAGTTTTTCACTGTGGATGCAACTACTTGCTTGAAAATTAAATTGCTATTAAATTGCTATTTAGATTGATAAGAAGCTCTGCTGCTGCCCTACTTTGATTTTCCCATGGTTACTCCTATTTCTTTATGGAATAATACTTGGCTTCCTCAGTACCACTCATATTCTTGAGAGCTCCATTCTTTCTGAGTAAGGATCTCATTATAATGTTTCTGTTTCTTCTTTGCACCCAGGCAGCCTTTTCTCACACTTAAGAGATTATAAGCAAAGCTTTTAAAAGGTTCCCCAGCCTGGCAGGTGAAGCGATAAAACACTGAGCCAATGGCCAGGACAAATTCTTCGATGCTGGGAGATTAAACCTTCAAGTACTGAATGTGGGACTCCAGAGCTGTTTACAGATTTCAATTTCTTTAGCTTCTGTCTATGGTCTAGCCTGTTTTTTGGTAGCATCTCCAAAAGGTGTTCTGTTGTGCATACAGCTGATCTCCAGACATTCATGCCTGCAACCAGAATCAATTTCTCAAAACTATCTACTTTCCAAAAGAAGTCAGAAAGCCTTCAAAATTTAATCAAGTTCTCCACTATCATCAACTTTGTGTTTCAGAAACAAAAGCTGAGCAAAACATTAGTGGCTGCTAGCTATTCACTGCAGTATATGAGACAAGCACTTGTTCTGCAGCACTTGCATTTAAAAAAAAAAAAAAAAAAAAAAAAGCAAACTACTGTGTGGAATATCACAAAGCACAGACAAGACTTCTGTTTTTATTAGAAAGCCTAAAAAAGACACCCTTTTCAAGTGTGTTAGAAATAGAAGCCTATTTTAGAAGAGTCATGAAGTTATCGGTGCAAATTAATAGTGCCAGATGGGGGGTTAAATTACTGCCTCACAGCTGAAGTCATGAGACAGAATGAAAGTGGTAGACTATAAAAAGGGCATCACCAGAAGAGATGAGATCCCAGTGTGAGGAGGGATTTGTGAATGCCACGTTCATGGTTGTAAGCAGTTGCTCAGATGAATGGGTTTACGAGACAGACAGAAAGGAAAATAAGTCCCAGTCATTCTGAAGATTGCGTCTCGTGGTTTACTGCTTTGCTCAAGACAAGCAGCCCAGCAGCACAAGCTACAATTAAATGTTATGGAGCTTTGTCTCCTGGGCTGGCTCACAGTCACCAGGACAGAGGAATTGAATAAATGTGCAGCAGGGCTGGTACCTACTGAGGCTGCTGCTAGGTCAACAGGGATCTTCATCAGAAAAATTCCTCTGAAAATTCATCAGAAAAATACCAGATTTAAGGTCTTTGTTACAGAAAAATGACAGTTCTTACATTAAGAAAACAACTCTCTATTAGTTGCGTTTCTCATAACATTTCAGTTTCATTTCACTTGGGTAGGAAGAACATTTCTTCATATTGCATCCCCACTTTCAGCAGGTGAAGTGAAAGAACAAGGAGAGAAAGAATGTTTTTACTATGAATAGGGCAAGACAACAGTGAAGAAGGATTACGGAAAGGTGCTCCAATACAGAGTCCTCAACACAGAAAGGACATTCCAAAAAACAAGTAAGCGCATTTCTGCAGTCATTTAGATGAGCATTTGGAATGGGAGTGTCCTGATGCACAAAGACCTACAGGAATCGGCCAGAAACACCAGTGCAGAATGCTAGCAACTGGATGGCTGAGAATCTGCCATGGGCAGGTCCTATTGGCCAGAAATAGTTCTTTGCTGACAGACTGTGCCTGTAACAAGACATCCTGCTCAGCTGAAAGAACCAGAACAACAGGGGCAAGAAAAGGAAATTGTTTCCGAGGAAGGACACTTCCCATTTCAACTGAGCATTTATTCCCAGTGGCTTAGTTCAGTACAGCAAGACTGAACCACATGGAAATCCTGATAACAACTGACTTAAGAACACACTTTAAGTGAAAAAGGAAGGTCTTTCTGGCAGTAATTAAGCAATTTTTAAATCTCTGGACACAGTAACAAAGGGGCCTACTCAAAAAGCCAGCATCTTAAGTGCAAATGTATTAATAATGCATAGCTGCATCATGCAGAAGACATTCTGCAGAGCTGCTCCTCCTTTCCAAGACAAGAGTAGCATGAACTGAAGCACACAGTGAAGGGTGGAGGTTCAGAAAGCACTGAACACAATGTGCCCTAAGGAAACAGGGATTGTGTTTGTTGTCTTCTCCATGCCACTATATACAACCCCTGCCTAAATCTCTGGGTTTATAATAATATAATTCATTGACTGAGAAGCCAGGCAGAAAGCTACATACACACAAGCATGTGGTGAATTATACAAGGCAGGAAAGCAGCCTATTCTCATCTAGTTGAGCTCACTAGGAATTCTGCTATGAATCACTGTGTGCCTAAAGGAGAACTTGGCCATGTCCTCTCTTCAAAATGGCAGAGCAGAACTGACTCACCTCTACTGATTCAGTTCTTTCAGTCCAAAGCAGGAGCAAAGCTGAGAAAAATATCCCATCAGTACCTCAGTAGTCACAAAGCTGAGATTCTTTTAAGGCACAATATGGTTGTAGAAGCAAGAGAACAATTTGCAGCAAATCAATTATACAGTGAAACCTTTCTGAATTCTGGGATTGTTCACCACAAATTGTGATTTTTCTTTACTTTCTCCTCAACTGACTTGCAGAATCATTTCTGAGAAAATCTTTTCTAGTTCTTCAGACTTCTCACTGCACGCACGTGAACCCTCCCCTTCCCCTTCTCCCCCCGACCCAACCTTGGTCTGTGTTTCTTCAATTTCACGCACAGAGTACAGAGGGTTTACTGCTCCCTTACTGAGTGTACAATGGCTACAGATATGGCTAGAGTGAAAACTTGCATTTAGATCCAGAATTTGCTCTCTGCGAATATTCTTAATGAAATATTTTTATTTTTTTATTTTTTTTAATGGTGCTTTGGCAAGCATTGCTTCCAGTAATTTCATCCAGAGGATTTTTGGTAGGAGTCCTAAAAGCGGTATGTGAAACAATGTTATTTTAAGGCATCAGGAGGATGCTATTAAAAATGCAGGACTGCAGTTGTAGGTATGTTGGTCACATTTTCTCAGTTGAGCTGTGATGCTCATCTATGCAGAAATAGCAACCGTCACCAGAAGCAGTCACAAGAGATGCAGCCCCTAGAGAATCACACTGAGCAAAGAATATCCAGGACAGTGATACAGCTTGTCTGGAGTGCAACTTCCCTCATAGAATCTTTAACATGGCTAAAAGACCTCCTAAAGAAAGATGACAGGCAATTCAGGTCTGCCATGAGTAAAAAGGCAACAAATGGCAATTGCAGGAAGGCTAATGTAGTATGATACAGTTATATGACAAATTTGAAGTTCCTGTTGATGCTGATACAAGACCATTCAATCTGAATTTTAGAAAATTCACACTTTCTCTGCTGCTGTATGTCATAATATGGGGAAGAACTATGAAACTGGCTTTGAACCAGTGAAATTCAAAAAGTTTTTGTTGCCTGGTTGACAATCTCATTTTCACAAACTCCTGTCCCATAGTTGCAAATGGGACATAGCACACAGAAGCACGAGACTAAAGTCTACTTCTCAAGCAAGGGGTGAACTGCATTGGCCTCAGATAGAGACTTGGGATCCACTATTTAAAATTTCTTAAAAGAATTGCCAGGACCTATCTCCCTTCAAAGGAAGAGAAGATGTATGCATGTGGGATTCTGATGGTCAGTAGCTATCTGGCATTCTTTGAGAAAATTAAACACACTGCAGGGCTGCCAAATACAGGTGGACCAAAGGGAAATGTCCACATGTAACTGCAGATGTCATAGGAAATTAAGCCATTCACTTGTGTTTGTGATTCAAGAAGTTCTATTTCTAGGTCAGATGACAGTTTAGTTGGCCATTATTGCAAACATCTCTGACTGCTCTTGAAGTTTTCTGCCTAGAACTCACAAAAAAGCAAAAGACAAGCACCATTTTTCTGGAAAGCACACTGTAAAACTTTGTGAAGAATTAACTTTGTAAAGGTTAACAGCGAGATAATGGAGTAAGCCATGAAAGGATGAGATTCTCTAGTACTCAAAAAAAGATGAATTGAAGAAAAGAGTTGCAACATTTCTTGTCTCTGTAAAAAGGAATACTGGAAGTTTTGCATATGTAAAAAAAAAAGTAAGCATTTCTTCTGCTAGATACAGTTATCATCGTTTGTGATTAATTAGATTTTTGAGTAAATTATCAGTCAGATTTACTCATCTGTACTGTTGCTGTATCCTACTGCATTATATCTTGGTAGAAGTGTTGTATGTAAGCCACTGACAGATGAGCAAATACAGTGCAGAAAAATCATTTGCTTAACAAATCAGACCAGCAAAGAATATAGAAATATTCTTTAATCAGTGCTATTGAAATTAATTTGTTCCAGAATTCATTTACCTCACTCTGTACGTGTCTCCACTACTATTTAAACTAGTTGATATTTCTGAAATGGGGATATATCAATTATATATTAAAATTTGAACACTTAGAATGTGAAATGTTGGGGAAAAACGTTCAGGATTTTTAACCATTTTCTACCTATTCTAATACCAAAGAGAACAATATTCTGTCCAGAGGTAATATTATCTTCTGCATTTATTTTAATAGCTAGTTAGCAACCATGGTTGCAGAAAGTCTTATAAAGTAGTGAGTTCCCTGGGCACTAAAAATGCACATTTGCTTTGCCAGCAGATAGAAAGGGAACCATTTCTGTTAAAGTTTCAAAAAGGTTAAGAATAATTTTTTAGAAAAAAATACTTGTGCTTTATTTCATTTCTGCAAAAATATGTAAGAAACTAAGAATATGGTTATGTAAGAAATTAGGTAGGAAATTAAGTTTATGTGAGAAACTAAGAATTTTAATCTTTGTGGTAAGATTTTTGATCATTATTCAATGAGTTTATAAAGTCATTACACTGCATACTTCTACATAAATTGATGTTTTTTTCCATATTTTTGCTTACTTATGTCTACTTATGTGTCTGGCATGAATCTAGTTTAACTCCTGCCAAAAGGCTATACTGATGAATGACATTGGTACTGCTGTTTAGTCCAAACCCCCTGAAGTATTTACAGAATCACAGAATCACAGAACGGCCAGGGTTGGAAGGGACCTCGAGGATCATGAATCTCCAACCCCCCTGCCACATGCAGGGCCACCAACCTCCCCATTTAGTACTAGACCAGGCTGCCCAGGGCCCCATCCAATCTGGCCTTGAACACCTCCAGGGACGGGGCATCCACAACCTCTCTGGGCAGCCTGCTCCAGCACCTCACCACTCTCTCTGTAAAGAATTTCCCCCTGACATACAACCAAAATCTTTCCTCCCTCAACTTAAAACCATTTCCCCTTGTCCTGCAGTTATCAACCCTTTCATAAAGTTGATTCCCCTCCTGTTTGTAGGCTCCCTTTAGGTATTTAGACTGCTTATAGACTGCAAAGCAAAGAAATACTGATAAACAATTAGATCTGGAAAGAGAAGATGACAAAGTTTTGTTGCTTGCACACTGAAGATGTTTAAGAAGTTTTTCTACTCTCATAATTCTGGTGATAGAAGCGTAGTCGAAGTAGGAAAGGTTTACATCTCATTTTTGGGTGATATCAAGCAGATGAAAACTGATTGGAATTCCTATGGCTAAGCCATTTCCAGAGACAATGTATTAGATGTTCGGGATAAGACAGAAGCTGTGCTTGGTAGCCTCTAGTACACTAATATACATCTCCTGTCTCTTCTAGAAATAACATAAAGCATAAAGATGTATGGCCTTGGACATTTTATAGGCTGAAATAGTGAGTGCTGTGTCACATTTCAAAAGGAACATAATTTCTTAAAAACAACAACAACAACAAACAGCTGGAGAAATCTTACTTAAATGCTGATGGTCCTACTGAATTATTTGTTTTATTTGTATCATTGTATACATTTGTAACTGATCTCTCACGGTGCCTTCTGGGAGCCTGTTCAGATCATAGGCTCACAGAGGAGAGAAGCACCCACCACAGAGGCTGCGAAAGGATCCACTAAGGGTTTGGAGCAATGTGTTACTCATGGAATACTTCCAAGATGTTTGCAGAGAGATGATTTTGGGAATGTCTGAAAGGCTCATATTTCATGATCTTCTGTCCAGTTTTTGAATAGACTGTAGTGAGAAATTTCTTCCTTATTTCAGGAGTGGACGTCTACTGAGGGTCAAAGGGCAGGTTTCTTTTTTTTCTTTCTTCAGTCTCTTCAAGAAATAGTTCATGCCATGAATTTCCACAGATTTGCCCACAGACCTTTAACTGTTTAACACTGTTCCTCAGGTTATTGTCTTTATGTCTGGAATAGCTAAGGCAATAAATCCTAGTCATCAGACCTATACTCCAAGGTAGTGGGGAGAGGAGAGAACATACTTAATGACTCATTGCTTTTCCTTAAAGTGGATAGAAGTGACACAATGCTGCTTTGGGATTTGGCTCTGGATTTGATAAGTTCTTGAGCAGGGACCCCTGAGGGTCTATTAATAATTCCCTGTGCTGGCTCAGGGGGCAGACTGTCTTGACAGGTCATCTTCACATCTTACCATTAATACAGTTTCTAACCAAGGTCAACTGCTAATCAGCAGTGGAATGAAGGAGCCTTCTCAACAGTTCAAATGCAGCACACGCATTACCTAGTCAAGTTTCATTGGCTCAATGACATTAATTTGCTCCTGACCTAGTGCTCCCAGCTCCACAGTTCCATATGTTTATTAATTCTAGGAATAAGCCTTCATTTGAATTTTGTTGTTACATTTGGATACAATAAAGTGAAGATACACGGTTTCTACTCAGTTTGCCATATCTGTGCTAAAAAACAGAGTGTTTGCTATGCTTGTGGTATTTATGAGCTTGTATTAGTGCTTAAGGCCTATTGAAATGTCCTGGAAATACAACAGCTTTTTTAAGCTTTGGCGGAGTATTTTAACTCTTGTTCCTGTCTTAAGTCAGAGGAGGTTTGAAGCAGGAGAGCTTGCCAAAGACTAGGATTCCAAGTGCATAATGAAAAATTTCCCTAACCCACCTAAAATAACCAGGAAAAAATTCCCTAGTGGATGATCTTACTCCTGGAAATAATCAACTTCTAGCCAAGGGCAGATGGGTTGGTCTATTTTTTTCCATCTCAGATGATTTTATGCATTCCTCAGAAGAAGAGCTAGGATGGAGACAGGTGACTGGACTGGGAAGATTCATACTGTGATGCAGCACAGAAATGCCTCATTTCAGTAGCAGGGTGCCCTCTTTTACCAAAGGGGGAAACTACTTGATACTGTTGAACAAGAAAATCTCTGCTTTCAAATAATGTTTATTAAATATGAATAAATATTGACAGTTTTCATTATGAATAAATATCTATAGTTAGACAAGGTAGTCAATATGGGCTCTGAAGAGAGATAAAGATCTATATCTATATCTATATATAAAGAGATAAAATATGCTACCACTGGGTTTATAAGAAATACTTTGCTGCTTCAGCAGAAGTAAGATTACCTCCTCTGAGTAAAGGTCTGCAGGAGTTTCTTTTTCAGCTTAGTTTGACAGGGAAGGATCTTATACATAAGTCACACCAAAAGTAATGCCGTCTATTTAATTTTGATGTAAACAACTACAGATACAAGATCACAATAACGCTATTTCATAGAAGAAATTCTCAGCTACAAAGCACTATTTTCCAGCACAGTCACCACCATTAGCTATGCATTTTCACCAGTGATGAACAAGAGCCTGCATGCTGTGTTCATAAAAATCCACACCAGCGGAGGTGATCCTCTGTTGCTGTTACCACTGCTGAAATGCACCACCCATCACCTCACTGTGCTCACATCCACTGTTTGGTCTCCATAAACGTTCAAAAAGCATAGAAGAATGTCAGTGGATGCAATTTTTTATGCATGGAGAAATTCAGTTCCATACTTTGCTTCATACACGCTTCCATGTCAGATGCCATTGTGTCAGACTGCCTCTCCACTGCTATCTGTCATATAGCAACAAAATGTAACAGTGGAAAGGTTCAACTTCCACCTCCATACCACCAACATTTGTCTCTGATATCATGAACTAACAGAATAAAATAGAAGACATTACTTTTGGAGCAGCCCGTTTATTTTTTCATTACAATGGGAGTGTCGTGCTCCAGCCTCTTAAGCCAAGTCCTCCGAAGAGATCTGCTGATTTTAAAAGCTTCCCTCAATGATCGCAGAGATGGTTCAGTACACTCAGCCCAAGGCAGTTCTCTGCTTTCCAGATGAGAAGAAAAAGTGGACTACAGTGCTTCCTCACAAACTGTCTTTGCTTTCTTAAATACAGAACTCATCTAAAATTAATTATGCACATTTGCCAGCATTAGCCACAGCTACGGCTGTTTCCATACGTCAGGACAAGGTTTTAAGTCAGGGCCTCCATCTTTGAGGTGCCTAAAACTCTGAGACTGAAGCTAAGCCTGCTTCACAGACTGCTGCCAGATGTCTGTGGGGCATCAATGACAGTTTGTGTTCATCTAGGGCCTGCCTGAAGTTTCTGACAGTGATTATCCTCCACGTCTAATGAAACCTAAGAATGTAATTAGTCTTTTTTGTGATTCTGCTCTCCTACGTTATTTAACCTTGATTTTAGGCAGCTTCATGACAAGGAATGGAAGGTGTAGGGAAAAGAGAAGAACATAAACAATTTGTCAGTCTGTCATCGTGCCTCTCTGCATCTGGGGTTTGAACAGAGGCAGGGCAGAGCACTAACAGCTGCATGTTGCCCAAGCAGATGCATACCACAGAACGCGGACCCTCTCCCTTCCCACTGCCTCTGTGCCCTGCGCCCTGGAGACAGGCGCCAGGGGCTGTCAGTTCCTGCAGGGCTCCAGCACTGGATCCTGCAGCAGCCTGCACAGACTGCGGCAGCCGAGAGCAAATCCCCAAGGCAGAGGGCTTCATTGCATCAAATATTAAGATGGATACTGCGGTATGCCCTCCCTGCTTTACTTCTGCCTGTGTTTAATGCAAAGCAAAGCTCCTTCTCAGATTCCCCGCTGCAATCGTAGAATTTTAGAATCATAAAAGGCTTGGGTTGGAAGGGACCTCAAGGATCATCATCTTCCCACCTACCTGCCGTAGGCAGGGTTGCCAGCCTCTAGATCACGTACTAAATCAGATTGCGCAGGGACCCATCCAACCTGACCTTAAACACCTCCAAGGACAGAGCATCCACAGCCTCTCTGGGCAAGCTGTTCCAGCACCTCAGCACTCTTTCAGTAAAAACTTCCCCCTGACATCTAACGTTAATCTCCTCTCCATTAGTTTAAAACCATCCCCCCTTGTCCTGTCACCATCTACACTCGTAAAAAGTTGATTTCCATCATGTTTGTAAACTCCCTTTAAATACTGGAAAACTGCAATGAAATCTCCCTGCTGTCTTCTCTTCTTCAGGCTGAACAAGCCTAGTTCAAGCCTGTCTTCACAGGAGAGGTTCTTCAGCCCTTTGATCATCTTCATGGCCCTCCTCTGGATTCTCTCCAAAAGCTCCACATCTTTCCTGTGTTGGGGGCCCCAGATTTGGACACAGATGGGGCCTCACGAGGACAGAGTAAAGGGGGACAATCACCTCCCTTGCCCTGTTGGCTATTCTTCTTCTGACGAAACCCAGGACACCATTGGCCTTCCAGGCTGCAAGTGCACACTGCTGGCCCACATTAAGTTTTTCATCAACCAGGGCCACCAAGTCCTTCTCAGCATGGCTACTCTCAAGGAATTCTTCTCCCAGTTTGTATACATACCTGGGGTAACCTCAAACCAAATGAAAAACGTTGCACTTTATTTAACCTAATGAGGTTCACAAGGGCCCACCTTTTGAGTTTATCAACGTCCCTCTGGATGGCAGCCCTTCCTTCTGCTGTATCAACCGCACCACTCAGCGTGGTGTCATCAGCACACCTGCTGAAGGTGCGCTCAATCCCATCACTTATGACAATGATAAAGATGTTGAATAGTACTGGTGCCGAGACAGACTGCTGGTGGACACTTACAGTTACTTGCCTCCACCTGGACATAGAGCCATTGACCACAACACTCTAGCTGTGACGTTCCAATCAATTGCCTATCCACCAAACAGTCCACTCTTCAAATCCACGTATCTCCAATTTAGAGATAAGGATGTAGTGCAGGACCATGCCAAAGGCCTTGCAGAAGTCCATGTAGCTGACATCAGTTGCCTATCTTGGTAGCAGCACTTGCAGAGAGGATTTGTGTGTCTGGAGGCGCTTGGAGGTCCAGGAGGGGGAATGGCGTTCAGCTGCTGGTGGGACTGTCTGGAAGCAGAGGAGCCCAGCAGGCAGCTTTGAAACTAGCTGTGATTGCAAGAGCAAGTTTGGTCAAGCCAGACTGCAATGGCTTCCAGCAGAACTCCTGGGCTCTTCAGAGTGAACCTTTGCATGGTCTGTGTTCATCTCTCAGCCTGGTACAGCAGTTCGCAACAAAGGAGGGTCAAGAAATCCAGCAAACACCCCATGATTAATCAATATGTGAGCCTGAATGAGCAGTTAGGTGCTGTAGAGAGTGTGAAGGTTGATGGAGGTTTTGCAGTACATCCCTCTGAGGAGGAGGGTGCTCCTTGTTCTTGGGCAGCCATCCAGATCCAAAGTTGTAATAAACTCCCCAAATAGATTATTTTTCTTTAAAAATAGAGCATACCCCTCCCACAAGCTCCTTAAATAAATCTCCTGCCCCTGTTCCCTTGTGCTCAAGGTCACCTGGAAGTGCAGCTCTTTCACTAGCTGTAGGCAGTTCATCACATGAGGAGGAGGACAAAGAGCCTGAGGGCTGTGACCACAGCCATGCTGGCTGTCCTTGCCAATCGCACAGCTTATCTGGGCTAAGCCTAGGGCGTGTCAGACAGGACTTGGCCATCAGTCAGTGGGCTCCATGCTTACAGAGGCTGAAACACAAAGTTGTCTTAAGGCATTCATTGTTTTAAGTGACATAAATAGTCTTTTTCTTTTTTTCCCCTCAACAATGGATTTTTTTTTTTTCTCACTTGCTTGAACAAAGGACTTTCAGCTTACCAGATGGGTCCAGGCTCACTGTCCTTGAGATGTGTTTGTTAGATGTATTTTCAAAGCTTAAGAGCTGTGGTCTTCAATATACCCGTGGGGTAAGTGTGCAGGCAGCAGCTGCACTACACCATCTCTTACATTACATGGATTTTCTGCTGTATATGCCATTGGTGTTTCACAAAGGAAGGAATTATCTCCCTCTTCATATTCACTTATTAGGTGTCTGCCCTATGAAAGAACTGAGCAAAGTTGCTTTCAAAAAACTGAATTCTGTACCTAACATGAAATTGTTCCCACCTTGTTACTAGGTCCAGGAAGAGGACTCACTGATTCTTCATCCAGGAACTTACATTAAATAAAACACATGAGAAAACAGTGACTGTTTTAGATTTAAGTTGGATTGTGTTCAAGTGAAGTTCATGCCCCATCCTGCTGCCTTAACTCACAGGCATGGTATCTATAAATACACAGTAATGAGGTCAGTATTCCTAATTGGAACTTCTTTTACCAAAGAATGATTTCATTAGCAAGCATTGTTCTTGTCTTCAAAATATTTCTCTCTCTCAAAATCCTCAAACATGTATTGGCAGAAGGATTTTTGACTGATACTGAAAGACCAGAGCATTTCTACCAAAATCCAAAAAAATAGTTCTTTTTGAGTGGGTCTCAAATGAGAGACACACACTATACCCTCTCCAGCTCCATCAAAACACAAGCGCACTTGTGATGCCTTGCATTGAATGATGGCCACTTAAAATTCCAAATGCACCTTGCGGGGTAGAGTTTCCTTGTTTTACAACATCAGATCTCACAGACTTCACAGTGTACCAGTTCCTAACTTCTCACTTGGAAATGTAGACAGAAGTCACCTACTGCTGCTGTCTGTGCCTTTTGGGAGGATGCTTGTTGCCATTCCTCTTGTTTAGGCATTTCCTCTGTGTCACTGACTGTGCTGGGCCAGATGTGCTCAGTGTTAGAAATTGTACACCCCCAGCTCAGTCTTATCTTAGTCTTTGCCCTGCGGTTCTTGTCATGCTGCAGCTCTGTAAGCAATGGCGCCTCTTGCTCCCAGGCTGCTGGGGACTGAATCGGAGTGAGTCATCTCTGCAATGCTTGGGAGGAAGCACTGCTGATAGTCGTCTGTCCTTGGGAAGAGCTCTGTTCTCATTTAGTGCTGGGAAAGCAGGCTGTCTCAACCCAAAATTTGGCTAGATTTCTGCTCAGGTGAATGAGTGCAGGTGTGTTTAAATAAATATGAATTTTAAGAAGGTAGGGTCTAGAAGGCAAATCCCATGTTTCTGATTTAAAACAAGTTATATTCTCATGTTTAGAAAAATCAGATCAGCTATTACTATTCTTTGGTTGCAAGGAGTATTTTATTCCTTCATTTTGGTATGTCTATTTAAAAACTTCAGGACAAAATTCACCTCACAGAGCTGCCAGTGGTGGCAGAAAAAGGTTTAGGGATTTAAACGAAAAAGAACTGGAATTTTCATTGACAGGATACGAAACAAAATCCCTCTGCATTCAGTGGTGCCACACACACCCTGCTCCCCAGCTTGAAATCTAGAGCTGTAGGATTTTGACAGTGAGACTGGGGGAGTATCCAACCATAATTCAAGGAGAATCCTCTATTTGCTGAATTCTACGACTTGCTTATGACTAGACTGTGATTGCTTTCAAAGGCCAACTACTATTTTTTTTTCTGAGTTTATTTTTGCTGTTGCTATTGCTGTTGCTACATTGGAACAGGTTGCCCAGGGAGGCTGCCGATGCTCCCTCTCTGAAGGTATTTGAGGCCAGGCTGGATGGGGCTGTGAGCAACCTGGTCTAGTGGAAGCTGTCTCTGCCTATAGTAGGGGAACTGGAACTAGATGATCTTAATGGTCCCTTCCAACCCAAATCATTCTGTGATTCTATGATTTTCTTGACTTCATGTGAACTGCTCTCTGCCAAGCTCACTGCTGTAGTTCATCATCTGTCAGCTGAGAGAGTGGGTTAGTTTTGTTTCAGCAAATGCCATAGCCAAAGAAACCACTTGGCTATGTGTGTGTACACCTTCTCATGGGATCCTCACCTTATGTAGTTGCAGGTGTGTTTTCATGCCTTAAATGAATGTAAGGCAGTCTGGTTTTCTTTTCTTCATTTTTTAAAAAACTATTTTTTCCCAGTAAAAGCACTTCTCTGCTACAATAGTGAATGTGCTTGGGTCCCTCTTCCTGTCAGCAGTCGCTGCACCTGCATATCTCAGAGGAGATCTATACTTCGAATATAAAAAGTTTCAATGGGAATCTTCATAGAAAGGGAGGCTTCCCAGCAGCCAGGCTGCTGGGGCCAAGGATCAGTCAATGGTCATTTATTTTATTTACATGATCACATTTAATCCTGTGATTTATTGCTTAGCAGAGCCCGGTAAATCTCATGCAACTCCTTAGGACTCACCCAGCTCACGCCTTTCCCAGGCCCTTCCCCTTCAGATTATACCACTGCTTGCTTCAATACATCCACCTCCCTTAATGAGAAAATGAACTGAAGCAGAGGAAAGGGGGTGTTTTTGCAAAACATTCTTAATCTTTGACCTTTGAGGGCCATCATGAGTATGCTTAATAAATTCAACAAATAAGGATGCAACCTTCCCACAAAGAACTAGAAAACTTTCTATTTCCAGACACAGACTGAAAAGGTTAAAAACCAAAACAGGCCATTTTACATGCCCTTGCAGGCCTTAATTCTTTTGCAAACACGTGCAAACTGAACAAAAAGAACTAGCTAAACAAAAATCCCCATGCAGAGAGGAAGATTTTGATCCTCTGTTAAAACAGTTTGAGCGGAAAGGATTTTGCAGCCTCTCTGTTAATCTGGAGATCACGTGGCTGAAAGCGATGCCCTTGAGGCACAATCTAGCCTGTTGTGGAGTTGATTGGTCAACAAAAAAAGAAAGGAGAAAAAAAAGAATAGAAGTTGTGCTCCCGTATTAGTACAGCTAAATCCTCGCCTGTGAGTCTGGGTAATCTTCAGAGCACTGAAAGAGTGTGCTGGATTTTTTTATCAGCCTGCAACGGCTGAAATGGACTTCAGACAAAGAAAGGTTTCTAAATCAGCCCTTTGAGCCTGTAATAAATAATGAATTCTCATACCCTGCATCAGGGAAAGCCAATGTGCGCTCTTGGCCTCTTTGGATTTGTAATACTGATTCCTGGGAAAAAAGCAGCAGCTAGGAATTAGTCGTAGGTGTGAATCAGAAAGCAGCAGAGGCCTTTGAAAATGAGTGAATAAGTTTTGCATATCCGTGGGGGGCTATTATGCATTCCTGTGGCTAATATAATTTGTTGCGTAGCCTAGAAATGTCAGATGCTTTCAACATTTGACTTGTGCAGTTGTAAGGGCATTGTACACATTTTAAACAGTCATTCCCAATTTATTATTCTTAGTATAAAGATTCGCCAGCAATGCATGGTGCACATGATACTAAAATCTTCCTATTTAATCTCTCACTCATGTCCAGTGAAAGGAACAGAAGCTTCTCTCCCTTGTCTGAATGGCATCTGAAAAACCACTGGCTTTTGGGAAGGTCTAGCTTTGTCAAGGCTCCAGCTTTACTTAAGGAAGATGAGCTGTTTAATGACAGCAGAATTTTTAGCCTTTGTGAAGCCTTGATGTTACAAAAAATAAATCTGTAAAAGGTTCGTAGGTTCAAAAGTGGGTTCTCAAGCCTATTTACCACATAAACTGCTTTTAAAAAAGATACTGTGCTGTGTCTTTATGTTGTGCTTGCTGCATATTACATATTCATGTGTTTATCTATTTATCATCTATATGTAATCAAAGAATGTGAGCAGTTAAAACCTAGATAGAGTCCTTTCTTTTTATAATGTGTCTGTGGCTATAGCAACTACTATTTCTTTCTTGAAGCAGAGTAGCTTGTCAGAGTTGCTGAACTTTCTTCAGCTTTAGCTGAAGCCTTTCACAGTTTAGGGCCCAGTGGAGACTACTATACAAAGCTGAGGAGAACAGACCTGGGATTAGGGCTGTGCTGCTCTGGATGTGCAAGAAAGTGAATACTGAGCCAAGAGCACAGCTGTTTGTCTGCAAAGCATAGCTGTTCAGACTATCCTGGAAAAGACCAGTCCCCCATTTTTTTTTTTTCCCATTATTACAGCTCTATTGCCCTAGAGAAAATCCACAGGAAATACTGAAGAATCATAGAATCATAGAATCATTTGAGCTGAAAGGGACCTTTAAAGATCATTTAGTCCAACTCCCCTGCAGTGAACATGGACATCTACAGCTCAATCAGGTTGCCCATAGCCTGGTCCAGCCTGACCTTGAATGTCTCCAAGGATGAGGCATCCACATCTCCCTGGACGGCCTGTACCAGTGCCTCACCACCCTCACTGTAAAAACCTTTTCTCTTATATCCAATCTAAATCTCTCTTCTTTTAGTTTGAATCCACTTCCCCCTGACCTATCACAGCAGACCCTGCTAAAGAGTCTTATAGGCTTCCTTTAGATACTGAAAAGGCACTATCAGGTCTCGCTTCTCTTCTCCAGGCTGAACAGCCCCCGTTCTCTCAGCCTGTTCTCATGGGAGAGGTGTTCCATCCCTTGAGTCATCTTTGTGGCCCTCCTCTGGATGTGATCCAACAGGCATATGTTTCTCCTGTACTGAAGATTCCATATCTGGATGCAGTACATCAGGTGAGGTATTCAGAAGACATTTTTTGGACAGCGGTTTCTTTGTCTCAGGCCTAGCATTTCTTGTACCTTTTCTATTTCACTTACAATACTGCATTTCCACAAAACAATCCCCCCTCTACAAATGGCCACAAGCCTCAGGGAAAGAACTCAAGTTGGTGAACTCCCAACCTTCTTGCAACCTGCTTCAAATGTTGTGTGCTATAACAAACAGAAGGATGGCTGGACAGATGAATTGATAGATGGACAATGAAATCATATCGTTAAAGCTGAGGCACTGTCTCTTCATTTGAAGAAGAAGAGCACATAAATAATCAGCTATAACCAAGAGACACAAACACAATGTGATTTTTTATTCACCATCTTCCTTGAATCCATCATAGCTTTAAAAAGTCCCCATTCTTCAGTTAAACATCTCAGATAACATCATCAGTCCAGTTTCGTAATGCTTATATTTTGTCAGTGCTGATTTGACTCTGGCGACTTAGTCAAAGAAGATTTAGTCTTTCTGCTAAAAATATATCAGGTCTTCAGTTGAAATGTGGCCATGCATATACCATCAGAGAGAAATGAAGAGAAAGGATGAATATTATAAATACAATGAATTGCTTTATTTACCACAAGTATATGTCTATAGGGGAAAGCTGTCTATTTACTTTCCTAATACTCTCAATATCATAACTCATAGAAATATATTTCCCTATTGGAACGCTTATATGTACCAAGAGTTGTATTAGTAGTCATTCATTTCTATCATGATCACATCTGCATAGGCTGAAGTCTACACTACCAGCTCTTGCTAGAAGAAGCTACTGTTTGGCACTGTGTCTGCACCTCAGTCCCCAGGCAAGCACACTGGAAGCCAGTGAAACCTATCCAGAGAAGCCACAACAGTGAAGTGCATGTATGCTTCATTGGCAAAGCAGTGTTGCACTTACAAAACCTCAATGGTGCTATGAGGTAAAAAAAGAGTATAAGCTAAGATTGAATGTTGAGGAGGAGTGAAGGGCTTCTGCAGTATTCAATTCAAATAGCACACTGTTCTCAAGTTCTGTTCAGCATATGATAAGGAAGTCCTTAATGGTGGTATAAGAGAGCTCAGGGTGGGGGGTGTGAACCCTGGACTGCAAAGCAGTCCTGCAAATACAAGCCACACAGAAATAAATGAAACGTCGTGTACCTGAGTCTGCTGACAGTCTGTAACAAACACTGTCAGGGGAAAAGCCTTATTCCTGTCTGTCGCCTTGAAATCAAAATTACAACAGCACTGGTGCTGTTAACTATTTCACTGCCAATCTCTTTAACAGAATTACTGGGCTATGTATCTTTTTTCACATAATTTCTTTCTATACTTTCCCAGCTACCAAAATCACCACCCATTCCATGCTAAGCTTGAAAAAACCACTGGTTTCATTCACAGCTTGTCTCTTGAAGCCCTAAAAGCATCAGGGCTTGTAAAGAAGGGATAGCATCAAATTAATAATATTTTAACATACTAATTAAGAATTCTATAACTGCTTTAATGATGGAGTTATTCGCTATTCCATTAAATTAATTTATAAAATCACTTCTTAATTAAATAAATTACTGCAAGATTTTCCTCTGTCTTACAGACTTTCACAAAACACACAAAATACAGCATTGCTACTTCTTGACAGAGGCCAATGCAAATGCACTCTCCTGCTGTAATACTCATTGGCTTCCTTTCTATCATCCATTTAGCCTAAAATTTCTTTCTTCAGTTGTCTGTCTGCTTTCAAGGATCATTATAAGAAACATGAAGATGATCTCTACTGTCTTGCATTTACTACCATTGATTTGTTCAACTTGCTTTCTCCACTGGCACAGAGTCTGTGCCTCTTCATTTATGAAGATACGGAAGGAGGCTCTTCACCCTCAAACACAAACACACAGCAGCCAGTTGTTTGCCTTCATGCTGATATGTAAGACATGCCCACTGGCAGGACTGAGTGCAAAAGAACGAGCAGATAGGACTGAGCTAGGGTAATTTTCTCATGCTGCATCACGAATTAAATAGATGAAATGCTCCTGACTCACAAACACTAACTGCAGCACTGGGGAGTAGTTAATAGGCACAGACACCGTTCATCTTCTGTATTACCATGACTTTATAAGGTTGAATCAGATTGCTCTGGCCTCTGTGGGCGACATGAGCAAACTGGCTGTTTCTCACTGCCCATCACCAGCCCACACTATGACCAACCCCTTTCCTTGAGCCCAGTGAAAGCAGGTGTTTCATACCACCTGCCAAACCTCAGCACTTAGCAGTCATGTTCTGTAAACAGCTCTTAAAATAGTGAGGAAAAGAAGCAATAACACTTCAGTGCACATAGGCGCTACACCTTTGGTGCTACAAGATGACAGTGGATGCCAGACCTGCTTGCTGGCTTCCCCACCACTGCCCAGGTTTGATTCCGACCTTTGCAACAGAAGATCATTTTGGTTTGAGATGTTCAGCAGAGGTGATAATTAACTTAAACCAGGAGATGTGGGAGAGGCCTGGATGTGTTCAAAGAGGGAAAGGGCTGGACTGGGAGTTCTACGTGCTCTTGAGAAGACTGTGAGAAAACAGCATCTTTTGTTCCAAACACCCAGAAAAAAATATGCAACAAGCCTTGTGGGAACTCCCCTTACACTCCTCAGGAAAATACACCACAGAATTATTCTACTTCATACTGTCTCTTAAATCTTTCAATAAACATCTTGCAATAATTCAATTCTATAAATTTATATATATTCCACCTATCTGTCCATCTATCTATCTACCTACCCACCCTACTTTTGTAACTGACATTTAAGAGAAACAAAAGGGCACAGGTAAAGTCTCAAGAAAATCTGTCTTTAAAGCATTTAAAACTCCAAACACTCAATTTTTATGCTTTCACAGAAACCCACATGCATACTGTTCACCCTCCGTATGATTTACCAGTATGCTGCCAGCTGGTAGCCCCACCTGCAAGCCTGACCCTGGTCATGGCAGCGGTGAAACTACCTCCAACCTGAAACGGGGCATGACTTGTCACTCCTAGCTTCTAAAATTGGCCATTAATCAGATTTAGTAGCTTAGGAGCAGCATAAAGAAACCCAGGTTGCACTGTAATCAAAGAGAGGAGAAACTGGCTGCTTGCCATTGCTGCAGTATTGGAGAGTATTTTGAGAAGCACCTGAACAAATTTAGGGTATGAATTGCACTGAGAATTGTGACACAGTTGGAAATTTCATCCTGCAGCTGAGCAGACTCCTTTGGCCTTTCTCCCAGATTCTGGCCACAAAATTATGTTTGTCACAAGTCAAGATATTGTATTTAATCCTCTACACTAATACCTGGATTTCTTGTCCTGAGCCACCAAGATCCAGCTATGCAAATGGCAAGTGAGGTTGGAGGATATTTTGGAGTAGATATCTCCTGGAGGGATGGGGAAGCACTAAGCCCTTTGAGCAAAGCTCATATCATCCCCTGTGAAATGCTGGTCAGCCATTTCCAGAGATGACTAATTCAAACTGAATGAGCAGCTGCTAGGATGGTAAGGGCAACAAACAGTCCTCCTGCCAAGGGAGAACTAACACAGAGTCTGGTCTCTCATGTCATAAGAAATGAGAAAAGTTGTTACTGCTATTCCTTATATTTCAGAGATAGAGACAGAGACCAGGAAGAAGAGGAACTATTTAGTCTGAAGACAAGCATGAGAATGAGTTGCTATTTGCTGGCTGTGAATTAGTTCTGGCCAGAAATAAAATGTTTTCTATATGCGGGAGAAGTGAGGGTCTGTAATAGTGTCTTAGAAGATTTGTGAGAACAAAATAAACTTAGAGAAACACAGGACATTGCCTACTAAATTAGGAATTAGGTGTATGAGGCAGTCACCTGTGTCAGCTGGAATTCAGTCACTGCAGCCTGTTCAGTCCAGGTCTGTTCTGTATCTCTGTACTGACAGCAGCTTCCTCCGGATGTGATGCCCGCTCCTGCTATGAGGGTTTCCTTCTTCACCATCCTCCATGCCAGTTGGTTCTCTCCCAGACAGAAAGAACAAACATCTTTGCTTGTGAGGTTTTGCTGTTACTGTCAGAAAAAAAAAAAAGAAAAAAAAAAGATAAAACGTGAGTACGTAGCTCTGGAAATGACTGCAAGGAGATAACACGTTGAAAGGTTTATTTTCAAAAATGGTTTTGTTATCAGTAAAAGGGATAGGAAGTCAAGTTATTATTTCTATGAAGAGAAATTGTTACAAAATGGCTGTTCTGCTTCTTTCATTTTTTTCTCTTTGGGTGCAGTAGGCTGATAAAGTGACGTGCACATGTTGGAGCTGCATAAAACAGCAGTGTTGTCTGACAGCTGACAAGACAACAACGCCTTGCTTTGTATGGGGATAGGGTGGCTCCAGGCGTTTCTTTTACGACCTCCTCTTATTCCCTGAGATCTCAGCAACAACTTGTTCCACCTGCCACTGCTGCTGGCTGCAGCGCCTGGGGGAAGTGTGGGATGTATTGCTCATAACTTTCCTGCGTGCAGAAACGGGAGTCACGGAGTCGTTGTGTCAGTACAACTTGTCTGCTGCACTGCAACTGCATGTACGTGGTCACACTCATGTACCCTCCAGTGCTGGGGACAGAAGTGCCCATGTTTACAGGAAAAAGTCATTTCCCTGGTAGCATTTATGTTGCGTAGCTGCATTCACAGTAAGTAATCATTTTATTGAGCTTTTTGTCATTATAGCAACACAAGCCCAAAGGAAATCTGGTTTCCAGTTATTTTTTCCAACACATTCAGCAAACAGTCAGGAATTTTGTCTAATTATACTTCAACATCTCCATTTTGGCCTTTGACTGGGGAGCTCTCATTCCAGCTAGATAGGGGCTTCAACTCAGAGGTGCGCTCACTAGCATTTCACAAGCTCTTCTGCACCAGAAGCCTGCACCAGAACATTCCCGAACAGAGAGCAGCTCTAAAATACCTGCAAAGTAACAGGAAAAAAAAAAAAGAAAGAAAAAAAGATGAGGTAGGAAGACTTCAATCCACATTGGGTAGATGGGAAACAGATTCAGTTGTTAAATATGGACAAGCAGTCTCATCAGAGGGCATCCCAGATGTCTGCACAAGGCTGACAGATACAGTCAGCAGCAGGAAACCAAATACCTAAAGCATCTGACATAGCTCCAGAGACATGTCTTTAGGCAACACAAGCAAGCCCTGAGAGTAAAATAAGTTGTCTAAGACGATGCAGGAAGATGGTGACAAAGTAGGAATCACCTCCTTCTCCTGAATTCAAATTTGCAAGATCTCAGTGCCTGTCTTTTCCAAAGTCACTCCCTGTCAAGCCCTCACCAGCAGGCATTATTCTTTGCAGAATTACAAGCAAAAAGCAGAGAAGAATCAGTTATCACCAGGCTCTCTCAGCCACGGAGGTGGAGCTGTGCCCAAAGGCATGCAAGTAAACCACAGTGAGAGAGCAAAGGGAGATGAGGTCCTTAACATACTCCACAGGAACATGGAGGCTGCTCTGGGGCTAAATCTACAACATGGACGTGACAGGGTTGGTTTTCTTTGGAAATATTAACTCTACTGAAAGTCTTGGGCTAACTTAGAGCTAGATGATAGGCTGTGCTGCAGAAGGGATACACAAAGAAGTCTTCCTCTAAGATTTTATTTCGAAGTTATTAAAAACAGGGAAGGCTGGAGGAAGTGGGGAAAGGTATGGCCGAGGTGCTGGGCAGCTGAGCAGGGAAAAGGATGGACGGTTTGAGGGTGGGATCCTATAAAGCCCTGAAGCTGCCTTGCTCCTGGCCATGTCCCATGGCTGAACACGCCTTGTGCAGCACCTAGGGGATTGTTTGACTGCAGGGGAGGGAAGGCTGATGCTTTCACCTAGAGCTGAACTTCTCCACTTTGGCAGTGTGTGTCGCTCCCTCTGCCAGCAAGCAGACTGAAAATGAAAGGGGGATAGCTGCAACTCAAGCACCTAGGCTCAAACAGCACAGCATCCTTCCTGAGATGCCTGATGACCAAAGTCTCTCACTGGGTTTTCCACTGCCACACCACTGTAGCAATGCTCTTTCAATCTTCCAAAAAAGAAGTGGAAATTGATGTATTGACCAACTTTTTTAGTAGAATACGCCAATGCAGTTATCCTCTGGCCACAAATATCCATGGGAAGAATAGATGTATCTTTAATAACAGGGAGAGTGCTTAAAAAAGAGCACTTTATTGCAGCGTTGCCTTCACCACAGTAAATTGCAGCATTTTCATTTTCCTGTATTTATTGCACTGAAGTGTTTTTATCACTGTGAAGCAAATATTTGCTTTCAAAGGTCACTCATTGTCTCTCTCTTCCTTTGGGGATATATTTAGGTCTCTGTCTCTTAGACTTCACTATAATTCTGCAAGGACATATAATGTTCTCACTATGAGATTCTTCACTGCGTCTGACCACTACTAAAATATCAAATGCAGAATTCAAAGTATAATTGGCAATATACTTCCATTAGCCAGTCTTTTCTCTTGGTATTTTTCTTTAACCCTTAGTTTCCTGTTGTGTTTCTCTACCAGCACTGGCATAGATGTAAGACTAGTTCTCAGAGAATTTGATATAAATCATCCAACACTAAAGCTATTTGCTTTGTCTAGAAAACACAGAGCACAGCTTGGTACACAAAGTTTTTTGTAACAAATTCGGGACCTTTGTTTTTTAACAGAAAATTATGAATGTTTGTAGGTAAATCCACAGGGTTTCTCCTTTCTGAAATGGAGAAATCAAGATCCTTGGGAAATTCTGAGCTTGCATTTGCATATATAATTAATGTAAGTATTAACAAAAATTGACTGAGTGCATGCAAGTGGCTGTAATTTCTGTAGCAACTTATTTTTATCAAAGTTGAAGATCTAAATACCTCAGTACATCACAACTTTGATTTCTTGATCTGTCATCTACACAGTGACTGTAGGCAAAATAAGATGTAGTTTACTGAAAGTAAAGAACACACTTTTGAGAGGTTATATCCACTCATACTGAGGATTCCTAAGACCATTATAGACTTTTGATAGACGGTTCAAATCAGCTTGTGTGAGAACAGAATGCAAAATATGATAAGAAATTTATTCCCCAAAGTCATCAACAGTATCCTTGATCGGTTCCCATTTTACCAAAATAGCAGCAGGCTTTAGCAAGCCCAAAGATAAGCTACTACTTCATGCTTTTGAAAGCCTGTCCCACAATCAGTGAGAGCAGCTCCATTACTGTTTACCTTTTCTTGAGCATTACTTCAGTTTCAGCGCTTTAATATATCAAGAGGAATATACAGGCCCTGAATTTTTCCTGAAAACATCACAGAAGGAAAACTTCATTTCTTTTGTAGTGATGTAATTCCCTTTAGAACACACAAATATGCTCTCAATGAGATTTTATATATATCAGAGTTTGTTGCTGAAATTTCATGAAACTGAAATGGAATTTCAGCCTCTATGGGGCTTTTCAAAGAAAATCTTACGACTAATCTGTCCTATTCCACATTTAAAACTGCAAAATATGCAAAAAATTTAAATCCACTCCCAACCACCTGCAACATACATGCAGTCTATCATACTGCCTGCAAATGAGTAACCTTTATTGATTCTTATGCGTGGTTTTCTATTAAATAAAGTTGAATCAACACTGCTGCAGGGTACTTTTGTTTATGACTAAACCTTGATGTAAGATGACTTGTCTGGAAGAATGCTTCTTGCTATTTCTCAATCCATTCTAAGTGCTTCACAAATACCAAACAAGCTCAATAAACCTGTCAAGTTCGATCACTTGCTACAAAACATCTTTCTGCTTACAACCTCTGACATTTTGTTTAGCTGGATGCAAAATAGGATGCATCTGTCACTAAGATGTCAACTGATGTTTCTAATTAACTGAAAAGGATAACCCTAAGAAAAATCACAATATTTCACCCCTTTGATGCTTTTTTTGCACCTTCCAAAACTACTGCTGGCTCATGATCCAAAATTAATAAGTAAAAGACCAAAAGCCAGTCTGGAAGTTACTTGAGAACTGAATTTTCTGCACAATTTTTATTATCTGTGGTGACTGGCAAACAGACTGCATTGTTCATTATCGTCAGGAGAAGCACTCATCGCACCTTCACTCACACATCTATGATCACTGAGATCACGTGGGATATGCTTAGAGACTGAACCAAATCCCCTGCTCACAGCTAGCAAAATGCTATCAGATAGACAACAAACAAAACCAGTTTCCTGCCTCTCACAGCTACATGTATATACCAATTAGAACATGTCTACATTTTCATGATTTTTGCTAAAGCTCAGCGCTCAAATAACTGGGATAATTTTTATCCCAGTCAAGCTGGCTCCACTTGCTTTTCAGGAGCAATATCTTTTTGGAGCTGCATGATACACCTCAAAAGGCACCGTGAGAGCAGCAACGGAGTGGGAAGATTGAGGTGGCCTTGAGAGTGTCCCCACATGTTTACAAGCCCTTCAGGAGACTGATTCCTGATTCAATTTTTCCTCCTAATCCTCAGAGTGCGACAGTTTCATAAAGCTTATTTACTGCTGTTTGTGAGCATCCTTGAAATGCCCGACATCAGTCTGAATATTAGCCATGAAATTAAGCTCTGCATTTGCATCAGCTGGGGCTGCAGATGAGATGCTTAAACTTGGTTCTTCACACCGCTGTGACCATGCAGCTGGCAAAATGGGGTGGGCTTCTTCTCCAGAATATATTTGGGCTCCTAAACATTGTGTGACCCATCACGGAACGTCAGCCTCCCTCTGACAAAGATGTAGCGATGTGCTCAGTGATGAAAGCAGGATACTGTGCCAATAGCTTCAGGGCTGGTTCTTCAAGATGGATTTCTTCCTGCTGTATCTTCAAAGAGGAAAAGCAACCACAAGTGAGGGCACAGCTAATGAAAAAGCGTGAAGGTCACATAATCCTTCTTAGATAAGAAAAATAGCGAATCTGTTGATGAAGCTTCAGGGAAAATGCAAGGAGCTGTCTGCTGTCCCTACACTTTTCTAAGCCAGGAAATATCTCGGCCATCCAGCTTTACCTGTCTAGCCCATACTCCTGTTATTGTGGTACAGACTGCTGTCAAAACAAGGAATGGATTCATCCCAGATAGAAAATAGCTCACTTTTAAACTAAGTTATTATTGTTGAAATTTTAGAGCCAAGTTCTCCCTTGCTTTATAAGAGTTGTACATAATGCAAAGAAAGAACAGAAAATAGCCTCTGGGATTTTGCTTTCCTAGAGAAGCTTTACTGAAAGGGGCTCCTTTTGTCGTCTTTCTGTAATTGAGCATGATAGCATGTGTTTTATGGCTGTATATTCTCTGTCCCCCACAACTTTCCATCTCTTCTGCACCTGCAATGAACAAACCTAACATTCAGTGAGCAGCAATTTGCAATGTGCCATGCTTGAATCGAGCAGAGAAATAAGCCAGTGTTGTTGTTATAAAGACCTGACAGATGGTAGGAGGACCCGCCTTTCTTAATCAAGTCATGCTCAGTAATCAGAGCTAGCTTGAATTTATAACAAAAAAGAAGCCTGAACCAAATGAGGATTAGTAGGTTGCATCTTGATCTCTGGTTAGGAGGAGCTCAATGCTGTTGATCGGTATTGAGAGGGATAGCCAAGATGAGAACCTGGGGGGAAGATGACGGCACTAATTAACTCCTGTAATTAACTCCTTTTCATTTGAAATGAAAGATTCTTCCAGGTAGATGACTTCACCTAGCCTAGCTGTAAATATTATTTTGGAGTCTGAAATAGAGCAGCTTGGACAAGTCTTTGCTGATACAAAAGTTTCATTGTCTTTGACTTTATTAGAGATTCATTAGCTGAGCATACAGCCCTCCAAGCAATACAGCTAAATTTAGGATGTGAGGGGCATAAGCTTGACACTGGCCTCCTTTACATTAAGGCTTTTAATTCGAGGAAAGAATAATTGGGTGCCAAGCCCACTTCCGATATGAGTAATGCCTCCTGACTATTCAGCTATACAGCGATGTGTACAGCATTTGCATTGTTAAGGATAAAGGAAGGATTCACTTTTCCTCGATTAACATGACAAGAATAAATCCTTTTTCCTAAAGAGTGATTAATAGTACAGGATTAAGACATCACCTTGAAAAATCTTGTGCACTCTGTACTACATAGGAATTACTGTCCAGAATGAAAGAGGTTGGGTGAAGGCATTCATGTTACAAAAGGACTTCTGGGTGACTGACATTTAAGTGCATTTCAGTGCTTCAGGGAGCCTAACCTCACTGTTTCTTTCCCTTTTCACTGTCTTCCAGGCTTGCAGGCAGCTGAGCAGAAATCCCTGATCTGCAGCTTCCACAAACACACCCACAGCTAAAATGGCGGAAGACGCGGACATGCGCAATGAGTTGGAAGAAATGCAGCGGCGTGCCGACCAGCTTGCTGATGAAGTGAGACTGATAGCTACAGAGGAAACTTGGGTTTGGGGTTAGGTGGAAGGCATGGCCAGAAATATGAGCTGATCCGACAAAGGATTTCTAGGGCTGATGGCATTTTCCATCAGCTTTACACTGAAGGTAGAATTGGGAAAGTAATGAATTGTGGTACAGTTTAATATTATGTTTAGTCCAGATTAGGTAGTCTAGATTAAGATATTTATTGATTGTGAGCTTGGTTTAGGTATTAGGATGTGCATAAGCTTGACTGACCTTCAAGCAAAAATCAGCAGTGTAATACTGTCTTAGGATTCCTTCAATTTGCCAAATCTATGCAATATTAAATGTCACCATTTAGGTCTCTGAAAGGTCTGAGCTGAAACCCACAGATTTTATTTCTAAAGTGGAGCACCAGCTGTTCTCAGCACTACCGCTGCACCACACAGGCACAGGGAGTGCAAGCTTTAGGGCTGCTCTGGGCCGATGCAGCGGAAGCTGTGGCACCAGCAAGTCGTCCCAGAGCATGAAAGATGAAGAGATCACCAGTCCCCTGCTGATGTCCTGATTTGGAGGGAAGGCAAAAAGCATTGGAAAAACATATTGTCAGCATGAGCCCAAGCATCAGTGGTGGGATCTATGCTTTGCCAAATCTAAGTTGCTTTCTCTCTGCTTTTTTCAGTCCCTCGAGAGTACACGTCGAATGCTGCAGCTTGTTGAAGAGGTAAGGATCAGCGTTTTATTAGTGCTTCTGTTGTGAGGGAAGGTGATGGAGAGCCTGACACACTGGGGGTGTTTTTTGCCTTACTCACATTGGTAGGGCATGGCCACGGCTTTATAAGCCGCTCTGTTCTTCCTTATCCTTCCCCAGGCACAAGGGTCATTTGAGACACCATGCCTCAGTTGCCAAGTGTCAAACTGCAGACCAGCTGCTGAGGCACGGTGTTTTGCCCATATCTGAGAACCCACTGAGATAGGCTGCTCGAGATAAGCCAAGGAAACAGCCTCTGAAGGTGACCTGAGTGAGGGACAAACAGCTGAGTTTGCTGAAGAGCTCCTCAGCCTCGTGCCAGCACCGCTTCAATATCCTTGCCGTAACACTGCAAAAGGAAGGTGAGAAAGACCCTCCGCCTGCTTGCCCTGTCCTCTCCAAGCACCTCCTGCTACATAAACACTTGCAGCTATTTATAGAGCATCAGTCACCACAGCATTTAAGTACCACTTTACGCATCTCTGAAACATTGATTAGGCTTTCAAGGCTCTGAGATGTCCTAAACTGACAGCTCTGGAGAAGAAAGTTCTCTGTTTTTCCACAGTGCAGGGAAAGGGAACTTGGGCTCAGCCCCCACTGCTAACACAGCTTACACCCACCTGGAAAGAAGGTGCGAGAGGGAAAAAAGTAATTCACGCTCATTTCAACCTCTTTGTAATGAAGGGATTTAAAAGATGGGCACTACCAAACTCATCCCAGGTTACTTACAGCGATCAGGCACCAGGTGGTAGAAAACTTTGTTCCTGCCTGCCAGGCCATGTTATTTTCAGACACCATGTGAGCTGTGGCTCTGGAGCTGGTGACATTTTTAATCAGGGTCATCAGTACTGACAGTCCCAGTACTCCTGACAACTGGAGGAGTCTCCAGCAGACACAGCGGGTGGAACACGACATCAAGTCCCATGCTCAGGAACAAGCACAAACCCAGCCGTAGGCTTCACAGTGTTGAAATCAGTCAGGACTGTGGCAATCAATGGAGTCCAGTGGAGACAAAATTAAATTTCTGTGCACAGATAGACGGGCAGATGGGTCTCTGAGCATAGTCAGCACTGCTTCTGCACAAACACTTCAGATCTAGGCTTCTTGTAGCCAAAACACGCTCCTGTCTTGTGAGCAATCTGTCCCTTGTCCCCGGTCATTCTCTGGACATGCTATTTCTAGCCATCACTTTATGCCACCTCAGGGCTGGGTGCAGCTCACTAATACACACGAGAGCTTTACATGGGTACCTCCACAAACACAAGGCGGGAGAGCCTGCTGCCCCAAAATGCCTGGGATCTAAGTAGATGAGGCAGATGATGAGTGGGAAGGAGGAGAGGCACAGGAAAGGGAAGTGATTTTCCCAGGGCCACACCATCAGTAAATATCAGTCCCGTCTCTTCTGAGCTGTATTTGCGTGACCTATGCACTGCTTGAGTTTTCCTAACATACTGAACGAGTGTATTGTGAATGCTACTGGAATTTCAGTATTGAATCACAGCAAATGGCACAGCATGAGGAGAACTGGGACAGCTGAATCTACCAATGAGTCTACGTAGGATTCTACTGCTTCTTGGAAGAGCTCAGCATCTCTCCAGACCTGCCTTTATTCAGACACAGCAGTATTTTCCTATGCAAATACAGAATTTTTAGAGCTAGCTTAAGTAGTCAAGGGAATTCTTTCACAATGAACTGAATATTATTTTCACTAATGTGACAAAAAAAGACGTTTAAAATTCTTCTGTGGTCTGAACAACCGCTGGTTACTCTAACACCACTTAAGTACATTTCAAAAAATGGAGCATTTAGGGAGTGAAAGATTTTAGACTGAAAAGACAAATGGTGAGTGTCTTTGAAATTGAACTTGCACTGCTCTGATTTAATAAAAAAGATCCAATTAGACTCACTTGCTTAGCAGAACCTGTCTAGTGAGTAGAGATAGAAAATATTTGTTGTCAGTGAAAGAATGCTTACTATATTCTTTTTATACAGCAAATCCATTACCTACTAGGGAACAGGATATATCCACTTTAAACATTATTCCTGCGCACATATATATGGATTCCTGTCATGATTGGCTCCAATCTACTAGATACTGGGAAAATACAGAACAAACTCTAGAGAAAGAGAAGTGCTGTCAACTCTGAGAAGCTCTATAGCAGCACAGTGCTGAAATGGAGGTCATGACGTGAGGTTCAAAACTGATGTCCACAAGGGCTCTATGCCCTCCTTGCCCAAGCAGACTAAAGCTGAATTTGAAGACTAAGCTCTGGTGCTCTTCCCAGGGAACGTCAGAGAAGGAAACGGAGCTATTCTCCTTGCTGAAGGACCAAGCCTGTTACTGCTTATTTTTATAACCCAGCTTTCCAAGGAGCTGATTGTTTGTGTTCTAGCACAACAGGGGAAGCAAGAAGTGGTGAGTGGACATTACGAACTGGCCAATGCTTTGTTTGAAGGCAGCTACATACTGGCAGAGTAGATTACAAAGATCAGTTTGCTCTGTGGTGCTCAGCACAGCCACACAGCACATAAGTACATTTATATTAACCAATGGCCATTGGACCCACTCAGCTACTCAGCGCTAAAAATACCTGCATTTTATGATGTAGCTATGCAATGTTCAGGCCAAAATATAAAATAAAAATGAACTTAGGCAGGAGAGTAAGACTAAAACATAATTTGTAGCTGACGCTCCTATTATTTTCTTGTTTAAGCTTTTTATCTCTGAGGCAACTTCATGAAAAGAAGAATAATGCAGTAAAATAAAATGTGAGTCCATTATCATATTCCGGTGGAACTATCATCACCTTTAAAGAAAATCAGTCATTGTAGGGTGGAAGAAAAAGATGGTTTCTAGCTCTGACACTGCAAGGATATGAATGTCAAGATGAGTACTGTAGAAAGCCCAGCAAGAAAGCACTTAGCAACAACTAAAGACAAGAGGGTTGTTCTGAACATTCAAATTCAGACAGATCTCTTTTCTCCTCCTACAATCTGTGGGGTTAGGGTCAAGTTTACCAGTATATCAAAGCTGAAATGGTAAGTTAAGGAAGTTCAGTAAAATCAAGATGCATCTCTAATGAGGACACTGAGCTTCCTTCATTTGTGACTGGGTAGTGAGTTTCCCATGATATTAATACCAGAGTCAAACGCTCCTTAATTAATGACAAAAGAATAAAAAAAAAACTATTAATTTAGAGTTTCATTCAAAGCTTGTCAAAGCTGATTTGAAAAAATCCCCTTGACATCATTAACTATTGGAATGGTTTTACACAGACAAGAGCTTTAATCTATGTAATTCCACAGAAATACATATCTGGCACAGGAGAAGGTGATTCATAATTTTGGTGTCAGCATTTGCTAAGTAGAACTAAACCCGTAGCAGGGTCTGTGTAAATCATCTGGAGAGCACTCAGAGTCAGGGTCACTGAGCTAGAAGAAAACCAGGAACACGTGATTAGAAGGGAGGTTACATGCAGATTCCTATCAGCTTAGATTCTGAGCCCCAGGGTGAATTAACAGGCTCTGAGAGGTAACATGGCTCCTTAATCAGGCACAGAGAGACATTACAGCGTTAATGGGGTGACAGTGAACCTGGAGCAGGAGCTGAGGAAATGCATTACTAAAAATGTTTCTTTGACCACATTTTTGTCTTTAGGGGGTTGACATTTCTCTTTAGTGTCTCTGGGAACTGCTAGCTACATCAGCCTGTCCTGGTATATAATTGTCTATATTATTTTTTCCAAAACAAACTCTAAAATCCATATTGATTAAAGCAAAATTCTTCACTGAAGTGGAAGTTTATGTATTCTTCACATAACTGAGAGTGTACGTGCGTTTTTCAGGCTACCTCCTTAAATGCAGAAGAAGGGATTTCTAGTGATTCCAGTTCTCTATCTGATACTTCACTCCTGTTTATCATTATGAGAATCAGACTTTAGGCTTAGTCACTGCTGGAGTAGCTGCTTTTTGTAATGGCTAAGGACAGGACGTGACACATTATATTTCTAGAAGGACTAGTGGGCCCTGTGAGATGTCATTCCAACTCCCTTCCTTGGGAAACTCAATCTCATAACAGTAATAATAAGAAATAATACATCAATGCATTTCTCCAAAGTGCTGTCAAATCCCACTGAACATCTAGAAGATGAATTTAAAAGGCTTTGATTGAGACCCTAATATTTAAAAGTTTTATAAAGCTGTTACAGAAGATTGAGGATAACATCTAATTATGACTGCAACAGGGATCCAAATTATGCTGTTAAACTGGCTTCACTGAAGCAGATTACTTTAGGGTGACATATCTAGGAGTTGAAGTAAGCCCACAGTTTTAAATTCATATATTCTGACATTCTGATCAGTACCTTAAATCGCAGTCCAGGGGAGAATCTGGGTATGTGCTTCACAGAAAGCATGTTAAAGCTGAACTCAAACCGATTTCTTGTTGGTTTATCTTGAGCCAAACATTAGAATTCAGTGTTATCAAAAATTCAAAGGTCATTGACTTTCATGAACTTTATGCGGTCCATATGGCACTATTTCTTCTAATGTAATTAATTTTTAAAAGTTGAAAGTGATGGCCTTCTGCTATGAGGGGGTCATCCTGTGTGCAAAGTTTGCAAGGTCTGCATACCCCTTTGCTTTGCAGAAGATTTGGTAACACACATCAGTCTCTATGGAAATCACAGTCTGGGAGGACAGGCAGGCTGACCTGCCCACTCCTAGAGTCAGGGCTGAGTAAATTCGAGGGCTGCGTGGGAAAGATTCTGTTTTACCATCTGTGGTGTACCTGTTCTATGGGTAAACAGAGGAACTCCAAAGCTGTCAGTTTAATGGCTCAACAAAAGCAATTCATGCTGTGCCATTTACTTCTGAAGAGCAAGAGTGTGAGATGTTTGCTGTACCGAGACAAAATCCAACAGTTCAAATTCTTCTCTCAAGTGCAACAGGGAGACAAAGAAAATCAAAACTAACCCTGAGAGAGAAGGCTTTTGAAAGCTGGCTTCAAGTGGCATGTACTCCATGAACTCTGTAGGGTTCTGTCAAAGGTGTACTTTTCTTTTATCTGGCCTGAACTACCTTTAAGCACCCTGTTTTTTGAGAATTCTTATTTTGCCATAAACTCAATAGAGAATTGCCTGTGCAAGGATTGGAGGTCTTAAAAAATTTCTTCATTGCACTGAAGACAGAAATGCCCTAATTCTGGGGAAAGCATACTATAAGGACACCTTTTTGTAACACCACAGATTTTGCTACTTCTGCTCATTCATGGCTTACCACTTAGGATCCCACTGGTGTTGGGAAGCATTGTACACGAGTGGGAGCCTTTCTTGGGCACTCTGGACCAGAAAATTACAGCACCAGCACACACAGCCCCTACCCCAGTGACAATGGCTCTGCCGGGAACTTGTTGCCAAGGTTTTATGATCAGTTGCTGTAAAACATGATATATGCTGAGAATGTGCAAACACAGCTTTCGTCACCTCCTGCTACATGCTCTCTCAGCAACCAGTTCAAGTGCGTCTGCTGACATCTGCTCCCACTCAGGCTAAGGGGAATTTCTGGGGCATTACAGTGCAGGAAATGCCACTATTTTCTGTGTTTGGGAGGTCTTTCCTTTAGCACCAAGTACACCTGTGTGCCACTTTTTTTCCTCTATCTGCCCTTAAACAAAGAGAGTTTGTGGCTTCTACAGATGCCTCAGTCTGCTTTCACTGAGGGTCAGATACTAAGAGGGTTTTTTTCCTGCTCAGACATCTGGATGATGAGCACGTTTTCCAAATAGTTCTGTATCACAGACATGCTTGGTTCTGAGGTATCTAAAAGACAGATCACAAGTCTGGCTCTGTTTTAAATGCATGAATGCAATTTTATATACTTTTTTTAAACTGGCTGTACACAGTTAAATTTTTGTGAAAAAGCTGACAATTAATGCTTAACCAAAACTTGGAACAGGAGGAGATTGTCACTTGATGTCTGAATCACCTCTTATATTTGTCAGTGAGCATCTTTTTATTAGCTTCAGTATGTTTCGGGTTAGACCACAGATGCAGAGAAGTATATTCAATGCACACCCTTAATATTTTCACATTAGTATTAATGCTGTGGCAGACTGAGCTACAGGTTACCTTTTTAAGGGAAAGAGTATTGCCTGATAAAATTTAATGGCACTGATGGTCAGGTAAGTACAAGAAAATTGCACCTCTTTTGCTTTTTGTGAGTATTTAATTTGAAATACAAACTGTAGATTCTAATTGCTGTATTCCTCTTTCAGCATAGGTCTTATTCTGGTCACTGGACATCTTAACCACATAAAAGCAGTTTGCTTAGGTCTCAAAATTTGAAGAAACAAAAGGTCAGAGGGCTAAGGAACATCAAACATTTCTCAGCCTAGTTATGTTTGACTCACTGAAGGCCAAAAACTATCACACTATCAGTTGCAGATTTTCGAAGTTTAAAATTTAAAAAAGCCTTATGTCTGACTGCACTGTATTTACTCAAACCCAAGAGGACTCAGGTCCTAAGCAGCCTCTTCATGTTTGCACAATGCATGTTTTGTTGAAATACATATAAATAATTCCAGGTAAGCCACCCTTGGGTACCAAGAGTGTAGAGAGAGCACAGTAACAAGCTACTGAACAATCCAGTGCTTAGCAGATCTGACACTTGCTTGTCCGACAGAAAATTTAAGCTTACTAATGGCAGCTTCCTCCTTCTAAAAAGGCAAGTTTAAGATGACCCTTGGATTCTAAGTTTCTAAAGGCTGTGAAAATAAAAGCTGGCTGGCACTCGAGCAAGGGCGGTACGAGCAAGAAGGGAGAGAGAGCAGCAGCAGTAGCTGACAGGTCGCTGACCCAAGGGCAAGTGGGCCCTGCAGACTGTTGGGCAAGAGACTTCTCTCCTCATGGCAATTTACACAGGCATTAAACAAGGGGAGGTGAACCAGGGTGTGCACGTCTGATGCGTTCCCCAGTTTCTACAGTGACATAAACATTAAAATCAAGAATGGCAGTGAGGAGGGAGACAGATGAGAGTGCAAAAAGAGGCATCATATCTCCCTCCTGAACCAAGCAGAGTCTCTCTTGAAGCCAAGCAGAGAAGCACAGCAGCTGCACCAGCCAGCCAGCCCGAGTGCTGCAGGTAGGCTTGTAGCTGACTCAAGGTACGCAGTGTGCTACTGACACACTGGGAGCACCCTGCAAACATGCAGTGCAGAGCTGATGGCCAGAGAGACATCACTGCTCCTGGACAAAAAGACGAGTGATGACAGTGAGCAGGGCAGTGGGGAGGAAGGACAACACGAAGCTCTTGATGTGCCTTGAGGAGAGAGAGGATAGCCTAAAAAACCCCTAAAGGACAGTCAGGACAATCATGCTCAAGCAACTGCATCTCCTCCAGCCCCTACAAAATCAACACCACCAGTTCTGTCTGCTTCCCGGGGGCATGGGGAGCTTTATGTTCATGAAAGCAGTTAAATTACTGCTGCACATATTCAGGTAACTCTTCTGGCAAGCTGACAGGCCGCAGAGGACTTACTGCATCTGTTACTGAAATGCAACATTAAGGATATTGTTCAGGCTATTAATTATTCACAGACATTATCACTGCTTTAAGCAGAATAGAGCTAGTTTCCCCATTGTAATTAAAAAGGAACTAGTCTAATCTGTGATATAGCTTTGTATCACAGCACCCAGAAACTTGAGACACTTGATCACAACACAGAATAGTGATAATGCATGCAAAAACTGCATTTGTGAAAGGTGTTCTGCCGCTGGTTCAGGCAGGAAGGAGCTCTGATGTGTTCAGCTTTGCCCAAATCCCACTCACAGCAAAGGCAATCAAAACACTCCCATTAACCCCTGCAGGAGATAGGATCAGTGTAGATGCGTTTTAAGAATCTTGCCTTCAAGCTCAATACAAAGTCCACTGATGAATACGAAAGGTGTGAGTTGGCTTAAACCCTTATCTACTAGATCTTGGAGCCAAATTATATGAGTTAATCTCAATAAATGCTACCCTACCTTAAAATGCATTTCCTAATTAGGAAAGCTTTCTGACTTCTGTGTTGCAAGAGTGATGTACAAATCACTGTGTCTTATTACCACATATGCTTGTGTGTCATCTATCTCTCCTGTGGGATGAAAAAACATCTGCAGTTTCAAAACCCCCTTCTTCCCTTCTCCCACTACAGAGAACTTGGAAAAAAACACTCTTTTTAGAAATGACTCTTGAACAAAGTGATTACTATAATCTCAAGGTCTGGGACTTTGTGTTTTCTGCAGTAGTTCAGTATCCCTGAAACCCTAAAGTGCTGGTGGCACAACTAAGAGTATACGGTTTTCTTTACACTGCTCAGTCACATAAGGGCTTCGGACAGTGCTGCCAGCCCCTTATGACCTTGTCATTCTTTTCACTGTTTTCCTTTTGTCTTCCTATGTCCCATACCTAGGACTGAGTGTTCCCTCACTGATCTCTCTTTCTCTCTCTTTCTTCTCTCCCTCCCTCTCCTTACCTTGCTACCACTTTTGGGATGTAGAGTAAAGATGCTGGTATCAGGACTTTGGTTATGTTGGATGAGCAAGGAGGTAAGTTCAGATTGCTTCAGTAAGGATGTAAACCATTCTCAAAGTACTGTGCTAACCGTGTGCAACTCTGAAAACCAGGGCCATAAAACACCTGTGGTTATGTATGAGAACCCGAGGAATTTTTTGCCTTTAGCTTCACTGTCTGGTAAAGGAACGTACAATAACTGTGTGAGAGTCCATATTTCTTTTGAACTGTTTCTCATTAATATCAAAGAGAGCTGCAGGTTGAACTCATCAAAATCTTCATTTCTTCAACAAGCATTGTGTCCAGATCCAGCTACATGACTTGCCTCCATAAATATAAAATCCAATATTATTCCATCAGGTGCTTTGTAATCTTCTCACTTGTTTAGCTGCAAGTGAGAGGTGTGCAGTATATGTATCCCAAGAGAAGCTAAAAGGTTTTAGCTTGCGCAAAATGCAGTTTCTTGTTGTATAGAAATGTCAGTGAGGATAAGAGGAGCTTAACGTTAAAAGCAATAGTACAATTGGTTTATTACAGGGACAGTGTATGGAGCCTTTAGACTTAGACAAGTCCCTGCCTGTGGATGACTGTGACAAAGAAAGAGCTAGATGTATTCAGTACAACCCAGGAAATTACAGTTATCCCAGGAAATTACAGTTGTGCCCTTTATAATATTACAAATTAGTGGGTAGCTCCTCCTGCCCCCCCAAAATAAACCAATATTTGCTGCAGACCCACAGGAGAAGCAATATGGTGTTTCCAAAGAGAAGTTAATGAAGAGAATGTGAATTTCTACTGTTCTGCATTAAAGCAGTTCCTACCAAAGCCCACAGAATTACTTGCATGTGCACGATACGGAGCTGTCTTAGGAAATGCTTTCTACAGTGGTGATGCCATATTGCTGATCAAGCCCAAACATAGGTTATAGGCAATAGTACAACGTTATTGAGAAACAGACTGCATAACCTGACAAGTTCTCATCTGTTACATTTCTGCTTCCCTGGCACTAAAATGAATGAAAAATAATAAAAGGACGTAAATAGAAAGTAGTTTCTTCTGTTTGCCTTTATGTATGCATATTATTGCTTCTTGTATTATGTTTCCCTTTGAAGGAAAAGAATTTAAACTAACCAAATATTTTTCTCATCAGTTTGTCTTGACAAGAAAAATATTACAGAGCATATTTCGTTATCTATGGATATTTTTTATTTCCTGAACAATGGCAGTAGAACTGTCACTGAATACAGAAGAAAAGATGTTATTTATATCGAAACAGACAGCACCCGTGTAGATAATGTGCTTTGTTCCAGAAATGAATTATACACTTGAAATACATCACAAATATTGTCAGAGGAATTCTGTAAATAGCCAGGTGTATCTAGCAATTTGACTCAGAAGCAGATTGGCAGAAATTGTACCAGTACCTCTAACTACCCTTGCATTTTACTTTGGAAAAGTACGTTCCTTTTCTCTAACTTGTTTTTTCACAGACTGCTAGGGCTATTTATTTTATTTTTAACTCTTAATTTTATGGGCTTTTTTTTTTTGTTGTTTTGTTTTTTTACTTTGGAGTGCTCTTGGAGTACTACTGACAAGCCCTGTGCACTTGTGTTATCTCACCTAGCCATGTTAGGAAGGATGTCAGTGGGAACCAAGGCACTGAGGTTGGTGCCACTGAGCTCCCGTGAGTCCAGGCACCTCAATGTTAAATTCCTACTGACGGTGGGAACTGGAATGTGTGTTGTATGGCCAGAGACACAATTAGTTGATACTTACAGGAAAGAATCAGACAACTTAAAAGCCTCCTTAAATTGGTTACGGTCATGCCTTAAGTGGTTCAGTAAATTAAGCTTGTGACTATACAGCATGGGTTTCCCAATGAAAACAGCTTAACAAGTGCTACAAACCCTGGGAATATTTTAATCACCGTGTTAAATGTTTAATTATGTTTTGTCCATTTTAGCCATATGTATCTGTGATAATGCCTGATTTATTTATTTATTTTATTCTGTTTTAGCGATAAAGGACGTCTATTATTGGGCAAAGTACACTAATGATTACTTTGAACCCTCTGTAATTAGTGCAATCTGTGCAACTCACGGATGTCTCAACAGATTATCAGATTAAGGAAATAATTTGCTAACACTGCCATGTGATCTCTTTTCAGCTGACTGTACAAGTCACTTTAGATTATTAGGTGTTAAACAGACAAAAATCATGACACTGATCTTTCCAGTGGGCGGCAAGAAGAATATCTAATTGTTGCAGAGCTCAAAGCTCTGTTTCTATGTTTCTTTACAAAATAGTTTGCTTTGAAGTTAAACATACTTCACAAGAAAAACATCTTGAGTTAACCCAATCTAAGTAGTACAAAGTAGAACTCATTTTCTGACACCATAAGCATAAGTCTTTGGGACTGCAGACTTCTACAGTTCGAGGCACTTAGGCAGTAAAAGCGCAGAAAAGAGCTAGCCTGGCTAGGTCCTGCTGCATAACAGTTTGGTGCAACAGATCACAGAGTCTACTGTGACCCTCTGGAAAAGTGCAGCTTTCCAAGAGTTTTCATTACTCCTATTTCACAGAGAATGGGGCTGTCAAGAAAACTAGTGGCCTCTTCTGGTGTCCTTCAAAGTCACTGAGAATCTGAGTGAGCTCTTGGAGTACAGAATCACAGAATGGCTTAGGTTGGAGGGGTCCCTAAAGATCATATAGTTCCAATTCCCTGCCATGGGCAGGGCTGCCCCCCACCAGCTCAGGCTGCCCAGGGCCCATCCAACCTGGCCTGGAGCACCTCCAAGGATGGGGCACCCACAGCTCTGGGCAGCAGTGCCAGGGCCTGACTGCACTCTGAGTAAAGAATTTCCTTCTAACACCTAACCTAAATCTCCCCACTTTTAGTTTAAAGCCATGCTCGCCTTGTCTTGTCACTATCAGACTTTGTAAAAGGTTGGTCTCTTTCCTGCTTGTAAGCTCCCTTCAAGTACTGCAAGCCCACAATGATGTCTCATTCCACATCCTTCTTGTGCTGGGGGCCCCAAGCTTGGACACAGTACTCCAGATGGGGCCTCACAAGGGCAGAGCAAAAAGGGACAACCCCCTCCCTCTCCCTGCTGCCACCCCTGTGTTGATGTAGCCCAGGATACTGTTGGTCTTCCGGGCTGACGAAGCACACTACTGACTCTAATTCAGGTTTTCATCCATCAGGATCCCCAAGTCCTTTTCTACAGAGCTGCTCTCAATGAATTCTTCTCCCAGTCTGTATTTGTATCTGAGATTGTCTTGACCCAAGTGCAATACTTTGCACTTGGCCTTGTTGAACCTCATTAGATTCTCACATGCCCACTTCTCAAACCCGTCCAGGTCCCTCTGGATTCCATCCCTTCCTTCTACTGTGTCAACTGCACCACTCAGGAAGTACTCCCCCTGCAAAACAGAACTACCACTTTTTGGGTCAGGTATTCTCACCCAAGCCCATTTCACATTGTCTTTTCGTTGGGGAGCCCACAGGAATGAGATGAGGTTCTTCCCGAATGAGATTGTTTACAACAGTGAGGAAGACTTTCCCAGAGCCTACCTGCATCCATAATGCTTATGTGTTTTTTTTAAACCTGATACTGAGTCTCTCATTTAATTAAATATACATATATACATATATATAAATTATATATACACACAACTTTTTAAATTAAATGTTGAAATTCCATACTAAAAATATCACACAACAAAGTATTATTGAGGAGTGACAATCGGTGTCCTTTTAAAAATATATCTTTAAAACACTCTGGCTTGGAAAAAATGTTAACATTTGTATGCATGCTGGTTAAAAACAGACTGTAGAAATGAAATTGATAGTACAAAGCAGAAATACAAAGATAAACCTGGACTGCTGAACTGGTGCAGGCAGAACAGCAGCTTTCTTCTACCAATGGGAGGGAATTTCCTTCTCAGAAACTCCTATCATACTGTGACAATCGGGAGGCAGAGCAGTCTGGACTATCACAGATGGGTGGGGTTTTTTTTTGACATATGGTGATACGCTCATGCATATTGCTCATTCATTACTAAGAAATTTTGTTCTTGTATTCGAAGTGAGGCAGGGGAAGAAAGTATGTCCAATAACAACAGTAGCCACACAGCCCTTTTTCATCCATGCCAAGACTGAGGAAAATCCACAACTTTGATAACCGACAAAAAAGTGTCAATGCACCCAAACCTGAAAAGAAACTGCATGTGCACAAGCACCATGCCCATGAACACAGAGTAACTTAGCTTACCCAATACCTCTATACGCCAGATCAAGCTGAAGTATGGAGATAAAACTTTGGAATAACCAGGAGATCCCCCATGTAAAAGGGCTGGGACCATTTAACAGTGCCCTTGCCAGCTGAGCTCTCTACAGTTCTTCCATTAATTTTGAATTTTAAAGTTTTTCCATCAGTTATGGCTGACCTGTTTCTGCAGCTCTGGGGAAATAACTGCAGTGAATACAAACATAATTACAATTTCTTTCCTCTTGAGAGCTAAACCTGCATGCAGGCCCCTTCTCCAGCTTATCTCCTATTTAACACCTAGCACAAAAATTGATCACAGAATCACAGGGGTTGGAAGGGACCTGCAGGAATCAGGAAGTCCAATGCCCTCCTGTTAAGACAGGTTCCCTACAGTAGGTTACAGAGGAAAGCATTCAGGTGTATTTCCTGTATCTCCAGAGAAGGAGACTCCATAACCTCTCTGGGCAGCCTATTCCAGTGTGCTGCCACCTTCAAAATAAAGCCTCTGTCATTTTGTATGGAACTTCCAGTTTGAGATAGGCAGTGAGATGTCAGAAGCAGAATTGCAAGAGGTGCTCCAACAACACCTATGAGCTGAGCTGATCACAGTCAGAAATGATTTGCTAATTAGTAAAAAATAAAAAATAAAAAATAAATCCATATTCTACAGGGAAAACAGCATTAATTATGTTGCAAGTGTAGTGCAGAACAAAAGACAAACATCCCCCACAACTGCAGGTTGTGCCTTGTCTATTGTTATTCTTAGCACCACTTGACATGGGCTCACAAGCACTCCCCACCAGCTTTCTGCCATTCGTATGCAAGCTTTGCAATGCCTTTCAGAGTGGAGCTAGGTCACAGCTCAGGATATCTAAAAAGGCTGTTCTAGAAATGTACTTTGATCCAAAATGATTCTTAGTGGAAAACTGGATCACCAGCTATCATTGGAAATAGTTAATCTGCTGCCTCTCTTTCAAATTCAACCCTCTTGGTATGCAGTTATGATTAAAATGTACTCTCAAATGTCCTTTTTTAACGAAAAAAAAAATTAAAATTGTCCTTGGTGGAAATTGCTTCATTCCACATTTCTTCATTGAAGGAGCAAGCTCCTTTCTTCAAAGGCATTCAACTGAAATTCAGAAAGCGCAGGCCCAAATACTGGTTGAAGAATATTTTTTATTAATTGCAGATGGGGATGCAAAGGTGGAGCACCACCACATTTTCCCTGTCCTGTTCTTACATCCAACATAGTGCTAAAGATGCTTTTGCAGCTGTGTTTGCTCAAGAGGCCACAGAAGGAGCTCAGGGATGCCCTCACCACCGCTGCCCCCTTCCAGCCACTTCCCCAGGGATCAGTCATTGAGAGGGGATTTGCCAAGCTGTTACAGAAGATCACTGGCAAATGATACCATAAAACTAGCTGAGCAAGCTTATAGTACCTCAGATGGTTAAAATATAGGTTAAAAAAATATACCTTTGCATAAATCCTAAAGCCTGCCATCAGTTTGCTGTAAGATTTGAAAACAGAAATATGGCCACTATAGTTTAATTAAAGTGGCATTCTCAGACTAGAATAGTATCAATATGCAAAAGGGATTACTATTTAGCAGTTTCCTGGGGGAAGAAAAAAAAGAAAGAAGGAAAGAAGGAAATCAGAATGAACACACATCTAATGTGTATTCTGCCGCCAGACTGAGGCCGTGCCAGTTATCTTATATGCCATATATATGATATATATGTATTTAAATGTACATGCAGACATAATATACTTAAAGAACACCGCAACAAACTATCAAAAAATGTTTAAGCTCCAACCTTGAAGTGCTTCTGTAAATAATGATAAATAATATGATCTTTGCTGGTGTGAGTTTGCATAGGTTCATGGCAGTATGTGCCAGCAGACTGTCTTTCTTAAGACCTTTAATACAGTGCACAAAGTTGGACTAGGGGAGGTCTTCGAGAACAACAAATTAAGCTTTTGATAATCATCTAATTACTTGCCAACAGTGATTCATTCCGGGCCAGATTTTAATATCATTCATACCTAAACAAATCAAGAGCGACCCATTAAGTTAATTCCTCTATAATATTTATGCCTCAATAACTGTGATTAGATTCATGAATCTATTTACTTGCCTGTGAGACCAGAACTTTGACAGGTATGAACTGGTGTTGCTTTATGAAACCAGCATAACTATGCTGATTTAAACCGGCTAACAGTGCTGTCCACTGTATTATCAACTAGCAAATGGTTTTAGGAACTGTCTAGACTTCTGGGCTACACACGTGGCGTAGTCTTTTTACATTGATGAGGTTTCCTTCAGTGGAAGATAAATTAGTTATGAGTCCCTTTTCAGAAATACTATAAGCATCAGACAAATCCTAAAGAAAGCTAAATTAAGCCAGACTCCTGGAGAGAGCTATAACTTAAACAAAAGTCTTTAAGTCATGTCAAATATAATCTTCAATTAATATTCATCTATTCAGGCAGAATAGGAAACAGGAAAAAAAAAGCTCAAAATGCCCTGCTACACGCTTGGCTTCAGAGATCTGAGCAAGGAAACATGCTTGCACTAGAAGCCAACCAGTGGTACCTGATCTACAATTGATCCCTGCGGTCTCGCCTGACATTTTCTATTGCCCAACTAAGGTTAGGAAAATACAGGCAGCAAAGTTGGAAGAAAGGTCAATACCTCTTGTCCCCACAGTGTCAAATATGCATCTGGTAACACCCTTTTAATTGAGAGCCCTGAGAACCAGCTAGGCTCTGCAAACAGCTCTCAAGAGCAAAAGGAGGGAATTTGCAATGGAAATTTAGCAATTCCCTTCATGTTGCATAAGCCAGCAGAAAAGCCAGCTCACACTCCCACCACCGCCTCTCAGAGCAAGAGTGCTGCCCAGCTGCACAAGACTCAGAGCTAGTGAGGAGCAGGAGAACTTGGAGGAATACCATCTTCTACCATGTACTCACAGTTCCGGTGAGATTCACAATCTGTGGGTACAAACATGAACTACTGCTTCTGCTCAAGCATCCACACCAAAATGTAAAATTATGGTGAGCATTAAAACAATACAAGCTAGTACCTCTACAAGAAATACACTCATTACAGGAAAGACATTGAGGCCCCAGAGCGTGTCCAGGGAAAGGCAAAGAAACTGTGAAGATTCTGTAGCACAAGTGTGATGGGGAGCAGCTGAGGGAACTGGGATGGTTCAGTCTGGAGGAGGTTCACTGCTCTATACAACTGCCTGAAAGGAGGTTGTGGCGAGGTAGGGGTCTGCCTCTTCTCCCAGGTAACAGTGAGAGGATGAGAAGTAATGGCCTTAAGTTGTGCCAGGACAGGTTCAGATTGGATAACAGGAAAAAATTATTCTCAGAAAGAGTGGTGAGGCACTGGCACAGGCTGCCCAGGGAGGTGATGGAGTCACTGTCCCTAGAGGTGTTCAAGAACCATGGAGATGTGGCACTGAGGACCATGGGTTAGTGGGCATGGTGGGGATCATCTCGGATTTGATGATCTTAAAAAGCCTTTTCCAACCTTAACGATTCTGTGATTCTAGTTATTTTCTCAGTAGTTTATATATCTGGCAAAACTTGAGCAACGTACCATTGAGGTTTCCTTGTCAGTTTCCCAATACTTTGCTCACATTATATGTTCTCCTTTTAGAGGACACTGCCAGGTAACTGAACCCCCTAGAACTGGGGTCCATAATGCCCGTGCCATCAGGAAGCAGGCACATCCAGCTGGGAAGAATGAGAACTGACAGCTGAAGAGCAGATGCAGCCAGCAATGCTGACATGGCACTTCTTCTCCAAGTCCAGCTTCATGCGAGGATTAAGCAAACATTTTAAGTCCAGTATTTGAATCATTTCAGCTTGAATAATTTAGGACAGTATTTTCAAGGCCCTCTAGGGGTGAGATGCCCAACTCTCATTAAAATTAATTAAATACAATTCATTTTAATGGGAATTGAGCATCCAAATCCCCCAGACAGCTTTGAAAATCTAAGCCTCCATTGTTATTAGAAACCCAAGTAAGAAATTAGGCCTATTCATGTTCCCAAACAAGTCAGGAGGAGTTTCATACTGACGTCAATAGGCACATGATTTTTTTTTTTTCTAAAATATTTTCTTTTTCTTTTTTTTTTTTTTTTTAATCTTGGCAGAGCTCAATTAACGTCAGGGATGACATTGGATTTCTCCTATAACAAGTGCTGTCTTAGTTCCTTTCCTCTCAATTCAAATTCTGTGTTTATATTTTTTCTTCTCAATACAGGGAACAGGAATGTGATTGTTTCACAGACTCCTTAGGTATATATATATATTTACTGGATTGAAATGCCACTCCAAGTAACTTTCTCATCACATTAGTACTTGAGTTTATCTTTTATGAAACAAATGTTGAAGCTTTCCACCAGTGTAAAATGCCATAATTACCACAAACTCCACATAAGATCCCCAATCCCAATGGATCCAATATCTGTTTATGTATTTACGTCAGTGGAGAATCTGGTCCTACAATTTTACACTGTGGCATTCTGTTTCTCTAACATAGCAAGTTATTCTGAACCTTTAAGTCACTAAGAGAAGACTAAATCACTGTCAACCTTAAGCAGAAATAAGATAAATTCTGTTTAATGCCAGCAGAGACAGTGCTGGTTTTAGGCTGGTTACTGCACTTGATGCTTCAGTCACTTGCCCCAGAGCAAATCAGAAGTGACCCCATTGAAAAATCTTACTCTTTACCTATTGTTTATTTTCATAAAATTGCCTGGGGACAGAGACAGTGTATGCCACAGCTGGTGGTCCTCTTTCAGTGAGCATCAGGCTCCTGCGGTGGCTGTAGTTCCTCTCTGTTTGCAGGAGTTACTCCTGATTTGCAGTATCCATGCAAGAAAGAAAATCAGCCCCAAAGCCATATGCAGATTCGAGATCAACCTCCAAAGCCAATCAGAGAGGCATGTTTCAGTTTTCTCAGCCCCTGGAAAAAAGAGTACTTGGAGATAGCTCTTAACAGCTCACACACCACCTCTGGTCCTGTTACTGCCAATTGTCTCACTCAGTCCCCACTAACCCAAGCAGTTACACTGCCACACCTCACCTAACTCCAAGGCACTTGTAAGCGTAAGTAACTGAGGTATTTTCCATGGAAAGTTACCTTTTCTCTTGTATTAACATGAATAAATGCAAAATAATAATATTTTACCTTTCTTTCTCTTGGATGTCATTGGTGTCTTAGTAAGTGGTGCATTGTATTATGTTTCTGGACCTTGAAGTTTATAACCCTTCCTTTCTACATCATTACATCTTGTTCAGATTAATATATTTTGAACATCTTCCTCCATTGTTTTACTCTTTCCATATCAGTAAAAAACATCTTCAGCATCCAGAACGGCTTACATCATGTTAGCAATGCATCAGATTGGCTTAATGCATTGTAACGTCATTACTGATTCAGTTCCACATGGCCATTTTTCACGTTCTGTTGAAGACAAAAACAAACAAACAAAAATACAATTCATTCCACACTGTCATCCCTTTGTCCTGACCAGAACAACTCGATCGTGTTGAAGAAGGCATGAACCATATCAACCAAGACATGAAGGAGGCCGAGAAAAATTTAAAAGATTTAGGGAAATGCTGTGGCCTTTTCATATGTCCTTGTAACAAGTAGGTACTGGGTACCGGCTCTGCTATGTGGTGTCCAGTTTTTTTTTGTCACAGTGAATGTCTGAAGTTTTTGTCTTTTTTTTCTTTGTCCTTTTCCATCTGCTTCATTCTGTGGGGATAAAATACTTGTGTTTAATCAGAACAACTGGAACGCATCGAAGAGGGAATGGACCAAATCAATAAGGACATGAAAGAAGCAGAAAAGAATTTGACGGACCTAGGAAAATTCTGTGGTCTTTGTGTCTGTCCATGTAACAAGTAGGTGCTGCCTGCCTCATCTCTTTGAGCACTTAAGGCTGATCCCAAAGGCCTTGTGAAGCTCATCCTTGCTAGGCACATGGACAGGATGAGCATGTGGCATGCAGAAGGAACGACTCTGGTTCAAACGCATTCATCTCATAGCATAGACAAGTGACTGGAAATTACTGTAGATGCATTAAAATCAGGCATACTGCAGTGAAAGCTTCACTGTCGACACCTTCTAATGGTAAAAGTTTCAACATTTTACACAAAGTGTACTGAGTGGTTCCATTTTCCAGAGATCAAAACCACTAGAGCTACTTTATTCCTGGAGGTCCTAAATTTTAAAACATTTTCGCAAACAAGCTTAATAAGGAACAACAAAAAACCCTACAGTTTAAAAATGCAGAAGAGGCAATAATAAACACTAGTCAAAATTATAGATGAAAACCATACTTCTCATTGTTCAACAGAAATTGTTCTTGACAAAACTGAAGAAGACATGACGTTTCACAATTGGAACTCAACTTGAAACGGTTTTTATCCTGTCATAAACAACCAGATTTGAGAAAATCCAAGCAAAAAAAATTATCTCATTTGGGTAGCGTGTACACTAAGCAGAAATGTTGAAATGTATCAAATGTGCTTGCATGCCATCACTTTTGAACGAAACTGTCCTCCAGTAATGCAAAGCTTGTTTAAGTGCCAGATGAAAATGTGAAGTACTGTTATGTGGTGTAGGAAGCGGGGGACAAAGTGGGCAGACCAGAAGTCCTCAAGGAACAGCAAACCCAGCATGCAACAAGTCAGCAATCAGGTTACATTGAAAGCATTTATAAGTGATTGGCCAGAGACTGTACAGAAAACAAGGCAGAGAGCAGTGGTTCTGCAGTACTGTACTCTCTTCCTCCGTGGCACAGATGCTTTCTTCATAGTCAGTCCTACAAAGATTATCCAGACCAAATGAAAGTGAGCTGCTATGGAATTCAGTGGAAATTTGGCCCAGAACAGAAAGATTAGGACTGGATTTCTGCCTTCTCAATCCTGATTTATTTTGAAGAGAATTCCCTTGGGACACAATGCAGTTACTGACTCAGATTTCAAAATTGGTTTTGCTCCTGTGTACCCTGCTACAAATACTTTGCAGAGGTAAACAGTCTGCACAGGATATGCATGCTATTGCCTTGATATACACAGTAGGAGAGAGGCAATAAGAAATGGAAAGAAGCACACACACACACAGACATTTTGAGTGGGCCCTCCTGCAGTCAGTTCCAGCTCTGATATTGGCTGCATCCCTGATAGCCTTCTGAATTAGAACAGGCAGTTGAATAAGTGCAGGAGAGCTGCAGGTACAGAAGTATGCAGCAGTACCTGAGACACTCCCACACTCTAAAAGCTGTTGCAAGCTAAAGAAGAGCAAGCCAAGACAGCATCTTGCTCCTCCTGGAGCATATGACAACAACAAAAGTTCTTCCCTGAAGCACAAAAAATCATCATGTATTTTGCAGGAATCTCCATTTTTCAGAGCAGATTTAATTGTTCTATTCTATAGGAAAGGCTGCTCTGAACTGACAGCCAGACCTGTGGCATGGATGGGGTTAGTACCTGACACACGGCACTGAAGTATTTACCACAGTGACTTCAGTATCATGAAATCACTAGGTGCAAAAACAGGAAAATCCTGCAGGCATACAATGTTCATTTTTCAAGGTGTGTCCTCCTGGCTATAAGGCAGTATTCTGCCTTTGCAGACTGCAGTCCGATTTCATCATCTAGCACTACTAATCAGTGAACAAGTTTAGAAACAAAATATGGATGAACAATGCTTTTGTAGCCTGTTCCTTTAATCACCATGCCAGGAACCAACTGGTACAAATAAGATGATATTCTGAAAAGTGTAGTGTAGGAGGGAGAGAAATCCAAATAGCTCTGAGCATTAGTATTACCATGATCTCTTAGTGCTTTTCTGGTTAGTGGTAAATTAAATGCACATATTTCATAAAGATTAACTGTTTCACATATAATTGTACTCTGCTGTGAATATAACTCAGTGAGTCATATCAAAACGTAAAGCTTGACCCTCCATTCTTAGAAGACCCACAATGCCCATGTCATGAAATTTAGGCTAGACTGCAGTCAAAAGGACAAATGCTACTGACCTTAAGCAGGCCCAGGCTCCACCTGTATTAATTGCAACTCCACAAGAAAATAGAGGTTGGGCTCTGGGTACATCAAACCATTCACTTCTAATGTAGACTCTGAGTTGTGTGGGTCCAAAGAGCAGACATATATCTGTAAATATATGAGAGCTACTTTCACTTATTTCTAGAAATGTGAAACTCAATTGTTAGTTTCAGAGATCTAAGAAATAAGCCAAGCATCCTCTTTCTAACTCTTCACAAATTTAATAGAAAGTAAGCAACGAAACAACAGATGACTATTTGGGAAATATTCTCTTTGCATCTGTATTTTAATTCTATATGGAAGGATGCAACACATCTCCAGGCTTAACAGACACCGAGCTCCTTCAGGGGGCAAGGAAAGAACATAAAACCAGAGATAAGTTTGTTGTGTTCTTTCCTGAAGTCCTCAGAAACATGCTGTTTCTCTCCTCAAATCCAAGCCACAGGGCTGTTTATATGACTGACTTTTGCTGACTGAAGAACAGGGAAACCATGGGGATTTGCAGTTCCCAAGAAGTCTGTTGAAAACTGCTCCATTTCTAGAATAAAATCAAGAATTTGCAGATACAGATCCTCAACACTCATGCTGCCTTGCTTAAGTGTTCAATCTTGTCTGACAGCTCTAATGCAGCAACCCTAAATATGCTACACATGCTAATGTGCCACTGAAGGTATGCCTGGATTTTAATTTTCTGTCCACGGCAGCTCAGTCAAAAATGGCTCTTTGAAAGTGAATAACAAATATAACGAATACAGTGACATGCTAGGCTACTATAAAGTCCTGTCATTTAAAAATCCTGAAGGAAGTAATGATCCATTTTTGCCTGTGTCTTGCTTACTGTGAAGGCTGTTACTGCTGATGCATTAAGAGTATGACGAACTATTGGAGCAACTGTGCTTAGTGAGAATGCTTTACTTCTTATTCATGCCTGTAGCTGGTGCATGAAGAAAATGTAGAAAAACTTCCCTTTCTGATGCTAGATTGCTTGTATCTATTCTTTTCTCCTGCACTCATTTCACTTCTGCCTATTTTACTTTTTGTCTCTGTGGACAAAGGTTTGTACATCAACTGTAGATGTATGATTACTATTTTCATGTACCGATATATTATTTGAAAATCTAACAAACCCTATGAATTTTATGATAAAATAATCCCCAAACCACCTTGGAAAAGGTTAGGGGCTTTAACTGCCTCTTATGCCACATATATGTTAACAACAGCAAAATCCCAACGTTCTGCATTGTAAAATGTTAAAGTCTAGCCAAATCCTTTCTACTCTAAGAGGGTGTGTTGCTGTGATGTGATGTACACACTATACTTGGCAGTTATGTTTTTATGTCTGTCTGCCAATACGTTTTCTGTGTTTGATGTCACAACGTATGTGTCACTGAAATGAAACAATGTTTTCTACTTATCTGTATTTCTTCTCTCTTCTTTTTCTTCTTCTTTTTTTTTTTCTTTTTCCTTTCTGGAAACTCAGTCAACATCCAAAAACTTGTGTAAAGTGTTGTGGACTTAAAAGTTGCAATTCACCCTATTGGATACAAAACCTCTGACCATCACAGTTGTTGTGGCAGTAAAGTTTAAAAAAAAAAAACAACCCAAAACTAAACAAAAAACCATCCTTTTACTCAGGGTTATGATATATCGGTATACAATCAATGACCCTCTGAAAACTCATTTGCTTGATTCAGCTTCTAGCTTGGAGAAGTAAAATTTTGCATTTGTCCTTGTCCACTGGATGCTTTGTTACTCATCAACTTTTTTGCATAGGCTTAAATCAAGTGATGCTTACAAAAAAGCCTGGGGCAATAATCAGGATGGCGTTGTAGCCAGCCAGCCTGCACGTGTTGTAGATGAACGGGAGCAGATGGCCATCAGTGGTGGCTTTATCCGCAGGTGAGCCTTTTTATCCACTGTTTTCTCTCTATTTTTCTTGTCACTGATATATTTAGATTTCTTCCATATGGTCATGAGTTCTATGACACTTGTTAACTCCTTCAGCGACACTGAGTAACGTGATGGTGCCAGTGTTTTCCACCATGTTACCACGCACCACAGCATTCAGCAGCTCTTCCTTTCTTTTCTAAAAAAAAAAAAGAGAGCTAGGCACTCTGCCAAAGCAAAGCCAAGCACAAAACTTGAAGTACAATTTCTACCGGAGGTAAATAGTTTTTGAGAAAACCACTTCCCTACTCATGATCATCCAGAGAACCTCACTGAACAGGGAATGATGCCCCATTCCTCAGCTGCCCAAAAGCCAAAACTACGTGGAAACATTCACCCTTCAGTGGCAATCTCTGGCACTCAGGTGAAAGCTACTTTGAAATACACAGCTATACTAATGGCAACTAAACTGCAAACTTTCTCCAGTATATGGGGATTCAACAACAACTACATACTGATTACAGTGCTTATAGAGCATGTATTTAGATGACAATGTTATCAGCTGAATGGATAAAGGCATACCAGTAGGCAAAGCTTTGATCTCTGAAGATTAAGGATGCTGGATTAATAAGTAATTATCTTTCCAAAAACTATTATCCACTTATTTTTTTGGTTGCTGTGATAAAAGAAAATCAGTGTGATAGAAACAATGCTGTCATGCAATCTGGAGTGTGGGATGGAGTTGCCATTTAAGTTTGCTGGGTCTGCCATTCACTTTTTTTTTATTACTTCTGGATGGCAGACCCATGAAAGCAAAGGCTGGGGCATGCTAACAGAATAGCAGTCAAGAACGTTATGCCATGGCATAATTCTTCCACGAATAGCTTGTAGTGCCCTTTTAGCACCTCTATGAAGACAAATTACACAAGAGACTCAAAGCAGTCATTTTATGAGTGGGAAATGTTTCCAAGTGCCAGTCTTCACGGGCCTCTTCAGTCCTGGGAGCACCGAACTTAGTCCTCAATCAAGTGCAAGTGTTTCCTTTTAAAAAATAAGCAACTGTAAAAGATGGGGCTAAGAGGACAGGCAAAAGGCAAATAAGCTGGGAAAATGTGATTCTTTCTACTGAAAACATATTTAATTAAATACAAGGTTGGGTCAGGATTTTCTTGCCCAATATTTTGGCAAGCCCCAAGTCCATGAAGAATGAACGGTACCCTGTGTGGTTGAACACATGCAGCTGCTACAGCTTTAGTTCCACTGCCCTCTGGCATTTCCCACACTGTAATCACACACAGATCCAAATGAAGCGTCCCTTCATTCTTCCATGTCTTTTGAGAAAGCTCACTGCTAGCAGGGAGATGTAATAAGTGGTACAGACAAGCTCAGACAGCAACACTTTTAGGAGCAGAAGGAATGAACAGTACAAATTGAGAGTGACAAACTCAGACAATTAATCCCAGCATCCAAAAAATAAACATGTGAAGGTTTTCAGGATAGCTACTTAATAATCCCCTTTTTTCAAAGCTGAGCGCTGTAGCATGCTCCACAGCTGACAGGCAAGGGAGGATGCAGGAGAGGTTTTGGGTGAGTCAGTTTCAGGGGAATCTCTTCTCTCCTTGCTTCAAATAATTGGTTGGTTTTATTACTTCAAGGGTAACAAATGATGCCCGGGAAAATGAAATGGATGAGAACCTTGAGCAGGTCAGCGGCATCATTGGCAACTTACGTCACATGGCCCTGGACATGGGCAATGAGATCGACACACAGAATCGCCAGATTGACAGGATCATGGAGAAGGTAAGAACTGACATTTCTAAGAGAACCCCAAGAAGAGTGGTGTTTTCCCTTCTGCAAGCACAGGCTGTGCATAAGAAGGGCAGATGTGTCTACCAGCTGGTTCTCAGCTCTTTAAAGGAGGTCATGCTGTAGTTTTAATTCTACTCAGAGGAGAACAGATGACAGAAATAACTGCTAGTGCTCCTCTCTCTTCTCCTTTCAAATTTTTGGGCCAAAGCAGAGCTTGCTGCTGTGGATCTTTAGTAACTTTCAGTGCTGGTTGGGTTGAAGCAGCACTTTTGGGTTTGCAAGACAACAGCTAGTGAGGAGACCCCTTAGCACAAATAAAGACTACTTCTGCAAGGGTGTTGGGAAAGGACAAATACCCTGAGTTGTGCAGAACCATGGAATTTGGACCCTGGCGCTTCCTGGCATATTTTAAGCCTTCCCGGACTTTCTTTCCCTCAGAAACTGCACAAGTGATTTAGAAAAAGATTGCTTCTTTAAAGGACCAGTCACAAAAAGAGGATGGGGATGCATTAAGCAAGGCTTTGCTGTGTGTAACAGTCCAGCTAGGCTTATCATACTGCCTAATTATAATCACATTACAGCACATCCACCAGCTCTCTTGGTGTGTGTACATAGAACTGGACCATACACGGGTCTCATGAAGTCCAGAAGCTCAGTATTTCTACTGTGATATCACCAGCTAAAAAGGTAGAAAGCACTGTTCCAGTGCCAGACCTGCATTGCAGATTTCTGAAGCATAAAGCAGCACCCTCCAAACCTGGCTGGGATCTCACTGCCATACTCACATCTCAAGATCTGCAAGCCATCTGCATTCATACTGGCAGCGCTCCAGGCACAGGCAGTCAGGCTGAAGTGACATAAGAGGCTAGATCTTCATCTGGTGTAAAATCAATACAACACTTAACTTCAGCTGAGATTTACACAGCCTGAGGATCTAACCCAAGGACTTACATGCGCTGCTTAGAGTTAATGCTGACCATAAGCGGTAGAGCTTGTACCCTTGAGCCTTCTGGCACGTGCAGACCTTCTCAGATGAGCAGGATGTCCATGCCTGTTTTTCATGTCAATTAATTATACCAGAGCCTAGTATGCACACAGACACACACACAGACACACACATACACACACACACACAGACACACACACAAAAAAAAAAAAAAAAAAAAAAAAAAAAAAAAAGAAATAGCAGTCAGGGAGTCAGGGATTCAGTCAGCTCACTTTCCTTATTTGGGTTTGATTCCAAGAAGGATTGGGTGAAGAGTATGTTGCCTTACAGGCAGGAAGCTAGTCTCTGACATAGTCATACAACATAGAAGAGTGCATGGTTTTGTCAGTCAAAAGTGTGCTTCACAAAGCTGCATCTATTAGTCTGCGTATATTGGAAAATGTACAGTGTCACCATGCCACTCTGCAGCACTTCCTACTTTAGGGAAAAATGAAATGGGTGGTTGGAGGTGAGAGATTTACCATTGTTGTTCATACGAAAAGCAGCAGAAAACAGCAAACTAATCTACACCGCAACAAGGGACTGGAAAATTATCCATCCCATGCCATAACTAGTTTTAAATAACAAGTCTATGATATACATTGTTTTTTCAGAGGAAGAACAAAGACACACACACATTAGTAGCTATTCTACTCATGACATAGCATAGTAGCAGGAGACATTCCCTGTGGCTAGAAATCAGATGCATCCTATCCACGTCTGCAGGATGCTATCACAAAACGCAGCAATCTTAACAAGGATTCTCCTATCAGCTCATGCTTGTAAACATCTGGAATTTGAAAATATTGACCAGGCTCCTTATGAACATGAAGAACTTACCTCTAGGCAGTGCATGCTGAGAGCAGCGGCTAACTGAGGGACTGGCCTTCCACATCTGAGTGGTTTTCCTACAGGTTAGGTATGCAGTGTTTCATACAGCAAACGGAAAAAACGTTGTTAGCTAATGCAATTCATTAAATCCAGCCTCATAGGCATGTCCTGTTGGTCAGAGCCCTTGGCTAAGACAAGTGACACATTTCTGCAAGATGGACTTGCAGTGCACACAAAGGAATCATCATGAAAGCAGCATAAAAATAGGAGTCTTCAGTCTTAGTGAAAATCTGCTGAATTTCTTTAAGTAAGAATGTGTGGCCCAAGCAGTAATGAGATACTAGAAAAGGAAACATAAAATACTAGGATAACTCTTTTTAAAGATAGAAATTACCAAATCTGGATAATACCAAATACCAAAACCAAAAAATGTACACACTTCCATTCTGCAAAGAGGCATGGCAATAGGCATCACCCCTGGCTGGTGGCAGGCAATGCAGAGTGGCTGGAGCGGTTTTCTTTTCTGATCAACTAGAGCACTGTGCTTTCAGTCAACCATCATCATTAGAAAGATCCTTGGTTGGCACACGTTGCAAAAGCTTGGGTGCCTCACCAAGCTAACCCAAATGCTTCTAAAGCACTTAATGTTAAACTGGATGTGTGCATCCAAACCAAAGCTATTTCATAATGCAGAGAGGTAATTTAATCTATTCATGGTAATCAGATGAGGCAACAAATAAAAGGTTTTATCCTTCTTCTAGATCAGAGAAAAAGGGATACAAACTAAAACGATGATGTGATAAGTAGGTCAAAAAGGTCAGATACCATCACCAGAAGACAGCCTGTTCCAAAAAAGAGCCATTAATGGAGAGCTGGGAGGAAAGTAGGAGGGGCTAAAAACACTTTGTCTTGACCCAGCTGGAAAGGTCTGGGCAAGGACTCCCACTGACTTGGATGAAACATCATTTACCAAATTTAGGCTTCAGTATTTCCATTTAGAAACATTATGTTTCATCAACACTTAACATTCAATCGATATTAATGTATTTCATGATAAAGTTAAATGCTTTCAAGCCATTAATTTATCTTTCAGGTAATCTTCTGGCAAAAGTGATACTGCAATAGACAAGGTCAAATTCATGGATAAAAAACAGAAACGTGGTTCATACTGAGTAGTTATGGTGATTTACTCTTGCTGAGGATCTGGCACATGTTGCTGTACTATAAATACATATTTATATTTGCCAGAACAATTAGGGAGAAAAGCCCAAGACGCTTAAGAGAGATATACTGCAGATCAGTATAACCATTTTCAAAGGTTTTGAAATGAATGTGGGAAAGACACTTCAGCATTCTGCCTTTGCAAATTGAAGATTTAAAATAAATCTGCACTATTTGGGCACATCCCAGAGAGCTGGGAATAATCATCAAGGCAAAAAACAAAAATAAAAAATGAAGACATCAAACTGCAGAAAAGAGTTTGCTATTTGATGTCACGCTTTTAAAGCAGTAACACAACTCTCACCTTTCCCACAGGTCTCATTTCAAACACTTGAAAGCATTTTCTATCTAGTCCTACGCTAGCAACATGACTTGAAAGGAGCTTTGCCAGTTTTTGTCAGCTACAATAATGTCTTTGACTCAAAAACTAACTTCTGCGGAGCGACGGAAAGCCATGGTTAAAGTCTCTGCCCTCTCAAACAGAACTCCAAAATCTGTTGTTTTATTAACAGCATTTTTTAAGTATGGCAAGTGTTACAGCATGGAAGACAGTGAAGTTAACAGTTCAGCCCACACTGGACTAAATTCCAGTTTGATTTTTTCAAATAATGGTAGAATCCCAAATCACAATGAAATCCCTTCCTTCTTAATTCCCACCTATGCAGCTGCCTGATCAAAGAGATTACCCTGTCTTGCAGCTACACTGAACTCCTTGCTGAGAGAGAGGAGTAATGACATCACGCCTGCTTCTTCCTTCCTTGTCACACACACAGTCAAAAGGTCCAGACAGAGCCCAGGTCCACTGAATCCAAGCCTTACAGAGCACTGGAAGATTTTCACTAATGAAATCCACATGCACATCACAATTTTCATCCTGTCATCCATCACTGTTGATGGTGCAAGCCATTAGCACCAGCCACAGATCTGGAATGGCATTTAAGAGAGTTTAAGAGAAACTGAATACAAACACAAAAGCTCGCAAAAACTCAAAGGCTACTCAGTGTCACAAAATCAGGCTAACCCGTAATTTCCATCTGTTTTGTTTTTCCTAACAGCCAAAACTAAAGGAGTGCCCACAAAGCACTGTGCATGTTCTCTTTCTGCCACATACTCATCTGTCCCCTTTGTGTTTCCCCAGGCTGATTCCAATAAAACCAGGATTGATGAAGCCAACCAGCGTGCAACAAAGATGCTCGGCAGTGGTTAAATGCAGCAAAGTGCATTTCCTTTTAATGCTGTCCCAGAGGGCAGTACCTTCATGCTTTTATCATGGTATTTACCTACTAGGTTTGCACACATGCACATATCAGCCCCATTGTAAATGTTGTCCTGTGTAGTTTGTCAGCTTTCCAAAAATGATACTTGTAATTAATTTTTTTCTAGATATCTTTCTTTCCAAAGGTTGTACATAGTGCTGATTTGATGGCTATAGCTCACTATGATGTTTTTTGGGATTTTCCCTTTCCTTGTTTCTGTTTGGATTCCTTTTCCTTTTTCCTCTCCTTTTTTTAAATGATGTTTGCTGAATGACAACCATGTTGGAATGCTAAACGTGCTGTTAACCTTTAAATATACAGTATTGTTCTTGTAAAACTGTGACATTCCACAGAGCTACTGCCATGCTCCTGTCTTTGGGTACCATGATGTTTAAGCACTTAAACCTGCTGTCTTCAGTTCTTCATTGCCATTATCTGTTGTTATGATTTCATGATTAGACAATGTGGAATTATCTTACTATAACAAGCATTGCACTACAAAGTGATGTGATTTATGCATTTATGCATGAGGAATAAATAGACTTTTAGACTCCTACTTAAACAAGACTTTTTCCCATGGCAGTAGCATACCAACAATGACAACAAAAGCATGCTCAGTATTCGGACTCTTTTGGGACTATGTTATACCAGCAAGTTTGCAGTCGTGCCACTTTTTCTTGTTGATATATATATATATAGAGTTATTAATCATGATCATTTTTTTTTAATTATGAAAAAAGAGGGATTTGGCACTCACCATTTAGCCATTGCCAGCAAAACATGCTTGGCTGAAAATATGTCAAAGACAAAAAGAATAAGTGTAATATATTGGGTTTGTCTGCTGCTTTTGAAGACTATCTTTTGAAGGAAACGACTACCATATGAAATGGTGCAAAGAAATGTAATTTTTATAAGGCTCTCTCTTACTAGTCGCTATCCCCATGTGGTTTGTTATCAGTACAGTTCTCTGTTGCTTACCTAGAGCTATGCACACCAAATCGCTGAGATGTTTAGTAGCTGACTTAATTAAAAATAATAAAAAAACCTAAATGAATGAACTCTAGATAAACTGTGAGATAAATATCATTTACAGCATGTAATACAAAATTCCTTATGTCTCCTGTCAGTTTGTGAAGTGATTGACATTTTGTAGCTAGTTTAAAAATTATTAAAAATTATAGATCTCAGAATCCATGCTTGCTTTATCTATTTGTTGTTCTATGTGTCAGCGAGACCCAGTTATTTGTCACTAACTGGGAAAAGGAGAAGGGCAAAGAAGTCCAAAGACTCTTTACTAATTGGTTCTGTATGAGAACTAGAAACAAAAGATTTCTGTTTGCAATATTGTATAAAAGGAGAAGTGTCTGCTCTAAAAATAGCATTTTACACTAAGTACAAAGTGAATATTATTTTAAATAACTTGGCTTGGATTGTCAAACACTGAATCAAAATATATTTTCTTGTTCAAGGGAAAGGAAAATGAAATAAATGATATGCTGCAAAAGGATACAGTTCCTTAGTCAATACAATTCATTCCTGTGGTGGCTCTAGACACATGATACATACCTCTTTTCAAGGAACACTTTCAACTACAGAGTTTATGTAGTTTGCTAAGAATATATATTTTTAAAGGACTAACAACAGCTAACATTTACTGCCAGTGAAAAGCGTTATCGTATTTTCCCAGGGTTTTTTTTTCCCTATATGGACAAATTATGATTAACTCTACATGAGCGACAGTTCACTCATGCATCTCACATGGCCCTAAGTCAAAATACATAAAGAGCACAAATGCTAGCATAATTAAAATCACATGCTAACGTACACACAAGCAGTATTTTCTTTAGCAGCTTCTTATTTTTAGTATCTACTAAAAATTCATTTATGTAAATATTTCCCCCCCACTCCTTTAAGCCAAAGAGTAAACTTCAAGCAAATATTGTTAATCTGCCAGCCATTTCCAATCCAATCCCTGTTCGTTCAGGGATTCTAGTACTTGTGACAGCACTGTCATCCTGCAACGTCAAGGCTACTGAAAGGAAGGCAGTAATCATACTGGAGAATGTGACAGTATGAGAACATACAAATAACAAATACAAGGGTATTTGGAAAGGGTAAGGCAAATATAAGAAGGTAACGATGATACTAATGGAGATCTCGTTCTCTATCTGAAGAAAGTCAGACTTTTGAAGGCCATTATAGATGTCCAAAAATACACGGCGTTGTTGTGGAGGAAATCACTATGGCTTGATGTCTGTTTTTATATTGAAAAAGATGAAGAGAAAACCAAATGAAGCTTTTTGCCAAACTGAAAATTTAAAGCCTAGAAACACTGAAATGTTTCACTGTATTTGTTGTCGTATCCTCCCACCCCACTGTAAGCAGGGCCTCTGAGGAGACAGCTGAGGATGGCTTCAGTAAATAAGTGTAATATATTGCATTTCTCTGATGTTTTTGAAAATTGACTTTTGCAGGATTCATTATTCTTGAAATAATGCAAAGAAAGCTTCGACCTCATGCAGCTTGCTCCTAGAACAATCCACTTCTGTTCATTAAGTTTTCCACTCAAATCCCTGATGCAGCAGCTGACTCAATAGTTTTAAAGGCAATGTTGTCTCAAATGTGACATTTCCCCTTTTTTGTTTGTCCCATCCAGCTCTGCCCAAGTTTCCCACAGTGTGGTGGAGGCTTCCCCTGAGCCAGCACATGTAGAGTGCAGGGTTACCTGCTGTAGAGGCAAGGCTCACTGCAAGGAAGGGGACAGGCAAGGAGTTGGAATTCTCCCCTAAGCCCTAAGATGACAAGGTCCATGCTTAGTGGCTTCTTTCGTATCATACACACCCCTCCTTTCCTAGTCTAGGTGGGAAATATCAAAGTAATCATCTAGAAGGACATTTGAACGTTATTCCTCAACAACACAAAATACGTAAGTAGTCTAATGTGCTGTGCAAAAAGTCATCTTCATTAAATATCTAGTCTGATTTCAGCAGTGAGCAACTCAGACAACTGGAAAATTTAATAACATCCAGGAGGCTCATCTGAAAGAAAACTTAAAGCCTCAAGGATGTTGATACTTCTTAACATCAGCATGACCACACCAATTCTAAGCTGGTTGTTTTTTCAGACTGACAGAAACACACAAGAAAAAACTACGGGTCTTACCGTGTGGTCTGATAGAGCGTATCTTATGACAAGAACACAGACTTGATATAGAAGTATAAAGTGAAAAATAATTAATTGATTAACATTCCTTGCAGATTTGGTGTTAATAGTGTATATGACAAGAAAAAACTCGAACAGTAAACAGCTTTGCTTTTTTTTTTTTTTTTAAGAAATGCGAATTGTGTGAGCTTACAGGTGTTAAGTATGATACATCCTTTGTTTCTGAAGATAACTAAATATGTCACAGTTTGCTTGACAAACTATAAAGCTTCTCCTTAGAGAAATGCCGACACGTTTATTACAGATGTACATTAAATCTTCAAGAGAGATAGGTGACAGTTACTCTCCAAAACACTCTGTGTGCCACAGCAGTAGCTTCCACAGGCTTTGGATCTCGACCCAAATATGGCAAGATTGCTCAAGACTTATTTGAAGGACCTGAAAGAAGACAAATTAATTCTCATACTCTTTTCCTCCCTCTTTCTTCTCCTACGTGCACATATGCACATATAAATCTTCAGTTTTAAAGGCACTGAAAAGAGAAGAGATGAGCACTTAGTAATAAGGAAAATTACGTGTGCCAGAGACAGCTTAAGTACATGCACTGCTGCTGTGTGCGCCTGTGGGCGGAGGTGTGCAGGATTTGACTGCTGTCTTCTGAACCATTTTGTTGCCTTTCCAGAAGGAGGTGGGGACAGTTAGTTTGGAATGTAATAGAACATAAATGAAGTATTTTTAAACCTGTGGATAACTATTACAAAATGCAGACGTAGGAGAGGAACCCTGCTGAGAAGTTAGGGCACAGGGATGGTTTGATGGGCTGGGGCTGTGTTGGGCTAATTCATTTTGCAAAGTACTTTCCAAAGAGCTGGATCCTCTGCAACAGGAGTCAGATTATGCTTGTGTTATAAAATACTAAGCATTATCTGTTTGTTTAGCTTGAATGTTATTTTGTAATTAAAAAAAATAATAATCAAGATGGCCATGAGGGAAATCAAAATAAATTATTACATGGGACCATCCAAGTCCCGGGCATTTGAAATGTATGCTGAGATCACTGCTGCCTGTGCAAATACTGCATATACTGGGGAAAACAATTTGGACTTCTAGGAGTCAAGCAGCTGGTATGGACGGAATGGATGCATGTTTCTGCTTGGTAGGCTTCAGTGCTTTTTGCTGAAAATGAAAAGTAGCAATGAGGGTGTCAGGGCTGTTTCTGCCTTAGTATAAAAATAAAAAATGCTCTGGGAATCTTTCATGGGAGAGTCCTAGCCTTGAAATGCCTTTTCTCCCCACAGACCAGACTCCAGCTCCCTCCACACTGCTTCTTAATCAGTCTCCAGTACATCCCAAACCTCTGCCCCACTGCTTTTCCTGTCCCCTTCTCTGGTTTCTTTCAGCTCATCCCACTCTTTCCCTCATCTCCCAGCACCCTACCAACTGCTTTATGCGTTTCCTTTTCAGTTGTTCTCAGTTGGCCTTCTTTCAGTCCTGCACCCATGTCACTTTCTTCACATCCACCTACCTGCATGTTTATCAGTCCCAGGCTTTCAGTCAGGCTGTCTCCCTGATTTCAGCAGGAAGAACCTTGGAGAAACAAAGAGCCTCCTGCTTTCCACTCCACAGCTGAGCACTGGATGTACTGCTTCACTACCACCCGGAGGGACACCCTGTAAAAAGCCTTTCTCAGCCCTGTCAGTCTCAGCAGACAACTCACACGTTGCCAGAGGAATTTTTTGGATAGCCTATCCAGTCCACCAAATTTTATGTCTCCAGTCCCCAGTACTGGTAGATACTAGTGTTTCTCCATGAGACAGCTGGAGGACCTTTTTTAACACAGACAAAACAATTTCCCTTTACTTCCCCAAACTTTACTTATAAAAAAAATAGATCGTGGCAATTTTAAATTGTAGCTTTCAAAATTGTGCTTTTAAAAAGCAGTCTGAGGAAGCAGGATTCCCTCACCCCACCTGGGATATATTCCCTATGCTGGGTTATGTCACCCTAAATCTCTAACAACTCAAGCTGGCATTAGAAGGTTAAAATGAAATAGTGTATCAGAAATGGTTCAGCACGCTTCGCTATAGGAAGTCCTAAGCTAATTTGCTAAGTGTTAGCTTAAATATAGGCAGCTGTAAATTCCACTTACAGCACAGTAGGTTTTCCATCTCAATTCTGATGGAAAGTTCACTAAAATGAACAAAACAGCCCTTATCTACATTCGTGGGGGGCTGATTAGACCTCTGAAGCATAAATATGCATAGATCCCACCGCACTAAGGATTTTCTTGGGTATCAAAACCAACAGCGTGCAAATGTGAGCAAAATACCTTGAAGAAAACATAACTGTTTTAACTTCACTGCACAGTACTGCCAGACTTCACTACATCAACAATAAGTCCCACTAAGGTCAGCGTTTTACAAATGACTTTTGATGATGGGTAGGACCCCTAGAAGCCTAGGTGGTTCTTCAAACAGCTGGACCATATTACAAACCCTGTGAAAACACATGCTGAAAAGTTAACTTGGAGAAAATGGCAGCTATCGTAAGTGCTTAAGGCTGTGTCAAAATCTTAAAACATATTTTCAGTGCATGCTGCACACATTTATTTCTTAGATTATATTAGAATATGAGGGGAAACTAAGCAAAAACAGGAGACTAAATGAACTGCTGCTTCTCTCAGGCTGTCCTTACAGCCTTACCCTCAGATGTCAGCCTATATTCACTGACTTGCTTGGCCTTGAGCTCAAAAAAGAAGAAAGCCCATTTGCCCTCAAAATAAAGTACAATTTTACTTAAGGCCCCCCAGGTATACAACAGAAACACTAGCAAGTCAGACAGCTGGAGAAAAGGAAAGGGCTGGGGCCAGAGAAAAAAAACCTGAGTAACAGTAAAACACACGCTGAGAAGCAGAACAGCTGCAGTGGATGTGAGGACACAGCAGGACCGCAAGCCGCAGCCTTGCAGTGGTGCAGTGCTCCGAGGTGACCTGATTTAAAGACATACAGCAAGCAGGCAGAAAGGACTTGGCAGTACAGACACACGCACGGTTACGTGAATGGGCAAAAACCTGAGCAAGAGTTCACCTCTGGAAGACTGCTGACAAAGCAGAGCATCACCTGTGCACTACTCGCTTGCAGAAGTTGTACTGCTGAATTCAGGGAGCATTTACAAGAAAAGGGGACAAACTGGGAAAAACATTGCTATATTCTTTCGTTAACACTGTTTGGGAAACTGATTACCACTCCCATATGGAGAACCAGAAGAGGCCAGAAGAGAACAACTCAGTGGACGACACAGGGAAGGAGAAGCAAGGTACACATGGAGAAGCAAGGTACAGGTGAGAAACGATCGCCTTTATGTAGTTTCATTTACTTCTTGACTTAAAACATGCATGGCTCTGTCCAAGACCAACAACAAGTGCTGGTCAGCAACATCTGCTCTGGCTGCTGCAGCCAGCCAGACCATGGGCACCACACAGTGATGTCACTGTGAAGTTTGAGAATCTCCTGCCAGAATGCCTATACAGTTCAGTTGGACTCCACTTGCCAACTGACAGAGCAAAGACTGGCTTACAGCTGAAATGGCTAGAAGAACAAATGTCAGTCAAACTAAGAGAAGAAATCAAAAGTGAGCCACCTGAAGCAGAAACTTCTGTTTCTCATTCAGAGACATCGGGTGAGTCCTTAGTCTCCCCCTCTCCTGGTCCTCCAGGACAGGATCAAGGAACAGCTTGTGATGCTGCTGTAGCATCAATAAAATAAGAAAAGGATTCACAAACTTTTACTGATAGAAAAGAAACCAGATGATTAGCTCAGACTTCTTCTGAGGAGAGTGCTGGCACAGCCAGTATCTTCTCAGCCCTCAACTTTCCAGAGAAATTCTGGCTGTTGATGGAAAGTGACCAGTTTAAGACCATTTGGTAGGATCACAGTGGAAACTACACTGTTATTGATGAACAAACATTTCAGATGGAAGTATTGGGAAAGGAAAGGCCTGTAAGAGTTTTTGAGACTGAAAGCGTGAAAAGCCTTGTTTGTCGATTTAATCTGTATGGATTCACCAAAATTCAACACAACTTCATGAGATCTCCCCCACTTCCCAGGAGGCAGAGGCGTTTGCTATTCGTAGAAAGGTAGATCAGTTGCTTCACACATTAACCAACTCTCACAATACTCTGCTGGGAGAGATGGAGGGTCTACTAAAATAAGCTTTGTTAGTACAAGAGATGAGGATGGCAGTAAACGTTCTGTTCTGTTTCTAGGTATTT
>JAOWBP010001760.1:10151077-10164634 GCA_028571105.1 Tragopan temminckii | reverse complement strand
CGCGCCGCCGTCGCTAAGGGAGGCGCGCGGCGTCGCCCGTCGCTACGGGAGGCGGCGGCGCGATGGCGGCGCGCTGCCGCGGGGGGACGCGGCGCTGAGGGGAGAGCGGCCCGGCAGCGGACGGCATTGCCGCCGCTACAACGCCCGCACGGAAGGCCGCTTCGCTTCTTGCCGACTCCACCGGACGCTGGGTAGCGTTTTCTATTCCCCCGTCTTTCGTTCCCTTACTGCGCAAATTCCTAACAGAACTCGACCCGGTCACTTTTAAGAGATGCTGCAAAGAAATACTGTCTGCCGCCGTTAAAATGTTACGGTGGTTTTGATGGAAACCGTTGGTTCGTAACGCTTTGAAGCAGGCTGCCTTCTTGCAGCTTGGCTCGTACAAGCGTGTGAGGCACACTTCCGCTTCAGACTGATGTGCAGGCGTGTTGTCCTGCCCATCAAGCGGCATTCTGGGCACTGCTTCTGCATGCCTGGTGTTCAGGCACTTCACGTGGCTCTAGCGCTACTACGAGTCTCAAGGACAATCCATAAAATAAATCCAAACGCATACGCGCTGAGTAGCAGATCCATTCATGCCTTCACTGGATGTTACTACAAATTTCTACCAGCTACAACAGTGCTCCTGTGCTCCACAGCTTTACTAACCTCTTCACAGGGAGAACATAGTTCCTTTTGCAGATTTGGGGGTGGGAAAGTGAGGAAGAGAAGGCAAATGTTAGCCCTAATTGAGCTCCTGAATAAACACCATGCAAAATCCAGGGATGTGCAGAAAGCGCTAAGAAATACTGGAAAAATGCTCAAACAGAATGACTTGTCAGTTCTCCAGTGTGGCTAGATGAGTATTGATTTCCTTGGAGCACTGCAGACTGGGTTGGCTGTGGGAGAACACACCCAGCCTCCCCAAGACAGTAAGGCAGGCTGCAGAAGAGCCCTGGAGCCTGTTGGGTGTCACAGCCATTGGAGTGAGGCACTCATCCATTTGCTCCCAGCCAGGGCTCAGGCAGAGCTGCTGTTATGCTCTTCAGGGGTGAAGCCAGGGGTTGGGAAACAGTCTCCTGTTGTGCAGGATAACAAGAAGTGACTGGGTACTGTTTTGATTGCTTAAAAATTGCTACAATAAGAGGAGCCTGGGGCTCTCTGAGTGCTTGCAAATACTGTGGGAAGAAAAAGTCAGTCCCATTTTGTGAGTGAAACCGAGTTCCTTAACTACAGCGGGGTAGTGGGGGATAGAGAACGAGAGTATGAGAGAGCTACACTCCAACTACACATTTTTAAAAACGCTTCTCTTCCTGAATTCCAGAGGCTTAAGCAGCGTGAGAGCCTTCCCTGTAGTGCCTTCTTACTGCTCCTCACTGCAAAATTTCCCGTCTGGGCACTTTGCTCAGGAAGCTGGACACCACAGGGTATTCTGGTTTCCCTCCTACCAGGACCTAACCAGAATGGGCCTTATTTCTGAACTCTAAACATTAGAACTAGAGTACTGCTATAGTTGCAACACCTATCAGAAAAAAATATAGAATCTCTGCATTTATTCAATTTCTCAGAACATAAGCATTACACAGTAATGATTCAGGGGACAGATTTGAGTTACTGTTGGTTATGTGTTGTAAGATACTATTTTATATATGATCAGAGTGAGGGTTGTACAAAATTACCAGAAACAAACAAACAAACAAAAGCATTTTAAGCAATGTCACATTGAAATGAGAGAAAGCCATCTAGCTGAGGGAGCAGCTAACCTATTCTGGACAGATTACACTACCAAAAATGCCAGCGTATTTCAGTGCCCACTTTCATGCTTTAGAAAATTAGCCTCTTCTAATAATAACACCACTTCATGCTATTTTTCTTGCAGCTTTCTTTCAGGCCTCCTTTACAGAATGGGAGGTAGTGCCTCAAAAAGTCTACTGAAATTACGCATCCTTCACCTCTCTTAAAACTCACCTTCTCTTGGACATCCACAGAACACTCAACAGCAGCCAGGCAAGTTGCTACACAGTTCCATTTACAATCTGTTACCAAGAAAAAGAAAAGTTGTCTAAAGGGACTCTACACCTCCACATTTTTTGTTATATGTCCTGTAAGTGTCATTTTTGGAGCAGAGGTTGATCCAAGGTTTGCTAAAGCTAATAGGAAGCTTCCTATTCACTTAATAGAAATGGTCCTGACCATTGCTTGTTCCTCCATCCACAAGCACTGAGCTTAGATACCAGAGAACAAAAAGCTTAAAAAAAAAAAATCATAACCAAGGCAAATACGAAGCTGATGATCTGCACCACACTTTTGTCTAGAAACATTTGTTGCATTACGTGGAGGAATCTTTTGCCATGTCAGCATTCCTGCCTGCACCTTTTTTTCTACAAGGGATTTACCACAGAAAAATTCAGTTTACTCTCCTATGTCACAGCCCAACAGAAAGCTCATGCATCAGCTACTTAAGAAGGAAGGCGTTCAGGTTCAGACAAAGTGATGCCAGTATCTATTCTGTGTTTTAGCAAGACTTGTAACTGGGTCTTGTGATTTTTTTTAAATCTCTATTTGCAGTACTAAAATGGCAGATAATCAACCTCTCTTTGGGATTCCAAGTAATTGCAGATTATAACAATTCCTTACAGTTTCTTAACATTAAGTTCATGTTGAATGAGACTTCTTTAGAAAATTCTGATAACGAGAAAAAGCAATTTGCAAGGTGCAGTGTTTATGTAGTCTCTATATGTTCACACGGAACCCTGTGCTCTGCCAAGTAGTAAGTAGTTATTTCCATACCTTGAACATAGTTTGATTCCTGTCATTTCTAGCATATGAGAGTAGTTTCATCTCTGTGTTCCATGCAGAAATTATTGACTTGAAAGAAGCCATTTTTTCTCATTCCAGAATGTTACCGGTAGATAACAGACTTCGAAACTTACAGATCTACAAACTTCTCCAGTGTGTTCACCAGAAAGACAAGAAGCAAATAGAAAAGCTGATCCAGAATGGATTTCCAAACCTCATCAATTTCACCGAGCCTATGGATGGACATAGTGCTCTTTCTTTGGCTTGCATTAAGAACGACATCGACATGTGCAGTTTCTTGCTACAACAGGGAGTTCATCCAGATGTTCAGGACAAAATGGGACGCACTCCAGCAATGCAGGCAGCTGAGTTAGGCCATAGCTTAGTTCTGGAGTTACTAGCAAAAATTAAAGCAGACATGACTGTTGTTGATAATGAAGGGAAAGGTAAGTAAAAAGGAACCTCATTGGACCAGCATAAAATGGCTCCTTCCTGTGTTATGTACTTGCTGTACATGTTAAGTCTGTAGAGAGGAGCCACGGCTGAGGTTAATTCTTAAAGCTCAACAGAAGCTACTGACCAGGTAGAAATTAAAACTATTCTCCCTGAATAATCTGGGCCCTTAAATCACAGCACTTCCCGTCCATCCTCCTATGACCAGTCACATATTCAGTTCTGGTTTACTCCCTGAGTTCAAAGGCCCTAAACTAAAAATTCTTTTTTTGTATTTACATGCCCTAAGAGATGTTAGTGGGTCTCAGTTGAAGGAGTTCGTCTATTCAGTTGTGAAGTTTACAGTGTAACTAACCCCTCTTATCATTTGGCATTACACTATAATCACTGTTTTTTTTCTTTGCAGGTGTTTTGTTTTACTGCATTTTACCTACAAGACGGCACTATCACTGCACTCAAATTGCCCTGGATTATGGTGCAGATATTAACAACTGTAGTACTGATGGGAAGCCTGTATTTCTGCAAGCCTGTGAGCAAGCTCACGATATTAAAGAAATCTGTCTGAATTTCTTGGAAAGAGGAGCAAATCCCAATGCAAGAGACCCAGTATGAATATTTCAGTACCTAAAAATGCGTGTACAGGAGTATAGAATAGCTACCAGATGACTGCAGTATATGGCCATAAATCCTCACATTAAAATAACATAGCAGTGGCAAGTGCATAACTCTGTGGGCACATCTATTCCCTCCTTTATTATCCTTTTTTTTTCCTTTTTTTTCTTTTTCTTTTTTTTTTCCTGCAGGAGCAAATATTTAAGTCTTTTATTTGAATCATGTATCCTGAGTTAAAGTTTTGGAGATTAAAAATATTTTGAAAAAAGGAAGTATAACTGGGCCAACTCTTAAAAATGTAGCTCATTATACTTCAGTGGAGCAGTGCTTATTTGTATTTTGCCTGGATATGCCCCAGACTTCTTAGGATTGAAGTACTGTTCACTAAAAATGCCACTCCAGCATGAAAAATCTGAGGGGGAATCAAGGTACTAATGAGATATCAGAAACTCTTTTCTCTCTTCTACACATCTCAGTAATTTATGTGTTTACTTGCTAAACTGAACAGTGACATTAAGGACCAAAACCCTGTGATATTGATCAAGTCATGTAATTGTAGAATCATTTAGGTTGAAAAAGACTTCAGGATCATCAGACTTTCCCTTAGAGCTACCCATGACTCTTGCTTTGGTCGTAGCATTACAGTAATACCTTCATAGTTTGTAGTTATACCAAACCATTTTATATTAAAAACATTTGGCCCACCACCTTGAATCTGCATACCTGCAATACGATGAAATACTTGCATTTTAGTTTTAATATGATGGGCACACACCTGTAACATAATGGGAATGGTTTGCTGGATCCAGAGAAAGATATAGTTCAGCACAGTTCAGCACAATGAAATCCACAGCTCACTGTTTGCTTCCTACCATTCTTTCTTCTTTCCCACTCTGTATAGCAACAGGTAAGAGGTTCTCAGTGGTGCTGTGGGGTATTAGGTTAACGGGGACTATCCCTGATCTGAAAGATGCTTTTTTCTTGGGACAGTCACCAAACCTACCAAAGTCAGCTATTAGAAAGAAAATACGTACAAATAATATCAAGCATGCACTATCAAGAAAGAAAAAAAACCCACAAAAAACACAGTATTAATGTATTAGTATGTGAACTTATCCTTACAGACAGAATATCAATGATATTTGCTGTTGTATCTACTCCACAGCACTCCTCCAGCCAGTTTTCTTGTATACTTTCATGACAGAGGTAGTATTTTCTGTTAAACTTTTATACATGCAAGAAAGCATGCACACAGAAACAAGAATTCTCTCAAACAGGGAATTGATTTTTTGCAACTATTCAGGTGACTCTGGTTACTAATGTTCTTGAGTCACTGGGATTTGACTACTCTTAGTTAGAAGCATTAAGACTAGATTCCTGAAGCTTGCTTCCAAACATCTTTGAAGTTTCTAGATTTGTCTCCTTTTTTTCAGTAGTATCTAAAAAGTCATTCTGTTTTTTATGCTGCCTTGCAACAATCAGATCATATTACACCAGAGGACATTTCCAGCCTAAATTAGCATCTGAATTGTATTATTGCTACTTTGCAGGTTACAGGTCGCACTGCCATAATGGAAGCAGCAAGAGAAGGTGTTCTTGAGGTGGTGCGTGGTATACTTGAGAGAGGAGGTGATGTTAACCTATTTGACAATGAAAGACACAATGCTGCACATTTTGCAGCCAAAGGAGGCTTCTTTGAGGTAACTTTCATGGTGTTAAATATTGCTGTTTGGGTTTTTAGTTTTGTTTTTAAAGTCCAGTATCTCAGATGATCAAGGCATAATAATTAGTAGCCACGAGTCTCAGAATTACAGAACCTTTTTTTTGTACCTCTGAGTGAGTGCTGCTGTGGCTGCCTGATGTGAACAGTTCATTTGGAGAACTTGTTTCCCTCAACATGCATCATGTCACAGCTGGATAACATGGATGAGATTTTACCATTGTAAAAAGGCAGATACAAACAGCTGCAGCTAGGCAGTTTCTTCCCTACTATGTCTAAAGTATTGCCTTTAAAGTACATAAAATTACGTAGTTTGAATAATGCACACCATGATTTTGCATACAGCGTTACTGTAAGATAGTCACCTGCAGCAAGCTAGCAGGATCAAATTCTGTTGTCCTAGATATCTACAAATGAATAGGGTTTCTATTTCCTGAGTAAAGCACACACTATAGAGAGCAAAAGCTTAATGAGTGCATTGATCAATTGGGCATGGCAGGGAAATTCACTGTATAAACTGGGAGTATGACACTGCATTTTATTTGTCAATCACTCTCATGCTTCCCCCATCCTAAGAAACACAGATGTCTTCTGGTGATACTGTCTTTGTTCATCTAGATCTTGAGGATTATTTCAGCTTATAATGGAGACTTGGGACTGATTGCCATGAATGGTAACACACCCCTTCATTACGCTGCAGAGGGAGGATTTGCAAATTGCTGCAAGTTTATAGGACAAAGAGGTACTAAAAAGAAGTTACTTTACAACTGTATGTTTTTTCTGTGCTTGAAGAAAGATTTCACTCGCGCATCTATGAAGGATTTGGCTCTTTGGCATCATGTGGCAAACGTAATTCTCATTAACAAGTACCAAACATAGGCTATTATTATTTATATCTACTAACAGGGCTAGGATGAGATAAAAAACATTTCTCAAAGAAACCTGCAGAAAGATCATGGGTTTGTATAACTTGTATTGACACTTTCAGTAGAAAATTGTATTTTTCCTCACTGATCAATTAATCAACCCAATCTCAGTGTAGTCACAAGGAAAGCTTAGCACCCATGGATACACCAAAGAAGATGTGATGATTTTCTAAATTAGATGATCGTATTATTTCAGGTTTTCTTCCCATAGGATCATGCAAAATCCTACATTCTATTCTTGTGATCCTAACAGCTTGTGGTCTGTCACCAGATGGCGAGGGTGGGATACAGAAGTGTGAGTGACATTCTAATCTTCGTTTCTTCATAAAATTGCTCGCTTCTTTAAGTAAAAACGTAAAATTCTCACAGAACTTCTGCCTTTTAATAGGTACTCAATAATGGACAAAGAAGTAGAGCATGGGTTGTCTGATGAATCTCACTGTGGGAAACAGAAATAGATGTGCTGTTAGCCTTCCAGGCTGGGGTCACTGATATAGTTCCATTTATTATCGCTGTTTATAGTTAAGTCTGTAGAAAGTTGTAGACCTCTGCTAATTACCTTCATGCATAAGTTTCTTGTATTATTAGTAATTATTAATTCCAATACATCATCAATGGAAATGTGTTCATATTTTTAGGCTGTGATCCTACATGGACAAACTTGTTAGGTAAGACTCCAAGAGCTGTTGCCAAGGAAGGAGGTTTTAAAGCAGCAGCAACAGAATTGCGTAAAATTGAAAAGAACTTCATAAAGCAGTCCAAGTCCGGAGCTAAGGATAACAACCCACTCTGGGCACTGAGGCTATATGATTGGTCCTTAGAGCACCAGACTGCCCTTCTCCAGGCATTTGAGGCTGTTGACCAAGGAGATGGGACTGTAGCCAAAGATGATTTCATATCAGTTATTCAGAAGCGATGTTCCTTCGTGGACACTGAGCAAATACAAGCTATTGCTGAAGCACACGAAAAATCTGACTCTGAAGGAATAAACACCGAAGAGTTTTTTAAAGGCTTTAAATACTTGCAGAAAAGCTGTCTCATAACATCCTTTGGACCCAAAAGGAAGAAAGGAAAGAAAGGGATGAAACGAAGAGGCAAAAAGAATGTTGCTGTCCCCATGCCAATTTGTGTTATTCCAAAGAGTGCATGTCTGCTTAGGGAAGATGGCTTCCCTGTATACATGATTGAGGCTGTTCAGAGCACTGCTGATAGCTACTACGTTAACCGAGACCACCCATCTGCCCATCCTGTGCATGATGATCGTGCCTGGTACACAGATGAACCAAGGAAAATGTACATGAATATTAACTTCCTGGTCAGAGCAGGAGACATCCTATCTCTACAGAAAGCTTTTGAGGAGGGTGTGCCAGTAGACATAAAAGATAAGTATTACAAAACACCTTTGATGGCTGCATGCTCAACTGGGAATACAGATGTTGTGCGGTATCTCCTGGAAAAGGGGTAAGAATTCTGTAGAATTTTTAATTGCTATTTTGAGAGCATAAATTTGCAGTAAATAGTTGGATGCTACAGACTATCGTTTGGTTTTTTACTTGCATAATATTTAGCATAAAAATTAGTTCTGTAAGATGCTGAGTTGCAGAGGTTTAGTCTATTGGGTTTTGGGTTTTTTTTACATTTTAGTAATGAGGAAATAAAACCACTTAAGAAGTTACCCAGTTCTGATTTTTTTTAATCTCCATTATTGACATTTCAGTTAGAAGCAGAGTACCTACAAAACCCATCTAGTTGTTTCCTGATATCCATGTCTCCAGCAGTGCATTTGGGACAAACAGGAACACAGGAAATACTATACGAACATGAGGAAAAACTTCTTTACTGTGAGGGTGAGGAAGCACTGGAACAAGCTGCCCAGAGAGGCTGTGGTGTCTCCTTCTCTGGAGATATTTAAAAAACAGCCTGGAAATGCTCCTGTGAAATCTACTCTATGGAACCTGCTGAAGCAGGGGTGTTGGACTAGGTGATTTCCAGAGGTCTCTTCCAACCCTTATGATTCTGAGATCCTCAAAACCGAACTACCAAAATTAGATGAATAAATTTTTGGAAATCTGACACAAGTAGGTTGTCTGAAATCATCAAGACATACCTAGATGAACCAGAAAGGCAGTCCTGGACTTCCCTGTCAGGCATTTGCATGTCAGGCCTTTGCATGCGAATGTTTTGAGAGAATGCAGCCTACAAATAATCACTTCTCTGCAGACTCAGCAGCTGAAGCAGTAGGATTTTCACCAGAAGTGCCTGTTGTTATTTAGCCTGTTCCCAATTCAGAAGTGCTTCAGCAATTTTTAGCCTGGGACTACACCTGGGGAAAATCTTAACAGCTTAAAAATTAAAGCAATTTAAGAGATATTCAGTCATACTTGTGTAATAGTGTAATCTCTCTTTTTTTTTTTTTTTTTTTTTGTGAGCCAACTGCCACCATTTATCACCATTGTGATAAATGTTTACATGAACATTTTTCAAAGACAATGATATTTACACTAGCTTTCTCCTCTTCCTATAGCTAGAATTCATTTTAATGTTTATTTCCAAGGACAAGTGGGTGTAGTCATTGCTCTAGTTCCTGTAGACTTAACAGCACATGCAAATATATGCACTTTGGTAATTACACCGACGTTCCTGCAGCATGGAAAGCTGTGTAAATGTGTATACTTCCAAAGATAAAGATGCAAGAGTTATCAAGTTAATGTAGCAAATTCATTTCCATTGCTTTCATCAAACTTCACTAGCACTGGAGTCACATCTCATCATATTCAGACCTAAAAAATGGTTTTACTTCTGAGAGGTGAAATTGATAGAAATCACAAAGTGGATAGGAAGGTTTTCAGGACAGCATTTAGCTTTATATCTTTCAACAGTGTGAACATTCAGACGCTTTTGTTCTGGAATGGGAGTTTAAGTAGCTTTTAATGACCTTTTCAGTATGGTGTTACAAATGCATACCAAACAGAAAATAAAACATTTAGAAAATACTGAGGTTAAACATAAATTGGTGGTATCTACTTTCTATCCTATTTCAGAAAGACTCTGAAATAAGGCAAATTCTGATCAGGAGAAAATGTTGAAGAATTTTTATGTCAGCACTGTGTCACTCCCATTGTCTTTGATAAATTTGTTTCAGATGGAATGAAATTAGCAAAAGGGATTCAGGAACCTCAGAGGATCAGTATAGGGATGGGGAATTAGTAGAGAAAGAAGAATAATGGGAACTCTTTATTTTTATGAGAGATATGGAGGAAATGACAACTGCATACAAATAAATCATAATAGCTAAGCAAGTGGAAGATAAAGGTAAGATCAGTAGGTCTGGAGAATTTACTGCTATAAGATCTCAGTAAAGACTGAATTCTGAAAAACATTAACAGTTAAACAAGAAATAAATATATTAGTCTATTCTTTGATCTAGAATTAAATACTAACCATATGATCAGACAAGCAAAAAAGCTATCTGGGGAGCAGACAGCTTCCTTCTCCCTCCTCCCATGTCTTTCAGGCTGACATCAGCTGTTTGTCCCTAAAGAAGACAGTGGCAATTCAATTCAGCACCTCTAGGCGGCCGTAAACACAGAAGAAATTAAATAATTGCACTCAAGTTTTTCCAGATACCCTTTAGGAGACTTTGACCCGCCTCTGAACCCACACATGGCATATGTGGAAGACAGATCTGGGTGCAAACAAAGGACGGCTTATGACCAAAGACATGGGAAAACTGTATTTTTTTCCTTTTAACACCACAAAGGGGCACTAGTTGCAACACCCCCATTTGAATATCTCTGAAGTCTGCCAATTGCCGAAGGGCTGATAACACTTTTCTCAAAGTTTCATCTGAAAGCAGCATATTGCAAATGTTACCCCAAAACACTTGCATCCTCCAGAACATGTCACTACTGACCTGGGAGCAGAATGATCTAGTAGCCGGAAAAGTTTTAAATCCTCAGATTTTCTATGATAGATCTTCTCTAACTCATTCTTCAATTGGACAGTAAGCAAGTTTGCCATGTCTTTCAAAACACCTGCTCTTGGCCCAGAAGCTTTCTGCCTTTGGCCAACCCCGCTAAAGCTGGCACACAAGCAATATCAGCACATCACAGAAGGAGTAAACGTGAATACCTGTTTTTCTCTGTACTTGTGAGAACTTCCTTGTAGAGGACTCCATGTCAACTTCGAGAGGAACACGATCACTAGCCAGGACATGTTAATAACTAAGATTAATAGAGCATGCTACATATCATATTCTAGAATGGTTTCAAAGTAGCAGTAGCAATATGAAAATACTTATTTACATGAATTATGTCATTCAGTGTGCAGTCAAGACTGACTATACTTAGAGCTGATTCTGGCTTCATCTGCCACAGCATCTCTTACTCTTTTGTAGGGCGGATGTAAATGCAACAGACAATTTCATGTGGACTCCCCTCCATCACGCTTGCTATAATGGACACCTAGATATTGCTGAACTGATGGTAGAGGCTGGAGGAGCAATAGATGCACCTGCAATAGGCAATGCAACACCGCTAATGAGAGCCATAGAGATTTGTAGATTGGACATAGTGCATTTTTTAATCAATGCAGGTGCTGATGTCCAAACAACAAACAGCAACGGTAAGTATCAGTGTCTCCCCCAGAGGGCTCCTTACTTAATGGTATACATGTTTTGTAAGGAATAAAAACTTACTGGAATCCTAGAAAGTAAAGCAACACAACTAATGGCATGATTAATAAATACAACTCCTCTTCCACTCCTCTGAAGACCATGGAAGAACATCAGAGATATAAGTGGCTAGATTTTTTTTTTCCCCTTAAAGCCATCAAATAATATTAATATTACCTTATGAAAAAGTAGATTTTGGTTTTGGCCAGTGTGTATTCTGTCACTCGTTTAAATCGCTTATTATTTTTTATGCGCAGGCAACACTGGTTAAAGATTTTCTTGCTGCTTATGATGTAAATACTATTCCATGAGAATAAAAGTGACCTAATAGAAAAATAAATCCAAATTGATAATCAAGTGTTACCTCCTCATAGCAGATCCTCCAATTAGTGTTACTTTCTCCATTTTAAGAGTAATTTAAACTGGTATTATCACATTTTAAATCCTTGCTATAACATAGGAAGTAATATTGCTATATGATGTTTCTCTTCCTAGAAGGTGAAGCTCTGCTTATAGAAGTGCTGTGTGTTCTGCATTCCTGTTACCATGAAATTCTCTCTGTATATGTTGGTGGCAGTTGATTCAGTGCTATTTGTGCCATGGGACTTTCCCTCAACTCCTTGCCAGCTGCAGAACAACCACTGAAGGGTGCAGATACATACAATAACTTAGTCTAAATTCCAACTCTTATAATGTGCTAGCCATTTCTGAGTGCTAAATGCCCTCAGAGATCAAAGTTACAACCTGAAAGACCAGTATATTAAGCTGCAAATGTCAAGATATTAAGAGCAAAGAAACCACATCCAAGAATTCCTGCAATATCTTGTCTCAGGGCTCATTTCTGCAAGCCCTGATTTTTGCAAGCAGTGCTGATGACTGCCAACCCTCACACCAACAGCAGCCAGGTTGCTGGCACGCTGAATGACTGATAAAGCAGATGCCTAATTAAATTATGTAGACTGTAGCACCATTATCCAATTGCAATAAGAAGTGCCAAGAAATATTTTCATGGCTTACACAGGTGTTTATTTTTAAATACAGGAAAAAATGCTCTTGATATTGCCAAGGTATTTGCAGATTCTAGAATAATTGACCTGCTTCAAAATAAACTGGACAATTTGCCAAAGGTAACAGAGAAAAAAGGAGCAGAGAAAGGAAAGGTTGCAAAGCCAAAGATGCCTTCTACACAAACTCCTGCAGAAGTACAAGATGTGAAAAAAGAGGTATGAGAAATGGTGCCAAAGGACTAATTTGTTAATAGTTAGAGTGCTTATTTCTTTCATTTATTTGCTATTCAACTCTCTGTAAAGCATGCAGCTTTGTTAGAGTATTTTCAGAAGTCAGCACATATTTTTGCCAGGTCTTTTTCACTGGTCAAATCTGTGGCTTCATAATTTATGAATTTTATGCCTTCCCTAATTCCTCTTAAGAATTCTGTCCTTTACCACTGATGGGGTACAGTCTTTCCTCTTCTTTCCTATCTCCTGAAGATCATGATCATTTCATTATGATGTTGCAAATGCTGAGTCACTGGTAACCATAATTTCTCAAAAGAAGCACGTGCTTCTTCACAGGATAAGACAGGATCAGCCCTTCTAGTCAGTAGGAGAGTCTTTTTCCTCTGCTAACAAGTTGAAGTGATCAGGCTTGCTGATTTCTGATTTCCCAGTTTGTCCACTATCCTTCCTTTTCTACTGCTGAGCCGAGTCCTATTTCCCTGAAGTTCACACTGATCTGTTTAGCTGTTGTACTTCTGAATATTTTCTGTGCCCTTCTAGAGCCTTGAGTACCTTGTTGTTTCTGATGCTGACATAAGCCTCAGAGATCACATTCTGGTTGTTCAGTTGTGGATGAAGTCTTTCTAATTCACCAGTGCTACTTGCTAAGACCTGGGATTCTATTTAGAGAGATGCAACTGTATCTGCATTGCTGAAAGTCTGCTTCATCAGTCCCACCCCGGCTGTTGAAGTAAATACGTCACAGTAGCCAAGTGCTCGTTTATGCCTTTTGAAGATAATGTGAGTTTCTGAGCAATAGCATAAGACTTTCATAGAAGGGAGGATGACAGCCGTAGGTGCTTAGCTATTCATCACCCAGAGCAGGATCAGAACACCAGCAATACAAGGCAATTGTCTAGGGAGTTTTAAAAGGCAGCTAACGCTTTGAAGTCCAGAAAGAAGAGTCATCTCTTCCTTTTTTAAGGGCTTCCCCTCACAAATCTGAGATTAAAAGAAAAATAACCAACTTTAAGAGAAACAAATGATACTTAATAGATTCAAATACACACTGAATGGATGGTAAAACAAGTAACAGAAGACGTAGGATGCATGCTTTGTTTCCAGATGTAACATATTTAACTGATTAACCTCTTTTCTTCCAGCCATCACATGCATCTC
>JAOWBP010001760.1:10127162-10145211 GCA_028571105.1 Tragopan temminckii | reverse complement strand
GCGGCCGGCCGGAGGGCGTCGAGCGGCTGCGGGGCTCGGAGGGCTGCCGGCGCGGCCGCCCGAGCGCTGCGGCTGCTGCTTCTCGCTGCTAGGGAGCACGGCTATTAGCGGTGCTAACTGCGGTTACTATTAGCGGTAATAACAACAGTTTGTGTTAAAAAACCAGTGCCCCTTGTTAAGCGGTACACAAACTGGAGGCCGTAGCCCCAAAAGCACGCACACGTGCGAGAGAGGTGGGTGCGCGGCAGCTGAGGACACCGCCGGCGGCAGGGCTGCCCCTGGAAACCCTCTGCAGGTGTCTGCAGACAGAGCTGCAGGAACGAAGCGCGGGCACGCACAGGAGGCAGCGGGGAAGGGAGAGATTTCTAGGCATGTTTTGTGAAAGAGGGAATAAAGAAATGCGGAGCGCAGCTGCTGTGCCTGTCGCCTCTCAGTGCAAGTTGGGGTTTGATAAGCTAGTTCACAGAAGGGTCATTTAGAAGGAAATCTGGCAACCGTACACCCTACAGGGAGCATGCTCCAGAGAAAATGGACAGATTCTAAATGGCACAGTATCTGTAGGCAGCGTAAATCCCAGTTCATCACCTCAGAAGCTGTGACCACGTTTGCATCGTTTCATAGGTGGGCTGCCGGGCAGAAGGAGCCAGTGCACTGCTGAGGGATGCACGTGGCTCAGCACACACGGCCCCAGCTCAGACGATTCCCTCGATTACAGACCAGCGGTTCCTGCTCATAGCAGAGAGTAAAGCATGCAGAAGTAGCTTCACATACGAGGCCTCTGTCTGCCTCATTCATTAGCACCCTGGGAAGGTGAAATGAGGGATGGGGAAGGGGATGAAATGAGAAGCGAAGTAAGAAAAAGCCTCAATGCTGCTCATTAAGTCCATGTATTTATGGTTGATCTTGACCTTATCTGATTAAGAGGCAGAGCCTTCCTCTCTCAGGCTCTTTCCCAAGCTGCAGGCACATCGCAGATGACCCACAAAAGCTTTTACAGGCCAGATGGGGCACAAGGACTGGGTCACCTGAAACTCTGGGTTACAGATAAGTTAATTTATCCTGTAATTCTGGTGGTTCATGCGGTGGCTGTGTTCGTGCAAGCATGCAGACTCTTCAGTCCTCAGCTCAGCATGAACTTGCTGGTTACCCCTGCTGCTTGCAGGCATGTGAGCATGCCTTTAGATCAAGGCAGATCTCACCACTTCTTGTGGAAGGGGACACTTGAGCACAGTTGGTGTTGAAATGCAGATACTGTGTGCACGCTGCGTACGCAGAGAGGGCTTTTCAGTCAGGCCCTTGGACCCAAAATGCAGCACTGGGCATGTATACACGAAGCACAGAATTCATGAAATATTTTTCTGTTGCTTTTGGGCTGCAGCAGCATGAGGGTTGTGTTGCAAAGGCAGAAAAGAAAATGTAATTTCAAAGAAGCAGATAGAACACACACCATTTGGGAAAACTCCCAGTTCTCAAGTAATCTTCCTACATTTGTTAAACAAGAAGGAGCAAAGGAGCTATTTTAATACCTGGCGTTAATGGAGCGAATGCCACAAGTTGTCTTCATAAATTATAAAATACAATTACAAAATACTTTTATCTCAAACGTAACGAAACTATGAGGACACTCTACTTATATAAAGTCTTCAAGCAAAAGATTTCAGAAGGAGTGTTCCTTCTTGGCACCTCTAAAAATAGACACATTTCCTTTGGTAGTTTATAAAAATAGTTTCAGTGTAACAGTTCAACTGAAGGTTAACTCTTAAGTGAGCCATTTTATTTGATAAAGACAATAATTTATTTACATTCGGGCCAAAGATTGTTTTTAATGTGGATTGTTTTTTTTTCACTGCAAAGAGAACTCTCAACCATTTCATTTATATTCTGAAATTACCTAGAAGGAGAGAAAAATGTGTGGCTGTGAACACTTCACCTGCTGCCCAAAGTTCCCAAAGGGTGAGCAGTAAAGGGCATGCCTTAATGTCCCACTGGAGAAGGAACTCTGCAGTGAGTTTTCCCTAGTGGATGATGGAGCATCTAGGGGCCTGCAGCATGAGACTAACCATGCTGAAAATCAAGTATGTGTCAGATATTTGCAGGAGGGAGAACGAAGAGTAGATAGTAGCCCAGTAGACTGTCTTAAATAGGCATTTGTCAGCAAGAAAATCTGCTTTTTGTTTTTGCACAAACTATACAAACTGATGCAGAAATGCAGTGAGTGGTGCTGAAGGTAAATCAGTGTGATTTACAACAACAGTGAAACCTAGATTAGCTTATTTTAAAAGCCATGAAAGCATTCACCTTTAAAACAGTTACTGGAAGTGCTCTGTATACCTTCCAGTTTGTAAATCCTGCTGAACTCTGCTGCCTCTGCCTTCCCCTTCCTCAGCCTGGGGTAATTCTACTCAAAGAATCCCTGTAGAAACCTGGCAGATTTCAACCTGGCACGTAGAAGCCTTTGTCCCCAGAGACACTAGGATTTGTTTAGGGACTGTTCCCTCTCTTTTCTTTACTATAGTAAGTCCCATTCAAGTAAAAAAGATTTTAAATATGTCACACTGGCATGCTAGGATCTAAGTTTAGATCACTAAAATACTCCTGTATCATTCAAAAATGCTCAGAAAGGAGTAACTTCATCTACCTCTAGGTTTAATGCAATCCATTTCTAACTAAAACTTTAGAAGATGTACCAAAACAGTGAGAAAGCAGTTAAACAGCTTGATGGTTTGCTAACTCTCCCAGTACCTACAGAAACATAAGTATTTTTTTGATTTTCTTCTATTTAAAACCCGCTTTCTCATCCTTTCCTGTTCTGAGTAGATGGCATTGTGGAAGAGAAGGATATTCATTCTGGTCCTACCTCTCACTACTAGGTTATCAAATACTATCCTCCACTTAATTAAGATTTGCTGTTCGTAGAGTCCTTGCAGTAGGCCCCTGGTGCCATAGTTTAGCCCAGACATCACACACAAATAGACTTATTCTCACAATGAAGACAACCACAGCATAACATTTGGAGGAATGGATGGTGACTCCAGAAGGTACGAATCTGAAACTCGGGACTCTCAGTTGACCTGTTACGATGGACACCCTACATTTCCCTCAGACTGGTTTGCTCCCTCTCTGCATTTTTCAGTAAGAAGTTGGCATCACACTCTACTCCATTTGGCTAGTTTTCTTTAGTATCGGGATCCTTCAGGAAAGAGCCTGCCATTTTTGCAGAGTCCCGTTTAAATGCAAAACTCCAAAGATAAGTGAAATCAAAAACACATATTTGAGTTTTGGAAATTTGGTTGAATTTAGATATCTTCTCTGTGCAGGTGCTTTCATAGACATGTGAACACAGTCAGAAATGTGTGTTTTGTGAACACACAGCTTGATTGACTTGAACAGGAAGAAAACTTTAATACGAGTTTCTGGAAAGAATATCAGGTATCTTTTGGGTCTAAATATAGACTTTGGATAGGTGCTTTTTGGCCAACATGTTTTGAAGCAGTAATTATCTGGGACATTATTTGAGAGCCAGTGTTCTCCTGAAAGCCTCACTAATCTTAAGTTAGGTTTCCTAAAGTGATTCTTTACATCCTCTGCTATCTCTCTTAACCTTTGTCCTCAGAATCCATTTTCTTAAAGCAGAGATCAGTGAAGATCTCCTTCTGCTTGCCAGTTTATTTCTCTCCTGCCTGCTGTAGTACAGTCTCACACTCCTCTTCCTAAACTGTGCCCCGAACTGAGTTCTGACAGTCTGAGCAATTTTTGCCTCCAGATCAAATCATGAACTGCTTTTTTTTTTTTTTTGACATGTCTGTGCATGTGATTGCCTCACTGTGAGGCAATGTGATATCTCTTTTCTTCAGCTGTTTTGCTTAATCTCATTTATGCCCTGTCCTTCTAGGAAGCAGTGAACTGACTGGCTTTAGATATCAGAGATTCATATCAAGTTCTACCAAGGACCATGCCATTGACATTCTGACCAGAAGTTTTTCAACAGATGCACAGATCTTCCCAGAGCTTTTTATGGCCGCTACGTTTCTGTATTGCAGACAGCCCCTGGATTTTCCCCAGGAATCCTGTTGTTGAGCACGGGAAGTACTCCCGCATCTGGCTAGACCCTAGTTTTGAAATCGTGTCTGATTCTGTGCTGAAAACTGCCACCTGGGATCCCTTCCCTCTGTAGGATCCAGCAAATTGTTATTTGCATGTGACATGCTGTACTTGGGAAACCCTATACAGAATCAGGCACTCAGGGAACAGGTGAGAGGAGCCCAGCCATTGGTGTCACTGGAGGGTTCTTGGAGACTTCTCTCCTAGGACTGTATTTCTCAGGTTCCCTGAGCTGCATTTGTCTCAGCAAATGTACAAAATATTTTGCATGCAGGCAATATTTTGCATGTTTCAGGAAAGGAAGATGAAAGCTGATTCCAGCAACCTGATTGCAAAGCTATCGTTTTTCATGAGGTAGTCATTGTTTTGAAAGAAAGTGGTATCTGGCTATAACGAACTGCTCATTATTTGGGTAGCATTTGGCAAATGGATTCAACCAAAAGAAGTGGCAAGAAGATTTGTAGAATACTTCAGAAATTCTCCCATTTGGAGATGTCAGAATGTTCTGCTGAGCAACAGTATGTTTCATGTGAGGGCAAATAAAATACTTTGAGTTGACTCTGAGCAAAGTCTCTTTTTATATTTTACTTAATCTTTTCCTCAAAAGAGTCTGTTTCAGTTTAACTCAAGCAATTTTTTTTCCCCTGGACTTCGATCTGGCCTCTGAAAAGCAAGAAGGAGCCATTATTCTAGAAACTCTGCATGTTTGTACACATGGGCTAGCCTTACCACAAACCACCTTGGGTCTTTGAAGTGAGGGAGGGAAAACTGGCAAGCAGCTGAAGAGAAAACCTTTACCTTGCAAATTAAATTCTGTATTTCATAGTTTAGAGAAAGAAAATCAATCACTTAAAGTCCAACGGCCATATTTCTGAAGACCTTATGAATTCTGGAGTATGTGGAGCAAGTGTCCTTGCTGTGCTGTGCAGGATGCAGTGGCAAAAGCAAAATGACAATTTTGTTTCAATTAGAAAAGATCAAGGAACAGCTTTGGCAGTGATGTCAGGCTTCAGTTTGGCTTGTGCTTCTTTAAAGATAAACCTGAGTAGAGAGACCTACAGCCTAACCAGATGGAATATGCAGCTACTCAGTCCATCTGCAGATCAGATCACATGCAAGTATACAAATGTTGACAATTAGCTCTTGGAGGACTCTGATCCAGAGAAACATTCTGCAAGGAAGCCAGTCCCACAGGGTTAGTTTCATTTTAAGAAGGGGAAATCAAGCCACAGAACGATGGAAAGATGTGGGACAACAGAGCAGCAGCAGGGAAAAGAAGGACACCTGGGATGCTAAATTTGAGGGGCTGATTTTTTGATCCATTTCCTCTCCTCTGTCCTACCAACATCTGGGGCAATGCCAAACAGGGGAATCCAAAGGACAGGCACAATGAGTAAGACAGAAGACAGTCTGTATTTACGGTCATGAGAGAGGTCCATTGTCAAGGCCTGCTGTGTTACAGACCCCTACATGATGGTCTATTCACTTTGGAGGACGGAATTATTTAAGTTCCGTGTGGTAAATTACTGATTTTGAGTGCTTTGCTCAGCAAATGAGACATTCACTGAAAGAACCTTGTTTCTTTAAGCACCAAGTTGCATTATGTAGCACAACAGTATATGTATATTAGGAATGCTTACAGAGCTCTGCTTTCCAAAGCAATTCTAAAAATTGTCTGTTTCAGCTTTAACTTCTTCTGTGAATGAAATCCTGTATTAGCAGTTCCTGGCAGAGCAGTGGAAGGACCAAGATACAGTGAAACCATCACAGTAGCTTTGTTGGGGAAGTTCACAAAGAAAAGAACGAAAGGGTTTCTGCAGCAATTTCACCAGGGTAATCAAAGGTCCCATCTTTTCCAGCATGGGTACAGGAGGCATCACACATCCCCTCTCTGTCCAGGAGATGGAAGAAGCACTGTTACCCACTGCCTTGCCAGAAACCTACACCTGGAGATCATGCAGAAGGCATCAGAATACAATGATTTACCTCAAACAGACGTATAAAATCTCTTAAAAATACATCAGCAAAACTGGCAAGGCCAGCAGAAACAAGCTGCAAATGTAGTTATTTCTCAGTCCACCCTGAGTACTTCTTAATTACACCCTTGGTCACTCTCAAGATACTCTAAGTTAGGATCTGAGAACAGAAACAGCAATGCTTTCACAAGCACCGTGTCACTGCTTTACCGTACATCTGTAGACAAGTGCTCTGTAGGCTAGAACAAGTCAGCATGGTTTCATCAGCATTTAGTCAGCATGTCAGCTCTAATCTGCAAGCACTGCCACGCTTCAGCAAAAAGCATGTCCAACAACCAAGTTTCTGAGCGCTGCACAATGCTTGCATGAAATGTTCTGTGGCTTTGGGCTAAAGGGCTTGGTGTAGTTATGTCAGAACAAGTTCTGCTGCCTGTAGAGATCTGCTTGTAAATGCTGAAATCTTACTGCATTTTAGGGGGCTGGGCTTCTATGGCAAGTCCCATTGTTAGGTGGGAATAGAGCTGGCCAAGGGTAAGAAATCCAGAAAACACCATAGCCACGGACCTTACTGGGCTGCTTTACCCAGTGCTGTGCCTGTGTACCCAGCTGTGTCTGAAGCTCAAAATCCTGAAAAAAACATAGTCTCCTAAATTAGTCAGGCTCTTTGAAAATATTACCCCTTAGCCTTTAGACTGCTTAATGTAATTTTCACAAAGCTGCTCATTGCACACAGTGGGATTCAAGTAATTAAAATATCATGATACACTGCATTGGCAGTAATAAGTAGTCTCCCAGATCATGTTATTCATAAATAACTTAAGGAGACTATAAAGTGAGTGATTATTAAATAGCACTGAGACTTACATTGTCCAGATAGTGGGCAAAACTACATCCCTTCATTAAACAAAACATTCCCACATTTGTAAGTGAAAGACAAAAAGATAATGCAACTGAAAAGTTGTTATCAAGGGTTCAGCTCACTAGTTGTTTGGTTGCCACGGGGTGTTTTTTTTCAGCAAAAGATGCTTGCTAAGGTATTTCTCTCCTTTAGGTTTTTGGGGGCTTGTGAACAATGCAGGAATTTCAACATTTGGTGAGACGGGGTGGCTGTCAATGGAGAAATATGAGAAGTTTGCGGATGTGAATCTTCTTGGGAGCATCAGGACAACCCTGGCATTTCTTCCTCTGCTAAGGAAATACAAGGGTAATGCTAATCCACTGTTATTTGGAGTTGTAGAATAATTAGATTACTATAATCAGGGTAATGTAGCACCTATAAAAGAAGCCTTAATTGTCTTTCACTGAACTGAAATGACAGCTTCCTTCTGTGTGGCCTGAATGATCCTTAGAAGATGATGAAATCCTAAGAGGAAAAGAACCCTTCTGTCTTTGCAGTACATTAGGAAAAAAAAATAATAAGTATTTACAAACAATGAATTATCTCAGTATTTGGCTGAAAACAGAGTTAAAAAAATGCTTAAGCAGGTTATGGAGCCCAGGCAACATTTTGTAAGTACTGACAATCAGAAGACAAAGATCCAGTAAACTCCTGCTTAACTTCTTTTACATAGGCTTTACTGTTTTACTGTGTGGCATTTAGGAGAGGAAGAGTGATCATACAGAGATGAACTAGAGACATCCAGCTTCCAGTTCCAGGCCCGACAAGATTCTCTCTGTGACTTTGGGCAGAGAAACCCCACGTATGTGAAAAAGTGCCATACTGAGATGCATGGTATCAAATGGGATAAATGCTGTAGCATGAACCTCCATATGCATGCGCTTTGCCCTTGCTTCTGATGAGAAATTCTGATGAGAAATTGAATAGCTCTCTACAGCATTGCAGAATGTCTCAACTGCTTTGCAGTTTGTTCCTTCTCCATCTGCATTTGGGAAACAAGGACACTCTTTTCCTTTCTCCTCGCTTTGCTGAGCTTGTCTATTTCAATTGTAAGCTCTTTAAGGCAAGGATTCCCTCTACTGTGTGAGTACAGCATCAAGCATGGTAAGGCTAGCTCTTGTATGGAATCCCCAGATATCACTGTTACACAAAATGCTGGTAAGATAAAAGCATCCTCTTTTTTCCTACTTTGCTTCTTCCTGCTTGGTTGCCTTTGGCTGATATTTTGACGGAAGAAAAAAGCAACCTTTAAATACTGCAAGGTGGAAGTTTTTGTAAGAGAACGTGCTATTGCATATACAGTGAGAAACAACAAATGTGTTACATTGCCATTACACAAGGAGACATCGATTTCTTTCTTTGATGTCCTGAGTACTGCTAGAACTCTATGATGCTCTAAAGCTCCATGGTAACTCCCAGCATTCTCTTGGGAAAACTGGGTTTCAGTTACCTCAGGCAAAGAGAGAATTTAAACAGTGTGTCCCCCATTCTGGGTGCATGCTCCAAATTGCTTAGTTAGTGGACCAAGGAGGGAAATGTTATCCTACCGTCACTTACACAGAGCCTGTGTCCCAATGGAAGAGGCTTACTGCCATTTCAGGATAAGCAACCTGTCCAAGAAGAGCTTCAAGATTATTAATACTTGTAAAGGAGGGTATTTCCCTTCAGACAAGTACTGAGCATCTAATTCTGAGAGGAACAACATAACTTTTCCTGATGGCGAGGCCAGCTGACGTAGCATCTTGATCAGCAAGCTGGTAGTCATTCTGCCATTACTGGATATGAGACTTAACCCAGACACTGACTGTGTAAGAAAGCAGGGAACATAATCCAGAATGACAGATTTCACTGCATTCCCATGATACCCTTTTGATAACCCAAAAGCCTGTACCATTTGGTGCCCGGATGTTCTCTGCATCTATGGCAGCAATAGGGATGGTACTGTGTTTTCTAAATTGCTAGCCATGAGGACGTTATCTCTCTCACCTCTGATATGAATATATATTTACACATACATATACCACATACACACATTTGTTACTATATGGTGTGACTGGCTGGTGGAAGCTGACAAATAAACGATGGAATGAGACCACAGCCCAAAGCCTCAAATCAGAACTCTGTGCATTTAATGCATGCCTGCCTGCACTTGGTGAGAGTTACAAAAGGAAAAAGGAAAAAAAGGCAGCGCAGATCATGGAAATCACACACAGCTGTGTAAGACTGCACTGTGTAAGACTTTGGTCAAGTCACCTTTCTCTGCTAAAGCTTGTCCCTGTACAATCTGATTATGGGTTTATATGCACAGTTTTAAGCTAGAACTCAGTGCAGAGACATCATTAGCACAGAATAAATGGTATTAGTAGTCGCATAGCCATAAATGATATTAGTAGTCACGTAGTCACCAAAAGGAAAATCATTCACTTCACTCCTCTGCAGTCCTTCTCCTATTACTAGCATAGACTTTTATTACTGTTTTTCAGTCTAAAGATCTTAAGGGAATGCTTTGCTTCCATCTTTTTTCATCTTCTGTTACCTGCGTCAATTGTCTCTAGTGGAATAAGAAGCACACTGGGAATCTGTCATCCCATCTGCTCCAGAGTGTGTCACTAGATGGAAGGAAGCTGCTTGCATGATGGTGCCTGCTTTACAGAGCTGAGTTTTGCTGGGACCGCACATTTACACAGCACAGCTTTTCATGCTGCACTGTAAAACAACATTGTGCTAAATACTACCTTATTTGCAGTTCAGAAGGCTTGGGCAATCAATTCTATTTTAAAGATCAAGACTGAAAAGTTTTGTTATTTGCACTGTTTTCTTTTCAGGACGCATTGTTTTCATGTCCAGCATCATTGCCTATTTTACTCTGGGAAATGGCATTTATTCTATGACCAAGGCAGCTATTGAAAAATTCTGTGATGCTCTAAGACTGGAAATGAAGAAGTTTGGCGTCCAGGTAAGTGATGTAATAAATAGCTGCTCTGTGAAACTTCCTGCTATTTCAAACACTTTTTTTATGAGAAAGAGAAAAATTTCACTCCTGAAACTTCCTCCAGAGCTGAAATGCATCATTTAGAGGAAAGGAAGTAAGTAGCTTCTACAAAGAGTATAGGACGATGGTGTGGGGGTGGCCAAGGCAACCAGAACAGGCAAATGGTAAATACTGTCTAATCTTATGCAAAGCAAGCTGCGTACATCCATACAAAGGGGATGGCAATAAAAGCTGCTCCCCTGAAGCCTGGATACAGCTTCCCCCTGGAAAGAGGTGGCTCCTCTGTGGCTAATCAGTGGACTGGAAATAACAGCAGGCAGCAGAGCTGGGTGGTGGTTGCAGCTCTTAGAAGATCTGGGGTAGCATGCCATCTCTGTGACAGTGCTGCAACTTGCACCCTTTCTTCACATCCTCTATAGTGAAAAAACTTTCTGAGACAGGCTTGCCTGAACAGTGCCATGCTTTTAACAATAACTTTTAACAATACAAAACAATGGAAACTTTCACAGGTTTACCTGCAAAAGCAAGAGCCCAGGTCTGAGCGCTGTGCAGCAAAAATGAAGGCTTGTCACCTACCAGAAGAGCTTTTCTCTCTCTTCTCTTACATCAGTGCTTAAAAGCTCCTCCCTATATCTGGGAATAGCTATTCTGCAAGAGGCAATATTCATGCAGAGTAATTTTTTATTCTCTTGACCTAAGAGAAGCTGTAAGAGTGCTCTTTCTGCTGTACCTAAGCAACACTGATGGTCAGACCTGAAGTTTAGACCATGTAGTTTCACAGGGCTTTTTCCTTGGAGTCACTCTACTGCTGAAATACTCTTCTGAAACACTGAAAGTATTCCCAAGAGAATTTACGTTGGCGTACTCTTTTACATACACAGACTTAGAGCATTGTTCATAAGCTTCATGTTAGAAGAAATTACAGCTATGCTTCTATCAGCTGCCCCTCTCGGATAAATATAAAAGTGATTTCACACATCCTAATGCCACACAGCATGATGAGGATTTGAACTGATTAGCCGAGGATAATCTCAAATGGATGGAAGAGCTTAGTTTAACAGGTTAACTGCTGTAGTGGTTCTAGGATTTTTACTGTTCCCCCACCCCTGGAATAACCTCAGCACACAATACAGTAGATCAGGCTGACAACCACTTCCAGAGTATCTATGAGAATTATTTCTCTGTTTCTCACTATATGCATGGTGCTGACTTTGCCTCAGAATCTACCCTGCAGGGAGCCTGCAGAAGATAAGCTTCCTCTTCTCAGTGCTCCTCTCCCCTGCCCTGCTACTCCCTTTTTGCTTTCAGGAGATGGTTGCCCAGAGGTGGCAAGGAACAGATGGCACCATGGCTCTGTCCCACTGAACTTTGTTCAGGCAAGCTGGCTACCTACAGGAAACAAAGTGTGTGTCTGCCACTAAGAAAGAAGGCTAAAAACAATGAGGGAAGGGGAAAAAAAAAAAAAGAAAAAACTTAATATCTCCTAGCCAACTTCATATAGCTGCAAAACATGAAGTTTTGAACACCCTTTCTTTACAATATATGTGGGAATTTTACTACTGACATTCCTTTGGCTAATAGTAAGCAATTTTGAAGAATCTAAAGCAAGAGTTCTGAAAGATGCCCTGTGGCAAACCTACCAAAGGCAGCATGAGACATTCCAGATATGCAGCCTGACTTGGAGCAGTGGGGAGGCTACCTGCACCCTGTCCTGCTGGTTGCTACAGCCCCAGTAGCAGGCTGCAGAGCACTGGTGGCTGTGCAAGCTGAGAGGCTGGCACGTGGCAGCGCTGCTGCACCAGTGGTAGCCCCTGGCAGATGAGCTGGATGGCAGATTGGGGGCATTAGGGTTACAAATTAACACGGATTTCCAAAGAATGTTTGTCAAATCCTCAAGTCTTTTATATGGCTCAGCACCAATTTTCTTCACATTGTGTTAACGGTCTTTAGAAATCAGGTCAGTTAAATGCCATGGAGTTTTGAGTGCTGCACATCTACAGACAGTTTTAACAAGCCAGCTGCTAGCTGAGGTACTCCAGGAAAAGCTTGCACATTGGAAGTGCTAAGCTTGCTCTGACATTCCCCAGAAGTCAGCAGAACAGCAGAATAATGCATGCAAAGAAAACAGGCTGAGCAGCAAAGAGGTTGCACACTGAATTTAAATCTGTGTGCACAGAAATCTGCTAGTTCAGTGAGACCTCTGGAGTAGCACCTCTGGCCTTTTCTGTACTTGTATCGATACACCCATTTCTTTTTATTATCCCCTACTTGAGGAAAATGGCGTTTCTTTCCCCAGGAGTTGTTCGTTTCCTTCTGTCCCAAACGGACAAAAAATCACCAACAGCAAGATTTGCCACTGAGAAAAAAATTCCAAGCATTCCACTTTGGAGACATCAAAGTTATACTGAAATTATTTGCCTCCTAACTGTCAAAACATTGACACCACTAAGCACTCTATACAAAGCAAGGATGCACTACTGCATTCTGTGAAGGCATGAACACGTAACTATCAGAGTGAAACGAGGAAGTCAGAATAAAGCACCTCTGCAATGGCAAATGTTTCATGAGAATACACTTGGTTTCAGTAAAGTTTTCAAGGTTGAAATTTCCACACAGCAGCATTTTCTGGAAGAAATCTGTTCACAAAGAGCTCTGTATCTGTTTTACTGCATATGGTATTTAACTGAATTCAGACTGCACTTTGATAAGTTTCACATCTTGCTTTTAGGTCTGTATTATTCAGCCAGGAAATTATGCACGATCTACAAAAATTCAGCCACCAGTCAGTGCCGAAGAGATCTGGAATGAACTCAGTGAAGAGGAAAAGGCAGTTTACAATAAGGAGTACGTTCAGGAGCGGGCTGACTTTTTCAACAACATTCTCAGTAAAGGAAGCACAAATGGCAACGAGGTTGTAGATGCTATGGTAGACGCTCTCATGTCTCCTGCACCCAAGGCACGTTACATGGTAGCAAAGCTTAAGGAAAAAGCACTGGTGTTTGTATGTGCTTTATTCCCAACTGTGGTGATGGATTCTGTTTTGTCTTATGCACTGAGTAAAGTAAAACTTGCATAGCTGACTTGGATACTGTTCAGTGACTCGGCAATTTGTTGAACTGTCAAAGCAAGGGCTCCATGTGGTGCCCCCAGAAACTGTATGATGACATCAGTTAGCTGACAGAAACTTTGGAGGGTCTCCCTACTCAGAACTGTCTCTTGTTCACAGAGAAATACTTCATACGTTTGTCCAGCAACTGTATTTCTCTCATGGAAAAAGATAGGGCCACTCATGCTGCTCTGGGTATTGCCTAGAAAATTTAATGCAGCTTTTCCTAATGCAGTACCAAATTACGGCAAAAGACATGACAGAGACGAAATGGAGCACATCCTAAAGGGCAACTGCACATCTGAAATCATTATGACAGAGGTGAAAATACCTTATTTGTAGGAGCCTGAATAGTAATTTATTAGAGGTGATGGGAAGAGGTTAATGGAAAAGTTAGGCATGACTAACAGACTTTGAAATACTTTGAATGGAGGGAGATAAGTGGCTTCTGAAAGTTAGGAAGAGCTACATGAGTAATAAAGTTGAGTTTGTACCAATGGAAACAGTAGCTTGGATAACTATAGCTCAGTACTTTTTCTGGTGTTATGGATAAATGTGTAACAAGGCATATGTGTATGGACAATGAAAAATAAGTAGCACATTTCATTTACAACTGAATATTAAATTCTAATAAACTCTATCTAATGTCTGGATTAATCAGTGCATTAACACAAAATGTAGTCAGAGAGCTGAGACGAAGGCATTAGGTATCAGTATGCAGTAGCAACTCTTAGCTTAAAAGAACATGTTAAGTGTGAAGCTCTGTTTTTGCTACTATTATAGGAATTAAGGTCTGATTGAAAAAAATAAACATCTGTTAGCATGAACAGGAAAACCTTAGTAGCCTGCCTACTTCTATGACAGAAATTGAGCACACTGGCTTCATTAGCATTTGCCTACTACCTGCTGTGGAAAAGATTTCTGATTTAGACATTCAGAGTTTTAAACGTGATTTGGTTGTGGTGTGGCTCAGAATCCTCTACCTACAGGAGAAAAGATCACAGAATTATTGGGACCAGCTAAGGTAGATACAGGGCAGCAGCATGAAGCATTAGCCTCCCCTGTGTCAAGTCTCCCATATCGAACCAAAGCTTTTTGTGTAACAGTCAGATTTTTGGTCTGAACCATAAATTGCAAGTTGTACCTGGGAAGTCTTTCCTAATGGATTTGATTAATTACTGAAAAAAATTATCTCTCTTTCATAGTGAGTAATCTGTTGGTCTGAGTCAAGAGCATGGGGGAGATGAGAGACTGACTGACTGCTGCAGGTCCTCTCCCAGTAGCACTCAGTGGCAGAACAGCCATCCCGCTGTATCTTTTCTAAACTGTGGAACATTCCATTTCTCTTCCCAAATGCTCAGCTTGTCCCTGTGGGAGGCATTGGTAAGAGGACAAGCCAGGACTCCCACCCAGGCCTGTCAACAACAAGATTACCAGATGGCTATCATCTGCTTTCCTCATTTAACCACAACTGAGCAAGGCCAAGCAAGGAAACAGAAACGAGGTTTATTCCACTGAACCAATTGATTTCCTGTATAGGAATTCCCCCTGCATGACCCTAGGGATTTCAGCAGCCTCATACTGCTTTGGAACAGGGGTTTCATGCTCTTAAACATTCTTTGTGCAGATTACCCTTCCTTACAGTAAGCAGCATTGAATTCAACAAGCAGCTTTGAAATCCAGATGTTTCTCCATCAGGCACAGAATGCACACAACTCTCCAGTCTCTGCTTCAACAATTTTGCTTTCCATTTAATGTTCACCTTCTATTTGCCTTCCTAAAAGTTGCAGCAATACCTCAGTGTTGCTGAGGGATAGCACCTTCAAAAGAGTTGTCTCCCAGTGACAGACGACGTAAGTATTTCCAAATGCAAATTCCTTTTATTTGCTGTGTGTGGTGAAGCATGTGATCAATATTTCATTAGCCTCATGTAACATCAGATGAGCAACACTCATTTATTTCTTTGTCTTGCAAACAAAGAACTTGCACCACATACCTCACACAGGGTACAGCGACAGGCTGAATGAAAACAGATGGGACAAGTGAAAGCAGTTTATATTTTCACTGCTGCCTAACCTGTCAGTGTGAAAGCTAACTGAAAAAGAGCTACAAAAAGATTATCTTTCGTCTCCCCCTACCTTTTTAATATTATGATCTGAAGATAAAGAACTAATCAAGAGAAAATCAGAGCTTCACTTATTAACAGGCCTGACAAACTCCCACTGAAAGTCATCTGGAATTCTCTCATTGCATTACATGGGCTCCACAGCATAGCATTAGACCTAAAAAAGTCAGAGGGAATGACTTCAGAGACCCAAGCTTTAATAGTAAAGAGACTCTCATAAGAAACAGTGATGAAAAGCACTCCTTTTTTGCAGGGACTTATAGGGTATAGAACCTTCAGGATTAGTAACAGAGGCTTTTAGTGAACAAATACTGCCAACTAAGTCTGTGACAAAGCCTGAGGATGTCCAGAGTAGTCCACTCCACTCAAATTCCTACCCACTTACTTGTCACTGGAAATCTCACCTGACTGCAGAAACCCAGCTCTCCTGCTGGCCCGTGCAGTAGCCAAGAAACACATACTGGGAAGTGGGCAACTTCCAGGCTGCTCCACTGTCCCTTTTGTTACTTTCCCACTGTTGGGTGAAGAATGCCTCCTGCTTTCCCAGTTATTGCAGAGCTTTCTTACTAAACACTTTCATCAATTATTTCATGGTCTTTCTCTTTTATGCAAGGGCTTATTTCTAGGAGTGCATATTAATCAGCAGAATGAACAAGCATTATTTTTGACAGTAAGTGATTATGGAAAGTGCATGAAGAAAAGACAAAAAATAAGCTAAATCAAAAGTTTAGTGAGTTGTGCATTTATCTGAGTAGTATTAGTAGCTTCACACAATGTCATCACGGAAAGGAAAGAGAAGGGAGCCTGGGAAACTTCTTCTCCAGAAAATCACTGCTCTTTCCAGAATTAGACTTGTCGCCTAACTTGAGCAGTGCAGTTTGAGAAAGGCCCCGGTGACAAGCTGCTCTGGTGGGTAGCAGAGCTGTCACTCCACAGTTGCTATCACTGTGCCTGTGCTCATCAGCATCGGTTATGCATGTGCCCTGTGGGCACTGCATAGCACTGCAGTGCAATGGGCCAGGCTGGGAGTTTTACTGGAACTTAGCAATATTAACACCCTGGTTTGCTGCCCTGGTGTGACTGCATGCTCCTTCAGTGCAATTCTCAGCTGGCTAGAACAGTCCAGACAACCTTCCGAACTAGCCAAATGTGTATGTTTGTGTCATGCTGGCTAATCTGAATGACTTTTGGGCATAATGCACGATGCTGCAGTTATCTTTTGCAGTAGTGTCAGAATCTCAAGAGATGAGAAACAGTAATAATTACTCGTGTAGTAAAAGGCTTAAGCCAAAACCATGCAGCTCCCAGGCACAACTTCCTGCTGAAGTTATCAGCAAGCCCAGCTCCGCTGCTGTGAACACGATCCCAGTGCCAACAAGCATGAGAGCCCTTGCAGAGAGCAGCCTCCCTCCAGAGGCCAGTTGCGGGATGTCCATTTGCCCTTGTGCTTCCACACTGACAGTTAAATGCCAGCACAATGCTAAGCCAGAAAGTTCTATGGAGGATGACAGCTATATTATTCCACTTGTTCTGTACAGGGGCTATGTAGCTCTGTCGGTCTGGGACATTCTAGTACCAAACAAAACTGCATAATCTTTATATTTCAGATGCTTTGAAGCAGCTATTCAGCACTGAAATCTCCTCATGTGTAATTAGACTGCTTTGGAGCTGTAAAGTGATCACGTCAGTAATGGAGGCTTTACCCATCACAATGAGGCATGTATCTTGTAGGACTGATTGAGGTTAATGTTTATGAGAGAGAAACAAGGGGAAAACGTATATGCTCTTCCGTAACCAGTGTTCTTTGAAATAGTCCTGGTTAGGAGCTAATTTACTACAGATTATCTCATGGCTAACATGGTGGGTAAAACCTCTCTGCTATGGCCTGCACAGACTGCATTCATCCACGTTACCGTGAAGACACCTTGGAGACTGTCCCCACACAGTAGTGCTGCACCTATTTAGGTCTTGCATCACATCGGGCCTAGAGACAATACAGTCTCCATAGAAAACAATCAAGGCAGCAAAGTGCAGGACTAACAATTCAGCCAACTCACGCTACAGGGCACTAGCATGAAATAACTACTGTGCAAGTAGCACTCCTTTCAAGGAAAACAATGAAACGCTTCGTGTTAAGAAGTACCTCTACCTATTTCTGTGACTCACCACACAGCCTCGAGCCAGAGATCGCCTGCCCTTGTGTTCTGTTGGACGCGTGTCCAGCTGCGTACCACCACTCCCCTGGCAAAACATACCTCATATCAGACACTGAGTTCGACCTTGAACCTCCTAATGCTAGAGGTCACTTCTGCAAAGAGCTCAACAGCTAGGCGTGCAGCCAGGCCCAACGACAGGATGCAGGGCCAGGTGGCCAGTGGCACTTGAATGTTGAATTTAGGTGGAATCATAGAGGCGTCAAGGTTGGAAAAGCCCAGTGAGATCATCATGTCCAACCACCAGCCCACCCCACCACGCCCACTAACCGCAGTGCCACACCCCCACCGTTCTGGAGCATCCCCAGGGGCAGCGAAGGCACTGAAGGCAGAGCACGGAGGAGATGCACGGTCACCCTGCGAGAAGCCAGCAGCAGCGGGGCTCCCGCCGCAGCTCCCTCAAACAGCACTGTGCCCCGTTCCGTTTGTTAGCGCTATTTTCCCTGAGGATACATACGTTTCTTCCTCCCATCAGGTCTACGGGCAGTCAGGCTTCAATTCGAGCCTAACGCGCCTGACGTACGCCGCGCCGCCACCCAAACGCTCCGGGATCCGCTATCGCGGTTTGCTCCACGCCTCCCCACTCCTCCCGCCGCCCCCCGCCCGGGCTCCCTGCGCGGTTCCTCACCTGGCCGCCT
>JAOWBP010001760.1:10100854-10127062 GCA_028571105.1 Tragopan temminckii | reverse complement strand
AACCGGGCCGTGCCGCTGGTGGGCAGGGTGTGGTTGGGGCCGGCGAAGTAGTCGCCCAGCGCCTCGTGCACATGGCGGCCCAAAAAGATGCTGCCGGCGTTGCGGATCCGCCCGAGCACCGCGAAGGGGTCGGCCACGCAGACCTCCAGGTGTTCCGGCGCGATGAGGTTGGCGGCTTCGATGGCCTTGTCCAGATCGTCGGTGACGACGATCTTGCCGTTGGTGTCGATGCTTTCCCGGGCGATGGCGGCGCGGGGCAGCGCGGGGGTGGCGCCCCGGGAAGTGAGCTCAGCCTTCCGCTGCGGCCGCGCGAAGATTCAGGGAAAGAAGTGACTAAAAAAAAATTCTTCATTTCTAAACAAAGTGCCAAGTACCGTTTTGGTAAGGTGTTTGGTTTTTTTTTTGTTTTTTTGTTTTTTTTTTTTTTCCGGAGAAAAAATGACTTCAGTCAAAGCACACTTAAAATTCAGCACATTTTTGACCGGCCCTAAAGATAATCCTGGCAGTGTGCGACAGTTCTGCTTCCAGACGCTCAATCTGCCTTGCACCCAAACACGAACTTCCCCAGCTGAATCAGACTGGCGTGCAGCACGGCAGCCTCGCGCCTACAGCGCTGGCGCCTGGGGGCTGAAGCATCCGAGGCCCGGCATGGGAAGGCGATATCCCTACCTGCCCAGCCTCACCGAGCTCCGCTTCGCTGCCTTTTAGGCTCACCTTACAGCTTCCGTGTGGAAGGGGAGCACAGAGGCTTTTAATGCCCGGTCGGTAAATCTAGCAGAGGGGGATGGGATGTGTGCCCGCAGCCTGGCCGCAGTGCCCACGTGTGCCTGCACCCTGCGGCAGGGCAGGGGCTGTGCTTCCTCAGCCCTGGTCAGCTTCCTTGGCTGCTCGCTCTTTCGGCATGAAGGGTTCAAAGATGTCCAAGAGCACCCAGTGGGGGAGATGAGTCCGCAGTACACACACGCTGCCATTTCTTTCTGCTTGTGAACCAATTAAAGCAAACCGGGTGTTTGCATCATTTGCCCACTTGAAATAAAGCTCAGGGCATTTGTGTACGTGCTGGGTGGGGTGTGCAGGTTGGTTTTGGGATGCAGCTAGCAGCAACTCCATTACAAAAGCACTCAGAGCTGGATTGCTGCGATGCCATGGTGCTACCAAGCTGTGAGATGGGACCTGCATGCTCACACAGAGAACAAACAAGAAGGACGAGTAAAGCATGTGTGGGTTGTGCTGACAGCCTGTCCCATGCGCCCAGTACCTTTCCAGTTTGAGTGGGGAATAAACACAACACCCACCTATACCACAACACAGCCAGCAGTGGAAAACTTCTTGGTGATACCCTTTAAACTGATCCTCTTTAAAAATAGAAGGGGGAGAAAATGGAGATGCTGTTTCAGGAGCAGTTTCTGACACTGAGGTCTTAGTGGTGATCAGAAGCTACCTCCACCCTGACCAGGATGGGAAAGGTCTTGCTTCCAGCCCCACTGGCTGCCTCAGAAAAAGCAGGAAGAGCTGGTAGTCAGAAAGCAACGAGCTCATACGGGAGCTTTTCTCCCGACCCCCTGTAAGCTGAGCCTGGTAGCAGCAGGATTTACCTTTGCCCTGCTTGTTCCTCAGCCTAGCAGGCTGTTTCTGCTGGTGCAGGGACCCTGCTGCATCCTGTATGCCAAGGGCATTTCTCCACCTGGGGGCAAATGCATCCCTCTCCATGGCACTGCTCTGCTTCCCACTCTGCCAGCACAAGGAGTAATGCTTCCCTGTCTGAAATCTGCCTTCAGTCGACAAAGCTCCTTCTCGAGCACCCAGCTTGTCTCTCTCATCTCTGATCCAGGCTGATGCAGTCCCTGCAGGAACGGGAAGCTGTTCCTGGCACAGTGATACAGCCCAACATCTTTTACAGGAAAGCAAGTGCAGGGGGCAGCTTCCCATTCTGCATCCACCCAGGTCTTTTCCTAGACTCACTAAAACTTCCTGCTTTGCAGCAGTAGCAAGAGCAGTTAATTAAAGAGAGCTGCAGCACGCTGAGCAGATGCAGGGATTATTTCTACTCCATGGCTTCCCAATGCCACACACATTACTTTAAGAAATCCCTCTAAACGTCACTAGGGACATGAGGAAATGCCTTACAAAGTGAATCTGTGAATTTCACCCTGGTAGAGCAACCAAGTGCACAGCAAAGCCAAGACAAACACAGCACCGCTCTCTCCTGAAAATGTATGTGGTTTGGAAATCTCTGCTGTTGCCATATCCAAGGCAATGATTCATCCTCCCAGTGGGGCTTTGCCTTGCCTCCACATGTTTTGCAATGCTGCCCGACTTTATAACAGCGTGGTTGCACGCAGTGAATCCTTGCTAATTGCTCAGCTTGCCTGTGAGAGAGGAGGAGCTAATCCTTCTAACGATGATTTTCCTCTTTCACCACTTGGTCTTGCTGGCCACAGACTTATTTCTCGCAGTGATCCTTTCTTGCCTCCTTTATGCCTTTGCATTCATTTCCATCGCGTTTTTGACCTGCTTCATTATCTTCTGGTCCTTCAGCATCGTGGAGAAGAACATTGACATAAAAGGGAGAGCAATTGTAATTCTCGTATCCAACAGCTCAATTGGGAGGACGTTTGCTAGGAACTTGGATAAAGCAGGTTTTAGGGTGTCTGCTGCACACTGGCCTCCTCAAGAGGAGGGAACAACTGCGAAAGAAGAGTGCTCTTCAAGAATGGAGGTAGCACAGCTCCACATGACAGATGATGAGTATCAGAAGACAATGAAAACCTTCATAGAAAGCCATTTATCCCTGAAAGGTAATTTTTAGGGCAAACTTGAAAACTGCACCTGATGTATGTATCAAAATGCTCGAGATTGTGAGATCATTGTGTTTTATCACTGAATGAGGGAGGCAAAAATGCCTTAGGTAATGGGTTATAACACTTAACTGCATTACTTTTTTCTTGTGCGAAACAAAAATTTTGCTTTTTCAAGGGAAAGAGACTACTCTGGTGGCTGTGAAGGCCCCAGTGGAACCCAGCCCCTGGAGGAAGGCAAGGTAGGCCAAGGAACAAGGGGAGAAGGTCTCACCAAGGCAGAGAGGGCTGGACTCAACATGAGGAGAAAACACAGGAATGAAAGGGGGGTGCAGAGATTGGACGATGATCCAGGATGAAAGCAAATGTCTGATTTTTAACCTCCTGTGGATTAAAAAAACCTGAGGTTTCTCTTGTCTCTTTGTCTGCTGTGGGATTCGTAAGAAATAGCCCAGTCAGAACTCTGGCTGGAAAGTTGGGACTATCTGAATACCACAGCTGCGATTTCTGTAAGAAAACAGGACTGAGAGCAGTCATAGTGCCCTCCTGGCACTGCTAAGGCTAGTGTCCTAGTGAGGAAACACCCATAAGCACTCCATCTGGGGAACATCACCTGTTCTTTCTAAGCGTGGGATGAGGAGTGCTGGTAGGCAGGCTGCCTCTGGCCTTTGATGAATTAGCTGTGCTACCCACCAGTCTCTGTCCTCACGGTTGTTGGTTTTATGCCACTTGGGAGTGACAGAAAATTAAGCCTTTGCTGTCTGGGCTATAACCTCATTGCCAACAGGCCTGTGGGGTTACAAGGGAAGAGGCCAACTCTCTCCTCCACCATACCTCCTAGCCAAGGTATGTCTAAGCAGTGAAGCTGCTTCCTTCCTTCTCCAGCTTATCCATCCCTCTCTTCCTCACTCTTACTGTGGTTTCTCTGAGTCTCCTTTTGAGGACTCCCCAAGGTAGTCTCCCTGCTTGCTAACGCTGAGCCAGAATCTCCAAGAGCACTCTTTTCACATCCCTGAGAAATGACGAGACCCTTTGCATTGCTGCCCAACACTGGAAGTTTTCTTTGTGCTCCCAGGCTGTGCACAGGAAGGATGTGCTGCAAGACAGAGTACACACCACGGAGCCTCTCCTACTGCAGACACCCCACCAGAGACACGGTAGGGAACTCCATCAATTCCTGCAGCCAGCTGCAGCTGTTGATAGCCCAACAGCACAGGTTATCTCCTATTGCTTTTCTGCTCAGAAGCACACAGCAGACCAGAAGTGCCTGTGGTCAGATCCTGTAAAATCATACTGGTAAAGCTTCCCTGAGTAGACAAGGCCTAAAAGCTCACAAAGGTGACCATCAGCTCCTGCTCTGGAAACCAACAACTGAGACTTTGTTAACCAGTGTAATTCCATGGGAGCTGGTGATTTCCATGGGCCTGTGCTGTTTTAACTACACGATGATCTGCCCCAGTAATATCTTTTTAAATTTGGGTTACTTTGATCATGGTGCTGGGTAAATAAAGGCTTTTGTAAGTCTTTTTTTTTTTTTTTTTTTTTTTAATCTTTATTGTAGAATCCGTGAGGTTTTACTTTTAGGATCTCCTGCACTGTATTCACTTCATAGATGTGGATGTATTAAAATGTATTTCCCATGTGCTGACCCAATTGCATAGCACATCAAAGGCCTGTGTCAGGAATTTAAGGAAAACAAGAAAGAACAAGACTTCAAACTTTTCTCAGTTTTTCTTGTTAGCGGTTTCAAGTGAGTGCTGGTATTTATTCTGCAAGATTTGCTTTAATATTTTTATGGGTTAAGTGAATCTGCCAGTACCTGACTGATAGTAAAGCAATTAAAACCAGACCAAAAGACCACATTGATAGGTCTCCACATACAACATGACTTTGGTCAGCAGGATCTGAACGAGACGGCAGTTGGTACTGTGGGACAAAGACAGGGAAGAATAATTATGTAACTCTCTCCTTTTCAAGATTTCTCTTATGTGCTTTATTTGTATACAACTACTGGTTTTCAAAGAAAGGAATATTCATATTTGGTTTTGTAGTATATTTTTTAAATAACTTGCCCCCGTGGGAAATCTTAACCATTACGACTTGCTAGTATAAATAAGAATAAATTTTTTAACATAAATGCAGCTTTTTTAGTGCAAAATGTGTCACTTCCAAAGTGACACAACAAAGACAGAAACCCCTAATCACAGCTACTCCTAGAATTGAAGGCTTTTAACAGCTGAAATCATCTATTTGTTATCCTAGTACAGGCCCACAGATCTAGGTAAGCTAACACCTTTATTTTGAGGTTGCAGTAACAATGTTTAAGGTATTATTAGGTATAAAAGTTTGTACAAGTAGTGTAAGGATATAGAGAAATGCAAATCAGCCCCCTTCCAAATTTATGATGTATGTTTTCTGACAGCTTAACTTGGTTCATAACAAGTCTTATATTTTTCTAGCATTTTAACTTTTGGTGCCTCTAGATGTTTACGTTTTCTATGACTAACAGGTCAAAGAGACAGGAAGGGAAACGGGAGCAAATGAGTCTTAATTGCTCACCTCCAGGAGCTGGGCTTATACTATCAAACACTGTGAGAGCTCTTCACGTTACATCCGAGTGCTCAGGGATCAAGCTGCTTGAGAAACTGCTGCATTGTATTGCTCTTTGGGCATGCTGCATGGAATTGCTGGCAGCCACTTCCTGACATTCAGGGTTGACTGCAGTGAGGGTGGGGCAGGACAAGGAGGAAAAAAATGTGGAGATGGGCAAGACCCAACAGATGGCAACCTGACCGATGTGGGAAGAGTTCAGACAACTCAAGCACTGGGCTAATTAATTGCTGCAGTCTCAGATGCTGCAGTATCTTGGAGTTCAGCTAATCAGACACACAAGCACAACAGACACTAGGCTAGCTGAAGTTAGTATTTACTGCTTCATTCCCAAAGAATGATTGCTTTGAGCTTTGCAAAAGCTCGATCAAGTAACCCTACTTTCCCAGCTTGCATGGAGTCTGGCTCCTCACATGGAAGCGCTGGGACAAGAGAGAGTGGAGAAACTGCTGTTTCACATCTAGTTTCAGCCTACTCGTGTGTTAGAGAATATTTGAACTGTGTTTTTTCATTTGCTGCTCTGAAAAAACTTCTGCTATCCTGAAAGATTCCATCTCCTCCTTTTGGCGCCTTCAGCTCCCTTCAGACTTCCTGTGTTCCAGGCTGCACTCCACCAGCCTTTATAATGTATGTGGGCCTGTGGATGGCCACCGAAGTACATAGAGCAACTATGGAAGAGTGTTTGAGGCCAGCTGTTCTCATCCCCAACATGCTGCTGGTAGTGGCTCCTAAGACCTCTTCCTAAGTCAGTCCAGGTGAGATCACCTGGATGATTTAATCAATTTAAATAGGCAGGTTAAATTAATCCAGCTGATTGCTCTGAGGGCATCAACCATTGGTGACAAGTATTGCCAATCCTGGACAATGAAGGGTGGCTCCAGATGCAGTTGCTTGCTCAACACTGTGTACTGATGCTGTCAGAAAAACAGAGCACTGAATTATCAAGGCTTTTAGCAGCCCCACGGCCTATTGGACAGTCTCCATCTCTTCTAAAGGGCAAGCTGTTCTTGCAATTCTGTTCTGTACTAGATATTGGTGATAGGTGCACTCCTGGTACCTTCGTTTGCTTCTTTTCCCTCAGTGTCCACTTCAGTTAGTCATGCAGTTTTGTCCCTGGAGGCACTCTTGTGATTGAGACACCAAGGAAGTGAGAGCCCACAGTGTGCCTCAATGGGAGGCAGACATTTGAAGCACTCCTTTGCGCACTGGAAGCACTGTACAAATTCTTTTGCTTCCTAAGGACTGCAGTGCAGTAGATCAGATGATTTTATTAGAAAGTAACACTTCTTCACTCACTCTTCCATGCTACATTTACCTCAAAATGAAAGGCTAGGCCATACAGTCATTCCTAAGCTCAGAAGGAAAATTGAGCTCTCTTCTGCAGAATTACAGCATGGCACAAGCAAGGGTGGTGCACAACAACCGACCACTCCCACTCACCTCAGAGACAGATCAAACAGATGTGATAATCACTGAATCACTGACTGCACTAAACTACAAGAGAGTAGGAATTATGAATGAATAAGGTAGAGGAAATCACATACTCATGCAATTTTAAAGAGTGCTGCATTACAACTGCAGGCCACCTTGGATAAATTGTGCTATTTTCCAGTCTGCAAGTGACTATGCTTGGAGCTGAGTCAAATAATTAATTCTTGTAGCTATGGTTTTGCACCTTTAATATTGGTTATCCAGAAGTCTTTGAAAAAACAGTTTGTAATGCATTACCTTCTTACCTTTTGGAGATTTATCAAAACCAGAGAAGCACTTTACTAGAGAAGTAGCAATCAGAGCCATGCAACTACCTAGGCAGAAAAATCAGATCTCATTCTGAAACTATAGGTTGGGAGGAATTATTTATTATTGAAAGAAAGGGAGAAAAGGAACCTGTGCATCATCTATACTTTTTTTTCCTTCAAAAAGAAGTTATACATCAGCAGCTATGGATGTTTTGCAGATCACTTTTCCTTCCCTCAAGCGCTTTTGTAATTCTCATTTCAGCAGACAACTTCTCTGCCAAGCACCCTTGGACCTACACGTAAAAAAAACATGATTAAAGAGTTGCACAATCCAGAAATGCTGCAGTAACACTCCTCCATTCCTTGCGCACTGCCAGTGGGCAGAGCCTGTTTGGGTTTGAAACCTCTGTGCCTCACACATCACATTGCTGCTGCCAACTCTCCTGCCTGCTACTGCCGAACCGAACCACAGGACTGTGTGCTGGACAGGGCTGGCACTTAAGACCGGTGCAGAGTCCTCAGGACTGCACAGGATCACAGGCTGTAATCCTGTAATCCTAGCAGGAGTCAGTCTGATCAGCTAGTCTGACCTGCACTTTATAGGCCAGAGAACTTCATCAAGATTTCAGAAGAACAAAGCAGGCAGCCAGCCATGCGGAAACACGTGAGCAGGGAAAGCGAGAGCTGAGCCGTGAACTGTGGGTTCAGTTTGCTGTAAAATACAGCAGGTACCTGTGAGCCCTGCTGTGCACATCATTGCTTTGTTTATCTATTCCTTTCTGCATAGAGGACTTCTGTTTGCAAGCCAAGATATTTAAGAATTAATTAAAAATGCATCTTCAGCTGCTATATTTTCAAAGCAGGTTATTTTATTTGCATGCATTCAGAGTGTGTTGCCACGTTCACTCCTAATACCAGCAATATGTATATTCTATGGAAGGAGAATGAGCTGAAAGAGCCATATGCTGCCATTGCCTCTTTTTTTTTTTTTTTTTTTCTTCTTCTTCCAAATAAGCTTTTTTCCAGATCTTATGTTTGCAGGTGGCAGGAACAAAAAAAGATTATTTCAACAAAAAACAACCAAACAAGCTCTGGTAGTTGGATGCTTATGTTATATTGGCTCCAGAATTCTGCCAAAAGCCTCCTTTAGCATCCTAAAGCTGCACCCTCCTCCTTTTGCTCCCATTTAGCTCAAGGAGTAGACCCCCATCATGTAAGTTTATTGTAAATTAAACCCCAGACAAGGGTTCCATTTCTAAGTTTCACCAATCACTAAGCCATACAAGGCTGAAGAATATTTTTAAAAATCACCAGTAGGACATCTGCATTTATGAAATGTAGTTCCTGAAACAAATGAATGACACATTTTCATGCATTTGCAGTGGTAGGATTAGAGATGTATGGTAAAATAAAAGCAAAACTACCTAGGAAACTATTTATTAATCACTTTTGCCCAACACTAAACTACGCTGGTCCCATAAATCACTTTTATTCATGTCTGTTAATATAACCTTTATGCTAATGTAAGTGTCCCAAATGAGGACTTAACTTTGCACCAGTTTAGAAACAGAGCACTGCCGTTCATTAACCAGAGTTGGACAGCTTCCAACTAGACAAATATTTTGGAAAAACACCAGGATGATAACTCAAGGAGTTCTACAGTTTTATTTCTCCCTTAGAAATAAGACCATTTATCAGAAAGAGTATTTGCAATGGGGAAAGGAAACCAAGTGAAAGAAGAGTTACTTTAAACTCTGTTTTGCTATATTACAGCATGTAAAGATGCATCTTAGAACTGCTGAGATGATTTAAATTTCATAGTAAGACTGAATGTATATGACAATTGAATACTGCTACACATGATAAATAAATGTTTCTGTGACATACACAAATAAGTTATATTTTAATTACAGAGCTTTGGAGTAGATTATTTTAACTCTTGAAGCTCTCTATCGAACTGGCAGACTGTCTTTACTGTCTTTGCAATACTTAGGCTGCAAACTCCCAGGTAACTCAGAAGAAACATTTTCAGTAAGAAAAGATGGGCAGGAACAAACTCCTTCACTGCTCTCCTTGCTGCAGCATGGAGGACTTGGCTGGTCCCACAGTCAGCTCAGCCATAGCGGTTTTGCTGTGGCACTGAATTGTGGTACTGAAGTACTAAACATTCTAGCATAGAGCCAATTTCACCTCAGGTAGACTGACTTAGTGTCTCGAGAATTGCACCAGATTAAATCAGCAGCAGTCTGCCATCAGAAGTTAAAATCAACTTGTTTTTCAGGTTTACTGTATTATAAATACATATGGTAAAAACCTCGTAGACTTGTTGCTTTTTTGTAGCTAGTCAGTTGACTTTTTATGAAGAAATTGTCCAAGAAATAGATCCCTCTTTTTGTTCTTGAACAGCTTGTTCTAGTTCCTGGGACTGCATTTATTATTCAGAACCATTCACCGCCTTGATTTGGTCAAGCAGTTTGAAACTGCTCCCTGAAGTCTCAGCTGTTTTTCTCCCTGCCCGACAGCTACACCAGGTAGCACTCGCTTCTAAACACAGACTAGATGAAGTTCACTTTTTAATACAATAGACTGATGAACCATAAACAATAATTGTAGCTCCTCCTGCAAAAAACCTTGGCAGCACAGAGATCTCCCCAGTGATAAAACCCACATTTATATCTAAGTCTGACCATCTAAGGAATACGAGCGTGAGCTTTCCCCATATATCTCTATAACATTGTTCAGTTCCATCTTGTCTTGTCCAAAATGCAGAAGTACAATGCATGCATCACAGATGTCCATTTAAGCCTTGGAGTTGTGCCAAAAAGCATGCAAACAAACAAACAAACAAACACCCTACCAACCAAAAACCACAACTCAAAACTAGCCAACCAAAAACCACCCGAGTTTTCATCTATTTCTTTATTTTACTTTTAATTTTTCTAACTCCCCATATCCATCTGGCATTTGAATTGCCCTTTTACTGTAAAAGAGCAAGTGTCTGTTACCCATTAAAGCCTTGTTTCCCCCGCTCCCATTTTGGCAGTTGTCAAACTAATCACGATAGCACTGATATAAAGCAAAAGCTCCACTCAAGTCACGTGCCTTTCATTCCTTCCTTATGGCCACTTTTGTGATTTGATATTTACATATATTAAAAGTGCATCTTCTCTCTTTTCTTGCTACCCAAGACTCACAAAGAATTGGGAAAGCTTTTAGTCCTCGTCAGAAATTTCAATTTTCATCCTGCTTTCAGTTTACAAAGGCCACATTTTCCACACTGATGGAAAATTCTCGATCAGTTCCAATATCTATACATACAGTGTGACCGATTTACAGCCTGTAAAGGGAGGGACAATTCCCTTCTTCCCCATTCCTTCAATAATAGAGAGCTTCAATGTTATTTGTAAAATGTCCAGAAAATAAAAATGCAGGCAGACAGATGAGAATCGGTGACATACTCTTAAAAAAAAGAATGACCCCAACCTTCCCAAATGTTTGTATGCTGGAAGGAGAGGGGGCAAGAGAGATGCTTCCTTCATCCACTTGCTCTCTGCACTTCCCTTTAGACCTCTCGTGCAGATATTTTATTCATGCTCCCAGCTCTGGGGCACAGGTTGCGTCTTTGTCAGTCGTGTGGAGTCACTCAGTCTGATGTGAAACAAGGTAATGCAGTTAAAATATGGGAGCAGGTAAAATAAGACTAAGTCTTACTGCAGTTTTCTGAGAAGCAGAGAGGCAAAGTGCTGAAGCAGAGAGGACTGTGGACAAGGCAAGTCTTTCTGCCCATTCCCAGAGGGATGCACCATGGGCCACAGTTAGCCCAAGTGCAATTAAAATACATCTGGCACCGCACTTTATCAACCAGATACAATAAATGAGGTATGATAACAATTTGATATACGAATGGAGTAATGAGTAGAACAGTGGTACAGACAGTTTGGCACAGGACAGATGTGAATCAAGTGTGTCCAGACTAAGTTACATTCTTTAGGGCAAGCATTACAGGTATGAATGGGCAGGTAACAAGAGACCAGACATGTTTTGTTCTAGCTTTCTAATATCTTTACAGGTCTCAGCACACATGGCACAGAGAAGGCCGATGGCTGGCACAGAAATTTATGCAGAGGTTTCCCTGGGTTCTTCCTAGGACACAAGAGCAGTACTTTCCTCAAATCCTTTTTCCAGCTCTCTTTCCTTACAGGAAGACAGGTCAACTCTCTCCTCAACTGTCTAATTAGCATCACCCTTTCCCTAACATGCACTGTCTGCAGACAACTAAGAGCAGACACTAGGTTTAAAGGCTCCCTTAAGTAGACACTACATTTTTATGGATCAGAGCCTATTGGTGCTCTATATTGCAACTAGGTAAGCAGATAAATGTCGCCTCTCAAAGATTATTCACTGTGCCGCAGACAAACAGGCCCCAATCCAATTCACTGAGATGTTTGGATGCAATAACTTACCATTACTAAGGGAGTAAGTGCCTTAAAGGGAACAAGTCCCAGCAAGTGACGGTTTCTAATAAATACCATTTGATTTTTCCTTGAGTATTTCTTGAAAGTACTTTACTTTCTTTGATTCTAGAAAAAGAAAAAAGAAAAAGAAAAAAAAGAGAAAAAGCTAATGTTTGGCTGATCATAAAATTGTTGTGAACTTGTACAAATAATCTGACATCACTGCATTTTGCTGCACCTTTGAAGTACATTAGATTGTTCATACAGTTGGATTTTCTCCTATGTAATCTGTTGGGCCTCCTTGTAGAACTGACAACAACAAAAAAAAGAAGTCTTAAAAGCTATTTCAGCTAGCCAAAAAAAAAGAAGAAGAAAAAGATTCTGAATTCCAGTGTTCCAATGGGACCTGTAATAAGAAATCCTGATGGGTGTGGGAAAGAATAACTGTCTTTCGATCATCACTATTTCTAATAAGTCTTGCAAAATATGGCCTCCCTCATCCCTGGCATGGATAGATACTATAGAGCTCATTACATTCAGGTTTCTAATTAGGAGTAATTTAAAGTGGCAATATTTCATGTCGTAATTCAGGAATTAGCTGTATGAGTAAACTTAGCTCATACCCTTTTAATTTGGCAGGCACGTATGGGCTGATGAAGAAGCCATCACTCCTGATATGGGAAGAGGAACCAGACAGGTGCAGGTTACCTGAAAGAAGAACCACTCATAAATGGAAGAAGGTTTTCAGGGTTCCAGGTAGGAACCGCTTGTAGCAGCTGAGTAAAATAAGATACACTGCATTTCTCTAGAAATGTCTAGATGAGGGAGAACATATCTTTAAAATGTTTCATCAAATAAGTTTGTTTTGTTTTTATTTTTCCTTGATATCTTTTAAAGAGTGTTTTTGTTGTTTTTTTTTTTTGTCTCATTGAGTGTTTGATATCTTGCTAAAACAAAGCCCATTTTCCTTGGCCAGCACAGTGGGGAAGGAGGTGGGAGGCAGCATCCATAAAGACCCTGTTAATCCTCTGCTGCTGCTTTCCTTTGCTCTGGTCGCATTGGAAGGGCACAGTGCAGAGCTGCACAGTGCAGATGGAGCTTAGCATGAGCAGCCCTTTTCCACCCAAGCCCTCACCCTGTCCCCACAGCCCCCATAAAAAGGGAACTGCAGTAGGAGTGGGATGGGAGAGCAGTGTCTCTGTGGTTTGTTTGGCTCTGGTAATCCAAAGCCCATAAAGGCTGAAAATGCTTTTCAGGATGGATTTTTTTTTTTCTGGACAGATTAATATTTCCTTTCACTGTTGAGCTTGTGGTTGAAATTGCAGGTTGGTCAAAACTTTTCTATTTGCAGCCCTCTGCATCACAGCCCTCTTTTGCCCACTGAACTGTGCCCTGACTTTCCTGAAGAAGAGAGTTCTGCAGCCCTATACGCTCCTGAAATCCAAAAACTGAGAGGTGAGATAGCACACTCATGGCTTAGCTACACACACCTGACAGAGTCAAGCAGGACCTCCTGCATGGCCAGCTTAGCCCTGCTGGGATGGGGCAAGGTCCAGAAGTAAATTAGTGATAGAGATGGATTACCAAGGATCCTGGCTGGTTGGTCTGATCTTTCCCTGGAAAAAGGGAAAAGGCCCCTGGCTCTCCATCTACAGCTCTACCATCAAGTGCCTAGTTCTCAGCAGCAATCTTTGTTCTGATATTCCTGAGTTTCGGCTCAGGGCTATGAAGCATGCTGTAGATGATGTGTTGAACATTAGGTGGAACTGAAGTCTATTCCTTCCACTACAACACACTAACCAGTGGCTGCTGTGGTGGAAACAACACAGTGCAGGCGTGATGAGGGAAGGAATGCAGAAAAATGGCATCATCTGAATGAAGTTATATGAAACAACTGAGTAGCACTAAAGAACCACAACTGTCCTAATATTTTTCAGCAGGGAAGGAATCCCATGGAGCAACACGTTAATATTCTAATGTCCCAAAAAGAAGATGCTACAGGAAGGAGCACAGCTGGGATCAAAATTAGGGAGAACATGAGTAGTGACTTCAGTCACAGGACAATGAAAAACTGCATATGAAGACAGAAAGCAATTTCTGAACTGTGAGACAGGTCTCTAACTCACTTTCAAGTCTAATGTGTAAGCAAGAGGACATTGATGTTTGGGGTTATATGTTACAATGCTGCACTGTACACACTGGGATACACACACAAAGAATTAAAAACAACATGAGGTAAAAGAAAATGAAGGAATAATTTCTCTGGGAAGAAAAAAGCAAGGGCTTAGCTTTCTGCATCTGAAGCCACAACTCAGAACTACCTGACTGATGATAAGAGATGCCATCCACCCAGGAGCTGGATCCAGAAAGAAAAGGGAAAGCTTTCAGAACAGCTTCTATGAGGCATCAAATCAGCTTGATATCCAGCCAGATTGGAAACAAATATTTTAATTCCAGAACGTCACAGCACTGGGAGAGAAACATGCTAAAGCAGAAAATTTCTGAATGAACACCTTGTGGTTTTTAGTTTATATATTTGACATCAACTTGTTATACTAATAACAACAATACCACTTCTGCAGAATATTCCAGGAAAGGTGTTCTTTAGCCAGAACCCAGTTTGAACCAGGGCTCTCAACTCAGTGTATCATTCCATTCTGTGCATGATACCTTGTACAGTTTCAGCTGATAGACATCATTTTCTCTTCCAAACTAACACAAAGGACTTGTGTGGGCTACCACCTGCCTATTGCTTTTCCCCCTCAAAGTGTCCTTCATTCAAAGGCCAACACCTACCTGTGTACACAGCAGTCTCTGCTGTCTGAACCTAGAGACACTGTATGAACAAAGCTCCCAAAGACTCCACTGGAAATTTTGCTTGCCCAAGGATGTGAGGATGGTCCATGTTTGTTTATAAAGTTTCCCAGTCCACTGAGATGCAGAGAGCTACTGCATGCAGGCATGGAATTGTGACTGAGAGGAAATACCATCACAAGATAAACAATAATATAACTGCACTTAAAAGTGTGTTTAGAACAAATTTGCTATATCTAACTAACACTGAATTTACAGACTGAGATCCCTGAAGCTGACTAAGGGATCTGAGTGCCTGGTTGCTTTTAATTTGAGTGGTAATGAGAGATTTGAATTCCTTAAACCAAACAGAATGTTTTAGCACTAATGCATGTGTGAATTGTGAATCTATGACTGATGCTCTTTCTTCCTTGATGCCTGTATTCCTACCAAAAAACCCACAACACTAAGACAGCATTCCCTGGTTGAATACTTGTCAACATTGTCATTCTCTCACTAGCACTCTCTCTCCTTTTTTTTCAGGCCCTTTTCTCTAGGTGTTCCTCCTTGAGCAGAGGTTAGCCACGCAGCTAGTTCCAATAAGGCAGAGCCCAGCATGCAGGTGCTACTCACATCCAGACAGTGCCTGGAAGGTGTTTCAAATAGCAACGGCCTTCCAAATGAGAAATGTCCCCAAATGTGTTTACAGTCTTCTAGAAAAGAAAAACATAAGGGGAGGAGTAAGAGAAGAGAGAGGACAGGGAAGCAGTATAATAATGATTAGCATAATGGGATTTGCTATTCTTGTTAATAGTTTAATCAAAATAAACATTTACTGAACCCTCTTATGTGCTTGCCATGATCAAAGTGCTTTATATTTAGCTTAGCACTTGTAAGCCCTAGTTAGCGCTGTCTGCATCTCTGCTGTCCACTTACTTAGGCAACAAAAAAGCCAGGGATGAAGCCTGGCACTGGGACCTGCATTTCCTGACACCTGAAAACCTCACCACGCACAAGTGGTATTTCCTCAGCTGCATGTGTGCTGGCTGTGCTGCATTCTCCAGGCACATGATACAGAATAGACAGATCTCAGTGTATGTGGGACTTGCTGTGTACGTGCAAGTGAAGTGCAGACATGCTGTGCTCCAAGGCACCACTTGCTCCACTGCTACCCTTGGAGCTATGCATGCCTCTCACCTGTGCTGGAGGTGGCCCAACACTTCTAAAGCTTTGTGGATGACACACAGTTGGATCTTGCACTTCTCATACAGTCTTTACTTGAGGAAATCACTTAGCAGCAGCCTCTGCTTTGTGAGTCCATTAACTAGTTGCTGAAGCATAAATACAAGATACAAAAGCAGACAGATACAGACGGATGGGTCAGGATGCTGGTGGCAGGGTGGAACAATACCAGTCCCACAGAGCTGATGGAGTGAGGGTGGGGGTGCCACAATAGCTTCGTTGGGTTTTGTCCTAGAGCAGTTATATTTGCTACTTTGTACCTGATCATTTATGATATATTATGCTATGTTTTGTGATATGATACCAGTATGTTCTGTGGAACGCCAGGCCTTTCTTATAATCCTTATCATTCCGTTTGTTTTTAGGCAGAGAGGGGGAAAAACTGACTTAAGTATTGCTTTCATGTCTCTAAAAAAATTATGCTAAAAGCATGTAAAACCATCCTGTTGGTTTACCACTATACAGCTAATTTAAACTGGCTTTGAAATAAGCTGAGAGCATCTCCAAATTGATGACTGCAAAGTGGGGACGGGATGGGTGCTATACTAACAAGACACCCACAGCCCTACAAGGCAGATTTCCCAGCAGAGCACTTTTCCCCATTGCAGAGTTTGAGGGAGGGGGACACCTCATGCCCCCTGTGCCTCCTCAAGCCTGTCCCCAGTGACCTCAGAACAGGGGAAACTGTGCCATTTAGAGATGCTGGTCTCTGAGCAGACACACACTGCTGTAACAGCAAGTGCCACAGGCAGTATCTGTCCAAGGAGCCGGGATACCATGTTCCAGAACACAGGAACACTGAGATACGTAGTCACAAGATCAGTTGGCTGTAATGCATCTAATTTATTTTGGCATTTCCAAGGGAAAAAAAAATAGCAAAAACAACTGCTGTTGTATCAGCACTGAGAAGTGTGGAAAAATATAACTGCAAGAAATCTTGGGATGTATTATTTTAATTTTACTTCTTTGGAAATAAGAGGGGGAAATAGCACCTCTCCAGTGTGTCACTTAGGTGCACTTTGTGCTGCACAGTACCACAGGTCAAATCATGCCCAAGGTGAGGCCTGAAAGACTTTAAGCTCCTTGCCACAAAAACATATTCAAAGAGAAGCAAATGCTGATAACTCTGTAATACAGAAGGAGTTATGTTATATGCCTCCACACAGTTAGGAGAATTGGAATAATTACAAGCTTATCAGAGCTAAGGCCACAGTGGAGCAGCAAGCATGAAACACAAGCTTTGTGCTAGGACTAGAGTGCTCCAACTCCTTGCTTTTTTTCCAGCTGATGCAAGAGCCTGGCCCCTGTGTAAGCAGCAACAGGAGCCTTATGGAGTTTGACAAAGGGGCAGAGAGAAAGCTGAGTGGTTTGGAGTCCTAATCCTGTGTTCTGGGAGCCATTTGTGTGCCAGATAAGCTTTGGGTAACTCTGCTGATCCATCATCTAACAATATATAAACTCAAACATCTCACTCAAGATTCAGATACGTACCTGAACCTTTTCAAAAGCGTGGTTAAGTTTGATTTTAGGAATCTCAGGTTAGGAGCCTCAGACATGGGTTATTCCCTCAATCAATCATTTCTCCAGATGAGAACTTAAACTGTTTTCTCAGGGTTTTGTCTATAAAAGGAGTGCAGAAGCTGAGCAAAAAGTCAATTATCTTTGTTTTTCCCTACTCCTCTTTTTGAATGCAAGAATTTTCTTTGTTGAAAGACTAAGAAGTGATCTATAATAAATAAATAAAGCAATGAAGCAAGAAGAACCTGACGTAAAATGCCGTGGTAGAGTTAAATATGTCTTTCCATAAAAATAAGTAAATGACTAGATGAAGATGATTCTCAGTTCCTGCAGGAAACATGAATAGAGCTTTCAGAGAGAACAGAATCAAAATGACTACAGAATTACATGTGAAGTGAAATAATAGATACCCAGTTTCCTACTTGCACCCTCAGTGGAGCTTTTATGTGCAGACAGACAATTACCTCTGAGTAAAAATAAAAAAGGAAGCTTGAGAATCCAAAAATCAGCTACAGAAGAACATTAAAAAAAATGCAAAACATTAACTATGAACAGACTGTGAAGAAATGAGGGAATGTAGATGAAAGACGAGACGAAATACTAATAGCCAACAATACTAATAGCATTCGGTGGACCACTAGATGCCGAAAGTCTGTCTAGTCATCAGCTTGTCTGCAGTATACAAGGTAGCCATCTTCTACTGTAAAAGGCCTGCTCTGCATTACTATCCTTCATCGCCTCTGAAATGACAAAAATTCCGGGGCAGAGGCAAAGTGGCATGAAGTGAACAACTTTTAGTTAACATACTAATTAGAGAAGTGAGTTTTAAGTTAGGTCTTATGATTTACTACTTGCCTTATGCACTCCCCTACCACGTTCCTCTGTTTGCCTGCTCATTTGATACTTCTTGGTCTCAAAGTGGAAAACTTCCAGATATCTACAGATGTGTTGCTGAGACAAGATTCCTTTTCCATCAACACCAGGAAATCGACACTGATTTAGTTAAATAAATATGATTTATGCTGGTAAATTAGTGGTAATTAATTCCAGAGGCCCAGAGAGGAATTTCTAAAAGTCATTTAGTCCATCTACCTGCATAATAGAGGACTCGCACTCGTCACTCCTGACAGAGGTCTAACTTCTTTTCACAAGAAATCTGGGAGAGGTTCCAGTACTTCAGCCTCCCTTAGGACCATTAATCACTAAAAATGAACTCTCCTGATTTTCCCTTGAAACAATTTAGTCCACAGCGTCTTCTCTTAACTGTCAGGGTCATGAAGACCAGATACTCCATTTTATAGTTTGCAGCACACAACAGTCTTTTGGAAACGATCCTCAGCCTCTCTCTCCTGACAATCTTTACTGAACTTACTCCTCCTTTCCTTCTACACCTTTCATCAGTCTCACTGCTTTCCATATTGAACCATCCCAGTCTTTAAGTACGCTGGCCAAAGGCGAGTGCTGTGCACCTGCTGCCTTGGAAGAAAGTTGACTGTGAGGATTATGGCACTTGTAAGAGTGGTATTGATGCAATAACATGGCACTGTTTATTCACAGTCAGCTTATAAGCCATCAAAATCTTTCATCATTATTGATAAATCAACTACGCACATAGTTGTTGTTCTCCAGTCTGTTAGAACAATATAATAATCTACATTAAGTGTTGCAATATATAAATTTGTATTCAATAGAGGAACCATGCACTGTCCCGCCTGAACAGCAGGCTGGTCTTGTTTTCAGCCACATCTCTAGTTTGCTAAGATCATACAGAATTCTAATCCTCTACACTGTGCTCACAGCCTCTTCCAACATTGTGTCAACTGCAAATTGAAACTGCATTCCTCTCTTCTATTAGCCAGATTATATATTCAAGATATGTGCGTAATCCAACCCTCTCAGAACCTCCTTCAAAAACATCCCTTGTCAACTTGTCACCAGATTTGGGCCCAGGTATTTTCATCTATGACATCCTTAAAAGACTGCGTATGAAACAGTTCCAAAGGTCAAACCAATATCAGTGTGTTGTCATAGTTTAGGGGGAAAATATCATAAAGTAGCTTATATTGGAAGGGACCTTAAAGATGATCAAGCTCCAACCCCCAGCCATGAGCTCAGGCTGCCCAGGCCCCATCCAACCTGGCCTTGAGAGCCTCCAAGGACAGGGCACCACAGCTCTGGGCAGCAGTGCCAGAGCCTCACCAACCTCTGAGCAAAGAATTGATGTCTAACATCTAACCTTAAATTTTCCCTCTTTTAGCTTAAACCAAATTACATCGGTACAATCTCTTACATCGCACACAAAAAAACCAACACCATCCTAAAACCAACACGGCCCTTTTACTCATCCTGCTGCATTCTTCCAGGCACTCCTAAATTGTTTGTTTGGTTATTTGTTCATATATTTTTTTAGGAACTGAAGCTTAGCTGAGGAGCCTATAATTCCAGACCTGCTTGTTAGCACCACTTTTGTACCAACAAGCTCAGACCTGCACATCAGACTCCCGGGCTCTGCTCCAACAGACCACTTTAACACATACTTAATTGCAAGAGTGAGACATTTGTGGCTACAGAGGTGATGAGTGACTTGATTAACATTACTCATATGCTGATACATTTTTCTAGTTCTGAAGTACAGATACATTAATTAAGCCCCCAAACCAACCAAAAGAAGGCATGGTTTAATAAAATGCTTAGGACTTCAAGAATGCAAATACCAGTAAACATCAAACATTGATCACCATGGATGACTGAACAGCAGAGATCATTCTTTGTTACAGTGTGATCATCTTCACTCCATGAATTCTTTTGCTATTGTCTTGCTTTATTACCTACTTTATATTTCTCAAGTTTCCCTTATCTTAATATCAGTAACATAATGCCTCCAGGAGATTTTTCAGACTTGTTAGTCCCTTCATCTAGGAAGTTAATGAATTTATCAGATGTCACTCTGTTTAACATAAGCTGCTAGTGATACTTCTAGCAGCAGATTTCTGTGCATTTTAAGTGCATTTTTATGGTTCTGAAAGTCAAGATACTGACAGCTGGGGAAAGTTAGATTAATTTCACTCCTAGGTCAACTCCGCTCAGCTCAGTTTATATCAACAAAGCTATTATATGCTGCACTTCACCTCCCAGCTTCAGGATTGCCTGTAGCAACGTCCCAGGATGAAGAAGCACACTGAAAACAATCGAACAAACAGCGGGGTTAGCACAAGCAGCTCGTCATCTCCTCAGACTCCAGGAAGCTTTTGCTGTTCTCCAAGTCAGGCGCTTAGCTCAAACAGGGCCCTTTATCAAACAGACCACTCAGACTTGTTGGGCTCTCCTCCCCTCTCTACATGGGACTGCCAGTCAAATGACTTCTCTGTCATTTGCACAGTCACCTGGATCCATGCTTGGCACCCAGCTCGGACCTATGCTTTGCTTTGCTCAGTTCTCTCAGTTTGGGTCACTGCTTGCTATTTGTTTCTGAACACTGGATCTCCTCAGACAATCAGACTTTCTCCCACTGCTCTCCTGGCTAGTTCCATCATTCTTTCCACACAATCCACTTCTCCAGATCATCAGAGAGACCTCAAAGCACACTGCTTATCCCAAACTGAATTTATCTTATCCAGACAGAGTTGGGGAGGAATTCCAGATACCAGAACTCTCTTGCAAGCTAATTATTCTTCAAAGAAGTATTAGCAGTCCCAGGGAGCATCTAACTATTGATTTTCTACTCTGTACAATTTCCTTGCAAAATGTAATCGTTCTATTCCTGTCTCGCACTGTCACTTGTCTCTCAAAACAATCTGACAAAATAAAAATAAAAGTAATAAAGGGCACCAAGAAGGGCACTGTAAAAAAGCAAAACTGAGAACTGTATATAAAACTTGTTAAATATTCATCAGTCTGTGTACACCATGACTGAAAACCAAATGTAACTGTAACGAAAATTCAGGCTTGATGGAAATCAAATGGAGATAGTATTCTAAGGACTCTGGCACTGCAGCTCTCTTCTCTGTATTTCTCGCATAAATGTTCCATGGATGGGAATGTCATTGCATATATTGGACATATTGAAAATATCAAATACATAATTCCTCTGTGTTTGCTACAAGCTCCAGCCCACTGCAGGGCACCTTTGATAGTTCTTTGATTCTGCCTGGTGAGCCTGTCTGCTGAGGCACAGGCAGTCTCCAGAGGAGGCAGAACCACTTCTGTTTTGATCGCACCGCACAGCAAGAAAGATAAGGGAGAGAACAGGGAGAGCAGGTTGGGCATACAGTGGTACAGCTGTGCCCACGTCCACGCTGACAAAACCCCATGACGTAACTTAAAGCTGCTCCCTGAGCGGTTTTAACCAGGAGAGGGCTGCTCAAATCCAGTTCAAGAAGCTGCATTTGGGATTCTTGTGCCAACTCTCTATTCCCCTGTAGTACAAGCCTTGCAGGGTAAAGAATCTATTTTGATTTCTCCTTGCCTAGGACTGAAACTCTGCAGGACTAGGACTGTGAGCTGGTTCTGAGGCTGTATGCCCCGACTTGAGTCTGCTCTAATTGGGTATTGCCAGCCCTTTGTCCTTGGATGTCAAAGGACAGTTCAGGGGGAGGAAACTGCAAAGTAGAACAATTACAGTTCATGGTGGGTTATTTTTTAAAACTTTCATCAGAAATTTTCAAATATAGTCCTTCCTATTTCTCATCAGAATCTATATAATGAAAGAAAACAGCAAAAAAGCCTGTTTGCAACTACAAAAAAGTAGTTGAGCAAATGTACATAAATTCTGTCCCAGTGCTGCTGCTGCTAGGCAGAGGAGTTGGTTCTTGGAAGACAGCTTCTTTGTATGTCAACACTTAGCTATGCATCCTGGCATTCATTATTTAACAGCCTCCATGTGACATACAGCTTTTAGAAACACAACATTCTTTAGCAACACAGATAAGAACCCAGCTCAAATGTTCTCTCTTCTGACTGAGCACACTGCAACAGCTTCAGTTCTCACTGATCTGAAAGCACGGCTGTGCAGACTGGCCCATGCACTGCCAGAACAATGTGAATGGGCTCTGCTGTAAAGGAAGCTCATTTCAGAAGTAGAAGCATCATCAAGGAACGGAATAGTTATATGAGCTATATGGCACAGTGTCTGAATTTGAGTCAAATTCCTGTTCCCTGTTCTGCTGGTACCCTTGGAAACATCTCAATAATCAAAACCAAATGCTGGAGCAAAGGAATGCTCAACATTCATGTGCAATGTTTATTACTAAAGCCTTAAATCCCAACTTCTAAATCCAAGTGCTTAAGTTATACTCCTAGCTGCCTGTGAGGAGCATTAAAAATGACTTAGTTTAAAGTGACTGAGCAGCTGAGTCCTGTCAGTAGGCACTGAACCTTACTGTGCTGCTGCAAAGCATCTCCATGGCATTTGAGGGCCCATCAATGGCTGGGTAATTGCACAGCAGCAAAAACGAAGCAGAAGGACCTAAGCAGAAATCAAACCCTTAGGATTTAAAATACATCTATTTTTAGTTTCTCAGCATTGACAACTGCACTTTCCTCTACACTTTCAGGCACCCGCATGTCAAGAAATAAGGGCAAGGAACACAAATGCTGCAAGCCAAAGGAGAGGGTGAACTGGGAGGAATCCAAGCTTCACTCAGAAGCAGATTGTCATTCTAATACATTATGCTTGAGAAGGTGCCAGTACAAATGATCTCCTACACACTGGCTAGGCTGGAAAAATGAACCCCCATAATTCTGTAATAGTGCAGTTGCCATTTGTTACAGTGATGCAATGGTTAGAAGACAGAAAGATCCCTGAGTTGAGAAAACTGCTCATCTGAGGATAAATTCACTGGTTCTGAAGAATGTGTCTTTTCTCACAAAATTAGGATTCCACAAGTAAAAAGGGAAAAGAGGTTAGAAACCACCCCGAAGAATGATATTTACACACTATTATGTACAAAGCCCTTGTCCTGCCAACCATGCACTCTCACTCTGAGACAGAGGCTGGCCTTATATGCATTCCCACTTACTGGAGGGCCAAGCAGGGAACCCATGCAGTTGCACTGAGACTGCATGCTTGGTAGTACTTTGGCGAGTTGAAGATTGAACTACTGTAGAGAAGCCAAGCCTTCTTCCTTTGGGTTTTCACTTTTTAGGAGGAAAACTGGCCTATTGATTAATTCCTTTTGCACAGTGCATGGTCTAGGACTAGGTGCAGGTGGGTGAGTGGCAAGTGGTATCCCTTGAATCGTTCTCTTTGAGGTTCAAATTGCATTAGTGTGCTCAGCAGCAAACTTCCATATTTGTCTCTTCTACTAAATGCCCCCTTCAATGTCTACAGCAACTTTCCTTCTCCAGTGCCCCTCCAACTCTACCACAAAGTTGACTTTTGACATCTATTTAAAAAAAAAAAAAAAAGCAAACTTTCCCCTCAAGGGGAGCTCATTCTGTACATGGGGCAACTCTGACTTGTAAACAAGGAGAGTAGCCTTCTCTCACACTCGGTCTCTGCTTTGCTCTGTGAACACAGGCCACTTTTTCTCCACTTCCTTACCCATCCTTGTGCCCTCGCTATTAGCTATCATGCTGCTAAGGAGAGGCAACACAACTGATACTCAATTTAAAAATGCAAGGTAGTTCTCATGGGGCTACTTCTAGTAAAACTGGTGTCTAGGCTCCTCCAATTTAGACTGCCTGGCAAATTATCTTCCATGCTCTGGTTGTCCTTGAACAATCATGCACAAGGGCAATAGGCCCTTATGTCATCAGGCCTCTGATTCATGCCCTTAGCTAATAAGGAATAATAATAAGGAATAACAGTAAAATTATGTGCACCTTCACATTTACCAATATGAAGTCCTTAAGACATCATTTGGCAGGCTGACAGGTGTGCTGGATGGGTGTTTTTCCAGCAGACTGATGGCTGTGGCTAGTCATCACCTGAAGGCGTAACCCATCTTCATGTCAATGTTACTTTACTATAGAAAGATGTACCCCTCTGTGGCTATACAGCTGCTAGCCTCACCTAAACCTTTGTTCCAGGTTGAACAAACAACTGCCCTTATGATGCTGATAAGTTAATGGCAGCAAGGTGCAGAGAACAGAAATATTGCATCACGTAAAGTCAGAGAAAGAGCAGCACCCTCCTGTGCTCATGTATATTTACTGCACTGAAAACTCAGCAGTTTAGCTACTAATAAACACAAAGATTTTTTTTTGTTTGTTTTTTGTTTTTTGTTTTTGTGTTATCCTAGGTCTCTTTCATTGTACCTCCACACCAGCCCGTTCTTAGGGATGCAGCAGCTTTCCTGCTACACCTCTAAAACATCCAAGCCTGTCTGGTTTCTCTGTAGCATTTCCTTGCTTCTCAGCTTGCTTCACCTGCTTCCCACTTGTGAGACCGTGCAGTGCAGGTGGGAGCTGGCACATCTGTACAGTGTTATCTGCTTACTTAAGCCTTGCGCAGAGCTCGCTGTCCGGGAGGGCAGGCGCACACTCACCCGGTGATGCTCTCCTCCTGCAGGAATAGGCAACGCTCATCTTTCTCCCGCGCAGGCTGCCATCTCGTGGGCATCCCCGGCACATCCATTTGCCTGGAATTAGCTCCTAAGCGCATGTAACGTGGTCCTATTAACATTCTGCACTCTGATCCAAACAAACCTCCAGATCCCTAGCTTGGGAACTTCATAGAGGAGCAGAGGGGATGGAGTTGTTCACTTTGTAGCACAGTTGGTGGGACAGATTTTTCATGAAAATAACAGCTACCCTAGGCAAATCTATAGGTGTCTATTTGAAATTAAAAGATTCGAAACAGTGAGCTTAACCTATTTTTTACACAAAAGCTAAAACCCCACTGCCTAGGTTAGTGTATGGACTCCAAGCTGTTACTGTTCATATGTTTCATCAATACAGTGCAATCAGGCAGCTCAAAGTAATGGAAATCTTTGTATTGACTGTAGAAAGTTTGGGTTCCAGTTTAGAAACAAGAAAATCAGAGCTAGCTAAAAACTTGCTAATGGAATCTGGTGCTTTCATGAACACTGTGTCCTTAGCAAGGCAAGCCAGTTCTCAGAGGGAAGGGAAGGTCCTGGCATGTATTATCTGTCTTCCTTCAGGTTTCTGCAATGTGAGTCAGATTTCACATCTCTACCTCTTGCTTTGTGAACATGTACAGAGTCAAAACCAATATAAATTTGTTCTCTACTTTTTCAGAGCTTTCCTATACAAAATTAATCCAAATTACTGAACATTAATTCTGGGTGGATTTGGAGCGGGATGTTTGGGGTTCAGGTAAAGCTATTTTAAAATTTGCTAACACCTTTGCTGGATCAATTTATCTTCACTAAACAGATCTGCTATCTACCTGAACATGACTGTAATCTCACAGCTGCCCAACAACACCAAGGTTTTTCATCACGTTGAGGTGTTCTGTAAAAGCCACTGTGTTCCAGCACATACCCTTTCTCAAACCGAATTAACTTCTAACCACAGTAAATCCTAATTTCACGTTTTGCTTCTTTTTCAGTAACCTTCAGCTTCAAAACAGTTTATCTGATGAATCTATGTCCACATTATGCAGCTAAGGCAAAGTGATGGAGAAACCTGCTTTGATTTTGCACCTTTCTAGCTCTGGTCAGCAGGAAGAGAAGGAAACCTGACCCTCCCTCATCCTTACCCTCCACCTCCACCTGAAGCTCTCAATTTGCTATGCCGCAGTAATCGTTCCATGGTGGAAGTGGGCATTGGTCTGTGGGGAGGACCAGTTTGAGCACTTTTACTCATTTTGCGGTAGCATTTTCAAGTCAGAATCAACCAACATTTGTCTTCCATGTTAGAAATGAGACAAAACAAAATTTATTTTTCGTTTGCTTCTTTCTGGACTAATATAATTCAAATTATAGGGTGTCTGCTCACTTCTCACGATGTCTGTGCACAGCGTACACCAGATGAACCATGGCACATCCACCCCTGAGCCAGGGCAGTTTCAGTTCAAAAAGGATTGGTCATTTCAGGTTAGAGGAGAAAGCAGATTTTCCTGCTTCTGTTTGAATTCCCCCACCCTCCCCC
>JAOWBP010001760.1:10035545-10078447 GCA_028571105.1 Tragopan temminckii | reverse complement strand
TGCAGTGTGCTGCCTCCCAGTCACATACAGAGGGACCATTCGGATCCTTACAAGAGGGTGCATGAACTTAAGGCACCTCCATGGACACACAGCAACAGCCTCTCTATGACAATTTGAAGCTTTGCCCAGCTTGTGTCCCTAAGTCTGTCCTGTTGGCTACCATGGAGAGATGACAGGTTGCTCTGGTTATACAGACTCATACCCTTGGCTCCATCCTAGGACTCTGGCACGTTGTCTGTCCCCTGATAGTGGATATGGAGACAAGCAGATGAACGGAAACACTGAAAGTGTAAGCTGATGCAAGTAGCCCTGAAGAACAGTTATGCACTTACGGCATGTAAAACCCGACCAGATGAAATAAAAGGAAACACAGAACACCTTATGACTTATGGCTTAAGGTGTTCTACATATCTTTTATCATATCCTAACTAGAAGCTATTCATTTAAATCATCAAATGTATAAACAGAAGTCTGTGGATTAAGTAGTAACCAAAGGCCTGTTCCCAATGAAAAAGTGGGATATGCTTTTTATTCCCCTCTCAGAAGGTAGCTCTTCCTTTAGACTGAAAATTAGGCAAGTAAGAAAGGTTTTTTCCATGTTGCACCCTGAAAACTACCAGGGAGCCCCAAGCGCATCTGCTAGGCACTGACAACAGCACTTGCAATCCCAGACAATCCTGCTGACCAGTAGTGAGCAAAGGACTACGAAATTCCACCATACTTAAAAACATAAGATAACGTTATAAATAATATAAACTGAGATGGGTATTTTTACTTTAAAATTTAGTTTTTAATGACTGCATACCACAGCTACACAAGCTCCATTTCTTTTCCTTATAATTTCAGCAGCCAGATGCTGTGTCCCATTAAATCAAGGGAATACTCTGTGCCCAGCAGCAGTACTTGCTGATAGCCACAGGTAGATGTCTGCCCTGGGAAGCCTGGAAGTATTTCTTACCCAAAGCTTTTGCTGTTTGAGCACGTAGCTGGGTCATAAATACTCCCTCAGGAAGGGCTCATTCTTCATCATCCGTCTCAGTCCAGCAACACTTTTGCTTTTTAATAACCAGCAATTAGTTCATTTTCAAAGAACAAGCACACACCACAGACAGTCCAGTAGTCCACGTTGGTTTTTTTTGCAAGGACTCCCTGTGGTTCCTCTGCTCTACAATCCTGCAGCTTGGGGGCAGGCACGCTGTTAGTGTTTGGAAATTGGCTTCACACATTGAACATTCATCTGCTGTGAGCCCAGAGCACAGGGCTGCATCGAGAGCTGAAACCTCCTGGTGCCTCACAGCTCTGCAAAGGCAGCCACGTAGCCACAAAACCTGGCTAAAGCCAACAGCGTTAGCAAATTGCTTCATTTTTAAAAACTCTAAAGAAGAAACATAGGTTGGAAAATGGGAGATGGGTGTAAGTTGCTTTTCTTTAGTAATTTCTCATTACTAATAATAGTTTTCTGTCATACAAGTACCCCAGCTATTCTCCTACAGAGCAGACAGAATGTAATAATCTATCATTAGCTTTGCCAGCTTCCATTCTCACTCTGTGATTAATTGCAACCTTTTCCAATATTTGATCATAAGCGAAAGGAGTACGAACTGAGAAGCACAAACTAAATTAATGTGTCAACCAGCTTGCACAGCCAGTACTTGAGATAAATGTGAATCAGGCTGGTATTCCATCTCGAGGAGAGAGCTACTGTCTGCTCACTGACTGATGGCAGCTCTGAAATACTCCAGAAGCAAGAGACAGAAGTCACACTGGTTCTCTTTGAGCTGGCACAGCTGCAACTCCCCGCTGCTGAAGCACATGGAAGGAGATCAAACCTGGCCATGAACGAAGACACAAACCCCAGAAAATTCGCAAGACAAAAATATGGCAAGGCATTCAGCCTTGCCACCTGCCTTGCTTTCAAGCCAGGGGTTTACAACAGCTCTTCAGTGCAGCTCCAGATTTGGGCTGGCACTTGATAAACCTGTGTTAACTCACTGTCCAGCGGCTCTCCCTCAGCTACGTATCGACTTTTTCATTCTGACCTGTCATTCTTTCTTTTTAAGAAGTGAAAGTCAAGTCCATGGGTCATCATACAGGATGGGAGGAAACCTGCAGAAAACATTGATTCTGGCTGACGCAGAGTAGTTTGCTTTGCTGCAACATTTTGCATACACAGGCTGACATACCTGTGTGTGTATATATATATAGCTATAAAAATGATAAAGATGTTTAATATTCTTTACACGAAACAATAGCAGCAACAGTAGTTCCGTATTTCTTCTTTGTTTGCTGTAAGGATGGTTCTAAGCTTCCTGATGGGGCTCCTTTTCTGCCTACAATCAGAGCACAGATTACTGCTGGAAAAAATCATCAAGGTTGGAAAAGACCACTAAGATTATCTACTCCAACTGTCCACCTACTGCTAAATGCTTTCCCAACAACACCCGGACGTTTCTGGATGGGCAGAATGTCTTTTGTTTGGTCAATCTTTTACTGGTCTTACCTAGAGGGTGATTCTGTTATTTCTTTTACATAAACAGCTTTAGACCTCATTAAAGGTACTGTTTCATTTGTCAAGTGGATGGTTTACACTGCAGGCAGGAGAATGCCAGGTAGGTTCATCCATTTGAGACCAGTTTCTTCATGGCCTCTGTTCAACCCTCTGCCTTTATTATTTTAGTGTTTCAACTTGGAAACAGCAAAACAAACCTTTAGAAAGTGTTCTTATGCACCCTACCAATGAATCAAGATGACAATACGTAACCACCTGGAGACTACAAAAAGGATCTATGAATCTTGAATGAATTAAGCCACCCAACGCAGCCTCAATATTGAGAATCCTCCATCACACTGCTAACTAAGCTCTTCTCCATGTAAACAGCACCACTGACGACAAATCAATCACCTGTGACCATAAGGATTTTCCACTCTCTTACCTATTTGATTCAAAAGTACAGAAATACTATTTTCACAGCATGCCGACATGAATTTCAGGCACAAAAATGCTTGATGGTCAACAGAATTCAACTTACCTGTCTACATCCCATGGATTTTCAAGACTCGTTATATTTTTTAAGACAGGAAAGACTCCAGACCTATTTAAACACTTTTAAAATGCATAGGTCGCTCCAAAAGTAATGCCTCCTATTTATTTCCATGGAAACTGTAACAGCTGCACAGAGCACAATAACACTATTTGATAGTGCAAATTCTCAGCTACAAAACGCTATTTTTCAACACAGTCACCACCATTAACTATGCATTTTTGCAGGCAAAAAACAAGAGCCTGCATGCTGTGCCCCTAAAAATCAGCACCAGTGGAGGTGATCCACTGTTTCACAGCTGCTGTGATAGCACTGGTGTTAGGAAAATGCTGTCCTCACAATCCATCTTTCATCAGATCAAATGGATGGAAGTCAGAAGGTACCAAATCCACACGATACGGTAGGGGACAGTCCAGCCAAAATTGACAGTGTGCTCAACAGCCTCCAAACTGGTATGGGGCTTGGCAATATGGTTTTACAAGATAAACACTGTCTTGCTCTCTGGCCTCACTCTGGAAGTTTGAGGCTTAATCAGGGTCAAAATGTGGCAGTCGGGGTTGGTGGTTTGCTGGGGTTGCAGGAAAATCAGAAGAATCACCCCTTTCCTGCCCCAAAAGATGGCACACATCACTTTACCCATTGAAGGCTGCGTCTTGAACTTTTCCTTCAGTGGGGAATTTTCGTGTCACCAACCCTACAGACTGCCATTTTGACTCCAGCTCAAAGCAGTGGTACCACATCTCATCACCAGTAATGATGCGATCCAGGAAACTGTCACCTTCAGCCTCATAGTAGTTCAATAGGTCCTGACAAACTTACAGATGGTGTGCCTTCTCTTCCTGCGCAAGCATTTGTGGGATACAACTGGCACAAACTTAGCAATATTCCTATGTTGCCACCATCATTTCCAATGCCTCGAAGCTGATATTCAGCTCTGTGCTCAGTTCCCTGGCTGTAATCTGCTGATTTGTGTAGAAAATGTGATTGAGACGCTTTTCATTTTGTGGTGTGACAGCTGTGCACAGCTGTGTGGAACACAGCCTGTCTTTCATGTCACTGCCACCTCTTCTGAAATGCAGCACACACCGCCTCACTGTGCTCACATCCTCTGCTTGGTCTCCAGAAATATTCAGCAAGCGTCAATGAATGTCAATGAGTGCAATGTTTTTCTACATGGAGGAATTCAATTACTTTTGCTTCATACGTGCTTCCATATCGGACACCATTTTTCAGACTGCCCTCTGCTGCTGTCTTTCACATGGCAACAAAATGTAACAGAACATAGGTGGGAAGGTTCAACCTCTACTGCTGCACTACCAACATCTGTCTCTGATGTCATGGACCAACATAATAAAATTGGAGGCATTACTTTTGGAGCAGCCCTCATACATGCTTTAATCATAGAAAAATATATTCGGACTGACATCCTGACCACACCTAATAAGCAGAAAAGTGTCATCCTTCCTAAAAAATGCTCATTTACCCTACAACATTTGGCTCACTTCAACCTTAGGTCAAATTGGCCAGTTTTTCAGAGTTACTGTGACACTGCACAATGTAATAAAAACACATTTAAACAATTATAAGCTGTCCAGAACCTGTCATTGTCCACATTAAGCACCACAATACTTTCTTTACAGCTCATTCATCACAGCACAGCACAGTCTCTTGACAGACGGCCCACGAGAAATGCACAGTGGAACAAAATACAGGAAAAAAATAATAACAAAGGCAACGTATGCTTCTAGAGAAATAGTAAAAGCTGGTACAAAGTGGCCAAACTAGGATTTATGTACTCTAGGGAACAATACTCAGTCTTTTTATTGAGAGCTGCTCTTGTACAAGGACTCATTTCCAGATACTGAATGACATGTGCTTCCCTAATTTAGAACTTGTGTGATTCCCGGTGGATTTTAATGCTCAGTAATTTTCAGTGAGTAGCTTAAATGCACGTATTGTAGTCAGTCACTCTCTATTATCTTATACACACTCACACTCATGCAGCAATGTACAGACAGAGTCTCCTGCAGTGTATTAGTTTGCAACAGCTTGAGGCACATTAAAAAGGGGAAAAACAAACAAGCAAAGAAAAACAACCAAGCAAACAAAAAAACCCCACAAATCTCCAACCCCAGGAGGTATCTCAAAATACTTCTAGCCCTAGCAAATGAAAAGATTCCCGATTTTCAGAAACAAATGATCCTCTGGGTGCTCAGCTTGAGATAACTAATGGTAATAATTTTGCTGGAAATGCTGGACACCCACAGGACAGGGTGTTAAGACACCCATTCAGCACGACACCCCATACCTCAAGTGACTTCTGAAGCTTAGAAGCAGTTGAAATATTTTCCTGAGGTTTTATTATTATATAGTATTTCCAAACACATACTGCTATGCTATGAAGGATGTAACAAGGACTGAGAAACAGCTGCTCACTTTTAATGTTTCGAACTAAAAAAAACCCAAAACATTCAGGAAAAGGAAACACTACCAAGAAGAAATGTGATGACACAACAGGAGAGCAGAGAGAGGGAGCAGAAAGAGCAAGAAACACTGCAGAAAACCACAGTTGTGAAACAGTATTACTTAATTACACATCAGCATTTCTACAGGTTCAGGTGACTGTATGGTAAGAACTGCAGGAATATGAAAACACACATCTGTCAAGAGAAAGGACTCAGAAACCGCCTGAAAATCACCTGGAAAGTTGCTCTGACTGATCGTGCACCAGGTTACATGCAATCTGCACCCTGGGCCAGATCCTCAGCGGGCTGACAAAGCCTTGGCAAAACACATGGACTGTCACTGACACGCAACACAATAATAATAACAAGGCACTTGGGCATTCAAATAACTTCTTTCTTCTATGTAAAGCTCTTCTGAAACTGAGTTTCTTCCCCAACGCTTGACGGTGACCACAAAGCTGGCATTACAGACATACTGCTGACCAAAATGGGTTGCTGGGTGCCTTCACTAGCACAGGTTATTTCCCAACACGCAGACAGCAGACTGCAGGGTAGGCAGTGACATGCACCAACAGGGATGTACAGCTGTGTAGCACCACATGCTCCAGAGTCAAGGTGTTAATGAGGCAGGGGCTCTGGCTCTCAGGAATTGCTCTTTCCACTATCATTTTCATTTGTAATATAAAGATCGTTTTGCAATGTATGATCTAAAGAAATGAAGGCCACGTAATTAATGGAGAGTCTCTGATCATAAAAACACTCTTCAGAGTGAAACACGTTGTCTGACTTGCGTTTACCAAGAAGTGGAAGAAAATGAGATTACTCAATATGTCAAAATATCTTCAAAATGCAAACAAACATGTCTATAGACTAACACACCCACAGCAAGTACTCAGAAGATTAAAATCATGCTTGTGGGTTTCCTGCCTTACTATCAACTTACTATCAAGTTTTGCTCTGCATCACTTGAATGCGAAGGAGAAACATTTCAATGATCTAAAATAAACTACAAATGCTTAGATTCCACTTCACATTTTTACTCCTTACATATTTTCTAGCCTTTTTTTTCTCTGCGTAGAACTGAAAAACTGGTTTGAAAGTCGATTCTCATCCTATTATGCTATATTCACTTTCCATATTAAAAATGAGAAGCGATCTCTTAAATGATTTGCTAGAACTTACTCTCCTTCTCAAAGTTTACTGTAAGTTTTTTATACAAAGCTTTGAACATTTATAAAGCAATGCTCGCTCTACCCTCTTCCACTTCATCATGCACCACAGTCAACAACTGCATTTGAACAATTCCTCAACACTGAATTTTTCAGAGGTAACAGATCTTGCTGTGTAGACTTTTGGTGTCCCTGAACCTCAACTAGGAAGTGCTGGGTCTCACCCATTCTCAATTTAACTGGGAGATAAAAATTTAATGGATAAATAGAGACCCCTTCTGCTCTAATTTTGAAACCAGTGTGGAAATTTTGAGATTGGCCCCAGATAAGTTAATAGAAGACATAATTAAATCTTAGACACAATGACCAAAAAAATCGTATTATCTCTGGGTAGCCAGTGCAAATCCAGAAAGATGAATGCTACTGTGCGTTTCTTCTTGTTTCCCAGCTTTTAAATGGCTAAGATAGAAATGATTTCTGACTGTGTATATGTTTTGAACAACCAAAGAGGTTACTACATCCTGGAAGATCACCACCACCTCGTGAGGGACAAGGCTGGAACAGAAAGTGACACTGATTTCTTTCTTCAGAGGAAAGATGCATGCATGTGAGTCACAGCATTTTGCTGGGGCCATTCATCTTCTGCTTCTGGGAAAAGCATGCTTTTCCTCTTCAGGATCAAGTACTTCATCTGAAATGGTCTAAAAGGTCACTGTCAGCCTCAAAAAAAAAAAAAATCAATAGAAGTAGGCTGCCAGTTGACTATGTGGCCAGCTAAAAAGACTCCCAAAACCTTGGTCCAGCAACACCATGAGAAACTGCTACAAAACCATGTGTATAAATCGGTTCAGCTTGGAAACTTTTAGACAACAATGTCAAAACGAAACGGCCCTGCTTGAACAACATGGCATCGCCCCTGCCCAGCCTGCAGCCCAGCCCAGCTGCCTTTGAGCCAAACTCTAGAAATCAGGTGATTTTGTTGAGAAATCACCACTGTTAACAAGGAGCCCGTGAGCAAAGCCAAGATCTCTGAGTGTTTTCTGAGAAGTCTTATTTATTACAGAGAAGGAGATGCTGACACCACAAATAAGAGAAGAGCTTGGCCACCATCTCACAGAAATCAAGGGCCTATGGTTCCTGCTCTACCCAGGGAAATCATGCTGGAAGACAGCAGGCCCTAGCCCTTCTTTTATATCCCTGGAAAACACAACTTTAGTGTAATTGTATCTCATTAAAGATTCTTAAAGTCTAAGTAGCAAAAATATACCACCAATTAAGGAGGGAAAAGCTCTGCATGCTGGCTCTGGTTGCATTCAGCACTGCTTTCAGGGGCAGGAAGGCTTGTTAGCTCGTTCATTCCTGACTTCATTACAGACCAAATCCAACAAAGCTGCTGACACAAGGGGGAAATATCAAAGGATAAGTGGGAAAAGTGACTGTAAGAGAACACATTAAGAAACCACGTGCAGTTATTCTAGAAGATGGGGACCAGGGTTAGTAGTGAGTGAAAAAGGACACTGTGCAGTTCACTGGCTGAGATAAGCGTGCAGAAGGAGTTGAAAAAACATCACTTTCACCACAACAGAATTACCATTCAGGATCAAATGAAATATCCTGTCCTACTAAAACTTCATTTTCACCATTTTCCATAACAAAAAGAGAAGGATAAGCGTAAAATTCAAAAGCTATTTTAAAAAAGTTAAAACTCTAGCAATCTCAGCCTATTTTTTTCCTCATTTTTTTGGAGCATACATTTCAATAAATTCTCTGATTATTTTTTGTCTGTCTGTGCTCTACAGGTGGACATAATAAAGAGAAGGTGACATAATATGTGTATCATGAGGCAATATAAAAGTTTCAGAAAGATGATTCTAAGATGGCCGTGATACTCAAATTAGTCAAGACACTGCAAATGAATGACAATAAAACCTTTACAGTATAGCCCTGTAAGGTAGCCTCTGCACTCCAAGCCTACTGAAAGCCTGCATTCTTCTTCCTGAGTTTTAAAACACCTTCTTGCAGCAACTTGTCGTAACTGTCCTCCTGGAAATCCAAATGATCCAATTACCATGTCCACTGAAAAGTGCTGAGCAAACTGTCTCCAAAGAATTAATACCAGTTTCTTCCACCTAAAACCTTCAGTGTTTTAGGTATTAGGATTGCACAGACTTTCACGAGGGGAAGAAAATAAACCAAGAGTCCTCTGCATCAGGTAACAAAGTATGACTTCAGTTCCTCTGGGTTGGAAATACTGTGTACATTGAGCTCAGGTCATAGGATCATAGAATCATAGAATGGCGTGGGTTGGGAGGGACCTCGAGGACAATCAGACTCCAACTCCCCTGCCACAGGCAGGGCCGCCAACCTACATATCTAATACTAGAGAGCAGTCATTCCTTCTGTTGAAACAAACTCCTAGGCGTGTGGTTTGCAAAATGCTTTGGTGTGCCTTCTAATCCTATTCAGCCATTTTCCTGTGAGAGAATCTGAAGATGAATCAATGTCCTAAGGTTTTTCATTGCTTAGCAAAAAGCTTCAAACTTCACAACTGGTAAATTAATATTAAATCAGTGAATACATTTGGAAGTTATAAGTGATCAATACTAGGCTCTGCCCAACAGGAACTGAAAATGCTGGTCTGCTTCTCTAAGATAGTAGGACATGGGATTATCTGCATGATGAAGGACTGTAAGTGAGCTATGTTAAGATCACATTCTGTACAGAACTTCTGCACAGTAAAGACACAGTAGCACATGGAAAACCTTCATAGACGCTATTTTGCTAGCAGAAGTTTCAAACTCATCATTATCAGCTCTCCTGAAAACAAAGTGGATATACTCATTTTATTATAAATCTGAACACAGTACTCAGAAAGGATAAAACAATCTCCTGGCTAAATAGGCCAGCACACTCTCAGCTCCAACAGTGTATTCCTGCACTTTGCTGGCTGACTACAAACGTCCCTGGTCAAAATTTTAAGACACATTTCTGTACAACAAAGTAATAAAGAGAATAAGAAGACTGCAGCCTACTCATGTACATGCACTTACATGCACGAACACAAAAGCTCACAAAGATCAACTACTTAATCCTAGTTAGGTTTAACTGGAAAGGAGTTTTTTCTCCTCTTGCTATTGTGGACCAGGAAAGGATTACCTGTGGAATGTAGCACAGCACCGGCCACTTGTCTTCACTAGCATGAAGAGACACTAAGAAGCGCTGAGAGGGAATTTTGGAGCCTCAGTCCTGCCCCAAGGTAGGCTTATTCCCAGCAGCAGCCCATTTACCCAGGACTAGAGAGTAGGCCTTAGCACTTCCAGGCAGCAGCTCCCTCCCTTACTGTACTCTGAAGCTTACTGAATGCAGCAGCCCTTCTTCCTGCATTTGCTGACTCCGGATCGGGTTGCCAAAGCACCAAGAAGAGGATAGGCAGCTGCCAGATGTTATGAAGAGCAGGTCAGCCAGGTGCTCAGCAATACTCCTCCAAAGAAGGCAGCTCTTTGCTTGGGGCCCGGGTCCCTCCCCAGCAGAACTGCTACAATCCTCAAATTTTGAGTCTTGTTCCCCAAGATCCTTGACAAGGCAACATTTATTTTTACTGCTTTCCACTTCTCTAGTTAGCAGAATCTCGATACAGCATCCATACCACTCGTTTCAAATGATACTGTTCTCTTGAACCCCCACAGCATTATTTGTGTGTGAGCACATATGCACACCGTCATGTTTCACAGTCCTTCACTGAGAACTGCTCCAGCATGAAGCCACCCCTGCTCCTGCACAATTTCCCCTTCAGATAACTTTGCACGTTCAGATGATCCCCAACAGCCCCATGAACTGGAGACCAGCAGCACACAGCACCTTTGCATGAAGCTGCAGGAGATGCTGCGCTGCTGCAGCTAAGGAAGAGCTAGAGGCATGCTTCTGTGATTCCAACCACACTCATAAAATGCTTGGTCTTGGAAAAATAGCCCCAGATAACAAACATAAGAAGCACTGGAGAAGGCAGCCCCTCTCCTTGCCCCTGGGTGGACAGTACTGGACAGCAGCAGGGGACCTTCCCTGGTGGCATCTCCATGCACCATACACACAGCACAGCCTGGCCCTGGCTCTGATACGTGCCTGTCGCTCTCAACTCGTCAGCATTCATTAACTAAAAAATTCCAGCTCAACACAGCCTGACTCAGCCTTTGGTTGCACTCTGAGCACCCACCCTAACTTGCATAACAGTGTGCACTGCGCAGCCCTGAGTTCAGCGCTACTGACAGCATGCTTTTCTAAGTTATTTCCAGCTTCTTTGGGATAAATGCAGGAAGAAGTTCTGGGTGGCTTTTAAAATGATTATGCAAAACATTATGGGCTGTACAATACCTTTTCCAGTAAGTCCTAGAGCACTCTGAAAGTAATGAACTCTGCCATTATAACTACTATGTATAGCTGGATGTTTTAACTGGAAATAAGATAATCTCAACTCCCCGCGTTTCTTATTTGTGGCCTGTCCTTGAAAGTAACCAATGCTCAAGACACCACAAAAGCTGGAGGCTCAGCTCACCCACATATGAGATGTGGTATGAATAAATCAGTGCAAATTCCACATGAACTTCACTCTCGCTAGCAGGGGCTCAGCCTGGAAAAGCTGCACCTGCAGTAGAGCTGCCAAGTGTACCTACACTACCCTTAGTGCCATCTAAACAAACAGCTGATGCAGTATATTGATTCACTTAAATGCCAATTACGAAACTAGATATTCTATACAGAAATTAAGAAACTGCTTATTTGTGTGAATTACAGGGAGGGAGCTTCAAAACTAAAAGCAAACTCCCAAAATTTCCAATACCTTCAAACACCACTGTAAGTGTCACAATCAGAATTACTAAGGCCCTTGCATACCTAATGAGCGCAGAGCTGAGTACACACTGCTCTGGGCTTTGTACCTCTCTGAAAGTCATCTGCACAACCCACTTAACTGTGGCCTGGTATAAAGCTGTCTCATTGCTGTTTTCGTTTTCTGTCTCATCACCTGACCCTCAAAACCACTGCTGATGGCTTCAGTGGAAAAAGGCTCTGATCTCAGAAAGAGCCACTCTCTTCTCTATTTACTTCTGTCTTAGCAGCATAGGAAAAATAACCCCAAGTGGTGACAGCCAATGCAAAGGCAAGGGTGAGAGGACACGTGGTTGACTTTATTTGAGAAAGCTTACTTCATATTCCCTGTCTTTGTAACACAGGCCAGAGGAGGTCCTGCACAGAAACCGAAGTGTCTAAACTTCTGAAAAGTAATGGCTAAGTAACAGGATAAAAAGATTAAGGTAATGACATGCTGTTTTCTACAACACTGCAGGTTTAAACAGAAGCTCCTGGCATTGTTTCTCGGTGATGGTGATGTACAACTGAACATTAAGTATCCTTTGGCCAAATCAACATGCTAGATACATTTCTCCATGCTTCAGATCTGCTCTGAAACCAGCCAACCCAACTATCACGCCATGCCTCAGTACATGCTGAGTCCGCAGTCAGAATGAAATGAGCTGGGAAAAAGCAGTGGTAAAAACAACTGCAGCAGTTCAGTATACCAGTGCCTGCTTCCCTCCCTCTGGTGGCACTCCCTCCTGTTTCCGTGAAATCAAAGCCTCAGCAACTTAAACCATGCTCCTTCATGAAGAGTTTGAGCATTGATGTTTCGTAAAGATGCACTTTATTTGCTCTGAATCCAGCAGTTTACATTTATCAGAAAGGAAAAAGAATGACAGAAATTTCTGAGTTGGAAAATCTCAGAGTCAACGTTTGTAAGTTAAGTCTAATTTTAGTTTAATTACCAATTTATATATTTTTTTTCTGCTTTCTAATAACGAAGAGTACACTCCCATGGGGATGAATCAATCACGCTAACATGCAAAACCACCCATCCGCTTACTAATTCAAAGTTTCCTAATTCAAAGGTAAAGGCAAGCAGAACAGCAGTAATCAGAAAGCAAGCATCTGAAATGCTCCACTGAACTCTGCTCCAGGAAATATAAGAAAAGATTTGCTTCTACCCTCTTCTCCCCCACCAAAGACAGCTTTCTAGTGCTGCTGGCATTCATCACACATGCAGAGGCAAATGCTTCCACACCTGGTAACAGTCAGTGCAAGGAAACTGCAGATGGAGGGGAGGAGAAACTCTTTCTTCATCCTGGCTAAAGGTAAACTTAAAATCTGAAGAGTGCATAAGAACTTAGTAGAATCTTTCTCCACCATTTTCACTCTCTAAGCAGAGCCAGGTACACCTGCAGCACTTCTACACTGCTTGTTTTCTGGAGTTCTCTGTTTTGCCATGCCCTTGCTGCAGCCAAGCTGCTTCTCAAATGACTGCTACTACCTATCTCACCTGCTGTATTGCTCAATTACCTATTTATGCAGAATCATCTTCCAAATTCTCTCAGACTTCATCTCAAACTCACCTTCATCTCCAACCTTGTGCTCACTGTCAGCCCAGGTTACCAACAGTTAAGTTACCCTCCTCTACATTTTTGACTCAATGTTTGCTGCAAAATAAAATGAGTACAAAGAACCATCTCCAGCAGAATAACTTCTCATGGTAGCAAATATAAAGGATTTTCCTTGATGTCACACAAATGGATTGGGTTGGAGGGGACCTCAAAGATCACTGAGTTCCAACACGCAGCTGTGCGCAGGGTGGCCCCCCATCTTGCTGCCCAAGGCTCACCCAACCTGGCCTGGAGTACCTCCAAGGATGGGGCACCCACAGCTCTGGGCAGCAGTGCCAGGGCCCCACCGCCCTGTGAGTAAAGAATTTCTGCCTAACATCTAACCTAAATCTCCCCTCTTTTAGTTTAAAGCCATTCCCTCTTTTCCCACCACTATTTGTTTTTGTAAAACATTGATCCCCTCCTGTTCATAAGCTCCCTGCAAGCATACAAAAACATGAATACATACAGAACAAAGCAATACAGATGCAGAGTAGCAAACTTAGGCACTGCAGGAGCTAGGTTGGAAATATAAATATATACAAATTATGGTTACAGAATAAAATCAAAACCAAATGTAGAAGAAATCTCTAGATGCCTAAATAAAGACTAGGTTTCAGAATAGCTATTGTACCTTTTCTACCTGAGAAACAGTTTTCAAAAGTCTAAGCCATAAAGACTTAATCAGTCATAGTACTTTGGTCGTATCTCATCTGTAAAATGATCTATTGAATTGCAGGAATAAAAGTGAGGTTTTAATTCAAGCTTCTCCAGGAAGAGATTTGTTTGAAAGAGGTCAGTTCAGCCTTTCATTCAAGGTAATCTCTACTGTTCATTTAAAAAATACAGAATGAGGGAAAAATGACGATGGGCCAACACAGCAAAATTTCCCTATGGATGCAACAAAGCAAAAACCTGCAGGTCAGCTTGCTTTCAGCTGGGAGAAACAAAAGCAAAAATTGCAATCAGTCTGCAATTCATAAGGATGAATCACATGGTGACGATTCAGACTGAATTGTTGACAAAGTCAGCCTAATGAAAAACCCTGCTCAGAGCAGGGTAGCAGTACTGGAGTTGGTTTTGGCAGAATTCAAGACACCAACCTACAAGTCTGGTTTGTCAAGGATTTCTGTGGTCAGAGCAGAAGAAGGTAGACTACCAAGGAAATTATTTCCATTATTTCGTATTTTGCTCCTGAAATCAGCAGCTTGCCCTTTCCATTCTCACAGCCCCATTCTGTCCACACGCCTTCGTGCTGTTAATGCACAATTATGATTTAAATACATTGCCTTTAAGGTTTTGAGTCACCAATGGTCATTTAGGTCAATACATTTGTTTCTTCTGCTCTTTTGAATATTTATGGGTTTCGGTGTTTTTCCACTTCTTAGTCCCACTGTAACTCATTTCTGAGCCTCCTATCGCAAAACAACAAATGCCAGGCAAACCACATGCTGTGCTGCCCATCTGCTTCCACTGACGCCTTTCCTGTTCACCCCATGTTTCATCCGCTCTGTGCTTTACATGATCTTCATGGCAAAGTTTTCTCATTAAGTCCATCTATCCTGATGAACCAGAAAACAAGAAGAGCAGTATTATCCATTACCAGAGCAATATCCATTACTGTCTATATATAGTTTTCTCCAGTACTCATTAGCACTAAGCTCCTGTACTCTAGCACAAAACACCAGAAAAAAAAATGCAGAAAACTTTCAGTGTGCAACTGTTTGTGACGCAGGTGGGGAATCACCTTGGGGCAGTGACACCATGCAACCAGCAAAAGAATCCAATCACTTCTACTTGCTGTGACAACAAATTCATCAAAGCATGCTCCTAGCATTTATGAAACAGCCTTGACACAAGTGCCTGTAGTGAGAATGCAAGGAAGAGAGAATACCTACGAGGGAAACCACGAGCAGGGAGGGACGAGTGCACAGCAATAGGCACTATTGTAGAAATTGTGCTGGATTTCTCTGGAAAGGCAGGAGCAGCACAGATATCAATGTAAGGAGGTGGAGGCTGGTCCACAGGGCACAGATGTAATAGAAAATTGAGTAACGGAGGATAGGGAAGTAGAGAAGGAGCTAAATCAGTCAAGTAATTTTGACTTGATCCAGCTTCAACGGGGAAGGCCAATGGAGCAGCTCTTACAGGGATTTAAGGAGTATTTTTTCAGCCCCATTTTACACAGGATGAAATGATGACAGAAGAATTAACTCTGCATGACATGGTGGCTGCCGCAGGTCTGCTTTGCTGGGTCTGCCTCAAATCCTTCTCCCAGCACTCTAATCACTTAGAACTGAATATACTCACACAGACAAAGCCTCAGCAGTTCCTTTCCCCCAACAGGAGGGTTTCATGAATTCATAAAACCTCTACAGGCTCAGCCCTTTTTACCACTCTCCCTCATCCACTGAAGCAAGTCTTTCTGAGATCAGTAATGCCCCACCTCCATCCACAGACCTTCAGAAGTCACAGCACATGTGGGTGATCTGTGCCCTTATGTAACATGTGTTTGTTTTCCAGGAAATTCATTTACACAGGAACAGCCAAAGGGGGCTCACTTTCTGCCTGGGTTTGGTAAAGAACTTCTACCCATTTGGAGTACGTGTTCTTTGTTGCATGCTTTTCCCTTCTTTAAAGGAAATATGTGCTTCCATAGCTGTCTCCATGGAAACAGCAAACTTGCAGTACATCATGTGCCCAGTTTCAATATGGAAATCTGTATTTCTTAGCACAGAGTGCTAAAAACTCAAGCTGGGATCAGAAAGCCCGGTCTAGACTCTTCTGGTTCATTTGTCACCACCAGAGAAGTTCCTGTGGGCCAACTTATGCCACACATGGCAACATCTGTGCAAACCTACTGTTGATGAATGACCAGTTTGGACTTCAGTTACGCTTGATATAGTGGAAGGATTAGACAAAACTTTTAATTTGCACGCTTCATTAATCCGAGTAGCACCAATACAGTTCCCAGGCTACCAAGGCTGCTAATGGAGATGAAACTAAGTATTCTGCTTCCTTCCTGAAATGTGTTTTGAGACCAAACATTGAGCAAATTTAAAAGAAGTTACAGAAATTTTCACCAGTTTTTATTTCGAGGAGAAAAAAACACACACATTTGCCATTAACCTGCTTTGGCTGCTCTGCGTGATTAAATCCAGTATTTTCCCAGCTGAACTGCAGGTACAAGTCTCCTTTCCCTCTTGGGAACTTAAGTAACAAAAGAGCCAAAGGTTCAGTCTGAGTCGTATCTTAATTTTATGGCAGTGGTGCTAATTCACATTACACTGAGTCCATTTATGCAGATTTACGAGAGGCAGTTAAAAATTACTTTAACCATAATGTTAGAGAACCATTCTGCTCCTGGACATCCTGAAATTCTCTAACGTGAAGACAGGAACTGAGATTGTTTCTACATGCTCAGTTGGATTTGATCCCCAACACAGTGCTGCATCCCCCTGCAAGGTCACATCCAATGAGAAAATGCAGCAACACCTATACCTCTACTAAGCTCAACTCCCAACGGAGAACTGGGCTCCTTGAATCATCCCATCACTTGCAGCTTTCAGACTATCAACGACGATGCACAGCAGCTGCACAAACAGAGCACAGGTAGAGAAGAGAGGATCTGCCTTCTGGCTTGGGAAAACTGGCCCAAGTGTAGTGAAGCGTAGAGCTTTTCTACAACCATTTGTTCAGCTCCATAAATCCCAGGGCATAAATCAGGCTGTCGGGGAGAGCAGCTGTGCAGGAATCTCTGCAGGAGTGGAAAAAATGCTGCAACCACCTACAGCATCAGAGCAAACCGTCAGGAGCTGAGCTGGGTGCCAGACCGAACGCTGCTCTCATTTCACATTGTGTTACTGCTGCTGATTTAAAAGGAGTCGCTCAGTTGTAATACCATAAATATCAGCAGAATGACTCTCACTGGCAGCCTGAAGTGAGTATTAGGCAAACAAAATTCAACACTTTCTAACTGTCCTTCACTCAACAGTACCTGTTTAAATTAATATTATTATGGCAAAGATATTGAAATTGTTACCAGAAACCCAAGCAGAGACTGCAGATGCTAGAGCTTTCCATCAGTAAATGTTTTGCTTGCCACTAAATACCTTCCCTTTCAAAACAGAAACACCACTTACAGTGGCTGACATCCAGAAACCCAGGGCTGATGTGGATCTGCAGGAGAGTGGGCAAGGACAGATACGGCAAACAAGGAGAAATACCTGACAAAGGCCCTGGGGAAACCACAAAGGAATAGCTGAGCAGGGACCCACCTTGGGGCTGAGCTGACCAGGAGGTCTCATCCCACAGCACTGAAAATCACGGGACCAGCGTGCGTCGGAGCTCACCGCTACTGCAGGCTGAAGAAACGTCTCCTGTGAGGGCAAGCGCTCAGCCCAGTCAGAAAGAACTCCTGTTGGTAACAATCAGAAAACAGTTATGGAAAAGAAGCCAAGAGAGACCAACAGGAATATCAGTCACGTGTCTGATGAAAACAGAAATAGTGTATTTGTCATAAATACAGTTCTGGAGGATCTGAAGTTACTTATGGCCTTGGGTTGAATTCAGCACACAGATTCAGCAGCTCAGAAATACAGGCTTTATTTATAGAACTACTGAGGAGGGAAAAGGGTGATGACACTTTTCCCATGTCAAGAGGCTGCATGGTTACACAGCTCAGCTAGGGTGGGAGAAGCAGGTCCAGATCTCTTCAGGGTATTATTCAAAGCAGAGTTCAGAAGAGGACCTTCAGAAGGAATCTGCTTAACATCACCGCAGTACTGATGTCTACGTATCTCCTTTCAACACTGAAATACCCACAGAAACTGAGGCTGGGACTCAGGCTAGCCATCCTTTGGCAGCGCAACTCAAGCTTCTCCTTCCACCTCTGCCAAGAAAGATGGCCATCCTTCCAGGCTTGCTGCTCAGGATCCCAGAACAGGGAAGCACGCTTCATACCCACTGAAGTTAACAGAGAGGAGACGCGTCTCTGTTTCTGGCAGGATCAAACCCAACATGCCCTACACCACCGGCCAACGCAAGATTCATGACTCTAGCTCCATCATCAAGCCAATACTGACTCCTGCACCCTGCAGGATGAGGCCCCACTGCTTATACCTCAGCCTCCCAGCAGCTGCCAGGAGAGTTACGCAGACAACTCAATCACTGAGCAGCAACAATCAACTCAATGAGCAATGGGATTTCTATGGACAGGGAAAAACTCGGAACGCTGGGTAAAAAGACTGCCTGTGCAGACAGGGAAAAGATGTTGAGTTGACACAAGGCTTTTGCACATCACTGAAGCTCAAATAACTGCAAAATTTGGCCCAGAATACCTTTTGCTTGGTTATTTGCTGGCATCACATAGGATTTTTTTAAAAATACATTTACAAACCAAATCTCTTAGCACCAACAACCTCAGCACCACCAAGGAATTATGCTGATTCATCTCTTCTGAGGAGCTTAGTTTAGTTGATGTCTAAGAGCCAAACTCATCCCAGTCATTACACAATGTACTTAGCTAATGTGACCAGCCAAGAGCTGCATCTGCTGCACATGCGGTGCAGTCCTTGCCCTCGGGGACTCACCTCCTACATAAACACAGCAGAGCGGGGAAAAGATCTGGATAAATGCCATCTGATTGCATGGTGATTTGTCTACATCTCCCTCAGAGTCTGGATTTGATTTCGGACCTCTGAATCTACCTCTCCTCATATCAGTATTGCACAGTGAGGTCACAAATTCAGAGATACAGCTCAGGTCTGAGGCTGAGGGGGTTTACACCCTGATCCTACCCATAAGACCAACCCTGTGCTTAAAGCAATGCAAGTACCAAAGCTCACAGGACCAAGGTCTGACTTTTTTCTCCAAGGCAAGAAGTTGCTTAATTTGCTACTGGTTTACTCAAGAAGGTAACTGCCTTTTTTTGGGGGGTAGCTCTTTGCCATAGATTTTGACTACTTAACATATTTTCAGAATGCCACTGCTATGGCTGCATTCGGAATATTTTCAGAATGCCAGAGCCACTTTAAAAAGCATCAGTGAAACTAATATTAAAAATGACTTACTGCATAATTCATGTCCTTCAGAAACCACTTCTCACTCAACTGGAGAACCAACCAGCCATGCATTTTACATCACTTTCTCATTTCCTTAGAAGCAATGTGCTACTTTAGGGAGAAACTCCACATATTTGTGGTTCACTTCTAACTTGGACAATGCAAAGCTCTCTAGCACATCCCCCACATGCTAATTAAGTTCAGTGTGATCACATGGGGTGGGAAGCAGCAGTTTGCCGGGTGTCATGGGAGGCAAACTCAAGAGTTAGACCAGATTAATTATCAGGTTTAATCAGATCAAGGGAGAAACTCTATCGTAGGTACAAAACGCTCTACTTAATTTTCGTATTTGTTTCCTTTGGATGCTTTAGCATAAGAAAAACAGTGAGTGTTACACAAGCATTGGAGAAAGCATTTGGGAAACATCTAGCACAATAAACACAGGAATTGGTACAAGAAATAGAATTGAGAAAGCTTGTGGCACACACCGCCATAGATAAACCTGCTTCAGAGCATCCCAGAAATTCACAGCCACAGAACTGCAGGAGGACGGCCCATCCCTGAGAGCTGTCAGTGTGAGAGTCCCCACCACGGCCACCTCCAAAATCTCCCTTCTGCCCAACTACCTGAGCTGAGGACCCCAACTCCCCAAAAGCCCTGTAGTTTTATTCATTTGTCATTTTTTCCTTTCATGATGGCAGAGCAACTGTCACATATTCCACCTAGTAAAGATGGATCATTCACTTCAAGTAATTAAATTGTACTAATAAAGACTTGTGGTACCTCATAAGAACTCATCTATGATGTGCCACATATGAAGGTATATAAATCAAATAAAAAACAGATGAAAATCTGCATACCCTAACTGTTCAATCCTTTAAAAAGAAACCCATCACTACACTATATTTGATATTTAATTAAATATATCTGAGTTGACATTTCTTACCAGTAAGCTTTGAAGCTCTTGGATAAAATAAGGTGGACTATAACTTTAAATACTGGTTTAGAGAGCCGAACTACTCCAGCTGAAACTTAAACCACATTCAAGGAAAAGGTCTCTCTCGCACACTTGGCATGAGATGTAAGTAGACCCCAAAATCCCGAACCGGGAAGGCTATTTTTCAAATAAGAAATCCTGTTTACAGGCTTTTATTACGGCACAGCACTGCCTGTGTTTCAGATGGGGCAGGGCTGCCCACGTGCCCAAATGTGGGTAACACAGCAGGCGTGTGGGGCAGCCCAGAGCTGCAGCACTCCTTCCACTGCAACATGTCTACCTGTGACATCAGGCTGCAGTAACATGCACTTCAGGAAAGCAACGAGCCCTCCCTTTCTTCTTCAGTGTTCAGCTGACACTCCTTAATGTAGGTTATACAGAGAGGAAATACTGTGATACTTTCTCAAATAATTTGAGGAATGGAGACCCAGAGTGCCTTAATTAAGGTTAAATAATCAAGTTCAATTTCTTATAATTAAATTTAACACCTATCAGAGTTAACAGGCCAAAAATAATAAACCACGTGAGAATAATGAGAAAGTCAGTCCAGAAAGTCCTAGAGTGAATAATTCAGTTATTCAAGTACCAAAATCTGCCACACATGCCAGCAGGAAAATGGACTCTAGGAAGACTCACGTCCATGAGCAAAGTCAACCAGGAAAACTGCAGGAAAATCAAGGCAAGGGAAATTCCAGTTTCAAAGATTTTCCATGCAGAAAAACATCTACCTTTAGAATTTTTTTTTTTCCCATTAAGTTTCATGAAGACTGCAGAGTTGGTGCAGGAAGGATGAAAATATTCAGGAATGAAAGGATTCAATAGAGTATTCGTATAAGTCACCAAAAAAATAATAAACCACATGAGAATAATGAGAAAGCCAGTCCAAAAAAAAAAAAAAAAAAAAAAGGACACTGCTGGAGAATATTTTCAGCAGTCTTCATCCTCAGTGACACCTGGATGAGCCACACACGCGGCCCTGCAGAGCACTGCAATGGCAGGTCACCATGGTCAAGCTGGTCAGAGTACACTGTAGGCGTACACAGAAGCGCTGCCACTGTTACCTGAAAGGTCCCTAAGAATTCAAGGCTTAAAAAAACATAACCAAAAACCAACGCAAACAGAATATTAAGAAGAGCTGAGGCATCCGAGAGTTTGGCTCACTGCCTTTTTGCTGACACTATATGCTATTTTTTTTTAGGATATTTTACTTCTTCCTGAGAAAGCAGTGGTTTTCATTACCAGAAAACACGGTGTTTGCAGTGAGCTCAGAACTGTGCCCCAGAAATTGGTAACAAAAATTTTCAGCTCTGCCTATATAAACACTAACTGGTTTTTCTTTTCTGCTCTATCTTGAAAATTATGATGACCGACAGATGACCCCTTCTTGTTACAAACCCATGCAGAGAAGCAGCTACACGCCTTGTACAAAGAGCAATTCAAATATGCTGGTTTAGTACATCAAATACTCTGCGAGTGGATCTGTTTAACTACCAGCAGTAGACATCTGCCTTCGTACAGCTGTAAAAATTACGCCAAGATGAACAATTTCTTGATCAAGGTATTCCAATAGTTTGTGTAAGCTATGCAGAAATGCAACTATTTGCGTTCAGGACAGAGAGAGCAGGAAAACTGTGCCAGAATCAGGCAAACCAGTGATGCTGTGGTTGCTATGTCATCAAAACATTTACAGCAGATCTCACTAGCAGTGCCCCACAGCAGGAGGTGTGCCATCAGACATCCACATACATACTGACACCTCTGCATGTCACCCAAACAAGTCCGTACCAGGGGGTGCACCTTCTGCTTGCCATTTCCCCCCCCCCATGCACGCTGGTCATGACAAACAGGCATGGAAGTTTCCCATGTGCTCCTTACTGTAATTCATGCATCTCAAAGAATAATCACAGCTAAGTGAAAAATTCTGGAAATCTGTATCGCTGTCCATGCTGGCTGAGCCCGTGCATCTGTTCGGCAGACAGGCTGACCATCATCTGCCGGCGTCCCAGATCCAAACTGCAAAACTCAGCCATGCACGCAGGAAGGCTCTTTGACGTCTGATGGCTCAAGTCAGAAGTTGTTACTTTTTTCTTCCCCCTTAACATGTTAAAATCTCTCAGTGTTACCAGAAGAGCGCCTCCACCAGGCATTCAGACACAACCACTGCTTAACTCTTTTTTCATTCCTATCCATGCACAACTGGGACCTGCCACGACAGATTGTACTCCTAAATTCTCTTGCTTCTTCCGAATTTGTGGGGAACAGCAATATGAGAGCTGCTTCTTGTGGCTACAATGGAGGTGGTGCATCATCTCCTCTAAGTAAGAGGGAGAGCTTCTGCCAGCACACATCTGTCTCTCTATCTCCTCGAGGAGCTACTGACCCTCCAAGAGATGAGGATGTGCCAGGACGGGCAAGAAGGGGCTTGGTGGACCCAGGACTGAGATTGCAAGGCAAAGCCGGAAGAGTGGGAAAGGCTGCTGGACATGGCACGTGGGGGCTGAGCACTAGTGAGAAGTGTGTGCCAGCCCCTGGAGCATGGACGCAGGAGTGATGTCCATCCTAGTCACAGGAGAGGAGCGGGAGCTCTTATGTGAAGCAGAGCAGATGTCTGTTTCCACTTTCCAGTCCCTAATGCACATCCCACTGTAACCAAGCATGCAGGATAGGCAGCCTCCAGTCATGCTCCATTCCCCATGCCTCCCATAAACCAGCAGCGACCAGGGCTGCCAGCACTGCCGGTCCCAATTCCCCTCTTCCTGCTGCAGCTTTAATCCCCCGCCCATCTGCTCCCCTTCTCTCTGCACAGGGTTATCATGGCACAGCCGCTTTTCCCTGCGGGCAGCTGACTGACAGATGCACAGCAGGGGGATATTGGGCCTCTTCATATGATTATCTTTTTCTCCCCGGGAGGGATTTAGTTTATTGAGGTTGTTGCTGAGAGACTTCAGTTTAGACGAGTGTTTTACTCATGAGATATAGCTCAGTGGGAGTGGTTTTGCTTTCCTCGGTCAGGCGAGATTGCGGGGATCACTTCTGTGTCCCTAGGAAAGGGGCACAAGGCCTGAATGAGCTCCCGGGTTTAGAATCCCAGCCAGGCCTCATTCAGCTGCCAGGTTACCCCAAACATACCCGCCTGCCCCCCAGGAGGAGGCTCCATGTGAGATTTCTCCTCTCACTGTACTCTCAAGCTCAAGAATGAAGACAATCACTCTTCTTTTGCCATGAGCATAGCTTGAAAAACACTTCTGCACAGCACATGCCTGTGTATACATACACACACAGGTGCATGTACACATAAATGCACACGTAGATATCTGTGCACACAGCTTCAATCAACTTTCCTGTGCCTGAACCTGCGGGTTCAGCTTCATTCAGTGTTTCCACTAGTGTCAAATCTGCTGGAGAATTTTTGTAAATAACAGAAATTAGAGATTCGCCATCACATCTCCCCAAGATGCAGTCTTGAAAAACAACACTCATTACTGAGATCCTTGTAATTTTTGTGTTCTCTGGACATACACCATGCAAAAATTTAGAATGTAACTTTTCCATTTCTTCTGATTGTTGCCCATTTTCACAGTGCTGTAGAAAGCCTTTCCGTTTGCTGCTGTGATGACCCCTCTGCTAGACCCTAGTCACTGTGTGCAGCCAAGCAGGCTCCAGCCAAGCAGATCTGTGGCTGTGCCCACGTGCTCCCTGCAGCATGGCCAGCACCATCATCAACACCTTCTGCTGATGCATTTGTCTGATCCTGGCCCATGGGTTCAAAAGGTCCCCAAGGGAGGGATGAAGATATAAACAGCACGATCACATAAGCCTCCTTAGGAAGACCGGCTAAAAAGAGATTTGACTTTCTACAGTGCCATGATACCGTACATTAAGATGGTTTCAGAACACGTGCAGGGTGGTAAAGGGATCACCACCTCCAAATGGGCTACAACAAACAACTCACATGCCCTGCAGACAGCTTCCCAGGGAAGGCAAGCATTCTGCAACACGCCCAGCGGGAACAGGTGTCTGCCCAGGCAGCAGGACCTTCCCAGCCGAGCTGCCCAAATGGAGCTGCTCTGAAGCTGGCCAAAGGTGGTAGCAGCTTGACTCTGCAAAACTGTACTCAGCCTCAAAACCACTCAGCATGTTTGAGATGTCCAGTTTCTCCAGCAAAGACGAAGGTGCTCTGTTACTCTGCTAACACTGCACATCCTTACAGCACCTACAGGTGTAGATTTCATAGCTCTCACCGGGGCTGAACCAGAGATTTCCCCCAATCCTAGAACACCGCAGCACTGTCTGGGCAGGCAGCAAAGCTGCGGGAACTGAGCCCAAGTGACTTCAGGTATTTAAAGCCCCAACTCTTACTGAAGGGATTAAGTGATTTGCTCTGTCACATTTCTAACAAACAGGAGGAGGGGACAGCCCTGCTTCACTCAGCCAGCCCGTCTGCACCCACCACCCCTGTCAGTCTGGGACACAGCCACACTGGCACCCCACCTTCATGAAATGTGTGAAACCAAGATTGTGCTCCCCAGTGCTTATTTTGCACCATCACTTTTATGACTCCTTCCCAGCTGGTAATAGACATGATTACAGCCACCACGAGATTATGGTAATGCCTTAAGAACCATATTTGAAGACAGTGATAAACTCTCACTGGAAGCCACGTGTTGATTGTTTTCCTCAAATTAGGGAACAATTCTCTATAATTAAAACATCGCTAACCCTTCTGTAATTAATGCAGTGCAGTTAAAACCAATTAATAAGACTGGTGTTAAAAAGGTCTAATTTGTCTAAATAGGACAGTGTATCAATGAGCAAATTATATATTGCCCCTAGGAAACATACCAACACAGCTCTGGCTAACCAAGTTGGTGAAAATGCATATACTAAATGAAGGCTTCAGTCTTCATTTGCTCCCAAACAGGTAACATCACACTCTGGTTCACTCTTAGAGCTTCATTTCTACCCATCTCCCTCAGCCCCATGATTGTAGGATCTGCACATGAGTTGTTGCAGATCCCCAAAGATACTACTCCACCGATGGGATGGGAACTTGCAACACCAGCCAGTGCAGCATTAAAACTGGAGAACTTCTGCACTGGAGAAGAATGTTCCCATACATGTTAAAGCTTCTTTCGTATTCCCTGGCATGGCATTAGCTACCTTAACCCTCACAGTGACAACTGTAGGCATGCATAAGGAAGTTTTTCTGTAAAAGTGAGCCACGTTTGGTCCACAGCTGGCTCTTTCCATACAGGCAAGCTTCTCTCAAAACACAGATATACTTTATAACCCATTCGTGCTCTGGTGCAAGATGCTAAATGAAATGCCAGGAAAGTGGCTGCTGCTCCTGCATAGCGTTTCTGCAGACTGCCAAGGAGCAAAGGGCTTCACAAAAACATCATTTTCAGCAGTTCCCACTCTGGGGGGGAAGGCTGGACTGAAAACCAACCCCTCTTCCTTGCAGACACATACCTGAAATAGGGATAACACTTGCAACACTGCACATGAAGGAAAGCCCAAAGCCATCTCATTGCAATTGATTTTTTATTAGCCAAGTCAGTAGAATGATAATTATGATAGCCCCCCTGGGCTTATCACTACTCACCCTTTATAGGGCAGCAGGGAGATAAATGCAGCATTTACACATGCATATAATTGTTTTATTTCTGCATTAAATATTCATTTCCAAAGGATTCCCAGCACACTTCCCGAAGCACCGTGCAGAAATCAGGTTTGCTGTCTCCTCAGGCATTCCTGTTTGCTGCAATTCCTGCACAACCAGCTGCTTGCTAACATGCATTTGGCCTCATCCAGCCTTCATGTGGCTGAAGCAGTAGTGGCCTCACATGTGGAGGAAGCTGCAGGCAGCATCTTGGGAAATCTCTAAAGGCTGCCCTGCTACACCCAGAAAGCAAGTCTCATCTCTTGCCATCTGCTATTGATGTTGGATTTCAGGCAGCAGGAGGGCAGCAGCATGTTACAGAGCTGTAAGTGCTGCTAGAGCAGCACATGGAAGCACACAGGCCACCTTCACCTGCTGCCGTTTTGCCTAAGAACATTTTTATTATCTTTTTTCTTATGCTTTTACCTACATTTTCCTTTTCCAGAGGAAATAATATGAACTTGGAACTGTATCTTACACCATTACCTTGGCCTGAATGAACCAGGTATGAATTACACACAGCCTCAAAAGCAAACACCGATGAGAAAGGTACTATGCTCATACTAACAAGGTCCAAAGCACAGGAATTCATGCAAATCCAACCCTAGCAGCAGCTAGTTTTGCAGGGATAAATAAGGTCCTGTGAGTAGTTCCATCTGCTGGCCCACCAGAAATGGCAACAGTGGGGGGAAAAAAAAACACCACTAAAAACAAACCAAAAAACCCCCACAACCAATGCAAAAACTCCCCAAATATAAGGTTTACTCCAGTGATGGCACATTCATCCTCCCAGCTGGCTTCTCAGTCACACAGAGCCTCAAAGACATATGTATAATGGTACTTAAAGTTGCTTTTTATCATTAACCAGAGCAGGAAAGGAGATGAGATGTCAAGTGAAGAGCAAGCACTTTGCAAATTGCAAAGTTTACTGCACAGGAGTCAGGCACATAGTGAGCAGCAGGTCAGCGCCACTACCCAAGTTCCCATATGCTCCCCTGCTTAGAAGGTGGCTTCAGATCAATTCATGGGATATTTGTTACTTGTTTCCTCACCCACAACAGACAAAGTCCTAGACAATGTCTGCCTGAAGAGCTTTTACAAGACCTAAGGGATTAAAACACCCCACAATTGCCATAACTGCCAAAACCACAGAAGGTAACTGTGCTGAAAGCCTGAAAACACTCATCAGATCCCAGAACAGCTCACATTGTTAGATTTTGTGCAGCCACTGCCTTTTTCCAATGAAATTATAAACCCTCCCTTAATGGAATTTGACAACTGAAAAATAGCGAGATTTAAAATAACAAATGGTCCCTGCAGCATCCCCTGCAGCAAGGTTGGAGACACAGAACTGACCTTCAGCTTAGCCACCAAACCAGAGAGCCTGCAAAGAAGGAAAAGTGTTGGGAATACCTGTGTTAAGTCAGTAGCCCATCTTTCCCCAAGAACAGCTCTGCGCTGTCAGACTTCTTCCTACTTTTTAATCACTTAAAAAGCAACAAAAAGAGGAAACTGCTGTGTGCTGCCACGACTGCGAAGGCATCAGAAACTGCTGCAGCATCCGGTAACAAAGGGCCTCTGGAGAAAGACTGAGGAACCCAGAGCACATCCTCCCCATGTTACAGGGCACACTGTCCTTAAACTGCATCCGTATAAAATGGAAATGCAACTCACAAGCTGGAAGGATGTCAGTTCCTTACACTGCAGCTGATGAGGTGGACTCTAGTACATCACAGACACCTTCAGGGTCAGTCTTTGCAAAGGATGTTGATAAAATGGGAAGAATATCAGAGAAGGCCTTAAAAATTACTGGATGGGAGAAAAATGCCTCAGAATGAGAAATCTGGAACTCAATCTGTTCAGCCTGTTTAAAGGAAGATGGAGAAGTAATGTGATTACAGTGTAAAATTCCCTTCACAAAGAAAAATACAGTGTAAAAAAGAGCTTTGTTATCTCTAATACGGAATAAAAGGAATCATGGCTGAAAGCTGAAGGTTATAAAGAGCCGGTGAGGAAAGCCTTTTTACACCATGAATTGTTAAACTCTGGAAGAGGCTATCAAATAAAGCAGTGAAAGCTTCATTTTCCTGGATGCCACACAACATCACACCTGCTCTCTGTCAGCTCAAGGCAGCGCTCAGCAGCACCAGGCTGCCAGCAGCACTTGTACACGGCAGAGCCAGGCAGTGCCATAGGGAACTCTTCTTACTGCTGCTGGGAACCAACAACTTTGTTGGCTTGGTTGGGTTTTTGTTGAGGCAACATTACAGGCATTTGACTGTTGTGATTTTCTCTCTTCACTCTTCCGCCTGGGAAGTAACTAGTGAGGGATATTAAGCACAAAGGAAAATGTTTGCTCCTACCTTTTTTCTACTCCAGAAATCATCCGATGTTTGCCCACAGAGCATCAAAACGAGCATCTCTTATGCTACTTATTAATGTTTAAACATGTTTATTTCAAATGTTAGCAGAGTTCTTTGATAAGTAATGACCCAGGTAAAATAAAAATAGCTAACAAAGAAAAACAAGACTGTCTGGCTGTTCCTCCATCACAGTATTCTCAGAGTAACAATTATGGGGGGCAAAGATACAGAGAACGTTATGGAGGCGGCTCAAAGCTATGGATGTTTATGGTAAACCCCTACAACATTTGCAGTGACTAAAGATGATCTTATAACACATCTCCTTGTGGTTCATATTTTTCAGGGCAATATGATGTATTTCAACTTCCTCTTGTCCTGAGGGCTACTTTAAAGTTTCTCAGTCTAAGGAACACTCAGCCATACAGAAGCAATGCAATACGAGCAGCATGCACTGCTGATGATAACTAGTAAGGAGGCAAAAAAACAACTCCAATAATTAAGATGAGGATTTCCAGAATGTTCTACGGAAACCAGATCAACTGGAACCATATTTCAGGTCCCAGACTAAAGATCTCTGCATCACATCAGTTTCCTTAGAGCTGCAAAACAAGGACCCAATCCCCGGCTCAGAGGCAGAATTTCAGCAGCTGAGCAGTGGTCTAAGAACAGAATTATTTGAAGCTCCTTCCTGCAACTGCTACCTCCATCACAAAGTGACCCAGAAAGCTTTTGTGGAGTACCCTGTCTTCTTCTTTGTCTATGCAAAAAGCCCACATCCTAACACAGACCTTCTGGTTCGTTTACACTCAGTGCCCAAAGCAGGCAGCATCAGTTCTACCTATTGCAGAAGCCTCTGCTTTTTGTAAGTCTCATTTAAACCCTATAGAAGTCCCCCAAAAAGGCTTGATATGCCACTGCTGCAGAGCATAGGATTAATGCTGGTACTTCTGCAGAGAGGTGAATGTCATTTGCAGAACTGTGTTAATTCCTGATTTGAATTTAGATGATGTTTTTAAATAAAGAAAAAAGCTCAGAACATCCGCTGGGAATCCATGACTTGGATAAACCTTAATAAGTCACTAAATACAAGTGAGAAGTGCATCCAGACTGCAGTGCTGTATAAAGATAGGAAAAAAAAACAAGATCAATTCTAGAGAATAATGGCTTCAGATTGCGTATTATAGGCATGGCTGATGTATTTGCGTTTTGAATGATAGGATATCATTAGCAAGCTCAAAATCAGGAAGCTCCAGCTATAAGATATGCTCTCAAAAAGAGAAGAATAGGACAAGTTGGAGGTTTAACCTAGGGCTTTCCTACACAGGCACTTTTCTCAAAGGAAGGCAACAAGAACTGAGAGAGAAAAGGCTCTAGAACAGATTGGACAAAGATGGGGGCTAAGGAGGCAGCAAAGTCTCTTGTTAATTCCAGCCAAACTCTCCAAGTGCTGACAGTTGATGTAACATGCCCTCACAGTAACCCCTCTGGTGGTGAATGAATGGTAACAAAGGTCAGGCATCACCAGACTCCTCAAAATTTCCACATAACCAATTTATCAGCATCTTCAGATTAAGTCATTCTGCAAGATGGTTTTCCAGCCCCAAGGAAGTAGATACCCATAGCTTTTATTGCAGCTACCATCAGCGATGTGCAGATAACAGGACCATTCTCTTGCAGTTTCTAGCTGCCTCAGCAGCACCATCAGCTTCTTTTACATGTACCAGTTTGTTCTGGCTTCATTTTCAATATTAACCCTATACTATCCAACAGTGCTCCCCAAACCTGCAGAGTGTTACAATAAAAGACAGTCAAACACTTATCTGGGAGGTGGCAATGGGGAAACCTCCCTTGGGTGGAAAGGAAGCTTGGCATCTTAAAGTGGATTAGCATGCAGCCCACACCTTTACATTGCTCTTCAGCTCGGGAAAGGCCTTCTACTGAGAGATGCAGAAGCAGCAGCTGCACTGAAGGATTACATTCAAAGTACGTTACTTTCAAAATGAATGAAAATTGTCTCTTAACTCCTAATCTTTCATACTGTAGACTCAAGTAAAATGGATATATATATATTTTTTATGTCATGGAATTTAATGTAATGCTTCCCAGCAGGCTGCATTGGCTTTAAATATTTGCAGTCAAAATGTGAAACCACTCCTTTCTTCTCCCTTAACTTTATCTAAAACTATGAATATTCTATTTGCTTAAATAGATCCAGAACAGAGGAGCCTCAGAGAACCACAGCCTTTATCTGGGACAATCTTCTGCACCTTTCAGGATACGCTGTGCTTGGGAACCACTGCAGAGGACTCAGCAGCTTGCCACCCACCCAGCTATCAGCATGGAGGGAGAGGAGCCCGCAGGCACAATTTATAGCTGATGCATAACATTGAAGAAGCTCAGAACACCAATGAACAGTTATGGAAGTAGTCCAGAATGCTGTCACTTGAGCAGAGGCCAGGAGCAGGTCAAGCCTTGCAGAGGAGGGGCAGCATTCCCTAAGCAAAGCAGGGCCATGGTTCTGGTTTGGGAAACTCAGCTCATTACACTGAAATGTTAAGACCAGGAACAAGGGAGAACTGGAAAGCACATCTCAGGGTGAAAAACCAAATGATGAGCAGGAGCACTAAAAAGATGCACATTGCCACAACAGGCTATGTGTAAATGGGCACTACCCAACTTTTTAAGGCAAAAAATATACAGTGCAAATTATACAGTGCAAATTATACAGGAATGGCAGAGCAGAGGCAGTGCCGTATGTCAAAGAATGCTCAGAGCTCAACCGGTAACTGTGCCAACCCCAGTGAACTTGCAACACCATGCTCAATTCCAGAAACCACAGCAGAGACATGGCAGCACAGCCACCTGAGCAAAGACCGAGATCCCACCCTCTGGCTCTTCTTTCATAATGGAAAATCCCAATTACTTTCATGTTGACTGGTTCACCATCTCAATGGCCTGTGTCTGCAGAACCTGAACTTGCTGACATCAGAGGTGTCTGCCTCTCAGTCAAAAGAAACCTTTTCAAAATGTTAAAATTCAACACAAACCAGCTCATAGGGCAGACAGCAATCTCAGTGTTGTACACACAGCAACTCCCTCTCCATTAACTCCATGATCAGAAGACAAATCTTGAAAGCGTTATGAACAGTTCCCTGTAACCATCATCCTAATGTTCAGCATAATTAAGCTGAAAATAGTCAAGAACTCTTAAGAAAAGGAGAGGGGAACCAAAACCAGCACTCACAACATGGCACATGCTGAGGCAGTGCTTAGGGCCAGGTTCCGGCTGCATGTGCCTGGGGCTCTGATGCAGCTTACTTAGCAGTACCAGCACTTTTTCTATTGACCAGGAGGCTTATTTTTGTACATAACCCATAATGCTTGTTCACAGAGAAGTAACAGGCTGATAGCCTGCAGGGAATGAAATATTGATGATCCTCCCAGTGAGACCAGGCAGTGTAGAGAAAGGACTGCAGCACGGTGCTGCTGGGGACTCCCAAGCAAAGGCATGGGATGCCTTGCAGAGACGTAGGCACAGGAAGATAAGAGGGGGCACAAGATGACAACAGAAGCAACAGAGCAAAAGTCCCACACATATCTCACTCGCAAAGAAATGCAGACCCCAACAAAATCAGTTTAACAAGCAGTACAGAGAATAAGGAACAAGTAGCCATTGTGTTCAAAGTGCTCTCTGGACAGCAAACACAGACATACAGACCTGAGGAAAGAGGATGATGTAAAAGCATGCTGGAAAACAACTATGGTTCCAAGCAGACCTGAGAGCCAAGGGAAAGGAGCCATCAACGTCAACCTCCTGCTTCTCCCAGCAAGGAAGAATAAATGCCAGTGTCAGCAGTACGTTCCTCCTGGAGGCAGCATGGACACTGATGACTCACTGCCTTTTTTGTTTTGTTTTGTTTCTTTAATTTGGAGAGCAGTCAGGACAAAGAGTAGACGTGCCTTACTGCAGGAGAGGCGTTAGGAATTTACAAAAGGGTTGGTTAGACTGAGTGGGCTCCAAGTCCCTAACGTGAGCTAAAAGAGTCAATTCCACCTGGAAAAAAAAAAAAAAAATCAGTCTTTTTGCCTGAATTGCAACTTAACCTCTGGGAAATCCTGTTTCTGCTCATTCCACCCCAATTTTGAAGCAAGCTGTAATGTCCACTACAAAAAGTCAGACACACCTGCACAGGAACCAAAAAGGAAGGGAAAAAAAGAGCCTCATCCTCACTCCAATCTCTCTTTTCCAAGGAGGATATTGGAAAGGCAAGCAGAGAAAGGCACGGATATTACTGAACAGTGTACTGCAACTTTCAATTTTTTTCCATAGCATTATTTTTTATTTCCTTTCGTTCTTCTGCAATAACTTGATCAGAATAACAGCCATTTAATTAGAGAGTTAAGGTCTCGATTACACTAACCATGCACTCCTGGCATTGCAAATAAGATGTGTTTTCTTTTGTTCACAGCAAGACTTCAAGTGCATCACTGCACTAGTTACAGCAAGCTAAAAACATACAATGAAAAATTAAAACCTGAGAATTATTATTTCTTTAATTTTCAAAAGGGAGTCTATCTTGGTAGATTTTGCACCCCCCTTTTCTGAACATTTGAATGCTGCCAAGAAAATAAAATACCTGCAAATGAACCTCGTTCTGGCAACTGCACCCATCAGTAGTTGTACTCCTGCAGAATCTCAAACTTGACTGCCTCAAAGGCAACAGTCACAGCAGCAGAAGAGCTTGGAGATTTCCCTGTATTTCTAAGCAGGACACAAACTCTCTTCCCTGCACATCACTTTCATCAAACAGAGAAAAAGGATAAAAACAGCGGTGAATGCAAGAACAACCACAGAGACAAAAAAAGAAAATTTCTGAGCCCCCAAACCATCACTGTGACAACACAGAGAACAATCAAGGATGAGAAGCAGACTACTGCTGTACTGAGAATGAAGTTCGCTTTCAGGAAGACATTTGCAATAGTATGCAATGACTGGAGCAGGGAGATTAGTTAGCTATTTTATGTAAGAAAGACTGCTCGAATAATCAGTTTTTCTGATGTTGTCATGTCTTTTCAGTTGTTAGCGAGGAGCATAATTGCTCCTTGAGAAGCTGAATGATTTTAAATTAGATGGAAAGATGGTCACTGTGAGCAAAGATCATTTTGAACATTCCCATCCAAAGTCGTAGGTTTACAAATACGAGTTGAAATGAGATGGAATAATTAATCTGGCAGCATTCACTTAATTTGCCCTCTTCCTTTTGTTTCTTCCTTGCTATGCACAAACACAGGAAATAAAAAGCAGGAAAATAAATGAATTTATCTAGATCAGCCCCCTTGCCAGATATGGAAGCCAGTACAGCCAGCATCAGCGATTAAGCCGAGCTTACATGAAAACAAATTTGCCAAGTCGCTCCTAATACCGCCACCTGGCATTGGCTTAAGGGTTTTTTTTCATAGCTACCCTCTCTCCAAGCACTGACCAGTGCCACGGACTCACGCTGGCTGAGGGATCCCTATGGGCAGCAGGAGCAGGGAGGCCACCTGGGACGTTGGCTGCACCCTTAAAACCTGCCAAGGATGGGGTAAGTTGAGCCCACCTGTAAACTTTCTACAAGGAAGAGCTGTTCATCTTAGCCCAGGCACTGACTACTCTGAAAATCATGATACGATGGCTACAGCAACTACAAGGCCTATTTCTCACTTGCTGATTCAGATGAGCCACTTGTTTCAGTGTGGGGTAAGCCTTGTCAGAGAGGAGCAGCAAAGACACTGCCAGAAAAAGATGCCCATTCAACCAGTGAACAACTAACAGTCACCTGAAATCTTAAGGGAGGTGTGTGGACATTTCTCCCTCCTCGAGCAGGCTCTGCTCTCAGCCTACGGACAGCAAGAGCTCTGCTGATGAAGATGATGACGCATCTGTGAGAGGAGCTTTTAGTAACTGGGGCAGAGGAGAAGGAGCCTATATAAAGCAGCCAAACTCAGAAAGAGCCAGTACTTTAAGAAAAAGAAATGTAAGAGGCAGAGAGAAAAGCATAGGGAATTTTGGAACTGACCGATACGTTTTAGAAGTGAGCCAAGACCCAGCCACATCTTATGATACCATTCATGCATCCCTCACCCTGCGACTCCAAGTCAAAACCAACTTACACACACGCATCCCACCACCTAGTGAAAATACAAGGAGACTTTCAGGCCTTGATCCTACAGCACCAGCTGAGGCAGGGGATCGACAGCCTCCTGAGGCCTGACATTAAAGACAAGTGTTTACAGAATTCCTGCACTGAAACTGAAGCTTGTTGAGGTGCCAGAGCCATAAAGTCAGGTAATACACCAGTATCCCTGGCACACCCATCCAGCACAGCAACAAGCTCCACTGCAGCTTCTGCTTTCTAAACTGCGTCAAATGAATTAAAGCATCACCAGACCTTCCAGAAGAGCCTCCTGAAACCTACAGTGTGGAAAGCCTACAGTGTGGGGGCTGAAGGACTATAGAGCCCACCTGGCTGTGCGCCTCATCCCAAGAGACCTGTGTGTGAGAAGGGATGCTGCCCTGTGGGTACAGCCTCACTCTGCCATGGCACTGGCAGAACATCCACCAGTGGGTACTGAAATACAAGGACTGAAGAAGAAACTGCCGTGCCATTCTCAGTCTTGTGTAAAAACAGCACACACAGAGCTGCCTGAACGTACAGTAGTTCAAAATTAAGAGTTATCAACTCTTACCGTTAATTCCTGATTTTGGCATGTCTCACTTCCTCATGCAGCATCCTTGGGATATCTTTGGTAAAGACTTAGGTAACTGTCTTGATCATTACTCAAGGCTTTTTTCTGTAAACATACATGCGTGCACATCAGATAAATCAGCTGGTACCTGTGGCACGTTTCATTCCTCACTGGCTGTGCAAAGAGCTCACTCTAGTCCTGCAGAGTGCCTGTGCTGCCACTGGCATCACGCACACCCTCAGAACCTGCTATACACTGCTGTGCTGTTAGTGCCAGCAGCTTCCTTCCTCATTAACTCATACCATGTGCTTCCAAGGCCAGGTTTTATTGGCACACATCTCCACCAAAGCATCTTCCCAAGCACATACTGCATTGCTTGGAAAGCCACAATGGATGACGATAGCTCTCTCGTGCCAGGTACAAATCATCTTAGCTTTAACTTTTTTCCGCAGTTTTTAAATGTAACTAACCACACGTTTGCAACGTCTGTTTTTAAGGGGGTGAACGAAATCTCTCGTTGACTCCTTGAGGCACTACTGTACACATCTCAGTTTAAGTGCACAAGTTCAATTCAATTTGAGAGTCAATTCAGTTTGACTCTTCATGCTAAAATAGCTCAAGGAATCAATGTCCCAGCTAGTTCTTGGACTGAGAACTGAGACCATGCAGATACTATTGACAATTTCAATTTACACACTTGCTTTTCCTGCTTTCATGTAGAGGCATTGCTGTTTCTTTTTAAAATCATTACAATTTACACAAAGGGTAAATAGCCCCTTCTCCCTGCTAATCCTTCTGGGAAACAAGTGAATCATTTCACAGAAATTTCAATCCAACACAGTCAGTGTAACGCAGGAGATGGCGAATTTCACCATCAAGTAATTCAAATGTTGTAGTCAGAGCAGCTGGCAGGGGGGCTGCAAAGCACAAAGCGCCTGGTACACTGAGCATCCTCAGCTACCCATGGTCTTCATGTAACAAACAAAAGCCCCAAGAGCAAGACTGAGTTGTCAGCTAACTCAAAAGACTCACAGCTGAAATGCCCCCCTGCAAGCTGCCCACCCATCCTACAGACCCGCTGTTGACCTGCAGCCAGCCTGCCATCCTGCAGCCCAGCTGCCTGCTCCCCAGAAGGGTCAGACCCAGAGAACTTCCTTCAGCACAAGCTCCTCTCCATTTCTACAGGAACCTGACCTGAACCAAAATCTTGTATGAGTAAATGATGAAGAGCAACCGTAAAGAACATATGATTATGAGTGCCGGTAACCACAGCTAATTCACATTTCACATAGAAAAATAAGGGAAAAAAAAGGCACGGCTTTCGCACAGCCTCCCTAAGGATGGCAGCACAGATTTACTGGCGAAGGACAGTAGTGAAGTCCCCTGCTTCTAAAATTTTATTACTTTTACATAATAGGCTATCACGCATTTACTAGCATGCTGTGAAGCGCTGTCATAAATATTTAAACTGCAATGACAAAGTAACTGAGTTGCAGCCCATTCCTGGTCTTTTGCTGCTTGCTCTCTTGGGCCCATGATGAAGAAAGCCTTGCTGTGTCAAAGAATAAAAGCGTTACGCATGAACCAAGTCATCTGCACATACCTGACCTCAAGTAAAGCGTAAGAAACTTACACTTGTTATTAAAAGGCCTTTCTGAACCAGAGCCCCTCACAGCTGTTACAGACAAGTTTGTCATCAGCAAGGCTGCATTCCCTGAACATTTGTCTGATGGCATTAGTTATTACATTTGATAGCTTTATAGCATTATTTGAAGCTTGCTATTTACCTAGTTACACAAGACCCAGCAGCTTAGAGCCTGCTCTCTGCCTGGGCTGCAAATCTGTGCAACTACCTCCAAAATAGCCCAGATTTTATGACCCGTTAAGCTTAATGATAAACCCTTGGATTTATGTTCCAGGCTAGTGAGCAATGGGAGATCAAAGGCTAAGCTTTGATTTATCTGCAGGACAAGGGAACACGTTATTTCTATATTCTTATTTTTCTCAGCATTTGCCATGATGATTGTAACGCTTTGCTATGACATCACAGCACTTCAGAATGTTATGCCAAAATCAGTACAGCACTTGGACCTTTTGCAGCGCTGGTATTTCCTCTTCCAGCAGGATGGGCACACTGCTGGGGCAGCTTTCCGTCCTCTGCCTCCCCTCAGCAAAGGATCCTGCTGCAGAGATGTTAGCACCAGACCTCCTCAGTGATGGGTAACACAACGAATTTCAATCTACATACACTGTTGGAGGTGGGGGAATGGTCTAGAGTGTCTCACTATTCTGCACTGCACTGTTTTTGTAGTGCTCTACTCGCAATGTCACAAGTGCCTAGAGTTAATGTAGGTTCTGTTTCGTGATGCTTCAGTCCCAGAATCATGAAAAGACCAGTGCATTAGTCAGTCTTTGGCTTGAATGACAACCTGACATCTTTCACACATTTTTAAAAACTGTATACGATGAAGCGATGCTACTCAACATGGCACAGAACTCTGCTTTTATTATGTTTCTGTTCTAACAGTTGCTCTGAAAAATCTGCCTCTGAATTTGGGGGATTGAAAGACAATCTCCAATCTTCCCTTCAGTCATACTTCAAAAGGAAATAAAGAAAAAAATGCCCTATGTTATAGGCAAAAAGCTTCAGAAACTGTAAGGACCACAGATGTTCACACAACTCAGAGCTTCACATTTGCTTAGCTTTACGATGCTCAGTGCCAGCCCCTTGGGCCCCAGGTGCTTCTGTAGCTCTGTTGCCAGTACCACTGCTCATCAGCTTTAACAAGGGCAGGTGGGTGCATCACCAAGGGACAGGGTGAACCACTGGAGAAGTGCTAACAAACACCATGATGTTATAAGGCTAACCTCACTTATAGAGATTTTTTTCAGTGATTATTACATCTGCTGTACTGTGCTGCACAGGTATATTCATACCAACGAAGTAATTCTGAGAGAGGATGGGAAAAGTAAACATTAAAGGGCAAACTGTGAGCAGCTGAAGTTTGCAAAGCAAAGAAGGTGTTGAATATAAAAGGGGAACCTGTCAGAGGAGTGGTGTGTTATCCAGTCCTCGCCTTGACTGACAACTTGACAGCCTTTCACACATTTTAAAAAAATCTTCAAAAAGCTTTAGTTAGCAATTATCACCAATTTTCACATTCAGTCCATGAAACAGTAGATGCAGTTTAACATCTCGCTACATCAGGATGGTTGACTATTACTCTTTTAAACAGAATGGGAAATTGATGTAAAATTTCAAGTTGCTGTTACATCAGTAAGATGCCAAGAGGCAAAGTACACAGGAAGACAAATGTGTGTTAGAAAACAAAACACAGGGCTGTAGCCCTTTGTGTTGATGGGTAGCAGCATCAAGTTCTACCAGATGCTGAGGAAAAGTCAAAACGCTGCTTCTTCAAGCACTAACAGGTAATAAACCTCAGCTGTGAAGCAGCTATGTGGGTAGCAGGTTTCTCATTTTACAGCAACCACAGGGGCCTGCTGCGTGGAGTGGTATGTAAAGTCAGAGCAGATTGCCCACAAAGAAAAAAGTCCTGGCCTTGACTTCACATAGCAAACCCTGCTCTTGAAGGAAGACAGCCTGCTGACTGGTGATGTGTTCCATATTCCCTTCCCCATAAAGAGGAAAGGACTCAAAACAATTATTGTTAGTCCTTCAAGAGACTGTAAGCCAGTTTTCAGCTAGCAACACCTTGCATCAACTGATAAATTATTTGTCTCATCCCTTGTACTTTCTCAGCCGTTGGAAAAGCAATATTAATCTCCCTGCGAGTCCTGACAGTGCCAAGAGCTGCTCAACAAGACCAGGCATGGAAAGCAGAGTCCCAGGACAGAGAGTTGACGTGGCCTACAGACCAGAAGAGGCAATTACGTTATGCCAGAGATACGACAGCAAAAGGGACACACTGATGTCCCCGATAAAAGCCTCAACCCAGCTGAGCAATCCTCTTGCTTCCCAAGCCCAGGGTTCTACTGCCTTAATCATACTTGTTAGAGTGAAGGCCTCTCACCTTCCAACTTGCTCCTAGGAATAAACCCTCAGTGGCGCACATGGTTATGCACGTGCTGTCCTAGAAAGCTCTGTAGGGTATGTATCACCTGCCTTAAGCACAGCCATATCACCAATATTCAGTTTTGCGATGGAAGCTACTGGCACCAACTTCAATGCATTGCCAAATCCTCCCTGACTTGCAGAAGGACAAGGCTTTTTCCACTGAGCCAAACAAGTGCAATTATAAACACCCATATGTGACAGCTTTCTAAATTGTTTTCTTTTCCACTTCTCATCCTTCATTACTGCCCTCAAAATGTCAGAACAGTAAGTAAGAACTTAAAAGGAAATCACCACTTGCAACCACCACAGCAACACCAAACTATTTTAGGAGCCAGGCCTCTCCCAAAATATGTTTATGAGGAGCATACATCACATGCTGGGAAGATGCAAATATTCCCAGGCTGCATCATTTCAAGCTCTTGCATAAAACTGGGGAGTACCCTGAGATTTCCTAGAGATTGCAGCCATCACCCTGGCACTGGAACACTTTCCAGTAGCACACCAACCTTTATGTTTCCAACACAAAATTCCAGGTTACATTCCTTCCCCAAGCCCTGCTGGCATACTCTGCAGCCCACACCGTACCTCCCAAACAGCAGTGAGCTCCACAAACAACTTTTCACCAGCGCTTTGGCCTCCGCTCCAGTTTGGTCACACCTTTTTCCACCTCTTGCTTTGATTGACTGATGACATAAAGCATGAATAGGGCAACAATTTGCTATTTGGAAAAGAGGTGTTCAGTACACAACAGAGTGGAAAAACTCACGTACTGATATCCTTCTGTGAGTGTTCCAAAATCTGGTACGGAGGCATGCCTACTTTGCACTCACCTTGCTCTGATGAAAACCTTCCTGCTTCCTCAGCATACAATATTACCTCTTTCTATTATGCATAAAACCAAATACTGTCCAAAACCTAAGCAGAAACATAGCAGATTAGTTGCCTGTGGGGGTTTTAGATTCAAGGTAGAGTCAAATTCAATAGATGCAAAACTAGTCCTCTGTGGTGAAGGCAGGATTTGGTTCAAAGTACAGCCTGTTTTAAGTTTTCTGACATTTTATTTATATTTCAAAAAGAGTTCAGTAACAACTCGTTTGCACAGCATCTCGTTCCTGCATCCTTCAGTTGTACCTAAGCACCCTTCCATAGGTGCCCAGTTAGACAATTCATGAAAACTCTTTAAAACCTATGCATTTCTGTGGCCCAAGCAGGCCAATGAGGCATTAAGCGTTGTTTCCATTAACTTGCAAAGTGCCAAAAGCCTCCTGGGATGGACTGAGTCTCTTCAGCTCAAGAACAGACAGTTCTGCATCTTCTTTAAAAAAGAAAATTAAACACCTGAAAGCACAAGAAAGCTTTTCAAAGCAATTATCATAATCCCTCCGTTACCCACAGGGAAACAGTGGCTCAGAGGTTAAATAACTTCTCTGAGGTGGCTCAACAAGCAGCACAGCCTGGATTAGAGCCATGCTGCCTCCTGACTTCCAGCTCCACGCTCAGCTCAGTGCCTTAAATAGCTCGAGTGCAAGTAATTAGCTCTGTGCATAAACCCAACTCAGGGAATGGGAGAGCTGCAGTTTAACTTAATGATAAAAAAGTCTATGGAGAATTCCAGCAGAGAAACATTAAGTTGTAACTTGGTACTACCACCTGAATAACCTGCAAGAATGCGTAGAGGAAAGCTGGTGCACAGTTGATTGCCACCAGTTTTGGAAGAGTGGGTTATACACACACAGCAGAGTATGCTGCAATAAAATGTTTGTAGCAGCTATCAGTAAGATAACTCTTGTAGCATTTATTAATTTCTGTTTTTACTGACATTTAGTTTGTCCTCCTTTTTGTCAACACGGATTTCACCATGCCTCTCTTCGTAGGGTACCACAATTGCTATGAAAACAATGAAGCTTTTGCTAGGGCAGGGTATTGGTGATACTGCACATCTCTGTTTGCACTGTCACATTGCATCACTGTGCGTTTCTACAGTCATCTCTGGCACATGTGGCTTTCCCCTGTCAGAAGTGACTGCGTGTATGTTCTTTCACTACTCCACTGCCTACAGCTGTATCACGCTCTTTTACTTTTCAGCTGCCTCCAGCAGAGAACAATCCATCTAAAATAGTCAGGAAAAAAAAAAAAAGGAGAATCTCTACTGCTATTTTTGATATCCAAGATCTTTGGCTTCACCTATTTTCGAAAGAATGTCTTTGTTCAGCATGATCAAAACATCCATCCCGTGACACTGGAGCTGCACATCCCGCTGCAGCCAGAGCTGTTCACTAGTAGCCAACTCTAAACAGCAGAGCTGATGCACAGAACAAATCCAGGAGAGCCAAAAAGAAAAGTACGAGAGCCAAGATCCCCCTGCCTGTGAGACCTGAGTGAGGCTGCTGCTGCTCTCCCACACACTTTGGCTATCTTCACCCCAGCACAGTACACATCTTGCCCTACGTTCTTCCAGCTCAGCACAACCCCAGCCCGGGTGGCTCATCGGTATATAAACGGAAATCAATATGCGTATCTCTTGTGCTTTAATAAGATCTTTGCTTAGGGGATAAGAATGGTCAGAAATAGGAAATAGCAGTCTGACTTGTCAAAGAACTAAATTCATATACTTCTGCTTTCTTAGTTGATTTAGAAAAACGTTCAAGCATTGTCTGCTCTGGAACTTACCTTTGTACTTGCACAAAATGCATCTTCCAAAAGTGGCAGCACTCTCACCAGACATAGAACTAGTAGGAAATGATACAAAATAGGTGACACTGCACATCATGGCTAACTGCGTGACGTGATGGGAGCACAGCGCTTCTCACGTAACCACAGGCACTGCTCAGAAAGGGACAAACCTTAAACCCTTAGGGACAAGACTTGGCTCACATCCTACAATTTGTGTCAGGGCTGCAGGGCAGCAGTTCTCAGCAATACAGCTGAGCCACACAAGAACCAGACACTGGGGCAGCTCTCAGTCCTGAAACACCTATGACAGCCCTGCCCCCCTACCCCAAGGAAAACTGTTAGCACTTGACCTCCACGTGTGAGAGCTATAGGCTTCAGGAAAGTTCCATCACAGCACTGCTGGTTTTGTCCGGGTGGAACCACTGACTGTTCCTCAGCAATGCCTGGACTTAGCTTCCATAAAAATCAATGGAAAATCAGCCAAATCATGTGACAGAATGAGCAGCCCAGCAGGAAGCAAAGCACAGGTAGCCCAAGAAATACTGCCTAGATAGACAAACAGCACAGCAAGTCCAAGGGAACACCAGCTGTAGGCTTTTGTACAATTAACAAATGTACAGTGAGAAGAGTGTGGGTAGGATAGTATTTTACAAGCTTATAGTTAGAAAGATTACTGTGGTGGAAAGAGACAATCAAAAACAAAATGCTCACCTGTGTCCTAAGCTCACAGTAGAAAACTCCAAAAGGAGGGATCTCCAACCAGAGATCCTTCCCCAGTGGCAGTCAGCCCTTAAATGGGATCTAAGAGAGGCGGAGCCAGGCTCCACCCCTTCTGCTCACACAACTGAATTGCCTTCACCTGTGCTCCCAGGGCTGACCAGGTCTCTTCCCCAGGTGCTCAATCAGTGGTTCAGGCCGTGACTCAACAGTTCCCATACAGATGTCCTGAGGTATTTAAGAAGGAGGGTTTCTGTTTGCTGTTTATGCATGTTCCAGAAAGCACTCATGTGTTGGTACCCAGTGACACCTATTAACAGTTTCAGTGGATGTCACACAGCAGACTTCTAGTTTCAGTTTTTGCAAAGTAAAACAGTAGAAGAGAATTTATGAATTTGAACAGCTACATCTCAGACACCTGATGTTCTTAATTGGAGCAACTTCAAGCAGTAATTGGATGCAAGAGCCAACCTGAGGGTGATCAG
>JAOWBP010001760.1:10011799-10028522 GCA_028571105.1 Tragopan temminckii | reverse complement strand
GATTTATTTTTAAGGGTCAGCATTCTTGTTTTGGTATGGCAGCCCCACCTGGCACCACCAGCTCTGCCTGAGCATCAGCATGGACAAGCAAGATTTTAAGGAAGTAAATCATGAACCCATTGCCTGTAATAGGCTGTGGCAGCATAAGGGAGCTGAATTAAAAGGATACTGTTTTCCACTTTTGGTGACTTTGCATTTGGAAGCTAAATAGAAAAGTGTTTTCCCATCATAGCAGTGATTATTTTCTAGGGGTTTACTGAACAATGGTGAGGATTTGTAGGCCGGGGGAAAACCAGAAGGGAGGCTCATGGTGCTTCTGTTCGTCCTTTTCTGTATTTCCCAAACAAGATGGGCTGCTGTGATGCTGCTTGTCCACAAGCACAGTGCTCTGCCAGCACTGGGACACTGCCCTCAGGCAGCTCGCAGGAAGGGGGCTGGTGGGTCTGTCAGCCCACAGGAAGAGGGGAAAAACCCTTTTAGTATAAGCAGGGTCAGACTGATGCAGGTTTAAGACGTGCTGATGTCAAGGTCTTGTGATTATCACCTTCATAGTCTCTAAATAAACAGAACAGGGTCACGAAGCTTGCTCTTTTGCTGTCCTGCTCCCAATGCTGGTGCTGTATTGGTATGGTAGAGCTTTGAAGAGTAGTTCATGGGTCTGAAAGCACTTTATTCCACTGTGTCAGCTGGCATGGTAGAAGACACTTTCTCTCCTTCCAAACCTGCACTGTTTGTGATTTCAGTTTCCTCCAAAGCAACTGATTTTCTCCCCAGGTCTCTGATGACTGCTGCTGTCTCTCTTTGTTGGTGTAGCTATTTTTGCAATGCAGGGATCCCGGCGTGCAGCTGACTTGTACAGGACAGCTTCTCCAGGGATACCAGTTTAGTACAGCAGCAGGAGTTAACATTTGCCGTGTCTCACTCATTTCTCTCTTTATCTCCTTTTCATTTTTCCCCCTGCAGAACACAAGTGCCCGGTTGACCAGAGGGAGCAGTTAGAAGAAACCCTGCCTCTGATTTTGGGCCTGATACTGGGGTTGGTTATTGTGATAACCCTCTGTGTTTACCACATCCATCATAAGCTCACAGCCAACCAAGTGCAAATTCCTCGTGACAGATCTCAGTACAAACACATGGGATAGGCGACAGGACCCAGCAGCACAAATATTCATCAGGTAGAAAAAGCAAAAGCAATTTTTTCTATGGGAGAGAAAAGGTTATGTGGGAGGAAGAGATGGTATTCACAACACCCAACTGCAAGTATTTTGTGAAGACGGATGAGGTTAGGCTTCAATATAGTGAGTGCACAGACTCAGCTGTCTCCATAAGACAACTAAGCATGTCTGGCTTCAGGAGTCTGTCTGGGGCAGTAGGTGCTATGAATACCTTCTTCATCAGCTGGAACCAACATCTGTAGACAAGTACTTCACATGTCAAAGTCTACCACAGGGCCAAAATGGTTTTGTTTCTTCCTTTTTTTTCTTTCTCTTTATTCCTCAATGGATTCTTACCTCCCCATTGTGCTGCTCTTGGCATGTGTTCAGCCTCTGTGTTTGTGTATTTCCAGAGAGCAGGGCTGGGGGGACAGGGCCATTGCATGGACTTTGTTAAGGTCCTCTGAGAAAGGGGCTCAAACCATATTGCTGGCATTTGCACTCATGTTAAGGAAAGCACAAAAAGGTATGGGGGTGTGTCAGGAAAAATTGAGGCCAGCTCCTCAAGCTGCTGTAAACTGAAGTACTGCAGCAAGGCAGACTGCAGCCAGCTGAGGAACTGACCCCATGCATGAGGTGGAGTGAAGAAAGTTTGTTTTTGCTTCCTGAGCCACATCTGAATGAAACTTAACACAAAACAAACAACAACAAAAAAAGAGTATTGATACACAAACTATAAAGTGCCATGCTACTGCAAGTCAAGTGAGAAATGCTTCTGGCTGGACATCCTGCACGTATTGTGATTGTTGAGATGTTACATTGCTACCTGCAACTGATACCTTCACAGTGAGACAGAAACAAACAAAAAAGAAAACAGAAATATTCACGTTACTATGCAGATTATTCAGGTATAATCTAATGTAACAGAAAAAATGTAAGGAAACCCTTGGAATCTAACCTTAAATGTAGGCCATTTTTAAATGAATTAAAACATGTACATATATCGTACTTGATTTCTGTTGTTATTCTGAAATGCTGTAGTACTTCTTCCCAGATCTGTGGTATCTAAGGGGGCAGGTGTGACAATGGTGGTCAGATGGGATGCTATTCAATCTAGATTGTGGTTCTAGCAGTACTTTGGTACAGATGGATTGGTGACATATTCTGTGGTTGCTTGATGTTCTGTTGCTTGTTGCCCATTTCCAGTGTTCTGATTTCAGTCACTTCTTTCTTCTGTTGCTGTGGGTGATGGCATGTTCCACTGAAACCTTTGTCTTCCCTTGGCTCCTCGCGCCTTGTCTTAGCTGAGGGAATGAAAATAACACCTTGTTCTGCTTCGAGTAACTTGATCCAGATCAGCAACTCTCTCTTCAGCTTAGAATAGGATAATGAGCTAAGGAAAGTAGTAATTTCAGTGTTGAAACTGTTACTTGGATTTAGATGTATTTACAGCAAAAGTATACTTGGGTTGATTTTTTTTCAGCCACATGGCAATAGTAAAATTAAAGCACTGCTATGCTACAGTGGAAGAGCAGCTGTCAGTCTGCACCAGCCATACCTGCTTGGCAATACCACCATCTGTAAAGCCAAAGGGCTGGCTGGTGAGGCACAAACCGGGGTGTGGGCAGTGCAGGAGCTGTTGGCTTTTTTTCTGTGTGATGCCAATGTGGCTGACTTAAGGTCTGACATAGACTGAAGATTTGGGTAACCCCACCCATGCTTACTTAAAATCTCAACAGAGAACTCTCTGCATCTTTCAGTTCAAACCATATTTTTGCTAAGTTACTGAATTTTCCATCAATCGATGATTTTCCAAATTGTATTTTTGAAATTCTTTAGGAAGTTTAAAAGGCTGTCTGCAACAACTTGAGGATGGCAGTGCTTACACTGTGATCTCATTCATGTATAAATTTTTTACATTTCAATTTGTGTTTAGCTTTTAGTCATAGATGGCTTATCAGGAGTTAGCTGCAAACCAAACACTTTGCTTTATGGTTGTTTATGAACACATGGTAGAACGTGGATAAATACGAGGAACTCGTCAACCTACTAAGCTCTATAAGGACCTGTAGTAATTAAGTACTTACTGAAACAGCTGTTAAGGACTTCCAAAGTACTTATGAATAGAACTTTAATTATAATTTTTGATGTGTTTCTGAGGAAGGGAGTTATGCTGCCAATAAATGCCCTGGCCTCCGCTCCTGCAGTTACAAGTATTTGTGAATGGCTTTAGAACGGGTGAGCTGAGGAAAATGCACCATTTACTAGTGACAACAGGAGCATGAGGTAAGTGGAGTTGGTTATGGGCTGCTTTTGACTGGCTCTGGCTTTATCTTAGGGACAAGGGGTGAAATTTCTCAAAGGATGATAGTAGGTGCATTTTAAAACGTCACTGATGTTGACAACCAAAAGCACATGGCCTAATACAAACCCTCATTCTTAGGCCTTAATGCCTAATGAGCAAATTATGTCAGAGATCCATTAGCAAATTGATGCCACTCCTGGGGTAGCTGAGTAATGTTTTAGGGCCACATAAAGGGGGGAAAAAAAAGATTACTTCAGAGACAGGAAGAGAAGCTGGAAATGTTTCAGTGGGCCCAGTTCTTCTGGAGTACTTCAGATACAAAGCTGTCTGGGTCTGCCAACCATTTCTCATAATTTTTGGTACTTTATGGCTGACTGCGGAGGGACAGTTGGATGTTCCTGTCAAATGCCACCAGCACCAACATGCTGAGCAATGAAAGGGTTTTTTTTGTGCATTTTATAAAGACTGTGTGTGTGTATGTGTCTGTGTTTTGGGCACAGAGTGAGCTCCAGGAGGCTGAATCCTAGTACCTTGCTTCCAAGGACTACACCCCTCGCATTTCTCTAACTACATCACTTGCTTCAGCCGGCGGGGGTGCAGTGGTGACTTCTGCCAGAGGGAATATTTCTTTTGTGCAAGGAGAAAGCGAAGGGGAGGCTGCTGTGGGGAACAGGGGGTGTGTCTGGCCCAGGGAGGGTGGCCTCTTCAGGGACCAGAGGGGCTCTGAGAGAAAAAATAATCTGTATCCCAAGTCAAGGAGTTCTGCATTGACTGAGGAGCTCCATTTGTGTGATGTTCTTCTCCACACCCTAAGCCTTTGTGCTCTCCTCCTTAAGGCAATTTAAAGATGATGCCAGGGGGCCTTACCTGAGCATTATGCATCTTCCAACTTGCAGTTCTTCAGGTTAAATTTAATATATTTGCACATAAATACAAGGAACCTTTTTCTGGTTACTGGCTTGGCCAAGCAGTCTGTGACACTGTGCACAACTTAGAAAAGACACATGAGACACGGAAAACAACCACGCTGAAAATAAAATTATGTATTAATTTATTTAACTTGCATGTGCATTGTCTCACCAGTAGCTGGTGGTCACAAAAAAAAAAAACAACCTTTGCAACCGACAAAACCTTCAGTAAACTCAATGAACACTGCCTGAAGTATCTAATGATAAGAAAGTTGCAAAAAATTCTCCACTTGAACAGTCTAAAGTGTGCTGAATATTAAAGAGGAAAACCCACCAACCCCATTTTTATTCAAAGATGGTTTAAAAAAGTTTGACTTTGTCTAGTATTACAGTTTCACCTGTATGCCATTGCCTGTACCTGTGCAGCCTTTTTTTTCCTGAGTTGTCAAGACTACAAAATACAAACACTTAAAAACTCCATAGATACCCTGCTTTCTCAGCTGGGTTTCTGCAGGTCTGTACCAGCAGAGCGTGTTTGTGGCAGGGCAGAGAGGCTCAGCTAAACGCACTTCCTTGAAATGTGCAAACAGGGTTAAGAAGAGAAAGCAGAGGGGGGTGAGGCATATATGCTGAAGAACATTTATTCAATGTTCAAGTTCATATTTCTCTCCCCTTCTGTTTGCTTCTTTTAATTGCTACTCCCCCTTCAACTGTCACTTAACTTTTAAGGGCGGTACTAAAAAAGCATCTGTCCTATTGGCAAGTCTTTTGACTGGGAGGAAGATCTTCAAGAAACAGCTCCTGCCAAGTTCAGGTGTTTGGTTATAATTTGCTATGATAAATAACAATATATTCACTATGAAATTTTGTAATAAGAAATAAGCTAATCCTGTTGTCACAAAATTGGCTTTTCATATCATAAAATGAGGTCAGTAAGAAAAAAATAACTGGAAAAACATGGCTTTCATACTATACATAATTAAAAACTAATCATTAATAAATAAAATTTAATTTATTATTGAAATAATTAATTATGAAGAACTTCTAAAAATTTTAAAGGCAAAGCTATAGGCCTACAGTTAACATGCAAGTTCATCCAACAAGTAACACAAAAATGTTCCGTAGTAGTCAACTGTTGTATCAACATTCAAGAAGGTCTAGACAGCAGCACGACTTCTATATGGCAAACATCTCATAATGTATCACAATGGTCTCTTCCAAATCTGGAGAACGCTTCCATCAACTTCCAGAGCATGACATAAATAATGGGTATTTCTGCAAAAACTAACCTGACTTTGCAGCAGCGGGACGTGAAGGGACTGCAGGTCGCTGGGTGACCCTTTAGCAAAGGTACATCTGTGTTAGTTCCCATAGCTAGAGAAAGGGGAACTGAGGGCCCGGGTGCCTCCCAGCAGATGGCAGAAGCCTGGATTGCTGCCATGAGGCCAGCAGCCCCCAGAGGGCAAGCACTCAAAGCAACTGCCCTGATGGTGTTCTCGTTGTTGGCACCCACTGATCTTCAGGCCGCTGTGACAGCAGGACAAAGCACTCTCCACACCCCAAGGGAAAATCTGCCAAATTTTCTAACTTCCTAAGGGGCTATTTTTCCCATATTCAAAAGGGTTAGAAAAAGTAGGAAACATTTTTATCTTCTCAAATTCTTGCTAAGTTACACATATTACTTCAACTAGCACAATGGTTACATGACAAAGTACTGCAAATTATCAAAAGTACTGTACAGAAAATTACAAATTCATTTCAAAATACATTACGCCGCTATGACTGAGATTAAAAAAGTGCTTTTTTTGTGTGTCAGAAAAGTGTTTTTCTGAAGTAGAAGTGCCGTAGCCATTACTTTTGAAATCCTGGTGTTTCGCTCTGGTTGTGCTATCCTCTATTCATTATCTTTCCCCTCCTTGTTTGCATCTGGCGCCTTCTGCCTGGATGGCCAAGATGAGAGCGTGGTGCAGCCACAGCACGCGTCCCCCTGCGTGGTGGCCAGGATCACGCCCTGGGTCCTTTGCACCGCCACGGAGCTCCCCTTTGGGTTTTATACAGCACATTATTTTCATGGGGCGGTTTTTCTTATGCAAGGTTTGCTCACCCCTTCCCGTGGTTCCCACACAACCGCAGGGATTCCTGCCTTGCCGTTACCTGACCCCTGCACCAACCTCCTCCTGAGAAGTTGCTGCATTCAGCGGTGCCGGTGCTGCCTCATGAGGGGCACGATGCAAGAAGGGGCCCCGGCCAGCTTAAGGAATGGGTGTCTCAACAGTTCCTGCGCCGTGGCTCTCTGCGAGGGTTCCCGCACCAGCATTAAGTCCAAGAAGCCCCGGAGGACAGAGGAGACCTGCAACACCATGCTGGCATTAGGAGCAGACAAAGACAAGATTCCCAGCATATGCTGAGTACTTTGCATGCCTTGTGAAGACAACGGATTCTCTGAGCTCTCCTGAGACAAAGATGCACTGAGTTGAAGGACCGTGCATCGTTCGCGCTGAAAGCACTGGGGTGCAGAACAGCACACAATACATAGCCTTGTATGCAACGTGAGAAAAGCAGTAACACTTCTCATGATTGCTGAGGGCTCAGGTCTGACATTATCCAGAAATGCACCCAAGGGACCCAAAGGCATTGGCGATGGGCATGGCTGTATCAACCTGTACAGAGCAGGGCTTGCGTAACTGCCTTGCTCTGGTCCGCAGGCAGGGCAGGAAGTGCAGGGAGTGTGAAGCTCTGCCCAGCCCCCTTCTTGGGCACTTGCTGCAAAAGGAAACTCAGCACTGGGCACATAAGTGTTCGTTAGCTTCCTGTCCTCCTGCGTCAGTCTTACATAGCACTCACTGCTCAAGGTGGCACGTAATGACACAATTTACTCTTTAGGCACAGCACTGTGTGGCTGTGGTTTTATGACACCTGTGTGTGTGCAAGGCCCTCATCACCCATGGGAAGTCTGACCTTGTGCATGTCCTTCACGCGGGGTGGTAAGTTATCCCGGATTCGGCGCATGGCCTGCAGCGGCGGCTCATTGAAGTAGGGAGGTTCGCCGTCGATCATCTCTATCACCATGATGCCCAGCGACCAGATGTCCACCTGCAACACACAGCTGCTTCACAAACACCGCTGGTAGCACAGAGTGAAGAAACGGGCTCGGCATTTGAGGGTCACATAAACCGCACAGTTGCACACCAACTGCTGTCAGCAGCCATTTTAAGGCAGTAGTTGGGTGAACCATCCCCTTTCTTTTTTTAACCAGCTGCTAACACAGAGTGCACTGAAGAAATGATGTAGCAACAACGTACAAACTGGGTCTGCAGCTGGCCACTGGAACACTGCTAAGGCATGCTCGTAGGATAGGCTGCCTGTACCCTGTGGTGTGGCACTTCAGCTGCACCACTCTGAACCCACTGACTCTTTTCCCTGCACTGGCTCTGCAGTGCTACAGAAAAGTGCAGTGAGTGGAAACACAGCGCAGAACAGCTGCTGTGAAATCAGGTAGTATTTCCCTTGAATACTAACGACTGTAGCACCTCCTTCTTACCCCTTGGCAAACACAAGCATGCACTTACTACACTCAGGCCCATTTACAGCGATGGCAGGTAGCACATTATATAATCCCTTTGGAAAATGATTCACTCCAGCTTAAAAAAAGAAACACCAATCCTTTTTTTTTTTTGTCCCAGTCTGCTGCACAACTGCTCCAGAACCCCACTCTGATGGCAGTAATTCCTGTCATTTGCCAACCTAAATACCATCAGGGCCAGGCTATACTTATTTTGCTCTTCTGCCAGCACTATCCTTCAGCTTAATTTTTTTTTTTCTTTCCCTACTGGTGGGGAACCTAATGTAGCTGTAAGTTCAAGCACTTTATAATTCCTTCAGTGTCATTAATAGGCTAATAATAGACGATGTTACTATCCCTGAAATGTCTCTTACAACACCACACACTGGGGCAAACGCCAGTGCCTGCAGGGTGCCCTCACTTGCAGGTAGAAGCGCTCCCTGCCTGGGCCAAACAGAGCTCTTCTCCCTGTTCTGAAGATGCATCATCTCCTATCCCAGACCTTGGATGCACAGCTTGCTTCCACTCCTTTGTATGCATATATACGTGTGTGTGTGTGTGTGTGTGTGTCTCTCGCATATACACAGCACGTATGTGTACATGCATATGTAAGTAAGTATATATACACACAGACATATAGCAGGGTTGCTCTTCGTAGCTGTTACTACAGGCTCTATCAAGCAGAAGCTGACCAGGCAGAGGAAAATGCAGCTGTGTCCTGAGCTGGGGATTGAGATACTGTCTGCTGAGACTGGAGAGAGGAGAACTCCCAGGCTGGCAGTGCAGAAGTACTGAGCCAGGTCCCACCAACCTGCCCTTTCAGTTCTGACATCAAAGGCTCTGACAAAAACATATGGACTGCCTCTTTTTCAGAGGCCTGCAGTTCTTAAAACAGTTCTCACAATGTACTTTGTTATTTTTTTCTCATTCAACTAATCGGAGAATTGACTGCAATGAGAACGCTACAGAGTATGGCAACCCACCTCACCCAGCTGGCTCTTGCATTTGGGATCCTAAAGGCCCTCGGCTTTGCATTTGCTAGCACTCCCCTACAGGCTGGGGAATCCAAGCTTTAACTGGCTGGAAGCTCAGGGGGTCTCTGCCTGCATGTCTGTGAAAGTACTGATGTGACTTGGCCTTGTGGTGCAGCTGTGCACGTTGGCTACAGGTCTGGTACATGGAGGTGCACATGCCTCTATCTGCAGCTCCAGCTTGCAGACTAATATGGAGGTCAGCAAAAGGTCTTCCCCAACGTGCAAATGATGCCATTTTCCTTTCACAGAGTGCCCTAAGCTCTATGTAAGGCATTACATTGCTTAGCGCTCTAAACAGAGTTATTTGACCACACTTCACAAAGGAATACGTTAACAAAGCACAGTGTCATACGCTGGGGCAAACACAAGCGCTGCTGTTCAGCACAGCTACGTACAGCATCTCAACTGTTGTCTTCTCCCTGGGCTCAATGGGTTTGACTGCGGCACTGTGTGCCACTCTGGGTGCCCTGCAGCACGTACCTCAGTGCCATAGGGCATGCGTGATATCACCTCCGGTGCCATCCAGTACGGCGTCCCAACCAGCGACTTCCTCCGCGGCACCTCCTTGGACACCTGGGCACAGAACCCGAAGTCGGACAGTTTGATCTAAAAAGCAAAGACAAAGAGAAATCCCCTCTTGTGTTACAAGGTACACACTGATCCGGCCAGAGACGCTTCCCCCTGGGAAAAGCCCTTGTCTCCTGCTGTAGCAGCTGGGATGGGGCAGCAGCATGGTTTTGGAAGAGAGGTTGGAGATGGAGGATGAGCCTGGAGAGAGCATGGCTGATTACACCAAACGGAAGGCAAGAAAGTGGCAGAGGCTGGCAACAGTGTCCACTACTCAGATCACCTCTCACAGCTCCTTGTCATTCCTCCAGCAAAAGTGCAGAGGTGATCAATGGCCTATAACTCAGAAGGAAAGCAAAAATTTCAAACGTACAATATTATGCAAATATATTAACTCAATGTTTGCAGTGTCTGTATATTTACTAATATTCAATACAATATCTATTGTAAGTGACACATGCCACTCCTACTATTTTATCAGCTTTCAGATTTCAGTTTGCCAGAAAACAGACAATCCCATGTTTCTTTTTCTACACAGAGTGTGATCTGACACTTCTAGAAAGCAATACCCACAACCAACAATTTCTCAAGTGTGCTGTGCTCTGCCCCTCAAACTGTCATCTGTATGCAGTAGGGGGCTTGAGGGAGACAGGGATAGGTGGAAGACTCCTCCAAAATGGCTGCAAGAGATGAGGGACCTGCATCCAGTGCTGGGAACTTGGGAAATGAGGAAAGCATTGTCCTTGAGTAGCTGTGGCAGTGACCTGAAATAGAAATAATGGGATACACGAGCACTCTGGAGAGCAGCTCCTGCTGCATCATGTGCCTGCTCATACTTAGATGCAGGTGTTTTTTTTTTTAACCAACAAAAATGCTGGAAAATTACGACCTTCCTCCTCCCCCACTGCTGTACAACATGAAGGTGAAAACTCCTCCAAACTGGGCCAAAAATCAGCTGGCATGACTTCTGTGGCATCACTACCTTCCAGAGACTACTTGTTCCTCAAGCTAGCTGAAGCGTTTGTTTTTCCAAGTGTTCTTCTGGAGGCCTAAAAGCTATCCCTGGGCTTTTCCTGGAAGCTGCTCCACATGAGGGCAGCCCCTGGTCCCTCAAGCTGTGCTCCACACAGTGCAATGGCAGCCAGCACGCAGAGTCCACGAGTCATAAAGCCAGCTGCATGCTGGCACCTGGGGATGTGCTGTGAGCCCAAACGGCCCCAGCACAAGTCAAGTGGGAAGTTCCATCAATTGCTGCATTGTGTAGAGCAGCAGTTTATTATCAGCTCTGATTTGTTTTCTTTTGGATTTAGTACAGACCCTACTTTAAAAAAAAAAAAACAACTATGGGTGTTATTTTTAACAGAATTACAAAATGATTGTTGGTATTTCTAAAACAAAGCCACCAACAGTCAAGTCCTCCACGCTAAACATATTTTTCAGTTTACAGGATGAAGAATGGAAGAAATAGTGAATTTTGGAAGCAAAGCCCAGTCTTCTTTTGTGGGAGCACAAGAGGTTTTGCATATCTATTGCTTGTTCGAGTACATAAAAGACGACGATTTTCTAAAAAAAGATAATTACACAACACAGCCATGAAGAAATCTGCAATGCAGATAGTAAGTACCAGAGTAATGAGTATAATGAGGCACTCTACGCAGGGCCTGAAAGCAGCTCAGATGCTATTTCAGCAACATGGATCAAAACTGCAACTGAAAAACTCCTACACATGTGGAATTTTCTCCCCCGACAAGGTTAACAAGGCTGGCCTGTGATGGCTGCAGGAAGAAAATCCCTCTCTTGGTGATGTGGGAATCAAATGTAAGCTACATTGGAGAGAACTGGATCAGGCCTGAGAAGCCTCAAGTTTCACCTTCAGCACTGGAAGATTTGGGTGCTCTTGGTCTCATTCTGACCCACTCACTACATCCTGCTTTGGGCACATGTGTAATCCCACTGCAGCAACCCTGAAATCCTGCCTATGGGAATCCCTGGGCATGACTGAACTAGTTTTTGCTTCAATTATTTGATGTGGCCACAAGATGAGACCCAAACTAGTGCAGAAATGAGGCTTTTACATGTAACATGTAGTTATTTGCTCCCTTCCACCTATGCCTTTGAGTGCCCTGAGTTTTAGGTGCTTCAAATTTTACTGCTGTGTGGCCACAAGCAGTGCAGCTCAGCCCCATTTTTTTTTTCCTTGAAAGGAAATACTAATTTCTTTGGGAATGAACGCAGACAGAGTGTTATTTTTTTGGCACATAACCTTTATTTTGCTGATCAAGCAGGTCATGTGCATTTTCTCTCCCTCTCTCCCCACATGTAAACACCACAAAGAACAATTCAGTGGCCCATCCAAATGCAGGAAAGCACAGGATAGGTGCTATCAACCACCTCACAAGTGTACCTATGGCAAGAGCCATTCCCACAGGTGAGTGCTTCAGCACTAAGGTATAACACTTCCTAGTAGTACAGACTGAAGATAGCATCCTAACCAGCTTGGGAAAACAGAGCTTATGTATATAAAAGCTTGTGAACTAAAAGATTATTGAAAATAGTAAAAAGACAAATTTCTGCAAGGCATCAAGGCAGGAGTGGGGCAGAACTGAAGGAAGTTCCCCATTACCTAAGCATCACCCTTCGGCATAGTTTCTTCTGCCAATGCCTCCCAGGGGCTGCAATTCCCCATGGGGACTCTGCATGCAGTACAGATGTCAACCACTGGCCAGGCCTGTGCTCTTCTGATTCAGCTCTCTAGCAAGACTGAAGCTGTCATTTTGTGGGTCTGGCTCAGAGCCTGCTGTAGAATCCTACCTGGAGGTCAACCTCAGCATACACAACCCTATTCCTCTCATATAATCAATCCCCAAAGGATGAGGCTATTTTTTCCATTATCTGATAGTATTCTGTCTTACAACAGATTAGGATCAGAGACACCCAAATCTCCCACTTTCCTCCCAGATAGGAAGTAGAAAACTAAGTTGCATTTTCCTTTCACCTTTATTTACTCCCTTTAGCTCTGCCACTCTGTCATCCTGACTGGGCTTTGAGGGGAGGGCAGCGGTACTCTGTCAGTGCTACAATATACTGTGCTGGTGAGGGGCACAGACTCCCCTGCCAGAGACTGCAGGGATGATATCTTGGGTTTAAATTCCCCACCAACCTATGGGTGCCAATATTCGCTTCAGAAGAGCATGGAGACCCATGGGGAAGGTGGCATTTTGGGCAACCCTTGCTCTGTACATGACATCCTGCCAACAGCTCTGCCACTGGCCAGGAACAAAGGGCTGGACATGGGCCACTTCTGTTCAAGTGCTTGTTTGGTTGCATTAGGATCACGAACCAAGCTCTTATCCACTACGTCTCCTGGCACGGAGCAGAAGAGCTGCTCAGAGACTCAACTTCTTTATTTTTATTTTTTTTGGAAGCTGGTGTTACTTTGGCAAGCCATGTGCACAGCCATGTATAACAGACCCTATCAACCCCTAAGGCAGACCCCTTGTGTGCCAGCCAGAGATGGCAGAAGAAATGCTGAGCACTCACCCGCCCATCGCTTGTGAGGAGGATGGAGTCGCGTTTTTTGTCGCGGTGGATGACACCCGGGTTGTGCAGGTAGGACAGAGCTCTCAGGACAGACAGGCAGACAGTCGCTATCTGCTCCTCGTTCATCCTGAAACAGCAAAATGGAAAAACATACTGAGCATTAAGGAAGAAAGCAGGAAAGGGGAGCTGGAGTGGAGAAGCCCAGGTTCCTGTTAACACCGGTACATGAACTATTTCTGTCAAGAAAGGGAGATGATGGGTGAGGAATAACTCTGCAACGAGGCTGGGGCAAGTCTCCCTGTAGCATTAAAAGAGCAGAGTCTATTATGTGATACAGCGTATTACAGTGAGCCTGTTTCCCTATGGGAAATAACGGAAATGCCTTATTTACAGTAAACTTCCTTCTTGCCAAGGAGAATAAATGACTACTGGAATGGAATCAGGCATAGAATGAATATAAGAAACATCAGGCCTTGGGCGTAACTTTAAGAGCATTACCCTTGCCTTTATGATTATTGTAACAAATTGAAAGTATTTCAGTAGAAGAAAAGATACAGCAAGACAATTATCAAGTCCTCATTTCTGTGCACACATGAAAAGCCCCGCCACGGAAAAAGCTGCTGCTGCAGCATGACAACGATTGACTGGACAGGTCACATTCTATTCTGTGAGGTCATGCACCACAGCTGTGCGTCTCAGCTTCACCACCACTCCAGCAAAAGCCCTAAGGCATTTCTGCTTTAACTTTGTGATGCTATTTGCAGTATTTCAGCAAAATCTTTAAGAGAAGGTCACATAATGTAAAAAAATCCAGAAGATTAAGGAATGTCTACTTTGAGTTAAAAAACAGATGACAGCTCTTAAGAAGTGGTGTCCTGGGAACATCTGTTTGCCGTTAAACTCCTGTCAGAAATATCTCCGATGGAGCTTTTAATGTTTTGGGGAGCAGTAGTTAATAAAGGCTTGCAATATTATTCTTTATTTTAGCACATCAGCTAAGGCAACACCTCAAAATAAAATACCATGAATTTTTTTTTTGTAGGATCTATGAGGATCAATAAGCTGTGAGAGAAGACAAATTTTCATGTCTAGTTTTCTTTTTGCTTTTTGTCTTGCTCACCTAAGTACTCTTCCACTGAGCTGTTGTGGAAATACATGTTGTTTAATTCTAAATGAAGAAATTACAGAATTCCTCCTTCCTATCCCACTTGGTCCTGCTCAGCAGAATGAGGTAAGTGAGGAGCAGATGTAAGATAGGCTGTAAGATCCAATTCAAAGAGGAACTGGAAGAGAGGTTCCGCACAGCCTCAGTACTGGTCAACTGTCTAATTTAAAGGCATGACATTAACTGAAATTTGGGAACCAGCTCTACTGTAAGCACAGATGCTGAGAGATAGAAAAATACTTTTCCCATTATGTGTTAGGCTCGGTTTGTAGTTAACGCTTCTGACAGCATGGCTGTGTGGGTTATGAGTATCAAGAGAAATCAACCCCAAAACTGACAGAGTTATGAAAGCAAAGCCAACACTACAGATCACCATACAAGGAAAAGGAGCTTTTTTTTGTCACTTAGGGAAATAGCAGATAAAGGTAATCTCTGCTAAATTAACATTGAAAGCTCTGGCAAATCTCTGCCTCCCAGCAATCCCTTCCAGATATTTCTTTTCCTTCTTTTTAAAAAACACCTGCACTGACAGAAAGCCATCTGCAGTGGCATAGTTATGCTGGTACTGTGAGTGTGCCACGGTATGTGTACATATACATATGTGCACATATACATATGTGCATGCACATACAGCTATCTTATAGACATATCTGTACACACAGATAGCCATACCCACACATACGTATAGCTATGTATGCACCACTGGGGGATTGCCTGCAGCTCTCGGCCCACCTGGTGTGAGTCACGATGTCTGTCAGAGCACCGCCCTCCAGGAACTCCATCACCACCCACAGCTCGTCGCTGACAAGGTAACTGTTGTACATGTCAACCACGTTTTCGTGATGGTAATCTCTCATGATTACAACCTGTGAGAAAAAAAAAAAGATGAGATGTGAATTGCTGCAAGCACTGACACTTGTTTTGACCTTCTTTTTCACTGCGCTTTTCTCTTTGTGCTTAGTAAAGGTTCTGCTATGAATCACAGCCTCACTAATCCTTGTGGCAATGCATAAACAAAATCCATGTATATACATAAAGTAACAGTCATCGTAAACACATCAGGGAACAGGAAGAACCTTTAGTTGCTGAATTGTAAGTGGCAGATAATTGGAGTTTTTTTTCCATGCTGCAGGACCAGGACTGGTTATTTCATTGCTTTCTTACTGCCAGCTGCTTTCAGTACAACATTTATTTAGACCCAATCAATTGCTCAGCTCAAAATCTTCTTCATCAGGCAGCAAATTGTACCTTGTACAGTACTTTAACAGAAAGCTGGTGATATTGGGGCTACTCATCTCCCAGCCTCCGGCAGGGGAGTGAAACTACATGATCTTTGAAGTCCCTTCCAACCCAAGCCACTGTTCGATTCTATGACTCAACATTAAAGGCATCTGAGGCCCCTGGGTCACAGACCACAGCAGAGGTAGTAAAATGGAAAGAAGAACACACAGGTCAGGGGCACCCCAGAGCTGTGGGGTTAGCGAGCAGATGGCCTGTATGGACTATGGCTGAAGTGGCTGGGAGGGATCGAGCTCTGTTCTGCTCCTGGATGCTCCCAAACTGTGAGGTACTCTGCATTGTGCTACCATATATGTAAAATTAAAGAACTAGAAAGATACAGCTTTTCTCATTCCTGCTAGTTTAGTTTGCCGAGAAATAATACCTTCCCTTAAATCTGAATGATTTAATACAGTGGAAAGGATAATCGCTAATATAGGGTCACAGTTATGCTTTTAAAATGCTCTGCAGTTGTCAATCATAATGGCAAGCATTGAAATAATTGATATTTTGAGGCCTGGTGGATAGCTGAACCTGCTCTACAGGTGCCAAGATAGCTCTGACACCTGTGCCTCATGCCAGCCTGGTTCAGTCATTCTTTGAGCACAGTGCAATGCTGCATCTCGGCATCTACAGCCCTTCCTTTGTGAAGGGGATTCATATGCAGGAATTACTGTACTTGTGAAATTTCCTGGATTCATTTATCTCCATAGACAACTGTATTTTGTCTTGAATTCTAATGCTTTGAATTACTGAGTGTAGTGCTGTAGAACAATGGAAAATGCGGCAATGATAGTGCAGTAGTAAAGCCCTAGACTGCAGCAGGGGAGGATAAGCTCAAATGACACAACTATAGACATAGAAACAAAGGAAATAAAGAAAAAATCTGCTTACTCTTAGAAGGCTTCAAGCACGCAGGGATCTCCAGTGAGATCCTTTTGCTTCCACTACCAACCCTTAAATGAGGTATGGGATGGGGTGGATCCTGGCTCCAGCCCTTCCAGTCACTCAGGGACACTGCATGTGCCTGAGCTCCCCTGGGTTGGCCCTGCCTTCCTACCAGGTGCTCAATCACTGGTTCAGGCCATGACTTAGCATTTCTGCTAGACTGAGGTTCTAAAACCAAAGTTGGAGGAGAGCTGGCAGTTTGGGACAAAGGCTTTTCCAGAGTATAGTCATCAAAAACACTGTGCTCTTGAGGAAAGCCTAA
>JAOWBP010001760.1:9983576-10002472 GCA_028571105.1 Tragopan temminckii | reverse complement strand
GATCCATCTGCACAAAATTAAGTATTACTTGTTTTTCTGGAGATACATTCAGACCTCAATACCATGATGAATTAGGCAGACCTCAATACCATGATGAATTAGGCCTATATTAGTCCTACCAGTGTTCTGCCTCAAAGTGCTTTTGTTTTTTTTTTTTGGTTTTTTTTTTCCTGACAGCTGCAGAAAACTCCAACTAGTGTTCCATCTGATGCTTCTGCCTCAAATTGTATCTGTTCTGATATGGAACACGTATTTAACTGTAATTAAATGCAGGTCTTGCTTTCAGGTAGTGGTAGTCACCCTGTTCTTTTATGAAATTACTTGCTCTGGTGCTTTTCAAATGCCCTTTTCTTTCACCATCACCAGAGTGTGCACGACAGTCTGTCCTGCATTACGCAGAGCTACTGCAGGCTCACATCTAAAATACTGGCATTAATCTCTCCCTTTCTGAGCAATATTGAAGCAATTTTTTAATTTGAAGAGTAAGGTTTGGCTTTTTGTAGAAGGCAACCCAAATGCTATTAGTTACCATAGTAGCACTGGAAATGACTGTCTGACAATAGGTTTATTTTTTATAAGGCACATTTTATATACCATTTATGGAAAAGTGAGATAGCTTGTCAAAATATCCAAAGATTATTATTAAAGGATAATAAAATACACCTTTCTATTAGCTTCTTTTCTAAATCACTGAGTGCAGTATATTATTGCCAGAACAACTCTGGTGATTTAGACTTCTTCACATTGTCTCTTGGGAACTTTCCAAAACTTTAATCTCTTTATTCTTGTGAGTCTTGGGGGATAAACACAAGAAGAATACTTGTCAGATTCCCCGCTGACTTAATGAACGTAAAAGAAAGACATGTAGTCTATCCTAAGATTCAGGTTGTATTAAATACAGGATTTCTCTGTAAAAATGAATGTTTATAAAACAGTCTCCACAAAATCCAAGACTGTACTTAAGCCCTCAAAGAAATCCTGTTTACTAGTTTTTTTTTTTTTCCATTTTTGATTTCAATATTCTTAATATATATATTTTCCTTAAAGCCAAGAATATGGAAGCATTTTTATAATGAATGTTGTTAGAGAATGTTTTAAAATAATGTTAGTATAATCAAGAGCATAAATACAGCCAATTTAATCAGGGCACTTTAGGTAATAGTCTTAATGGTATGGGTTTCTTTGTTTTTATAATACACTGTGGTGTCCTCAGTGGTTTCATTGTTCTTTGAAGCAATTTCACTTCTGTGACTTCATTTTCATGTTTTAGCTGCATTCTTCAGAATCTTTGTTATGACTGTCTCCACATCATCTTCAGCAGCAGTAACAGTTGATCTTATAGCCTGAGAACCACTGGCAAATCTGCTGTTCTTTTTCTACAGGTCAAAGAGATTGTGGCACAGCACACTAAAGAGTGGTCTGAGATGATCAATACGCACAGTGCGGAAGAGCAAGAAATCCGTGATTTACACTTGAACCAACAGTGTGAACTACTGAAGAAACTGCTGATTAATGCTCATGAACAACAGACCCAGCAGCTAAAGTTTTCACATGACAGGTGAGCAGGGCAGTGCTACCTGTTGAGGACGGATTGACTCATGCTTGTTGTGTAGAATGCTTTATTTCTTATGCTTATAGTTCTTGTACTACTGTCAAAGATGCAGTACTGTGTGTGTGGGAGGAGAAAACTAAGTCATCAGCTAATAGAGAGAGTAATGTGGGAGTGGGCTTCTTGGCTGGTTTAGGTTATGTGAACTTCATTGAAAGGCAATGGATGTGATGAAGCAGTGGTAGTTTGCATCTGCTGTGAATGTGCTTGGACTTTGCCTAGGAACTTGAATTCAAGGCCTGGAAACTGAGAAATATCAAATACAGAGTATCTTTTGAAGTTACTAGCAGTTCTGAATATGTATGTTTATAGCACTGGTGATTACAAGAAAGATCCGTGAAACAAAAGACTGTAAAAACAATAGTAATGGAGTAATGGTAATAGCAAGCTACATTAGAGTAACAATATCCTGTCAGAGTCACTGGAAATGCAGAAGATACTGCATGACACCACTGCTTTGCTGCTTGTGTGATTAACTGTCCTGCTTATTTGAAATTTAAAAAAAATTAAATACGAATAGTATCCAGTCTGTTAAAAATTGTAGTAAGTAGAGATGTCATTATATTCTGCTATGATCTATTATGTGAAGCAGATTAACAGCACATGAATGCAGTACGTGTGTGTGTGTACATATTCATATGCAATTGTCATCAGCATCTTTCACATCAAAAGAGTAGGGAAAAATGAACAAATAAATTACATTTTTAAAGTCCTGACTGAAAAAAGCAGCTTATTTTTGTGTCAGAGAGAACACATGCTGGGGCATGCAAGCTTTCCATCCAGCAGAGAATTGTCACAGCCAAGAGCTATTAGTGAGCTCATCTTTATGTTAATCTCTGTGTTAACCCATGTATTCTAGCTCTCCTTCAATACATACCCCACCCAAGCTAAACTCCAAGAATTCTTACATTATAATATAAATGCATTGTTCAAAAAACTCTTGTTGGAGGAAGGTGTAGATCTTGGTACTGTAACTTTGAATCATACTGAACTGCATTGGCCCAGAGAAATCACGTCCCTTTGGTTTGGAGAGTCCAGTTTTCTGTCTTATATGAAGCTTATTGCAGTGCTTGGAAGATATTCTACTAATGTTTTACCTGCTCATGGAATATGATTTCTTTTACTTGTCTTTTTGAAACTAAATTTTTGTTTGTCTTCCATACATTCTCTCATAACATTTAAGGCCAACAGTGTGGGAATCTATTAGATCTACGCTAGGGTAAAGTTTTTAAAAAAAAAAACTTTTTTTTTCCACATCTTTGTGTTGAGAGTTTCTGCATCCCTGTGTTGTTTAAATGGCCCTATATAATTTCTTGTAAGTGGTTCGTATACTCTGATCAGTGGATTTTGCTGTTGTTAAAAATTGTCTGTGTTCAGTCTATATATTGTTCTATTTTCAGAGCTACTGACTGCCAGACCTCAAAATCTACATCCTGATAAACGTACTTTATTTTCTCAGCTGTCCCAGGAGTAACAACCTTCCTCTTTTTGCTTTGTTCATTGCAATTAGTTCTTTTCTGCTTATTCAGGAGTTTGTATGTGCAGACTGGGGATTTTTGTATGTAAAACTAATGTGAGAGTGTATCTCAGTGTATTAATATTTCAGAGGAATTTGTAACGTGGCATTTGAAATGTGAATAGTGCTGCAAAGAAACTTTACACTTAATCTACACTTAATAAACTATTTCATGGAATACGTTGTGTGTATACATATGCGTTTATCTGTGTAGGTAGAAATAATAGCCCAGAGGCAGCTCTGGTAACCATAGGAAAAGAGGAGTCTATCTGAGTGCAGCATGGGAGGTGGGTCATACTGTCAGTGTGCTGTTCTCACTGCTTCCCTCTCTGTGAGCTGAAGTAATGAGTTAGCTATCATAAAAGAACATGGAGCTGGTAGGAAAGATCAGTCATATAAAACGATGTAGCTGTCTGCTGCAGGGTAGATAGTTTCCCATCATGTGCGCAGAGAAAAGCAATTGCAGTTCATGCTTGCAGCTCATTTAAAAACAAAGCAGAAGACAGCAGTAACTACTAAAAATCTGAAGCTTATTGAACTCCAGGGGTGCCGTCCCCCCTACCTGCCCCACGTGGTTTAGCTTTACTGACTTGAATGTAGTGAGTTTGCAGCATTTCAGAGATTGAGGATCTGAAGCTAATGTCTGCAGCATTATGAAATTGAATAACATGAGAGAGAAATGAAAATTATTTCTTTTTCTTTTTTCTTTAATATAAGACAAGTTTTCTATATAGTTATCCAAACAAGACTTGTTGACAAATTAGCACACTTCAGTGTAATCTAAATATATGTATAAATTCCCAAGATAAGCTTATATGTTTAAAGTCTTGTATCATCTTAGAGTATGCTTGTACAAATTTCAGCATTTCAGTCAGTGTGATACTGTAGGAAATCAGCAGTTAAGACTTGCAGTTGCTAGTGTGCTTTCTCAGAATCCTTTCTTTCTTTACCATCCTGGCTTATCTGCATTTTGCAAGTAATTTTGACTAGGGTATCCCTGTCACCTCTGAGCAGGAGGGAGTTCTCTGCCGTGACATAGTGCTGCCAGCCAGGGCAGCACGGCTTGAACTTGGGGCTTTGTGTGAAGCTCAGCATCAGGCAGTTTGGCAGTGAACTGATGCAAGAAACTTTGGCCACATCTTTGGGAAACGCTATTTTAGAAACGAAGAGTGGTCCCTACAAATGCTCCTTGATGATTTTAAGAGGAAGATAAGATTTTTCTTGTCTTCTATGAAAAATATTTTTTACTTCTTGCAAGCAGTGGAAACCAAAAACACCATGAGGACTTGCTAGCAGTGCAACTGAGAGCTAAATCACAGCTGTCAGAACAGAGTAGTGACATGCAGAGAGGCGTTGGCTCTTCCAGCCATATCTGTGGCTGAAGCTTTATTTTGAAATTGTCAGTGTTGCACAATAGTCCTCTAATCCTCCTAACTTTTTTCACTCTGAAATTATATCTGATGCAAATAGATTAAATCAGTTTCAACACCCACGCTGAACATTTTTCATATCCCCGTGCACAGAAATAAAAATAAATAGCTTCGGAACTGCTCTTAAGGTAGTTTACTTGAAAATTACTTCAAACTTAGTGTGGAAAATAAAACTTTTATTTGGAGAAAGGATTGCTAGAATGAAATGCGCTGTCAAGTGAACATTTTTAGAGCTCTATCTTGTTTTTACTGTGATGCTACTGTTTTAAAATCTGTATTTGGGAAATGTTTCAGCTCATGAGTTTTTGGATAAAAAGAGAGTGCTGCATTTCTTTAATAAAATTCAAAATATGGAAAATATAAATCATGGAACAAAATTTCCTCATGCTGTTTAATGACTTCTAGTGATTAAGGAAAGCATAAGAAATTCAGTGACAGTATTTTGTTAAATTAAGCACTTTGTTCTTTGCCACACCCTTCCTGTGCATATTAAACACTTAATATTCTGGGTGAGTAAGTACAGTTGTTGTTCGGCACTCTAAGATCACATCCAGGAAAAGAGACTGAGGCACTGCCTTGGCTTGCAGCCTGCGACTTTTAGATGCTTTTGCACTACTGGGGACTTCACAATTATTATTGCCAGTTATCCACTGTCTAATTTCCATATATTATTCCTGTTTAAATAAGCACTTAATATCAAGAGCTACCAGAGCCAGAATATTGAGCAGGCAGAAAGCAAGAGCTAGCCTTCAGGGAAGGCCTTTCTGTAGTGTGGCTGCTTTGCCCAGCCAGGAGAAGAGCTGAATTCCGCTCACAGTTCATAAGCTGTTTCTGAAAGTCATCATCTGTGCTGTTACTTCCAGCAATGAACAGTGACTTTACTGGCTCTACTGACACAACCTAGTTTCATAGAATAGGCTTCAAGCTTTACTGGGTCATCAGGAGAAAATAAGCACAGACCTGACCACGGTCTAAACATAGGACTTTTCTCAGTCCCGAAGTAGAAGTCTTGACAAGATGGCTGTCAGCTCGTACCACAGCCAGCAAGTACTACTACTGTTGCAGTGGTATTCAGAGTGCAGGATAGGTACTAAACAAGTTTCATTTTCATAGCTGATAGTTGCTCTTACTCAAATATCTCCCGTGTATTAAAGAGAAAGGAATATTGTCTACCTCATAATAACATCTGAAGTGTGAATGCTTGGAGCTTGTCTTCACAACTATATTCTCTGGGACAAATGGAGATTTCTGAATGCTTGCTCAAATTGTATGAAGTCTACCCAAAGGAAAGCAATTTTTATATAGTCTGGTCTTTCCTCATCCCTAATGCTTCAAGTACAAAATAAACTACAGTGTAGAGTAACGACAGGAAACCAATTTTATCAGTGATTGTACTTTGGGTATTAATGGTTTTCTTTGGTTCTGCCTAGGGAAAGCAAGGAGATGCGTGCAAACCAGGCTAAAATATCTATGGAGAACAGCAAAGCCATAAGCCAAGATAAATCTATCAAAAACAAAGCAGAAAGAGAGAGGTAAGTATCAGAGCTTCTTTCTTGAAAAAGAAAGAACACTATCCAAATCTGAAAGGTGAACTCACAAATGAATTCTATTAAAAGCACACTTTTATGTAGGGAAACAACATCTGATGAGTATTCTAAATATGTATTTTAGATTCTAAATATGTATATATGTATATATGTACATATGTATATATGTAAATATGTATAAATATTCTAAATATGTATTTTAAGGAAGATGTTACGTTTCTCATGTCTATTATTTTAATAATTGTTTTGTCCTGGTGGGGAAAATAGAGAGGTTCTTAACTTTATACGTACCAGCAATGAGTGACTGGTGTAGGTCTAAGGATTGTAATGACTGTGCATATAAGTGCAGTGTACTTCTTTGCTGTTGTTTTTTTAATGAAATTAGGACTATTCTGAAAAGGGAGTATGAGGATTGGTGCTAGGTGGACTTAGAATAACTGGAGTGGCAGTATCACTTAAAACACAGGAGGTGGTACCAGTGAAAGGTTTTCTCCCTTTTGTACTGACAATTGGAAGAGGAGTTGGACACAAAGCAGGAGTGAAAGGGAGCTAAAAGTGATGATAATAAGTGGAGAGGGTGATGAAAAGTAGGAGTGAATAAGCTGGAGATGTACTGTACAACAGCACATGTTTATACTCTGCTCCTGAACTGAACCATTCTCTTTCTTATTATGTGCCAGTACTGGGAATGTGATCAGCATCCACGCTCAGCAAACCAAGAGCACTGTTGCATTTGTAAAAATGGGTTATTCACAGCACATTCGGGGAAGATGGTCTTAATTGACTTGGGAGACTAGAGAAAGAGTTGCCAGTGCTAGCTACTGAGACTTTTTACTGAGAATTGATTTGCTTTGTAACTACTTTAGTTTCCAAATAAGTAGATAGAAGCAGAATCTACATGATGATGTCTTGTAAGATTTCAAGGTTTCCTCTTCACTTTAGACTTACCATCTGACTCATTCTTTTCTCTTTACATTCCCTCCTTGTTGCTGGACTCTGCTGGTCAAAAGGCTTGAACTTATTCCTGCTAAATTAAGCCCCTTGAGTGTTACAAACTCCTGGTTTATCAGGCAGATTAATTGTCAGAGGCCTTGGTAACTGTACGCTTTGTTTATGCAAGACCTCCAGTAAGAACTCCTAGCCAAATCTATTCTCATATTTGAATGCAGTTCTGGTTTTTAGGTTTGCAGTTAGTCTGATTTGTTATGATATTCCGATACATTTCATAACAGAAATCCTAAGAAGGGACACTTACATCTTAGTCTCTTATGTAAATAGTAATTTTATATTCATATTTTTTGTACAAGTAATATATTTAAGAACCTTGAAGCACTGCTAAACTAACATTACATATCATCATTAGATGTTTTTTTCCCTTTACCACTGTTAAAGATATAGCACTCTGCTCTAAATTAATTTGGATATTTAAAGTGTGCAATAAAAGATATGCAAATGAATTGTTTTTTAATTTCCATCCACTATTCTTCAGTAAGGGAAAAAGTCAAATTTAATTCACGCCCATCTTCATCTCTTTTTTCAAGCCTTCAATCACACTGGTAAGGTAATTGGAAACAGTTAGTTGTAAAAACCAGGACAGTGTTTGACTTACCACTAACCCCACGTAATCTGAAACTAAAATATACTTTATGATTCTCTCTGTTGATGCCTTTGAGTTTCTTTTTCCAGTAAGTCTTCATGGACGATGTTTGTATCTTTTCAGGCGAGTCAGAGAATTGAACAGTAGCAACACGAAAAAATTCCTGGAAGAGAGAAAAAGGGTAACTATAACCTTGACAATGTCAATGGACACTATTTCTGGATGTTCATTTTCACTTCTGTGCTGAGAATACAGCTTTAGTAAACAAACGTTTGTCCTTGCTTAGTTCCACATACTTGTAGTATAAAGATCTAACTTCTACATGAGAGGGAACTTTTAAATCTGTAAAGTTAATGTTCATTGTTGTCTCTGCTACTTCAACATAGTGTATGTCATGTAAAATATGTATAAACATCTATACTTTTATATTAATTGGTCTTTTTAAGACTGTATGATATAAGGGCCACCTATGATTTTTTGGTACCATCCAGAGGAGGCAAGACTGTATATACATATAAGTTCAATTAAGTTTTTGTTTCCTGTATTAATAATGTGTTATATTTTTCTCCCAATATTTTCTCTTGTTTATAGCTTGCAATGAAACAGTCAAAGGAAATGGATCAGTTGAAAAAAGTTCAGCTTGAGCATTTAGAAGTCTTGGAAAAGCAGAATGAGCAGGTACTTTATTTAAAATGCTTAAAACAAAAGCAGGTTAGTAAAAATGGTGACCAGAATGAGGCTGAATAAAATACTTCTAAGTATAAGTCATTACCAAACTGAGAAAGATGATCTTGTCATGATCACTCACCTATCTGGGGAGTTAAAATGAAGAGGTGAAGTGGCTTAAATAATAATACAGAACCCAGTTTGTTTCAGATAAGCATGTGAAAGCCAAAGACTCAGCTGGTCAGCCACACTGATGCTCATTGGCTGTATCAATAATAAAAAAAGTCCACCATACATACTTTAATGACTCCCCCTAACATACCTCAAGTTTCTGTCTTTTTTGAACCTACACTTCTAGTGCTGCTTGGAAATTAGACGTAATGCTCAAAGCATCTCTGAATTCCAAGAGACGTTTTAGTTTGGACTGAACTGTAGAGAAGTGTAGTAGCACGGGGAGTCTTATCTGTACCAGTGCACCCCATCCTAATTAAAATACCTTATTATTTTCTGCTTGTTTATAAGTTTTTTTTTAAAAAGGCAAAAATTGAAAAAGCTACTTGGCAAGGCAAGGAAAATTCTAATCTTATTTCTGGTAGGAGCAACACTGTTCTGAGCAGCTCCCTTGCTGAAAGATTGAGCCAGCAGAGCTGTGATAATCACACAGACTTGCAGTAATGCACTTACACAAGTGTAATCTGGAAGGGGAATGTATCCAGCAGTTCAGTGAGATGAGAGAGAAAGGGTGTGTTTAATACCCTTTACTTTCAAGGGTTAGGCACTTATTTCTTTGTTATTAAACTTTTTAGAACTTAAACTTTCTGGCAGACATACAATGAATTAAAGTAATCTTGCAGAGGGAAGGGGAAGAGGGCAAATCAAATATTTCTGCTATCACAAGAGAGTCTTACAGCCCCATAAGCTGCAACAAGGTTAACTTGTGGGGTGGTGACAGCAAGTAAGGTCACAAGTAGCAGCAAGTAAGCTTGTTCCATCTCCCTTCTGGACAAGAAAAGCTTTTTAGTCTGTTCCCTAAGAAGGTTTCTGTCGATGCCATCTGTGACATCCAGTGCTGTTGGATCTGTCTGTCTGTCTGCTCCTGAGCTATATCTGCACACAAGTGAAAGGTGGGATAAGGAGACACCTGAGAGGCAATTGGATTACAGTGGATCTGTGGCATTACTGTAGAGAGCATCACAGACAACTCCCTGTAAACTGTGCTAGTTGACAAAAAATGATGGGCTTGATACAAAGACAGATGTTATCAGTAGTATCTTTCACTGTTGGCTTCAGAGGGCTTTAGGTCCAGTGTTTGAACACATAAGGACAAGAGGGAATGATTACAGCTGTGCTTTTAGCCACAATGCAATGGACAAAAGTATAAGGAAGATAGGCTGCTGGGAAATAACTGAATTATTAAAGGAGTCACCTCTGCTAGCTTTTAGATTCTTCCCTTAGCTGGGGTTACAGCCTCCACTGCTGTGCAGACAGTAACAGCCTACATGATCCTGCTTGTATTCCATTTTAGCGCAGAGATGAGGTCAGCTTACATCAGCAGTGATTAAATGGAGGAAAAATTGTTCACGTTCTGGTTATCACTTTTGTGGCGGGCATCCACCATGGGGAGGGTTCCTTAACCGCTTTTTAATCCACTCTGATTTGATCCATCATATACCTCCATACCTGCTCTTCTGACTGCTTCCTTTCAGCCCCTACAGTACACCAATGCAAACCCCAGCAAGGTCTTGCTTTGTTGCTGTATGTATTTATGTGGGAAAGCTAGTTGGATAGAGGTAAAGGTAGTATTTGTTTAATGCTTATTTCAAAGTGTTGGGGCTTTTTTCCTGATCAAACAAGTGAAGACATTTTTCATACAAATATACAATGCAGGTAAGTAGAATTATGGGTGGAAACAGCCTTCAATACAAACTGTTACGGATTTAAATTTTTGTTTTATGTATGTTTTTCTTGCATTAATTTTTTAGTCTCACTTCAGTTTTCATTCATTTAATTTGCTTCTTGTTGTATTACTCGATTTTGACATTATTATTTTTGTACAAACAGCTTTTGAAATCCTGTCATGCAGTGTCTCAAACACAAGGTAGGATGGATGTATAATAAGCAAACTATTATTTCAGTATGCTTTCCTTCTAAATTCAGTCATTATCGTTGGAGCCTTCCTTGTAAATGCAACCAACTGGGAAGTACCTTTGACATAGTGAACACAGTGTTAATCTTGTTTGCACACAGGTATTTGAACCTGAAACAATATTAACAGTATTTTGTGCTTTAGCCCCTCCAATTCAGATGCATACAAATAGCAGTGTAGATAAGAAATATTTAGAAATTAACTTGTATTGTGCATTACTATTGTTACTGGAAGATATGTTCAGATTTTATAAATTGTATGCAAAAGTGTCTATTGATGTAAGTTAAACTATTGTAGTGTTAACACATTTGATTAACTGCTAATATTGATAGACAATACTCACATATATTAGTATACTAATAAAATAAGAAATTGCACACTAAAGATAGCAGAGGATAGAATAGATCAGTAGAAGTAGCTTGTTAGTGTCTGAAGAAGAGACTTCCAGCACTTTAAAATTCACTTTAAAGTCCAGTGCGTTACAAAGTACAGTAATTATTCTGTGTGGCTGTGCTGCTGTAGTGTTCTAAATAATGACTACTCACAAGAAATCTTGATTAACCCTTGTCATACCAAGGGAGATAGTTGTACTAAGCTTGAACATCCAGTTTTACAGTATTGCCTGACCTGAATAATTTTCTTCAGTTAATAACGCAGTTGTGTATTTTGTCACTGAGTGTGACAGCACCCACTTTTGCAACATTCGTTTTCAGACATCTAATGAAGAAAAAAGCATTCATCAGGCTGGGAGATTATATTTTTATTTTAATAAATGTGGTTCTTAGCCTGTCTTTTAAGCAGTTAATTCCGTGTATTCGCAGAGCTTCAACGCTGCCTCCCAAAAACTCATTGTATTGTGTTTGTGTGTGCGCCTCAGAATGCACCGTCAGAACTGGCCTCAAACTAGCAAAAATGGGCATCGTGATCTTATGCTAATGTGTTCTTTGAAACCAAGTTATCTCTAAAATAATTCTGTACACCGTACAGTGGCATACGGAGTATTTATAGGACACAGTGTGCTGACAGTTAAGTCACAAGCCTAAAACGTAAAATGTGTGAGTCACTAAGGAAAAAACACAGAGTTTTGTTTTAGCTGGAACTGCACTTCATACGCAGGCAAAAACAGCCAACATTTCAGAAGAGGTTGTACGTATTGGTTTATTTATTATGTTTTCACATCTCCATGTTAAAATTATTTCTTCATTACTTTCAAGCTTTTAACTCATTTAAATGGAGAGCACTGATTAATTTTTAATCATATTTATGACAGTTTCTTTGCTATTATCATAATTACTTTTTTTTCCCCGAGATGATGTTGATGATTATGAAAGTACAAGGCTAGATTGTTCAAGAAGGCACATCTGCACAAATGCACATTTACCTTGCCAGATGAATGGCTATGCATCTCATTACGTTAGATCTGCATCTGCTCATTTTCACATATGCAAATGTCTTTATTCATCCAGAGTAGGTGACTACTTGAGTGGGAACTTGTATATTAAATTTTCCTGTCAAAGCAACATTTACAAGTTTTTCTGTGACAGTTGACTTAAATCAAATTCTGTAACCTGCCTATGAGATACAAAGCAAAGAAAAAACAAAGAAAAGATTTGTTTGGTTTTCCTCTTCCTAAGCCTGCCCTAACCCTCAGAAACTTGGTTGTGAAGATAACTTGCCCTCTGGGTCAAATTATTCAGAGTCCTTTGAGTTATGGATTTAAATATGTTCCCAAATTGAGAGCTGTCAATGAAAATGAAGAGATGGGGACTCCCTGGATCTTCCAAACCATGGTGTTTCAAACTAAAGCGCTATATGCAATCTACAAGGAGCTGCAGGAGGGATGAGTGTGTATGAGTGTGTGTGTATGAGAGAGAGAAAGAAAATTTTTCAGGCTCCTTCAAAGCAGAAGATTCCCAGGCCAGATACCATTTGTACACAGTGCTTTAACTCTGCTTGCAAAGCCTGAGGCATGCAGAGTTTGTTGCTGGATTCATTGCTGGATTCCTCAGAGTGCAATTGGGTGCAGTTTCATGTGGATTCAATGTGTGTAATCCCATGGAGGGCATGTAGCAGTGGTCTAATCTTGAGTTGGAAAAGTCCTTGTCTGTAGTAATAAAAGACAAGTAAGCTCTCAAGGCCAGATAAAGATTATTAAAAAAAAAAAAAAAAACGCAAAAAAAAAAAAAAAAAAGTAAAAAAAAGCATTATCTTGCATACTGCAAGGAGGATGTTACACTGACTTATTTTGATCGTTTGTTGTCTTTACGGAAATAATTTAGTCCCAGATCATGGATTAAGTCTGGATATTTCAGGAAATAAGCACACTGCAGTACTCACACAGCAATGTTTGTGCAGACATTCCCAAATACGTTTCTGATCAGGAGAAACAGTTCAATCAGCATGTGCCTAGTAACACCCCTCATCCCCTCCCCCCCAAAAATTGGTGCTTTTGCATTTTACTGTGTATTTCTTCAGAAAGTCAGCCCAGGCATTTTGGAATAAAATCAAAAATATTTTCCATTAATTAGCAGACACCTGATTTTGAAAACATAATGGCTTGGTGGGAGGGGGGAGACACATAATGTTATTACTCATATATTTAGTGTATTTAGCCTGTATTTCACTTAGATGCTATCATATTTAAAAAATAAAAATAAAAAATTCAATCTGAACACAAGGTCTAATGCGGTGATTCCTGCGGTTATTTTGGAATGCAGGCAAAGGAGATGCAGCAGATGGTGAAGCTGGAAGCAGAGATGGATCGCAGGCCAGCAACAGTGGTCTAAAGCCTCAACATGCAAATTGAAGTTGGAGAACATAGCATCCTTAAAATGAGAGCAAAATTCAAAATGTTATTGCTGAGGTAGAAAAGTCAGCTTTTATTTTATTTTATTTTTTAATATAGAAAGTATAGCTACGGACCACAGAGTTTTAAGTTTGCATTGTTTTGTTTTAACACTGGGCACTGAATTTCCATTGTTGGATTTCCATGATTAGAGTTTCCTTTGTTCAGAAAAACACTAATCAGAAGACGAAGAGTTTGTAAACCCCGTCCTATATTCCTTTTGGTATTTCAGCAGGCAAATTGTCTGCATCAGAATTACACAATCGGAGCCTTGAAACACAATAGATATTTTTAACATCATCTCATATGGCAACAAAATTGTAGTCAAGTTGTTATTTACCATTTGTGTTCCCATGTGTGCTCTATCGAAACCCCATGCTGCCACATCCCAACAAGTGACTTGTCAGATGTCATCAAGCCCATTCAGCTGGATCTTTTTTCTAGGTCACTGTAATAACATTGGTCCCAATCACTCTAATGAGTAGAGTCTGGGCAATTCTTAGTTATGTTTCAAAGTATTTTTCAGGCAGCAGGCAGTAAGCAATTGAAAATTGTGTATGTTTGAAGTACAGTATGTACTAAGCCATCCATCAAATTTACAAACTGTAACAGTAACTTCACGGGATATTTCTGCTATCCTGTAACATCATTCACAAGTGCCATATCAACCCTATCATGTCTGAAAGAAGATATATTCTGTGTAAGTTACTGCAATGGTTAGCATGAAGGAAATACAGTGTATTTGTGCCAAAATTGCTCAGTGCTCTAAGGGATTGTTTTTAGGCACTTTAAGAAAAGTTTACATCGTATGTTGCTTGTACAGAAATTGCGTTTTGATCCTGTTGCTGCAGATCCCAGATATTACAGTTCATTGTAACTTAAAGATCGTTTTAATGGCTTTTGCAAAAAGTTTGTAACTGTGAAAATGTAAAAAGTATTTATACACTTCAGAATCATGACATTGTAGAAAAAAAACACATACATGTTGCCACGTGATAAAACTAGTAAACAGAAATGCTAAGAGTACGTTTGCATGTGATACAAACGCTAATAAGACTGTAATGCCTACTCTGTGACCACAGTCATTCTACTAGCTGGTAAATACTGAATAAATGTATGGCACAGAATCTCGTTTGATTAATTACAAAGACTTTTAGCATAAAAAGGTCTCTCTATGTATGTGTGTATATTAATTACATGGGCATTCTTGATACTTCTAGTAAAAGAAAAGTACATAACTAATTTAATTTTACACGAAAGTATTTATGCAGATTTTCAGAATTTCATATCAGGAATAATCTTTTTATGTCCATTAAATACAAAAACAATTTGCTAATGTGTTAATTTGCATGTTTCCAAAGCTTGCTGTAGTTATTGCAAAACAATGCATGTAAGCATTCTGCTTGGAACTTGTCCATGCTGCCAATTCGAAGATGACTGCATGGAAAAACGGTAGTTTAGAACAAATCAGATTCCTGATTTCAATGTACTAAGCACCACCTACTTTGTTGTATATGCCTGTACAAATGAATTCTACATATTCCTATAAACAAAATAAATGAAAAGAGATAATTATGTTATTGTCAGTCCTGAGATGAAACTTTCAACTTCTCTAATAAAATCTTAAAATTCAAAACCTCTAGTTGTGACCAATAGTGGATTGCTGGGATGGTGTTATTATTCCCTATGACTTTTTAATACGATGTATTTCCTGTAATGTGCATAGTGTAAATATATTTATATCATAGCTTATTTATTGAAATGAGTCTTTTTTTCTTTTAAGTGATAGAAGAGCTGTGCAGCGTTGGTCTTTGCAGCACCACAGAACAGCTTGAGTACAGTGTAGCAGCACTACCCCGAGAATGCAGCTGAGAGAGAGGTCAGTGAAGTATTTAGGTGTTTAAGGTAGGATGTAAACAAAGCTGTGATGCTCATTTAAAATTCCCATTTTGATGCACGTAACCGATGGATGCATCTCCAGCTCTTTATGATCCATGGTGTTTTAGTTGTGTGTGGGTGCACAGAATGGCTGCACTGGGAGCAGCTATCCCTGCTGCCTCTGAGCATGGCTGTTCCTCTTTTCAAGTGCTGGAGGGAGCTGGGAGCATTTTCAGAGCATGCTGGACAAGTTTCGGCATCTCAAAAAAGATTAAAAACATCTTCTGAAATACAGCTGGTGAAGGCAGTGCTGTGAGCTAGAATTTAATATTGGTGCCTACTATAAAGGTTTCTAACCAATTAGGAAAGTGAAACAACAAACCAAGTACAGAGGAAATGAAATGGCAAAACACTGAATATTACTGGTGTTCCTAGGCTCAGTTACCAACCTAACTGCATACCTCTGCACTTTGTTAAAGAATTAACTGGAAATGGAGGACCTGGCTTCAATCCACTTTCCCATTTCAAATCAAATGAAGTCTCTCTGTCTTAATTCTCTGACAAGTATCACATACATCCCAGAACCTTCTGTTTTAGGAGGAGAAGAAAAGGCTGTCCACAGCCTCCTTTTGAATCCGTGCTCGCTGTTCAGCCAGGAGCGAGGCATTGATTGAGTCTGAGAGAAAACGCGTTGCTGTGAAACTGCAGAGCTGGGTTAGCCTCTGATCCGGGCTCAACTCCCAGAGCCATTGCTTATTTCATCCACTGACAATTTAGCATAAAATGCAGACAGTAATTTGAAATTAAGTGATGAATTCCATCAGCTAAGTATTTCGAAATACTGCTTAAGTAGTATTTGATTCAAAAATTATTTGAAGTTTGGCTGCTAATGTAATGAGGTGAATTTCTATTGAGATGAAATAGGCTAATCAATTTGAACATTGATACCAAGTTAAAGCAATTTAAAATATCACTCTCCACTGTAGTAATGGATCCCACTTCACTAAAATTACATCTAAGGAAAAGGTAGACTCTCCTTGGCTTGATCTCTTCAGATAAATTTGGTGCAGCTGTGATAGAAAAGGTCACACCACCCTGGCTGAACAGGGCTTTTTCACTCCCACTAAAGTGGGAGCTAGTCATTAACTCACCTGTGTTTAAATACAGGTGATACAGGTGAGTTAACAACCCCCCACCCATCCCACTTGAGTGCAGTCCAAGTGCACTCTCCAAAATACTTCTCATGGGCTGATTTCCTTGCAGGCTGCCTGAGGAACAGGCTGGCAGTGGCCAGCACATCCCAGAGCTTCTTGGCTCTTTTTTTTTTTTTTTGCTATGGAAGGCCACATGAATGCTGCTCTGCAGGCTGGAAGCGGGGATGCTGCTGAAGCCGTGGAAGTTTTTGTTCTGGGCTCAGGGCTGTGGGGCAGGCTTGCCCTGCCCCTGGCACAGCTGCTCTCGTTCAGCAGCTCCCTGAGTGCCCTGCTGGGTTGAGGGACAGCTGCTCAGCATCATACAATCATTTGGAGGCTTAAAAGCTACCTCAGGAATATTTAAAACTCAGTAAGGGGTTAGAGAATAGAGTGCAGGCAGTTAAATGTTGCAGTCTTTAGTAAAAGACCTGAAAAAGCATAGCATTAAGCTCTTAAGAGAAACACAGTCTGATGTGCTCAGAAGATCACCCGGAGAAGGTAAGAGTTTGTTTTTTTCTCTAAATAGTTTCTTACAACTGTTCCGGCTCTATTAGGAGGGGTAGGAGTAACTCTTTATCACTAAACAAAATGTAGGGAAAATAACAATATTTAGAATGTAGCACATAGGAAAGGAATTCAATGAAATAGTTACAATCAATCAATGTGTTTTTTCAGCAACTTTTATTTTTGAAGAGCTACTTCTCAGTAGGAAAACCCCTCTCAAAATCCCTCTTTGCAGTTGTCCCTGGGCAGAGAAAGGGTAGCTTCCCAGAGCCAGCAGCCTGCTGTCAGAACTCACCTCAGGACACCTCCTTATGCACAGCTTGGGACTGCTTCCTCCAGACTCCTTTTTCTGAACTAAAAAAAATGAATTACTAGTGAATCCGTGTGAAGCCATGCACTCCAAATAGCTGCTGTCCCTTTTGCTTTTTATGGAGGAAAAAGGGTCCCTCATAGATTCCAGTTCTTTAATAGCTGATCGTGAGACTCTTTGGGCTTGTAAGGATTGGGGTGTGCCTTTCTCTTCGTACCTTCGTGGTCGAGGGTGGTATCACGCTGAAGAGCCTTAACACTCCCGATGCGAGGCAGAAAACTCGTATTTCCATGTCGCTTAGCGCTACGAGGAAGGCGAAAAGGGCGGCTGGGAGGGCCGTGCTGCGGGCAGCACCGCCAGGAGCGCCGGGCCGACAGTCGGAGGGGCTGGGGTAGAATAGAAGAGGGAACCGTTGTTGGGAATAGGCGCCCAGCTCGGGGCGGCCGCAGCACTGCTGCCTGCGTACCCATTGCTCGGTGCCGAAGCGTGCCCGAAATGCCCCTGTGCCTCTAGCCCCAACACGCCTCCCCGGCGGCGTGGGTGCTGCCGGTGAGCGCTAGTCCGAGATCTCAGGTGTGCCCCCGGCCCTCTACAAAAGGGTGCCGGCTTCGTTCCTGACACTGCCGCACAAAAATAGCTGCCCGTTTCGTTCTAAATTAACACGCTAAGCAGCTGCTCGCCTTCGACGAAATTATTGCCGGTCCGTGAGCGGCCTGGACTACATAACCCTTCCTCCATCCGCGAAGGACGGCCGCCGTCCCGTTTAGCTGCGCGCATCCCGCGAGCAGCGGCTCCGACCGCCCGTCGGGCAGCCCCCGGCCGCCTGCCCGAGGTCCCCGCTCTCTGCCGGCATCCCCGCGGGGATTCCCGCGAGCCCCTCCGCCGAGCGCCGCCCGGGGGAAGCCCGGCTCCGCTCCCCGCACCGCCCCGTCCCTCGGCGTTGACACCTCCATCACCGCCGGAATCTCCCCTCCTCCCGTCCTCCCCCTCCCCGCACACCCACACGCTCTTCCCTATCCCTCCTCCTCGGCACTCCGCATCGGAGCGCTTTAGCAGCCTGTGCGGCTCCTCGGATAGGAGGGGCTGGAGCTTTTTACGAATTGTTTTTTGGTTCTTTGTTTTTTTCTTCCTCTCCTCCGGAGCGGACCCACTCTGAGCAGCCGCCGCCGCGAGCACGCCGGGCCGAACAGGGAGGATGGCCGCGGGGCGCCTCCCGGGGCTGCTCTTCCTCTTGCGTGAGTACCACGATACCCCCCTCGCCCCTCCGTCGCGACCCGGAGCCGTGTCGCGATGCGGCCGGCGCTGAAACAGTTCCGGCGCCGCTTAGCCCCGGTCCTGCTTCGCCGCCGGCGCCCGCTCCGTCGCGACAGGGCAGCCGGGTCGTGCGGGCTGCCGGGGGGGCGAAGCGCCGGGGGCCGCCGCTCAGCTCCTCTGTGCCCGCAGACGCCGCGGCTCGTCTGGCTGCCGAGCAAGAAGTTGAAAACCTCTCCGGGCTCTCTCCTAACCCCGAAAAGGATATCTTTGTGGTGCGGGAGAACAGGACGACGTGCCTCATGGCGGAATTCGCCGCCAAGTTCATCGTCCCTTACGACGTGTGGGCCAGCAACTACGTGGATGTGAGTGGGGCCGGGGGAGCGGCTCGGGTGGGCGGCGGG
>JAOWBP010001760.1:9921471-9983476 GCA_028571105.1 Tragopan temminckii | reverse complement strand
GAATAGCAAGCATGTGCTGAAGTACACTGCTAATCATCCAAAAAGCATATGGGTAAAATGGCAGCCTTATTGTCCAGCTAATAATATTTGGTATTGGAGATAACTGCAATTGGGAGTGCTTCATTTTGATGCTCTTAAATTTCTCAGTTTTTCAGTTGGAATGGTATTTTTCATTTTAAAATTGATTTCGGTTTGTTTAAAATGCTTAAATGGACCAACTTGGTTATGACAAGGAAAAAAAGTTATGTTTCGGTTGAACCTGAATTTTTTTTTTCTTTTTTTTTTTTTTTCTGTGAAGCAAGTTATTAGTTGTTTGCCCAAATCATATAATTTGAAAACTCCAGCTCTGGTGCTTCATAGCCGTGCATATCCCTACTGCATTTGTCTGAACCTGCGTACAGAAACAGACAAAGTAAGTTTTCCAGGTGCTTTTAGAGTAGACCCCTCTAATGCTGCAGAAGTGATTCCAGGATGCAAAGCTTTGTTGAAGGGCGGAAGTGAACTATACACATCAGGCAACTCACATCACAGCGTGTGTAAACCTCTGCTTTCCAGATGAAATACCTGAAGTAGGAAGAGGCCCTGTTATTTTTGTAACAGAATTTTTGTGCAGATTCAGGTAAATCTGTGTTCCATTTGATCAGGTAGGGGATGGCTTTTCACTGTCACTTGTCTGTGTCCTGACTTTCCCTGTCTCACGCTTTAAAGGTACGGTAATTTTCACAGAACATAAACGATTTTTGTGATACGTGAGTTGAGAGAAGAGGGACATCTACTGGTCAAAACATCGATGGATAAGGGCAAAATATCAGGAATCCCAGCCAGCCACTTGTTTCTCGATGAGAACTGAGAATCACAATTGTATTCTCCATAGATTTCCTGAAAGGGAACTTAAGCCCTTTATTCTGATAGGCAGACACAGGCATTGGATATGAAATGAAAGAGAACGCCACCTATCCTCCGTGGCTTTCCCACTGCTTCAATTAAGCTGACTGCAACTGTGGAGAAATTGCAAGGAAAAAGCAAAGATCACATAACCTCAAGAGGTCTGGATAATGCCTATACATAAGTTGCAGGTGACCTTATCTGGAATTGCTTGATCTGTGGATTACAGGGGTTTTTAGCCCTTCAGAACTTATGCCCTTTTTAACACTCCTAATTTAAGGTTGATGGCTAGAAGAGGGCTGAGAGGTCAAATTTATCTGTGCACCCTGCTGCTGCTGCCAGTGTTTTGTCAATGAACCTCAGCTTATTTAAGGTTACTAAGTGCCTGAAAAGCATTTGAGTACTACAGCAAAATATGAGAGAGTGCATCTTCAATAAATTTTTCATGCATCTTCTCATTAAAGAGATATCTGACAGTGTTAGATCAGGCTAGAGAAAAACAAGACAGACTGCTTATCACAGCCTGCAGCATGCTTTCATTCTGGCCTTTTGTGTCAGCCTAAATGTCTGTGTATAAGATATCTTTGTCTTCATTTTTATTTCTTTTCAAGATTAATCTTTCTCTAAGATTAGATAGCAGGGCTCAGACTCCTCTTCTATATGCGTACAGGGTAATTTTTGGCATATAGAGAACCATTCAGGAGTAACATTGACAAATTAAAGGGACTGAGCCATATGTTAAAAATCTGAAAATATTTAGCACTAATGTAAATGAGAACCAAATATCCTGTATTTCTATCAAAAATATTTTGTAACTCCACTTTATGTGAAACCCAATTGAAGTGTTTTGTACCTCCCTCATTTAAGACCTTCATCTTGTTTATAGGATTTTCCCATTGGAGAGGTATTGCTTTGAAGATGCTGAGATGCTGAGCACAAAGAAGGATAGTCGTACATTTGTGTATTTGCATAGGTTTACAGGTATTTTAATGTAATCTGTAAAATTAGCAGAACTGTCTTAGCACAAAAGCAAGGATGTTGCTATGTTCTTCTTAGTGTATTAGCCGGCAAAAATCTGAGCTCTTCTTTCATCTCTTCCACAAGGTCATCAAACAAATGTATGTTTAATCTAGCAATGTTATGCTGACAGAAAACAGTATATTCCCAGCTTGATGTCTGTCACAGTAATCAGGTTTTGGATATTTTACAAATATTTCTATAGTGGATCACAGTGCCTTAAAAGTGATTATGAAGATAGGTATTTGGAAACTATTCTCACTCAGAAGAATGTTTCATGAAAGTTTGAGTATATTGCACTGAGCCTATATATCAATCTGTGGATGAGGATTTTTTTAATCTTATGTTGTTTCACTTCTATATAGCGTGTTCAAAATCCAGACACTTTTTTTTTTTTTCCCTCAGCTCTCTTATTCCCAGTTTTAATTTGAGGCCAGCTGGTAGCCATGGGAAATATCAGATGAAACAAATGCTCCAGAAACTGCTTTAGCCCTGAACTGAAGTACAGACAGCCAGATGCTACATCATCATGCAGCTGTGTAGTATGGCACAGATAGGAAAATGTGGCTCTTGAGCTGCCATATCCTGCCCAGGGCACATACTAATGTAAAGATGATTCATAGATGGGTAGAGTTACTCTTTTGCTTGCTGCCAGCAGAAAAGTGATGCTTCCGTGTTTTATCAGCATTTGGCTGCAGTTCTGTGCCCTTCCAGTGTACACGAGGCCAGTTCCTAAATTGGCAGGAAAAGCCTTATTACTGAATAAGAATTAAAGAGTATCTCCAAAGTGAGAATCATTGGAATAATTCCTGCAGAGAAATTACTTACTAAGTGGGTACTGTATTGATTTCTCACTGTACCTATATTTTTTTCTGTCAGTGTTCCTTTTTTTTTTTTTTGGCAACTCTTCTTCATGTGCAGAAGTAACTGAGTGCAGGGTAACCTTACTGCTGAATGTAAATGTTACATCTGGTATAGTTGCAGTCTGTTGCCTTCAAATCAGAATGGATCTGTATGTGTTTATTTCCTGTTGAAATGGTGACGTTGCCAGTACTGCGCTGATGACGTTCTTTTAGCAGAACTATATGTCTTTTTGAAAGACAAACTTATTCACAACATACAATTTGCTTTAGTAAATCTTGAAGACTTTTTTTTTCCTTTGTTTGTTTGTTGTGCATACACCATTTTAATTTTTGTATCAGTGTTAAAAGGTTTAATTCCTTGTAAGGGGACTAGTAAGAATAGTCCAGATCATATGAGGAAGACATTTTATACAGCCATGACAATGTTAATGGAGCAGTTATGCGACATTTTATTCTAATTTATTAAATAAAATAATTGATAAATCAGAGTAAAATTTTCACTATGCACGCAATCAGAATGAAACAGGCATTTATACTAAAATTATCACAGTCTTCCTGTATCAACTTAGGTGAGGGAATGTTTGTAGAAAAAGATAAGTGTTTCCTAAGTCTGTCAACAGCTTTCAATTGTGTCAGTTTTTGAAAAAATACTCTGTCTTCTCATGAACCTTACTTTCTTTATATCCCTAGACAGCATATCCATACTATGATTATTAAGTCCTCTTATTCTTGAAGCTGGAAAAAGAGAAATGGGAGAGTAATCCGATTGTTTGTTTCCAAGCACAGGTTTGCAAACTGCTTTAGAGGTGACACCATGTCCTACACATCTAAGCATGCTGGGGATATAGTCTTTTTCCCTGGCAGAGACTTGCTGAGCTTTAAAGTGTAAGGTAGGTTAGACTATTAGGACACAATGAGACAGCAAGGGCAGAGCAAATGTTACAGGAAAGGAGAAAGAGCAGTGCTTAGAGAGATGATTAACTGATGGAGTTCTACGCTTGCATTACCTCACTACCTGGTTTTCTGCTTACTGGACTGGCTTCTTGATTGTATAATGCTCTCTCACTCCAGGATGCCTGTCTTTAGGCAGTATCTCATGTATTTCAGATGTGATAACAAAATCAAAGGTAAATAATTCTGTGCATTATAACAAGATGAATGCTTTAATCATAGAATCATAGAATCATAGAATCATAGAATCATAGAATCATAGAATCATAGAATCATAGAATGGCCTGGGTTGAAAAGGACCTCATAGATCATCTAGTTTCAACCCCCCTGCCACAGGCAGGGTCACCAACCACCAGACCAGGTTGCCCAGAGCCACATCCAGCCTGGCCTTGAATGCCTCCAGGAATGGGGCATCCACAGCCTCTTTGGGCAACCTGTTTCAGTGCATCACCACCCTCTAAGTGAAAAACTTCCTCCTAACATCTAACCTAAATCACCCCTGTCTTAGTTTAAAATCATTCCCCCTTGTCCTATCACAGTCCACCCTTGTAAATAGCCATTCCCCCTCCTATTTATATGCTCCCTTCAAGTACTGGAAGGCCGCAATGAGGTCTACCCAGAGCCTTCTCTTCTCCAAGCCAAACAAGCCCCGTTTCCTCAACTTTTCTTCATAGGAGAGGTGCTCGAGCCCTCTGATCATCTTTAAAAGCTTTAAAACACAACTGGGAAAACCCCAAATTCTATATGTTTCTCTTAAGTCAGACTTTTATTTTCAAATTATTCTTGGATATATGCTTAATCTATTTGTATGTATATTTTATGCAGTGCTTCCTAAAATATATCTAAGTATATTAAAGTTTGTATATTTATAAAAAGTTTACATGAAAGTATGTGTCTGATTTTTCAAAAGCCAAATAGATTTGTAAGGAAATCTGATAGCAGTTTGTTGTTTAAAAATAAATTTTTGATGTGCTTGTAATGTGACATGAGTATGAGAGTCTGCTTAGGTGTTTTCTTTACTGAATTGACACTTCAGGCCTTTTTAGCATTATTTTAGCCAATGGTTATTAACTGTGGGCAGTTCACCATATGCAATTTTCTAAATACTTTAGTATTACTCCTATATAAATGCTATTTTTTTTTCATCTAATTTGCAGATTTGCAGCACTTATTCATGGAAATAAAAATATATTCTTTTGTGTCTATTTGTAAGTGTAAAATTCTGGTTTCTGCCCAAGTCAATCCAAGCAGCAAGCATAGAATTTGGCCAGATGGAAGAAGCTTTATTCATTAGGTTGATATTAAGCAGTGAACCAAATCCCATCTCAGTTCCACCAGCATAAATTATCTGTTGAGTAATCCTAGTATTACAGTGGCATAATTGAGATTGAACTTGGCCTTTAATGCTATCATTTATTTTTTTTTTTCTGATAGCTTTATTCTGCCAGCATTCTCACTAAAATCAATGTGAGTTCGTGTTAAGGTCTAATCCTTAAGCTTCTACTATACAGCACTGCAAAGTCTAGGTATGAGCTGTAGTAGAAGAGCAGATCCATAAAAAGGGGTTACATAAGTGCTGTAATACTGTTGTTGGCTGAAAGTTGGACTGATGATTGCAGGAATGTTTTCCTTTTTAAGGATGAAAGCCAGAAAGAAAGCAGGACTGAATATGTAACAGGATGTTAGATGAGGTCAGCATTGGAGAGAAATTTTTGTACCTCCCTGTGGTTTGCTGTGGCCTATTAATATTTTGTTTCATTCCTTTCCTAACATTGGACCAATTAAATATGTCATCACATATCATACAACGTTGCTTATTAATTGCTAATATTGTCAGCAGTGACAGAAAAGGAGGCATATATTTATATGGGCTATAAATAGAAAGCTTAATAAATCAATCAGTGGACTGTTTCCCTTTGCAGACAGTAAACTGTCTTAATAGCACTGCAGATGCTGCATGCAGTACTTGGAAGAATGAAAAGCACAGTCGCTTTGTTTAGTGAAGGATAAAATATTAATAGGTAAAATGTGGTTGGGCTTTTGTGTGGTGTTATAGGCTGTGAAGTGGACGGGTTCTTTTCCTTAATTCAGAATGTTAGCATAATCCATAGCTGCAAGGAAGAAGAGCCTTCCACCAAGATTTCTTCCCTCTTCAATTTTCCTAATTTATTGGTTCTGTATTTTGTGTTTCTCAGCAATGGGTAGAAGGACTGGGATCCATCATACATAACTTTAGAGCTAACAATGTCAGTCCAATGACGTGTCTCAAGAAACAGTAAGTTACCTTCTTTTCTCCCCTTAATTTTTCTAGCCATGTAATTTCCTTCTTTTTTTTTTCATATATTTTTAAAATAATGTGTAATGATAAAAATTAGTTCAGTGTTTCATTGTAACCTTTCACTGTGATCAGAAGAGATCTCAAGTCTATATTAGGCATCTGCCCAAGAGAAATTCTAACTATTCATTTGATTTACTGATATTGAATGTTGTAATTATTGTCTGTGTTGTTGCTTCACTGATATATATGGAAACAGAATCCCATGAATCTTTCTTCTTTTCAAACTGATCCTGTTAATTGATGCACTGGTTCTTTTGGGCTGCTTTCTGCTTTTACAGTTAAAGCACTGGTCTGCCTTTAAACACTAGAAGTCTACAGAGGAATATTTTTTAGTATGGAACAATTACCAGTTTATACTTATTTCAAAGGGATGTCAGTAATCTTAAGCTGAATGTAAGTGTCCCAGTTTTAACAAATAATATTTTAAAAATACTTATTTCTTAATTTCAGCTGGATGAAGCTGGCCTTTCTAACAAATACAAATGGGAAAATTCCAGTTCGGAGGTAAGCACAATTGGGCACTCAAGTTTCTATCAAGTTCTGATTTCACAGTGCTAATAAAGGTCTATGGCTTAGTAATTAAATACAACACAATTTTGTCACTATCTAATACCTACATAAAAATAAGCACAGAACTAGGCATACTGAGCTGAGTTCCATACCTCCTTGGTAACCTAGGGAGGACTCCTTATCAACCTAATAATTTTTCTCTTAGTCCATTCTGATGAAGATATGAGTGCTTATAATTGTTTTCTAAGTCACTTTGAGCTAAGAACATCAGTTTTCTCATCTTAAAATTCCTCAAACTCTGGATTAGGTTTTTCATAAAATACTTAGAGAACCATACAAACTTGCGGGCCAATTAATTGGAGGGCGAAGATGTACCTTGTAAAATGTAGTTCCTTGTAAAAGAGGCAGATATAGCTCTGTCAAAATTACTTCTGCTTTTATAGGAAACCCCAGGATAATATTTGGTTTTCTCCACATGGTAAAAGAATCACTAGGTTGATTGTTGTCAGGGACAGAAAAGGTAGAACAGAGGTTTTGTTTGTTTTTTTTTTTCTTTTGTAAAGCTATTAACTATTTAGTGTTACTGATTTTCAGTCCTTTCTGGCTAGGCTGATAATTCTCCCTGCCCTGCTCTAGATGTTCTTTCAGATATTTTGAGCTTCTTTCCTCCTCATCCAAAATGTGAAAATCCTACTTTTGAGACATGCTCTTTTTTCCTAAGGAGGAACCCACAGAAAGGAACAATAAGGAATAAGTTAAGGAATAAGTTAAGCCTCACATAGTTTTTTCAGTCAAGGGAGAAAATAGGACTATGCATCTACATAATGTGCAAAAAGACAAAGTCTGCCATACTGCCCTCCAGGTTTTTTAGTTTCATGATTCAAGTGACACTTCGACAGTATTAAGGCTGCTTCAGTGAATTCATTTTTGAGCTTACACATTGCCAGCTTCCAGTTTATTCTTAATGCTTCAGCTGAACTGCCATGAGGTACCTCCTGTGCAGAGGTCCCAAGAGGAGTATCATCTGAAGGATAAGAGAAAGGCAAAAGTACTAGGAGAGCAAATTCATTTTCAAGATTTCAGCTTTATGTCTGTGTTTGAGCACAGAGCTTTATTTTTCAGAATTGATTAATAGTGTGCTATTTTATATGAAACTTCTACCTTTAAATATTTTACCTTGTATTTACAGAGACATAAGTTTGTTGGTTTGCAAACCAACTTGCTTTTGCATAGAAGGCCACCTATTGCTAAAGAGAGTCCAGTCCACAGGGTCCAGTGTATTAAATTTTCCTGCTAGATTTATAGTTTGTATTTTGGAGTACTTAAATGGTCTTTGAAAGTTGAATAATTTTTCCTAAAAGTGTTTTAAGTTCCAAGAGTGCCAGGATGACACAAATTGGTCTCTAGCAGCTTAACTCCTTGCAGAAATGATTTGCAGTGTGAATTTCTGAAGAACTTACTCTTCCACACTGTGCAGAGGGAAACAGAACCTTTACATCTGGACACTTCAAAAGGTTCATTATGTTATTGTGGGTAAAATGTAGCAACCTATTTGAGTTCATCCAGTAAGTGCAGTATCACACTTTCACAGGAATAGGAGAGATGTCAGAGACAGGAGGAAAGGAGTAGAGGAGTAATGAGAATGTAGGAGGAAAATTAGACTGCTCTTTAGACTCAGGTTGGAAAAATGGGTGAACCAGAGCTTATCCTCCCCTCTACAGCAGAGCATCAGTTGAGGACGCTATGATCATGGAAGTGTCCTGATCCACCTACTTACTATGAAGTGGGACACAAGTACCTAGGTGTCTCAGCTGTGGGCAACCCCTCCTTCTCCTCCCACAAACATTTAGCGCAGAGGAGGAATGTGGAGAGAGAAAAGGTGGAATAGAAGAAGCCAGGTGCATAAAGGAATCACAGAGTCACAGGACTTGGAAGGAACCTTCAGAGATCAAGTCCAAACCCCCTGCCAAAGCAGGTTCCCTACAGCAGGCTACACAGGTAGGCATCCAGATGGGTCTTGAATGTCTCCAGAGAAAGGGACTCCACAACCTCCTGGGCAGCCTGTTCCAGTGCTCCGTCACCCTCACTGTGAAGTTGTTCTTCAGCATATTGGAGCGGAACTTTTTATGCTCCAGTTTATGGCCATTTCCCCTTATCTTGGCCCCACAGACCAGTGGAAGGAAGTTGGCCATGTCCCTTTGTCTCCTACACTTAAGATATTTATGAATATTAATAAGATCCTCTCTCAGTCTTCATTTCTCAAGGCTGAACAAACCCAGGTCACCCAGCGTTTCCTCATAGGGGAGATGCTCCAGGCTCGTTATCATCTTTGTGTCTCTCCTCTAGTCTCTTTCCAGGAGATCCCTGTCTTTTTTGTACCAGGGAGACCAGAACTGGATGCATTACTCCAGGTGAGGCCTGACCAGGGCAGGGTAGAGAGGAAGGATCAGCTCCCTTGACCTGTTGGCCACACTCCTTTTTATGCACCCCAGGATCCCATTGGCCTTCTCTGCTACCAGGACTCACTGCTGGTTCGTGGCCAGCCTGTTGTCCACCGTGACCCTAGGTCTTTCTCCACAAAGGAGAAGATAATTTGGATGTAGAAACCAGCTGAGGGAAGGTAAACCAGAAGCTTTGGGAAATGTGGAGAGAATGCTTCTGCTACGCACCATGAAGTGAGTTTCATATTGTTTATCCAAGCCTTTCCCTGGTAACTCTCTCCACTGATTTGAACCACTCATACTTCCTATTCAACAGACCTCAAAATTGCTGTGGTCAGTACCTCCCATACACCTACCCGTTTTTCAATTCAATGTCTTCTAGTTAGCCCCATTCTGTCAAATATCCACCTCCTCCTGTCACTTGGGCACACTTGTAGCAGTGGCCGTAGCTCTGGGGAAAATCATACAAAGATTATTTTCTCAGAACAAGAAGAACCAGATGGTCTGTTGAGCTGTAGAAATATGTATCACAAGATCACACTGAGTTCACTTTTACAAAGAAATGAAGTAAAATCCTGAAAAAAAAAATATCATCAGTGAAATCAGAGCTCTTTGCATTTCTTCATTGGTTTAATACAGATAGTTGCAGCTAAAGTGTAGACACAGAGAAGGATAAGCCTTGAGAAGGTGAATGATATAAATATTCCTGACTCTTTGTTATCATGGTTGGGATTGTGAAGTCGTTAAAATTATTCTGAGCTACTTTTGAATTTTAACCTACTCTGGGACATTACTAATAATATTACTAATAACATAAGTGCAGAAACCTTCAGGGGAGCACTAGATATTTTGTATTTTCTGACTCCAAGACTACTGTAAATTATGACTAAAATGGTGAGTGTTGTTTGTTAGCATGAAAAAATAAGTAACTTTCTGTTGGCATAAAACAAATTTTCTGTAAGTGCAATTTACACTTGTTGAGATAAAATATGTTTAAAAATTAACTGAATCTATGCTCATCCATTGTGTGACTGCATTGAAAAGGGTTTGAGCTAATTTAGATTCTAACTATGAAGATTTATAAAACAATAAAAAATATACTAAGCTATGATAAGTGATAATTAAATCAGTTTTACTCTTGTTTAATTAAGTTGATTTGAAATTACATGTTTTAGTGCATGTTTTGTGTCAGTTACTCCAGAGCATCTGGAAGAAGTGTCTGTTTCTACAGTTAGATGATGGTTGGAAGTGATAGTTTCAGATAATTTTTTTGTACAGTGTATGCAGTGGTACTTCCAATGCTAGCCAAACTGATCATAGAATCATAGAATTCTTACAACTGGAAGGGACTTCAGAAGGCCATCTAGTCCAACTCCCCTGGAATGAACAGGGACACCACAGCCAGATCAGGTTGCCCAAGGCCTAATCCAGCCTTGTCTTTGAAGTCTCCAAGGACAGGGCATCAACCCCATCACTAGGCAGCCTGTTCCAGTGCTTCACCACCCTCACTGTAAATGATTTTTTCCTTATATATAACCTAAATCTGCCCTCTTTGAGCTTGATAAATTCAGTGAAGCCAGAAAAAATGATACTTCTGAGCTGTCTTTATGTTGGCATGATATTTGTAATTATTTGAAAGTGGTAAATGTTCGAAGTAATAAAGTCATTGAATCCATCAACATGCAAGATAGATTTGTGCCCCTCAGTCCTAGATTTGGGAATTATTTTAAAAAATGAGGAAACATTCACATGTTGCCAAAAATAAATACAATTATGTACTCATACCCAGTGGAATGTGAGGAGTTAACATCTGTAGGTATCTGCCTACCAGTAATTTGCTTGAATCGAAAATGACTCAATTTTTTTCCAAGGTCTGCAACAAGATGAATATAAATCTGTTAGGATGAAGTCTCCACAGGTAGAAGAAAAAGTAAATTTATTTACAATATCCTTAGCAAAATGAAAGTGTCATACTTTACTTTGAAAGTCTTATTTGATTCATGCACTTGTTTCTAGACTGCTGTTCTCATTACAAATTATGTTTGCTGTCATCTTTGAAATAAAAAAGAGTTTGAAATAAAAAATAAGTTTTCTATAGCTAGGGAATCTTACCTCTCATTTTCAGATTAGTTACTTATAACAGTATTATATGATTTTTATTATTGGGACTCAATTCACAAGAACACGAATAGAGGCTGGAGGCAGATAATAAAATATGGAACTGACATTATTCTGTGGCTTCAAATGAGTAAAAAAATAGCTGCCTGAGTTTGTTTATTTGTTTGTTTGTTTGTTTAAGAAATAAGGGCCTGAAGTTAAACTCAGTCTGTAATTTAGTGAAAACATCTTAGTACTTACCAGCTTTGAAAGTCAAATATTTATTTATCCTGTTCTTTATCCTACTCACTCTCTTTATCCTTTGCTTGGAACCTGCTTTAGCAGTTGGGTTGGAATAGATGATCCTTTCAAATCCTATGATTCTGTGATTTATGTGCCTAAACAGGAACATAGAAATCTAACTGTTGTAAGAACAAAGTAAAAAACACTTTTTCTTATATAAGCCAGGATGTCATTGGACTTCTTGGCTACTTGGACACATTGCTGGCTCATCTTCAGCTGAGCATCAACCAACACCCTCAGGTCCATTTCTTCCACACAGTCTTCCAGCCACTCTGCCCCAAGCCTGTAGTGTTTCATGAGGTTGTTGTGACCAAAGAGCAGGACCCAGCATTTGTGTGTTTTGTTAAGCTTCATCCCATTGGCCTTAGCCTAGTGATCCAGCCTGTCGAGATTCCTCTGAAGGGTCTTCCTTCCCCCAGGAAGATCGACACTTACTTCCAACTTGGTGTCATCTACAGACTTACAGAGGGTACACTCAATCCCCTTGTCCAGGTCATCAATAAAGATATTAAAGAGTATTAGTATAAAAATATTGACACAGAAGCCTCAGAGCATTTTGAAGAATAGAATAACTGAATTACAATGACAAAAAATAATAGCAACTGTTTCACATCTCTTTCCTTGTGAAGTTATTTACTTTGCGTGAGACTAATAAAAAGCCGCAATAAATGATTGTCTTGATGATAAAGGACAAGATATTCTCATTAGGCAGCTGTAGGGTCTTTCCCACTGTACACATTGTCATAGTATTAGAATTAGATCCCGGTTACAGACCTCAGTTTTCCCCTTCAGACTGAGATATCAAAATCGGGAATTTGGGAAGCTTAGACTTAGACCCTTGTAAGGGGGAGGAAGTGTAGATCTATTTTTTTCCAGAGATAGAGATTATTCAAATTTGTCCCAAATGGGAACAGAAAGAGACCAAATGTTTTAATGTTATCAAGTAGTTAGACTTTAATTGGATTTGTTTTCTTTCAGATGAAACCACTTTGTCAGTCTCATGCATGGTGAAATCATTCTTGATTTATGGGATTAAGTGTTAACCAGTTTGGTGAAAATCTGTTTAATGCATAGTATTCCTAAAACTGAGACATTCATAATGCCAGTGAAATGACGGAGCTTTCCAAGAGTGAAATGAACACTGCAGCTGGTTAAGGAAAGAGGAGGCAGTCTGCCATTGGGAATAGTTCAGGCCTGCATCACAAGTTGTATGGAAAGCATATGTTAATGCTTGGAAAGGAAGTCCCAGTAACCTGTTATGCCTGGAGACATGAGTCTTCTCACTTGCAGAAACTGCTACTTCTTAAACACAGTCATTTATCTATGCATGGAGTTGAAAAGATACAAAATAATGCTTTGCAAAGCTCTGTATTGCTGTTTATTCTTTGTGTGGTTCATCATTTTCTAATGGATGGCAGGCAGGATAGTGCTGCTCCTTGAAGCTTAAGCCACTTTTTCAGCCTCTCTATTTCTTGGAAGATGCAAACATTTATCAGCTGAAGTCAGAGGAAAACATTAGCAGTAAAAAGCAAGAGACAGAGAACTGATTGTTTAAAAAGTGACTAACTTTTTTTTCCAATCTTTTTTGTTTTAGCATTACCAGAACCTTTGCATCAGGTAAAACAGAAAAAGTGATCTTTCAAGCACTCAAGGAGTTAGGTCTTCCCAGTGGAAAGGTATTTAGCAGTTTTGAATAACTTCTTTGTATATGAATAAACTGATGAATCATTCAAATTCATATCTGTGATCAAAGTCATTTGATGTAAAAACATGCCTGTTGTTCACAAGTACTTTATTCATCACTTCAAGTTGCTTACTAAAACCAAAATGTATTTAATGTGCTTCATGACACAGCAGTCCTTGAAACTCTCAAATAAGGCTTCTCTTCTTTTTTGTAATAACTGGTCCACCCATCCCCCTTGCATTTATACAAAGTACTTGAATGCAGAATATTGTTTCGTGCTGCCCTCTCAATTTCATTTGTTGGGTTCCTCATGTTCTTTGCTCCCTTTGCTCCTTTCCACTGAAGTGCTGTCCAGCACTGTCCTGCCAGCAGCCCCAGAGAAGTGACAAGTGACTGCAGTTATGACTGTTTTTTTCATCCTGACACCTTCTAAAGGTCTCTCCTTTCATTTTGGAGACTCCAGCCCATCGTCCTTGGCTTTGCACTGGCCAAGGCTGGTGAGAGGCAGCCTTTTGGCTCAGCAGCTCTCACTGTCTCTAGCTGGAGAGAGGAGTGTAGAAAAATGTGGGTTCCCAGTGGACACAGTGCCTGACACTAGGGATGAACTTCTTCCTCACTGCTGCAGTGCTCATCTTGTTCAGTCAAGAAAGGGCATGATACTGAATGTGTAAGCTGAGCATTCCCTTCTATGGAGATCTCAAACACTCTTTTATAAGAACTGCTTTGCTATTTAGAGCCATGTACCAAATCTGAAACTTTTTCTTGAAATGTCTTGGCTTCAGTATAAGTATCTTGTAGTTAAAACACTATCGTGGAATTTCCAGGTTTTTTTTAAGCTCCATTAGAAAAATAAGTACTAGGCTCCATTTCTTTATTTATGTATAATTAATGTGACTATGAGATCAGAATATAAGAATGTCAAACAGATCTCTGATAAAGATGAATTTAGAACTGTTTGCAGAAAAGATAAAATAAACTAAATAAAGTGTATAATGGGTAAGAAGCTAAAACAGTACTTGGTTGCTTTTTCAGATGTAAGATATGCTCTACGAAAAAGAGCATATTGTCTTCTGCTGAGTAAATGCACTTTGCCTTTTGTTGCAGAATGATGAAATTGAGCCTGCAGCATTTACTTACGAGAAATTTTATGAGCTCACCCAAAAGATATGTCCCCGAACTGACATAGAGGACCTCTTTAAGAAGATGTAAGTTCAAATTGAATATAATCTTGCTTTAAACTGATTTTACTGTAACTTTAGTCCATATCTAATCATAACAGAACACAGTAATTATCTAATCTTTAATCCTAGTAGCATCAGCAGTATTTTAAGACAAACTTAAGTCTTTCCCCTTCCTTTTCTCTCAGATTGTTAATGTAAAAGTTCACTCTCTATTTAGAGCCACTTTTACATGAGTTACAGAAAGCGCCTGGAACTTGTGTTCCCCCCACCCCCCCGCATTGGCTTTACTAACTACTGTAATTTTAACTTGCTCCTTTAGGTGATTAATACAGTATGTGAACTAACTAAATTAAGTAAGAAATGTGAAGTTTCAAAAGCTTCTTCCTTCAATTTATTCTCAGCTGGAGGGCTTACTTGTTGTTTTATGAAGTAACATCTGTTAAGTTATAGTAAGCTTGGGAGATATACTGTGCTGAGCATAGACAGTTTGTTTTCTGTGACTGTTTGTTTTGAGATTATAGAGCTACTTCAGGTAGAAAAGTTGAAGGTTTTAAAAGTATTGACAATGTCAGCATGCAAATCATACCGACTGTAGCATCATATATGAAAACTTACATTCTCTAATAAATTTCTTTTCAGCAATGGAGACAAAACTGATTATTTAACGGTAGACCAATTAGTGAGCTTTCTAAATGAAGTAAGCTTTTTCATACATTAACTACCATACAAGTCTGTCTGCAGTGGCTTGCTTCTTCCAGTCTTTTCATTGCATGTATCGTGCCATTATTTGCTATGCTTTTGTTCTGCTGATCTTTCCATTATGGTAACATCCAGGTGCAAAAATCAGCTCCAACCTTACATGTTCTTGTGCTTTCTACATGTTGGCTTTGCAGGTTGCATCTGCTGATTACTTGCTGTTGTGTTATGTTGTACTGTGTATGTTTTATACGTTTTACACTGTCAGATTCAATGCATTTTTATTATAAACACATTCCAGTATTTTAATACAAGAGATTATTTTTATCTTAAGGCCAAAGATAAATATGTCTGCTAATCCCTCTGAATAATAGAAAAAATAAAGTAGGCTTTTACAAACTTTGGTTTGATTTAATACAGTAGTATATCTATCTCTTACAAGTCTAAGAGCTGCAAGAGTATTTTAAGGGTTTCTATACTATTTTTAAAATAATAAATGCGCAGCATAAAAGAAAATATTTTTATTTCTGTATTTCCAGATTACAGTTGATGGCAAGAGTATTATTTCTTAAAAATATTGTGTATGCAAAGTAGTTCAATAAGCAATGTGAGGGTTGGGTTTTTTTGTTTCTTTTTTGCTTTGTTTTTCCTATTCCTAAAGCACAGTAGGTTATTTAAGACTAACTCTTTCAGAACTGCAAAACCAAATCCACTATTGTAGATTTGACAAGAACATATGCATAGAAAATAAATGCATTGTACCTGTGTTGGTACCAGAAGATTCTTGTCATCTGGAACATGGATAGCTGCTTTACTTCTCTGAATGATCTTTTTGGAGCCTCACAAAAAATCTCTCAATCTAGAATTATTTTACTATTCATTTATCAATCTATGTGTGTATATCTATGTATCAGAAATATATTTCTGATATTTCTGTATGAAAACTCAAGCAATAATTTCTCCACATATCAAATTCAGAATATAGTTTTTTTTATTCAGCTGGGAACGCATGCCTGATTCCAACCAAATTACATGTAAATTGTACTCAGAAGAAAAAACAGAACAGTGAGATTGTGAGATTAGCATTTCATAACTAATGACAATGTTGCCCTTTAGTTGGTTACTAAAGTTCAGAAAAAAATAGTCAAATAGTTTTATAGAGGCACTTGCCTCTGACCATCTGAAACCAACGCCTTTGGCTCTGTGTTGTAGGTATTCTGGTTTCTGAATGTATTTGGAGTTTAAGATTTAGGTCATGAATTAAAAGACACTAAAAAGCCAGGATCTCACACCCAAAGCGATCCTTTCTGTCCCCTTCACAGCAGGCCAGGATTGCAGTTAGTAGTGATGATTAAAGCTGGAAAATACAAAAAGTTTATTGTGATAATATAGGGGAAGGATTTGTTTGGCAGAGTAATTATTCATGAGAATCTTTAACCTAAATTAATTTGAATTCAGTTACCTCCTGTGCAGGCCACAGAAGCTGTAAGCATTAGAGCTCTTTAAGGGAGCACAAGAATATGTTACTGGCTGTAAGTGGAGAGTGAACATCTTTCCTGGAGTTTTTCCAGATGAACCGTTTTCTCTGTTTGACTTTTAAGTGCTGCTGGCTGACAGCTTATTTAATTGTATATTGGTGTTAAAATCCCTGAGAAGTTTTAATAAATCTAATTATTGTCAGGCACTGAGTCTTTGCATAGGTGTTTTTTAAAGTTTGAAAACGTAGTAGAAAAGCAACAGAGATCACTACTATTGAGATTTGCTCCTGCCATTCATTTGCAGCAATAAATTATAGGTCAATTAACTGTCAAAATGGAAATTCAGTAGTCTGACCAGGATTCATCTTTTCTCTTGGGAAGGAGGTATGAGGAGATCCCTTTTTTTCCTCTTTCTTTCTTACTGCCCCTCCTCTTTCCCACTTTCTCCCTCTCTTCCCATCTCCCTCATTCTCACTTGGTCTTCCTCTTTTCTGTTCACTTGCTTGCTCTGTCTCTCTTTTTTTTTTTCATTTCCACAAAAGGATGTCATTCTTAGCCCACTGCACAGAAGAAATTCAACAAATACGTAAAATTGATTTTGGCATAAGAGCTGCTTTGCATCTCAGTTTCTGTCCTCTCAAATAGGAGACTGGAGGCCAGGTTGGAGAGGATAAATGATCTTTCTCTCTTTCCAGAACTATGCAGGAATTCTTTCTCTGCATATTTTTAGAATGTTCATTTTCATGTGGTTAAGAATGTCTAGTGTAAAAGGTGTCCTGTTTCATATTGTAACCAGAACAAGCAAAAGCAGCTTTGCTGGACATACGCAATCAGTCTTGGGACATGTTGACTTTTTAAATGAAACATCATGCTTTTAGTTTTGATCAGCTTTTCTTGCCAACAAACTCAGTAGTGCAGAAGATTTCCTAGGAGGCGCTAGTAAACATTCTAGCTTTTTTTAAAATAACACTTCATCAGTTGTAAAATTTGTTTTCTTTTTTAAACTAAATAAACATAAAAACGTCCTTTTAATAAGTAGGAAAAAAATACGTAATGAGCAGTGATCATTGCAATATTTTGCTCTTAGCTTCTTTTGATAATTCTGGGGACTCCTTCTCAAGAGGAACCTTCTTGCCTTATCCTATTTATTTTCTTCTGTTTGCTTATGATTAATTATAGAAGGAGAATGGAAAGAGCACTCTTCTTGAATAAGAATCTTGCCTACTATTTCTTAACATTTTTTGAAGTAGAGAATTGTCACTAATGATAAAAGGTTTCTTATTTGTCACAGTAGATTGTGCTGTTGCATGCCAATGTATTGCTGTTGTGTGTTGCTTAGCATGTTATGTCCTGCATCCAGCTGCTCTCATTTCATATTTCATCTGAGTTTTACTTAGATATCCAGACAGCTAATCTGTAGTCAATGAAAATGCTATAATTCAGATGCTACATACTGTCAGTAGCATTATTTGAAAGATCCCTCCTTATCTGCATGATTAAATTGGCATTGGTTGTAATTTCTTGAAATCAGTAAAGCACATTCATCAATGTATTGAATGTAAGAAAAGAGGCAAAGTGCTTCTTTTTGATTGGAAATTGCTTTTTTATTTTTTTTCCTGAAAAAATGTCAAAAATTTACACATGAGGAATTACAGCAAATGCTGATACTGCTGTTCCAAGCCTGTCCACTCCAACTTGTTTATCACCAGTATGGGGGTGGCCTGTTACAGTTCTGAATTCTGCTTAAACTGCAGCTTGAAAACTGTGCATCTACTGGGGTAAAAAAAATGTTTCCACAGTCATGTTTATTTCTTTGTTTTATTGCATCTGCTTATATGCCACTACTCCATTCAGTTCTATTTTTAATTTTCTTTTAATGAAGAATCAGGCACACAGTGTGCAGCTCTAATCCAGCATGAAGGAAAACAAATGTTACATAGTACAGTATTAAGCAAAAATTGAAAAACTCTGTGGATTAGTAGTGTATTAAAAATCACAAATTACATGAAATGCAAAATTACGTGAAATGCAAAATTACATCAAGAACAGATAAATACTAAATATATTAAGAAGTCCTAATACCATAAATTTCTGTGAAATGAAAATACTTTACAGATCTTTTAAACTGTTCGTATTTCTTCTTTTTTGAGTATTTAATATGACAATGTTTCTGCAGTTCACAAATAATCAACAGTAGTTGCATATCACTAAATTCAGACTTAAAATTCTTTATACTTCAGCTACAGATATTGCTGAAGATAGGAATTTTTGTGGAGATGTTTACTGTGCCATCAGTAAAGCCTGTCAGTTTACATGACATACAGAAAGGACAGGGAAGAAGAGAGAGAATTTATGAAGACGAGTTTAGGTATTTATTTTCGACATTTCATTGAGACATACACCATGTGCAGTCATTATTTTAATGAACAAGTAGCAGTAAGACCAGTTATACAGTTAGAAGTATTTTGAAAGAAATCCACTGTGTAGTCAAACTGTGTAGCTTTCTTACAAAAGCTAAGGTTTGTGTTCTGTCTAAAGCTGAAGTTACTGGTGGGTAGGGTGAAAGTTGTAGGGCTTTTTTTTTTTTTTTTAAACGTCCACTTCTTTCTTTCTCATCTGCAGTAATGAAATGCTCTTGGATGATAGGCATGCACTGTATTGTTTTGCTGAATTCCACTGTTTTCTAACCTTAGCATCAACGAGATCCTCGGCTCAATGAAATTTTATTTCCCTTTTATGACACAAAAAGAGCAATGCAGATAATTGAGACATATGAGCCAGATGAAGACTTGAAGAGTAAAGGTAAATGTGGGAGGAAATTCAACGTTTGCTGTTCTTTTATCCCAGTGCAGTCATCAGGACTAAGAGATGATTTCATTTTAAATCAAGTTGTTCCTTAGCATCTAAAGAATGCAAGAATTTATCTCATCAATGGCTTTATATCTTACAGGGTATTTTCCTTTCTTTTTTTCATAAATGCAACTTTGCTGTTGAGCAAAATAATTAAACTCAGCACCTTTTGTTTGGTTGCTTGTGCTCCAGATCACCTAGTTTAAGAAAAAACCTTCATGCGCTACTCTGCAGCAAAAAGCAACTGACTCATCTTCAGTTACATTTTGGTGACAGAAGGGACAAGTTAACGCTGTGTGGTTTAGTAACCAGAGACTGCTCAGGAACGCTGGAAAAGGAAATTCTTCCACTTGGTCAATGCATGGCAAAAATGCAAAGATCAGTCTATTGATTATAGGACACTGAGCTTCTTTAAGTTGTGAAGACTTTAAGTTGTTTGCCTAGAGTACCTGCCCAGCTGAGCCCTTTTTCCACTAAGGTAGCTGCTAAAATTTGAGAACCATTTTGTGTTTCAGCTTTCAAGTTCTCAGTGATCAATAAAAAACATTCTTAAACATTAAATTCAATTTTCTCCCTTTTTTCTTTCTTCCAAAAATCAGAATCAGCTGAGAGGATTTGAATAAGACATTCCAGGAGAGTTCACCTCTGGCTGACACAAAGCACAGAAAATTTAAGCTCCAGTAGAGGATTTTTTTCAGAGTACTGGAAACAGAATAAAAAAAGCAGGTTTACTGGTATACTGAAGTTCTCTGCATAAGAGAAAAGCTGTCTTAAACATAGGACTGCTGTGAAATGTGCCTTAACAATTGCTGAGTGCTCATATGTGACTTTAGGGATTGCAGTCTTCAAATTAGAGCCAGATAACTCTTTGCAAAGACTCTTTGTGAGTAATACCTTCTTCTCTACCTCAGATCATTTCTGATTTCTCTGTGTCTTGGCTGCTCTAAAAACTGATATTGTAGTACTGATTAAGTTTATCATTGCAATTTATCCCTTTATTTATTTTTATACTTTATGAAACATATAACAACAGAGAAATAATGGAAGGATGTTATGAATTCTGTTCTCTGAATCACTGTATGTCCCATGTTCATTGTAGAAAATGGTTTGCTTTTCACTGTAAAAGAATAAACCTGTATTTCAAACAGCAAACGTGAAAGTATCCCGGAGTTTACTAACATTTTGCAAATGAACACGCGCAGTTGTTGTCAGGGTACACCTCCACTTGTTTTGCTGAAAGCTTTATCAACAGCAATGTAGCACATTCAGCGCAGAACTAAACATTAGAAAGGAAAGGTACCATAAAATACTTAAATGTAAGCTCACAATTTCTGGCTCACAAAGTCCCAGAGTCCAAAATTGCTAGGAGTGTTCTGAGGAGAAGTCAGTACTTATTTGCCTTATTCACGTCCTATTGATGATGTAGGTCTACTGTGGTGAATGCCAGATGTACAGTTTTCTTACACATCTATTTTATTTTCTGGAGACATGGTGGCAGATTTTGCACTAGGGAGAGTGTTGCTGGTCAGCTTGGAGCACTGGAAAGGGAGAGCTATTTGCTTGCAGAAACCTGTGTAGACATACCTTTTGTGCTAGGGTTCACGTTCTGAAAAGTAGTTAGTATCCTTCTCACTATAAATTTCTAGCAGTAATTCACTATGATTTCTTCTTCCTTCTAGGTCTCATATCAAGTGATGGATTTTGCAGATACTTGATGTCAGATGAAAATGCCCCAGTTTTCCTAGACCGTTTGGAATTATATCAAGAAATGGACCATCCTTTGGCTCACTATTTTATCAGTTCCTCTCACAACACGTATTTAACAGGCAGGCAGTTTGGTGGCAAGTCTTCGGTGGAGATGTACAGACAAGTGCTTTTGGCTGGATGCAGGTTGGAAGCAGTAGATAAGTCTTTGTTATTTGTGAATAATACTCTGAACATACACCATGTATTTTGGTGATGATATATTGTAGAAGTGAATGTAAAAATATAATACTGTGGTAAATGAGGCTTTATTAAGACTTCATCACAAAAAGCATTGGAAGACAGTGGAACATAGAAAATCAGGAGGCAGGTTGTAAGAAAGATAAGTTTCATATCAAAACAAAAAATGGATTTTTGAGGCCTTCTTACTTTGTAATTAAGAACTTTATGAGTAAATAAGAATCAGCTTATGATTTCCTGCTTGATTTCTTGACATACTGGTATGCATCACAGTTAACTGAGTAAGAGAATAAATTAGGCAAGTGCTACAATACTAAAAAATAATTATCATTCAAATGTTACCCTACGCATACTATATTTAAGGTAGTACACCCAACGTTATAAAAGCAGTCAGAAATTACACATGCACAGCTTAAAAGGGATTGTGTAGAGCCTCAAACTGCATAGTAATGTACTCAGAACATCACTGCTCAGAACGTTTCTTGAGTAGCTCACCTGTATTGAAACACTAAGAAAGGTGGTATTTTTCTTGTACTTTTAGGTGTGTTGAGCTGGACTGTTGGGATGGAAAAGGTGAAGACCAAGAACCAATAATAACGCATGGAAAAGCAATGTGCACAGATATTCTTTTCAAGGTAAATACCTAATCTCTCCACCTGGCAATAAACCCCAGTAGGACTCCTGGACAAGAATCCATGCAGGGTACCCTCCCCTTCTGCATCTTGAGCATCTGCAATTGCTCCCTTGTGACAGGCTGACAAATTATATAGGCATTGTTTCTTCTCCCCAGATCTTAAGGCTCATTTCTGACTTGCTTTATATGTCCCTGGGTTACTGCTGCTTACTTTTTTTGCCCCATATTATTACATCTTGTGGCTCCTTGCTCAGCAGAGAAAATATCTTCTCTATTGTCTGAGAAGTTCTTTGGCTGTAGAAACAGCCTGAAGATGCAGAACCTATTCTGGGAGTGAAAGTTCTTCCTGTCAGGACAAGGTGGCAGGAGATTAAAGGTTGCATTGATGGGTTGCAGGTGAAACTGCAAGCACTTCTGGGTGCTAAGTGCAGATTTGGGAAGGGGGGGGAGGGAAGGAAGAAAAGAAGGAACATACAGTTTTTTCTAGTTCTGATTTCAGTAGGCACACTTGAAACTCAGCTCTGTGTTTCTCAAGATGGGAGGAAGACAAAAAAATCTTTCATTATGATTGTAATTTGATTTATTCTAATTTTGAATCTTATTATTGCATTTTGAAGGATGTAATTCAGGCCATTAAGGAAACAGCTTTTGTTACATCAGAGTATCCCGTCATTCTTTCATTTGAAAATCATTGCAGGTATATAGTGCCTCTTTTTATTTTTATTTTTTAATAGTACTGTGGATGAGAAAGATGATACAACTCAAAGATACTAAGATTTGAATGAACTTGAAAACTGTATAAGGCTATGCAGATATACTGGCTGTCAGCTGGAATAGACTGTTCTTTAATGTAGTAGTCAATCTTTAGCTAGCTTAGTAATGGCAATATTTTTATCTGTGCTCAAGCTGTGAAAGATATTTGTATGTTCCATTAGCAGTGTGGAATTCAGTTAATCTACTTTCTTGGTATTATTATATTCTTCTCTGTCAGATAATAGACTTTTATTGACACTTTAATTACAGTAAAGTAATATGTCTCAATTGAGAAAAGTGGGTTGTATATAATTTGGGATGACTACTTTCATTTGTGTTTTTCTGTTTTGCTGTATAATAGTGATTTAGATTTTTTAATATGTAAAAAATGAACCACTGTAATCTTTTCCAGCAAATATCAGCAGTACAAGATGTCAAAGTACTGTGAAGATCTTTTTGGAGATCTCCTGTTGAAACAGCCTCTAGAAACACATCCAGTAAGTTATCTTGTGACAATGTTTCTATTTTTTAAAATTAGTAGTATTTTAAAGAGATGAAAAAAATTGTATCATACCACCTATAGTGGAATTGCTGATAGCTGCCAGTCCTGTGCTTTCAAAAATGACTAGTGTATTTGAGTGTATACGCTGTTTAGTACAAACATCTGATTTATTCAATCTCTTCTGTACAAGGCTCTGGCAAGCAGGGGAAGTCCATCTCCTTGATATGTGATGTAATGCCAGCTCCTATATAAAATACACCCTTACATTATATTTCCAGGTCATACATAACTCTGAAATTTGTTAGTCATTGTTGAAAAACAATTAATTCTAAATTGCGCGTTCTCACTTGAGGAATGCTTTTTTTTCAGCTGCACTTTGCACACTTCATGCTCTAGATCAGACCTGACTGTCTAGTGGGGTAGCCCCCACTAGTGCATTAAGAATTAAATTAAGCACAGAGAGATCCCTGCAGTCTCATTTGGACTATTGAGTGCACTGTAATCTGCACGCACTTCACTCCCCTCTGTGGCAGGAGATAATAACAGCCACTCCTCCACAAACACAGTGTTGGAGACTTTAATAACTTGTTATCCACTCCTCCAGTCCTTTCCTACTCTCCTAAGCAACATGCTTGCTGCTTGCCAGAAGTCACCCAAAACCTGCATGTGCTCTTCAGTGGTGTGGGAGACCATGGCAAAGAGGATTCTGCCTGATCTGTCAGCCAGCTCCTGTCCCTGTGAAGCCTTTCCAGGGTCCTTCTTGTATTATCGTCTAAATGTTTTTTCTTGGCTTTCCTTGCACATTGCAGGAACAGCAACTCACCAGCTTGATGAATATCAGGTTATTGCTATGAAAGGTATCTCCCAGAGAACTAAGCTTGTCCTGTTGCCTGCTAATGTATATGGCACCTTGGCACGTTCCTCACAAATGACAGTTTCCAGCAGCTTTCAGGCAAATCTAAAACAGTGCAGGCCAGAGACTGCCATGCTACTGCCACAGAGTCCAGTATTTAGTCTCTTCTGTCTGTGTTCCTTAGCACTACTGAGCCTTGTGCATTTTGTGTTTTTTTTCTCATTGTGTGAGTCCTCAGCTGCTCACAAAGCAAATGTTACAGAGATGGCTGTTTGAGTTGTTTATGAGTGCTTGTTTTCTGGTACTTATATAGACTGAGGTGGAAAGAATCAAGAGAGAAATGGCAGCGGCTGCAGCAAATTTGTTTTTAAGTAAAAGCGAGTATCATCCATATGGGTATCTATGTCTGCCCTGTGTGTGGGGATGGGGATAAATGAGCTCTGTGGTACTGACATCTAGTGGAATTACAACCCAAGCACTCAAAGAAACAGTTTTGATTTGTTTTTAACGTGCCAAAACTCCCTTGACTGAGGTAGCTTGGTAGTTATGGATATTATTACCCTCCTTACAAAGGAGGTTTACACTCATTCTTATCAGATTGGGATGGGCTAGGTTTTTTACTTCATTGTTATTTGTCACCTCTGCCTCTTTTATTGAGTTTCAAGTTGTGGTGCTTTTTTTTTTTCTTCTTCTTTTTTTTTTTTTTTTTTTTTTTTTTTTTTTTCATAGCTCAGGGTTGGATTTAAGGATCAGAATATCAGAATATTTCTTCTAAGAATTTTTACTAGTCTTGGCAATACTTTCTGACCCTTATCATTTATGGCTTACTGGGAGCCATAGTCTTCTGCAGTGATTTCCCATATAACATCCTTTATGTGTCTAAGGTGGAAAATGTCTTATATCCAAATTTCTCTTTCTTTGCTGCAGTGATGTGACTGGACTTAAATCAGAGGATTGTTTTTTTTACTTTTTTCTATATTATGTGTATTCCCCTTGCTCAGATTGGACTAAAACCTTAACTAGTACTTCCTATGTAAGTCAGACTTGCCATTTAACTTTTACAAATACTGAAGATGTGACCCTGTAGTCCTACTTACCACTTGAGTAAGAACTGACCAGATTTTTTCATTCACTGGTGCCAACCCTTGTTTACTCTGTATGTATGTGTGGACAGCCTCACTTGAATTATTACAGCTTGAAGGGATGATAAAAGGTGAGTTATTTGGAGATGAAATCACAAAGACTACACTATGACTTGAATTGTGAATGAGCCATGGGGAGAGAGTGAAACTAGGAAGTCCTCAGATCAAGTGTTGCAAGTCACATCCATGCCTATTGCTAGGCAGGAGAGGATAGGAGAGTAGGGCTGCTGAAGATGAGCATAGTTTTCCCTTGGGATAGGGAAGTAACAGGGGAAACAATGTAACTGCAGACTGACTCCCATGGTTGTGCCTGAGGTGGCACTGCTCTTTCACTGCCCCTTAAAATGGTTGTTCTAAAGTCAAAATTCAAATGGGGTTATAAAGAAGTGAAATAGTTGTTATTAAAGTCTTTTCTATAAACTATTTTACAGCTTGATCCAGGTAAAGCCTTACCTTCTCCTAATGACCTCAAAAGAAAGATTCTCATAAAGAATAAAAGGTTGAAACCTGAAGTAGAAAAAAGTAAGTAATCTTGCCAGATATTAAATTAAACAAAGTCCAGGTTGATTTGAATTGACTTTGTTAGTAAGGTTCTCAAATTGCTTGTACACTGCTGTTAAAAATATTAATTGTGTGTAAATGACGTTCTGTTTGCCCTTATGTTTCCTATGTCTTGCTGGATTCTAGACCTTGTTATCTGCGTGTAGCATGAGCATAGATAGACCTAGAAATGTAACTCTGGACTTTATCAGATTGCTGTTCAAGCTGAAATATAACAGAGATAGAATATCTTGTAAATTCTGCCTACACTGGTACGTTTACATTGCTGTGCTTTTCCAGGATAAGCAAAAAATGAAATGGAATTAGAAAATGAACTTCTAGTTATTATTACCAGTTCTGATGTTTATCTTCTTTCATTAATAATAATGTTACTTTATTAGTTTCTAGTATGGCTAAAGTGACAAACCCTGGTCCTTCCCCAGTAAAAGATAAGCATGGAGACCTTCCACTCACTTCAGTGATACATGATTGTGTTCATTCTGTCTAGCTGAAATGCACATTCTGTCTACCTGAAAGGCAGCTGAAAATTCAACTGCATTGCCTCCATTTACATAGATCAACCACCAAAGAAGCAGCTCTCTGCTTATTTTTTAAGAAAGTGATACACTTGCTTCAAAGGCCTTTGAAATCTGTGGAAATATTTTCTGTAACTTCAGTAAGCTTTGGATACAGCTCTTACTGACCACTTTCCAAATCTGACAATCTAATGATGCTTATATTCCATAATGTTTTATTGCTAACTGAAAACTTGATCTTAAAAATCTCATTACATAAAGGTATCTCTCAGGATCAGAGAATCATTTATTATTGTTCTAATGTATTTCATTGTACTACAAACTGTTGATAGCATGACTAATTTTTTTTAAATTTTCTTATGAACAGAACAGCTCGATGCTCTGAAAAAGATGATGGAGGCTGGTGAAACTGCTGCTCCTGTGAATATCTTAGAGGATGATAATGAAGAAGAAATAGAAAGTGGTGAGGATTTCCTGGAAAAGGACTCTCGAACATTGCCTATTGTAAAACATAACCACACAATCATGATTGTGGCAGTGGCGATAACTGTGAGCTCAGTGCATAACGATTTATATAGACTTCTGACCTCACCATCTCATCTCAGATAGGTACCACAGCTGTGGCAGGTTGTGGTAGAACCATGACTTATTCTACCTAACATACAGTTAGTACTTCATGATGATTTTTAAGTTCCACTTATTGTTCAGAAGTCATACTGTAGCAGCAACCAAGTCAGTTTTCACAGTGTATATATGTGCTGGGGATGAGGAGGGGAGCTGGGAATCTGTGGCCTTTGCTTTAAAAATAGATGCTGTCTCTATTTTAATGCTTATGTTCAATGTGTTAGATTATTGCATTTTGACTGATAGGGATGAAATCAAGAGTAGGATTTTTCTTGACAAAATTCAGATACCTTCAGTGTTAGCATCAAGATTTGAGCCTGTGATGTGGAATATGTTTATGGTCAATAGAGAAAAAAGACATTTCTAGCATGTGACTCACCTCACCTAAGTCCACACTCAAAAGAGAAAGCTCAGACACTGCCTGTATGTGTCTGTACCAGTGTTCTGGCCTATGACCATCAGGCACTGAATGTCCCAGCTTTAGGCTATCTCATGATACTTTCCTATCACAAAGCCATTGCTGTTGCTGTCAGTGCAGGTCACAGTGGTAGATATTCTTTGTGATCCAAATATGGTATCTGTTGCTGAAGTTCCAAAAAGATTGAGGTATGATGATTTTTTTAAAAGGTCTCTTCATGTCTTCAGATGATATAGGAGTATGGAAGAGATTTTGTTGTTTGGCAGGCTGATTTCCACTGAAATACTTGTTTCTAATAGTATTGTGTTCTAGACTACCAAGATGTTTGAATAAGTACTTATAGAATTATTATTAAAGTCCAACTACATGATGTGGTTACTGATTATGTGTTTTTAAGAGACCTTTTTTTAGCTGCTTTGAGAACACCAGATTCTTACAGAAGATTACCCTAAAAGCAAATGGAAAGGATCCCCAATAGCAGGGATACATAAGGAGAGACTAACTATGTACATGAGGAGTCTGGATGCAAATAACCTTTTATATACTTATCTAGAGAACCCTGCCTTCATTTCTTACTATTTCCCAAAGCCTACATTGTTGGTGATTGTTTTGTCGTTCTTTTTTTTTTTTAATACTGTTTGATCTATTGATCGAGTCCTTCAAAAATACACTAAATAAAATCTCCCTAACTGATTGTGTCAAAGACATAAGAATCTCAGGTCAGCTGTAATTTATTACTACTACATTTTTAGAAATCAAGTACCTTGGATTTTTTGTATGGAAATTTGCCATAACCAAACTTGTATATTCAACTGTTGTTTGTTTCATGTTTCACAGAAAAGCAGCATTTGCTGTATTTTTTGCACTGATTCTTCTTTCTTTTTTGTGCAGCTGACCAGGAAGAAGAAGCTCATCCAGAATATAAATTTGGGAGTGACCTTACTGTAGATGATTACAGTCAAAAAGAAGCTGTTGCCATCAGCGTCAAAAAGGTGGGATTACTTCTTACTTATATTTCTTTGGAAGCTTTCCATGGATGTAAAACATATTCTGTTTTGTGGAAACATCACAGTACACGTTGTTAGAAAAGTCCAACACAAGATCTTCACCAGATTCCTAATGTTTAGGTTCATGAGAAGAAAAAATTTTGTAAATCAAAATACTGCATAGGTAGGATACTCATTGAGGAAACAGAATCAGTATGTAGGAAAACTGTGTATAAGAAGTGAAGAATTTGACCAAAAATACTAATTGAGGGCAACAAGCAGTTTCTTCTATCAGCTTCCTTACTTAGTAATACTTTCTTGCAAGACTACAAATTGTTCTCTATTTTCAGGGATTCCCTGGGTTATTCTTCATTGTTAACTCTTAGGGTTGCTTCTCCTTTCCATCTACAGCAATAAAGGCAAAATAGGAAGACCACTATCCAATGGGGTGGTATGGCAGTGTGGCTATACCAGCAAGCCAGATGGCTTACAGGGTAAAAGTATTTTTTATTCTAATGATACCTGGTTTAGTGCAGTTCAGTGTTTGGTAACAGAGCATTACTTGGGAGTAATTAGATACTGAACACTGGAATTCAAAACTGATCTGGCACTGAAGGTATTATTGCTCCTTGTTACAGGAAAACAAAACAAAGCAAAAATTAAGTATTAATGTACCTTATTAGATCATATTCCTCTGCCACACAAGTATTTAAGCCTTTTTTTTTTTTTTTTTTTTTTTTTTTTTTTTTTTGCCTGCCTGTCTTACCTTTGGATCTTACTCCAGATAGAAGTAGAGGTATGGAAAATCTTTCATAGTACTGATTGCCCTTAGCAGTGCATCCCTCTTTAGCAGTATCACTGAGACATCAAATCTGCTTTCTGGATTTTTCTTCAAATGTGCATCGTTGCTTCTTCAGGATTTTTATGGCTCTTCCCACTGAACAGTGCTTTAACTTATTTGCTGTAGTACCTGAGCAATTTTTTAAATTCCAAATTATTCACTCATTCTTAGTATATACCCTTTGGTAACTTCTCCTCTTCTTTGCTTAATAGTGACATGTTCCTTACTCTATAGTAAGCACAATCAGTGCCAAGTCTACATTTATCTGTCTAAGATTCTCCGTAGTGATAATTCACAATTGAAGACAGACAACAGAGAGGCTCACTTGTCCCATTGCAAATAACATCTTGAGATAGGCCTTTCCCATCTGTGGACATTTAAAGCACAGTTTATGGCAGTCCTAAGTTTTCTGAGTCTGACCAGCCTGCATATACAAATAATTTGTGTTCACTGAGCGTCTCATTCTTTCCATCTTTGAAACTTCCTGCCCCAGGATCTAATGATGAGGACTAGTTCAGGCTTAACTGTATGGCATCCTCTCTCTTATTTCCACTGCTAGCTAGCTGCCAAATTTTATGGATTGTTTACCCAGATTTGAAATAAAATTTGAATTTTTGCAAGTATATGGGACAGATTTTCCACTTTGTGACTCAGGGTTTACTTTTTGCTAAATGAATTAGCTTTTTGAGGTGTTTTTTTTTTTTTTTAACCTTATTGTGACTATTTCCTATTGCATTTTCTTTGGGTAATGCATATATGTTTTTTTCCCCTTAGGCTGTTGAAGATTCTGAGCAAGAAAACAATAAAAAGGTGACACATAGGATGTTATGTAGTTCGTTTATTTCTTAATATATAAAAACCACCTTATTACTTACCTTGCATTCTTACTGGTTTAGCAATTTTATACATAGTTTAACTACTTCTACAGGATATTTCTGAAAGTGACTCTGCTTCCTTTCCTCCTCTTTTGCTGTGTTAGTGCTATCAGAAAAGGTGGGGACAGACAGGAGTGTGTGACTTATGCCTACCTAGAAGTGTCTGATCTTGGTCTGAAATGTCACACGCTGGGAAACAGCAGTTCTTTGGATGTTGAGATGCATCATCCCCGCTTTTTTTTTTTCTTTCTTCTTTATTTTTTTAACCTCTTTCCTCACCCTGACTACACTTCATTTTCTACTTGGTTTTTCCTCCCTTTGCTTTCCTTTGGGGCTTCTGCATTTATCTTCTCCCAGGAATCCCTTCTGTAAGATTCTCCCACCTCCTTCCACTCTTCTCTGTCCTCTTCTCTCATTAATATTGCTCCTGTTCCTAACCACACTTTATTTCACTCTGTTATATTTTTTAAGTAGCTTCTGATTCTTTTCTTGATGGGTAGGGAGGTAAAACTAACCCAGAGAGATCGACTCTTCCTTTTTTTTTTCTTAATCTCCTAAAAAGATTGTGTGCTTTCTTTTGTCTCTGTGGGCTTTAAGAAAGATCCCACCGTAACCCTCCCTAATCCATAGTTTTTAAGTTCAGAATCTTTAACTGGAAAAAGAAAAAAAGAATGTAGTTCATTTACTCTAAAAAATTGTGAGTCAATAGGACTAAGATACGATTAATGACTAGGAGATTATCTTAGAACGCTGTCATGCAGCTAGTGTGCCGTTAATTTAATCATGCAGCTGTAGACTGTAGGATAATACTGTCTGACAATAAGGCTTACATGATCTCCTTTGACTTCTTTGCAACCAACATTCACTACTTATTTTTTTGGATCAAGATAGTAAAATATGGTTAGTAGTAATTAGCAGGAGCAAATTGAAGGAGTCTGTTTTATTACAAGGTGAGTAGTCAATTCTTCCCAAATATTGGCCTTCCAAAAATGACAACACTGAAAACAATTAGTTCCTTTGAAGAAATTTGGCCTTAGTTTGATATAAACTTTATTACCAAGTGTTGACCTCGTAGCAGAAAGTCTGTGTTCTTACTAATAAAGACATGTATAATTAGGCCTATTTAGGGAAGATGTCTGTGAATCCTCAATATTTGGATTCCTGTAATGCAATTGAATTGAGTCCATGTGAGTAGCCTTGATATATGGTATCATTTTGATTTCATGGGCTATTGTAAGTTTAATTCAGCCTAAAATGTGAATAAAACCACATGTATCTGTACTCGTTCTTGTAGTCTGGCTATACCACGCAATCATAACACGTCAGCGCTATATAAATGGTTCTGTTACGTGTCTGTAACACTAGAAAGCAGATTCACTTTTCCTCTAGTCTCCTATTTCCTGGCTACGTCAGTTGCAATAATGTAGGTACTAGGAACTGCATCTTTGTTCACACTTCAATACTGTTGCATATACTTACTGTCTCAAGAAAGCACTTTCTTTTGCTTCCTGTTAGTCACCATTTGATGATACAGTAATGAAGGAGGATTTCCTGGCAAACACAGATTGCATTCTGGAAATGAAATGCTTATTACTTTCTTGTTTAAGTTCACTGTCAGCCCACAGAATGCTACATTTCTTGTTAATTGATTCACTGGTAGGAGAGCAAGCAAAAAAGTTTGCGGAAAAAATGCTGTGAATATAAGCCTTTCAGAAGTTGCTTAGATTGACAGAGATTTGTGGGTTTTTTTTCCTTCTTCTCTGTGAAAAGAGTATTTAAAACTGATTTAGAGAAAGGAAAAGGTTGAATGTGGATCAACAGGTAGACAGATCTGCAAAAGTTGATAGGTAAACCCACATGATAAGTGCTTCACTTTGTGGTTTTCTATCACGTGAGATAGTTATAGAAACTTTTGTAGTTCTATTAAAATGTGGAGTGTCTCTATGTGGTGGGTTCTAATATTTGTCATTATAAGTGGCCACTGGTACAAGCTTGATACTGTGTCTTGTTGGTCTCGTAACATTTATCTGTCCCATGAAGGCTGTAATTCCTATGTTCTGACCTGCTTTTATTAGTAAAGATAAGCAATTTAATCAATTTCTGTTTTGATGTTTAGAAGGTTCTACTCAGCATAGAATGTGCACCACCACCATAGTTGCTATCAGAAAACGTATATGAAATTGCAATTCTCAGGGATTTATTTTACAAAGATCATTATCTCCCAACATTTTCCAGTCCACTGTAATATCCTCAAAATTATCCTACTAACATCATGTAGTATTTACTCACTGATTAGGATGTTTCTATCATCAGTCCTATAACAATGAGAGTGATTGGTGCAAATAATTCTTCACTTCTGTCATGAAATTTTCTTTTTTACTATTTAAATATGCATTTTTTAAAAAAACTTATGTTTATGTATATTTTGTATCACATTTGAAAATCAAAACAGAATTTGCATGAAATAGTGATTATTGTTATTAATATGTTTTCAGGGTTTAGTAACTGTTGAAGATGAACAAGCGTGGATGGCATCTTATAAATATGTAGGTGCCACAACCAATATACATCCGTATTTATCAACAATGGTCAACTATGCTCAGCCTGTAAAATTTCAAGGTTTCGACGTAGCAGAAGGTAACATGAAAGGTTGAACGAAATAAAAGTATTTGAGCACTTATTTTAGATCGATTTTTCAGTATCTACAATTCCTGAATTTAGAAATGATGTAAGGTTTTTATACTTTGTTGACTGTCATCTATGCATTTTTTGTTTTGTTCCCTGTATGTTAAGTTGCATGCTATTCCATTGGTCATCCACTTGGAGTCACTAACTTACTGGGTGAATATGAAGCTGTTGAGGTTGATTGTATTTTAGAGACTCTTCCAACTAAGCCGGTTTTTTTAATTCATCTTTCTGTAAAGTAAGGTGAGCATGATTACCACAGTGGTCAGTAATTAGAGGATGCTTTCATATTGCACAGTAGACCATTTAGCATGTTATTTTGTTTTATCTAATATCACACAGGTTCTGAATAACAACTTTCTCCTAAACAAAACATTAAAATTTTTTAGATTTCCAAGAAACTGAAAGAAAATGACAAACCAGAACTATTACTTAATTTCTCTTTGGTGTAATTTGATTCTATGAGTGACAGATAATGAGGAAATGGAACAGAACTGCCTACATCACGCTATTTAGGTATAGTGCATGGTTTTGAATTTTGATGCATCATTACTAAAGTGTTTTAAAATTTCTTTTCTTTCTAGAACGTAATATTCATCATAATATGTCCTCTTTCAATGAATCAGTTGGACTAGGGTATTTGAAGACTCATGCCATTGAGTTTGTGAAGTATCCTTTCAGCCTTTCCCACTATTTCTCTACTAATGCTACAAATAAGCAACAAATGAGTGTTTCTAGATTTACAGTATTCTGTGTTCACAGTGGAAAAGAAATTAACTCATAAGATGAGGAACAGTAAAACGATGTAAGAAATACTGAGGATAGTAGGATGTGGGCATGCATTTCTATGTTATTATTTCGTTTTCCTTGATAAATTTTACAGTTATAATAAACGACAAATGAGTCGGATATACCCAAAGGGAGGCCGAGTGGATTCCAGTAATTACATGCCTCAAATTTTCTGGAACGCTGGCTGCCAGATGGTCTCACTGAACTATCAGACCCCAGGTAGGCAGTGACGACCAGTGAACCTCAATCCTGAAGAATGGCTTGAGCAGAAACTCTCAAACAGATGCTGTGGATTTGCTTCTGGCATTTTTTGAGGAAACAGACATATGGCTAAATAATGTGGTGGGGAGAAATTATGGAAGCGTAAGATAAGTAGTAACAAAAAGTCACGTATTGAGGAAAAATTAAAACCATCTTTCATGGAAAAATAATACAATACTGTAACTTTTCAAATTATTATTTTTTTAAAAATAAGAAATATTAATTGTAGGGGAATTGGTGTTTTCACAAGATGCTGGTTTTTTTGCACTGTTTGACACATGTCTCCAAAATAATGTTGAAGGAGTGTAAAAATTAAGACAGTAAAAAGCAGTGACCGTGTGCATATAATCAATGATATAAGATTTCTTATAATTAAGAAATATCCAGGAAAGTTAGGCTAAATAAGATTATTGCAATAGGAAGATAATAAATGGAAAATGCTTACCAATGTTGTAGGCTTACAACATTCTCCACAGGGAGTAATCTCCAGGAAGAGATTCTTCCTTGGTGGCAGTCAGCAGTTAAATGGGATCTAGGAGAGGTGGAGCCAGGCTCCACCCCTTCTGGTAGCACAGGTGAATTACCTTCACCTGTGCTCCCGTGGCTGACTCATTGCTTGTCTCAAGTAGTCAATCAGAGGTTCAGGCCATAATTCAGTAGTTCCCATACAGTGTGCCAAATGGATTTCTAAACCACGTAGAGTCAGCAAATGGGGTCTGAGATCCATCTTAGAGAACATGCCAAGGAATGTAAATACTTCTCCACAGCATAAATAGGATATCTATTGTTCCTCTTCAGTGAAGGTGTGAGAATAACTTTGTTTTGTTTGTTTGGTTTCCTTTTTTAAATAATCTAGGAATGTCTTCAGACATATATAGAACAGAGCAGTTTTTCCATTTTCTTCTCTAGCTGCGATAGTATTATTGTTTTGTGTTTTTTAAATTTCTTTCCCCTGAACTGTGACTTTGGTACTACAGGCATTCCTAATGATCCCAAGCTCTGTCCTGCAAAACTTTGCACGCCTGCTATGAATGATTTATAGCTGAGGAGGCAAGAGAAAGCTGTACTGGAAAACACTGTAAACCACTCCTCTGGACATGATTTGGAGGCTGGAGCAGATATACAAGCTTCACTCTTCTCCCAGTATGCCTCTGCCCACAGCACATTGTTCTCGGCCCCTTCGTATTGCAAAAAAAGAGTTAATTGTCTAGTTGAAAATGAACAACTTTCCTCTATTAATCTTATGTGATACAACTGTGCTGGCAGGCTGAAGAACAGTTGAAGAATTAGAAGCTAAGGCTGCACAGTAAAGCAAATAATGTCTAACATGAGCATATGAGAATTTCGTATTTTATGTAACAGAGGATATGTAGGAGAAATTCTGTTCCCTTTCAAAGTTAGCATTTGTGAGAAAGTGAAGAGCTATTTTATCCATAAACAAGGATAGTATATTCCAGTGTGATTTGAAACCTGTAAGAAAAGAATATATATTTTTAATAGAGTTTGGGAGAGGGATGGATGGAAGGCGTTTTTTATATGTTTACTCTTCTGTCTTTATAGACAAGTGCCACAAAAAAGCATTGAATAAAACTCAGACACTTTAAAAGTTGAAGCTAAGCAATGGTGCTCTGATCTCTGTGGTTTCTTTTGGTGGTATTTTATTCAATTAAATCTTTAGGAAACCAGTATTCATTTCACCTTTTTTAAGACTTCAAGATACAGACATCTTCACAGACAGGTAGCTGTCTGTGGTTGCTGTAGAGTACCCAATTCCAGGATGGTTTGGGGTTTTTTTTTGATGTCTGCCTTAGAATTAATTCTACTGTTATAAGTGCTTGTATCACTCTGTTATTTTTAAAGTGGTTCCAGGTCACTAGCAAGACTGGAGAAATTTGTTCTGTAAATATCAAAAGTTAGATGACTGAAATCCCATCCCAGGATCTTAATCCCAGACTTAAGCTTTGCTGTCAACTGGGTGTGTTTGAATTCAGGAGAGGCTGTTTTCTAAGGACAGCTTAGTTTTCAGTTTCGTTGATAAAACTGTTACTACTGTGAAGAAATCTAAAGTTTTTATATCGCTTCTTTATTTTTTTAGGTCTGTGTGTATTTTATATGCATTAAGTTTAATTTTCATTTAAATTTATTATTCTGGACAAACAGTCTTATTTTCTTCTCTAAAAAGAATTGTTTTTGACCTGTGTTATTCGGGAGGAAAGAGTAATTTTTTTTCTCTCTTGACAGATTTAGCAATGCAATTAAATCAAGGAAAATTTGAATATAATGGATCGTGTGGGTGAGTGATGTGATTTAAACTGTTGTCACTGTGCATCAGAATGCTTTACTGTGGCTTTAATATAATTTTGTCATTCTTAATTATGTGTTACAAAAGAAAAATGGAATGCTAAGTGAAGAGTAGAAATTAACAGAATGCAGGAAAAATGATCCCCTGCAAGAAGGCATTGTAATAAATATGCTTTTTAATTATGCCCAGCTTTTAAAGACGAGATATAAGAGCTTTGTGTGTCAATTATGAAGATGATCATTAATACCATTCAGAGTTACTTAAGTCTATCTTCAGCTTCTGATCTCAATCTCAGAATGGAGATTCACATTGCACAGTTCACATAATAGCCAAATTTACTCGGGCAGGTAATTTTAATACATAGGAAAAGTGTTTTTTCTGTGTGCTATTTTTTTTGGTCTATGTACTTTATGTAGAAAGCAGATTTCACAGAAAATAGTGAAGTGTTTCATCTCTTAAGTTCTTGCTCATTATTTTTGTGTGAAATATGTTTTTCAAATGTTTTTCAATGTTGGTAGATTTTTCTCAGATGTTGAGATTATTCCTTAATAGGATAGGCTTATCACTGATAGCAAGAGGAGGGAGGAGGTTTGAGGAATTATAGGAAGATGCAGTCTAGAAACACACTGAAGTCTGCAAACTCATCCTGTAGAAGAAAGAACTCTTTTGCTCATGGAAGTCTTATTCAGAAGGAAAATCTGAATAGATGGAACTTGGCAAAATTCCTCTCCTGCAGAATGGATGATATAGTAGTTTGGTTATCTGTGCCCTTTTCAAATGTAAACTCTTCTGACAGAGACTGTTGGATTTGACAGAGGTGCAATCTCTGGTCATTTCAGTCAGAAAAACAGAAGAAAGGAAAAGCTTTTTTTTGTATGAGAGTATGATTCCTTTCTTATTTGATACATAAGCCTAGCAGAGTGGTGCATACTTCTGGCAGTTTCTCTGACAGGCATCATTATGAACTAAATTTCTTGTTTCTTATGTCAGTCGTCTGGTACCACAGTAATATAGTGGTAATAGTAATAGAGAGGTAGTAATCTAATATGCATTGTAAATATGGTGCTATTTCATTACAGAGAAAACGCTCAGGGCGTTGAAAATTAAAAAAATGATATTTCTTTCGATCAATACTCCTTTTTTTTCTCTGATTTACAGTTTTCATACTAGTGAAATGAGACAGTTCCTCTAGCATGAACATTTTTTATTTCAGCAGGCCTGGAGCCGAGGCTCAGAGTGTTTCTGATACTATTCTTCTGCCCATAGTCTACTTAAACTTAGCGAAATCTCGCATATTTTTAATATGAGATTAGTGAGCAATATTTCTTTCGTAAATATAAACCAAGTTATGAAAAAATGGGAGAAAATACATTGAGAGTTTTGGGGTTTGTTTGGTTTTTTTTTTGAGTTTTCACAGCTTTTTTAAATTATTCCTGAATTTTTTGTAGGCCTTTATATGTTACATACAGATAATTTCCTAGAGAGAATGGAGGGAGGATAAAAAAATGATCTTCTAGCAGTTGCTGCCTCTCAGGGCTGCAGAATTAGCAGGATTGACTCCAGCTACACGTTTTCTTTCACCAGTGGAAGAAAATCCCTGTTATATGTAGCACAGCAATTCTGTGGATCAGCTGCTGTTTTATTCTGACGGCTGAATCCTTGGGTTTTGATTCATCAGTGCACATATCAGCTTCATTGATGTGTTGATCCAGTATATAGTCCTCAGGGATGTATTGTAAGTGTTATTACGGTAGTACCTTTCATGCTACTATAATTAACAATCTGTCAGTACTAACATCAGCTGTTTTCCCCAAGGTTTTATAACTGAGATGAAAAAATTAGTTTCAAGCTGAAATTTATTGTATGAGCCTTGACTCTGTGTAACTGCTTCATTTAAAAATAAAATTGAATAAGCTGTCTGTATTTTTTGGAAGTGTTAAAGAATTAAAGTAAATGGGAGCATCTATTTTTTATTATATAACTCACATATTACTAAATTATTTTGAAATTTCTTTTATTATATTACATTTATTTTGCTTGTGAAATCCAGTTGATTTAATCTCTTGATTCAAAATTAAGATTAACATTTATATGTGTACTAGATAACCATCATACTTCCACTTTTACTTCCTCACACTTGCAGATGGAACGGAAATCTGTATTTTACAGTGCTGTAGGAGAGTTCATTGTTTAAAGTTAGAACATCCATTTTATCTGTAGTTAATTCAAGTTTGGTTTCCACAAATGAATAATTTTCTTGTTTTTCATGAAATAAGCTATCTACTTAAACCTGATTTCATGCGGCGACCGGATAGAACATTTGACCCTTTCTCTGAAACTCCTGTAGATGGTGTAATTGCTGCGACATGTTCTGTACAGGTAATACAGCTGCAAAAAAAAACACCAAAACAAACCAACAAAAAAACCTTCTTTCATCATATCACACTCAAATCACATTTAAATGTGAGTAGAAATAAGATAGGTGCAGAAAGTGTTTGTATTGTTTTGATTTTTTCAGATTTTTTTCTTTGTTTCTGTGTTTACTTGGTCTGATTTGAACATGATATAATTTATTTGTTGTTACACATTATCACCAAATGTTAAACCCCCCTACGCTCTTTTTGATTTACATCAGCCCTCACAAATGAAGAAGTGAGTGGAGTTCATTTTTGTGGATACTATGAAACCGTATGGACTTCACTGTCACCACAGAGCAAGAAGTGTGGGCATATATGGACAGATATTTTCAAAATAAGGAAACAAAAATGGTTCATGTGATGGGGGTCATTACTTTAGAATCATCTATGAGTAGCAACATCCATGAAACTTCTGTTGTTGTTTTAAAATATGGTTAGGTATTATGTTTTGGTAATTCCCGTTTTGTGACTTGACACTTGGCGCTCTGTTCAAATACACTATGTGCAGCTTAACAAAAGTTTGGCTTTCCCTTGTCTTTCTGTGTAGAGTGTGGAGATCTGTAAGTCTCTTGGAGCAAGGGTTCACTTTGCACTTTAGATAATTAAGTTCATTTGTACCTCCAGAAGAATAAAAACAGGAAAAAAAAAAATAGAAAAAAAAAATGTTATAGACAGTAGAATCTCTCCAAGGAGGAAGTGGGATCTGGAGGTGAGAAAATAGTGTTAGGATCACCACAGTGCTTAGATAACTTGTCTTGTTACTTGTTCTTCTTGGATGACTAAATCTAGTGTAAAATGCCGTGCTTATTCCCTTAACCTCTAAGAATGATGTAATAAAGTCAACAATTCATTCAAGAATTGCCAACTAAAAAATAGAAACAGTTTTGTTCACAATGATTACTGCTTTGTATTTACTCTGAGTTACTTTTTACTGGAGAATGCTATGCACATTTGGCATACAAGAGGATATGGTCCTTATAGTGGAGGATGTACAATCTTATTAAAGAGAAAATACAGAGTTAATGGAGTAAGCATAGATATCATGGACTTACGGAGTTAAGAGAGAGAGGGACAGATAGACTGATAGATCAGGTTTGTAAGAGGAATATGTCTTCAATGCACAGTCTTGATTCTGAATTTTATTTGTGCTACTGTAATAGTTAGAATCCCTGACAAATAGCAGGACTCCTCTTAAAGATGCATGCTGTTATTAAAAAAAAGAAAAGCCAGTGATGGTACCCCTCAGCCACATAACTTTTCAGATTTGTTATCCAGAGTTGTTCCCCAGAATATTAGATCATGAAAAGAAAATAATGGCTCAAATGAGCTTAGATCTGTGAAATTGTGTTTTTCTTTTCTTGAGCTTAGTAATGAAAACATCAGCTGTATTTTTAAGTAATAGATTATCTTGATGGAATAAAAATGTGCCCTGGAGTAATCACCTGCTGTAGCTTGATTAATCTTGACTTGAAATGAAATCACAGCAAATCTTCGTGTGCGTAGCAATACAGAGGAGTCATCTGCACTGTTTGTTTGTTTTCTTCTAAATGTGATTGGTTTAAAACATGCACCAATGTGAAAGCAGAGCATAAACATCCTTTGACTTCTCTGTTGTCAAGACATAAAATAGATTCCAAACAGAAAATTTTAAAGCGTATTTTGAGAGCAGTTGCAGAACAGTAGTGTCCAACCTGGTTGTTTCATTCAGCGTATTTTATAAATACAGTGAATGCACCTGTGAAACAGGACCTAGTTGAGCTGACTGACTTATAGCTTTTAACAGTGAACACAGTCATTTGTGTTTGTCATATTTCTCATTTACAGTTTATTCTAAGTTTGTTTAGTACAACTAAAATGAAAGCTCAGCATATATTTTAAGATCTTAACACAATGGCTTTCCAAGTAAATGCAATTTTATCAGTAATTATACCATTTTCATATGATTAAATAAATATATCTGTTCTATACTAATCATTTTTCAGGCTGTATTCACTAAATTAAAAATGATTAGTATTTCCAGTATTTACAATGTGCTGAGTACATTGTTTGGTTGATATTCTCTGTACTGCTTTTCCTCACCCTTCTGTTATTACGTTGCAGGTAATATCTGGTCAGTTTTTATCAGATAAAAAGATTGGTACGTATGTAGAAGTGGATATGTATGGCTTACCCACGGACACAATACGTAAAGAATTTAGAACGCGCATGGTGATGAATAACGGTCTGAACCCTGTTTACAATGAAGAATCATTTGTATTTCGAAAGGTAGGATATTTGGAAAGCACTGTTTGTGATTGGCAGCTCTTTTGCATATAAGCATCCTTGCTCACTTGATCTGCCCCTCCCTCCTTCAGTCTGACTGCTGACATGAATAAGTACTGCTCCCATAAAAAAAGGGTTTGTAGGATTCCTGTTTACTACTGTAAACAATTTAAAGCTGAAATAAGCTTTCAAGAGATTTTTATTTATTTTTTTTTAATTTTGCATTGTTTTGTTTTTCTAATGGATAACCTCTGTAGCTGTCACATGATTTTTTGTTTCTGTTTGGCTCTTCCCTCCCCTTTGCTTCCTCCTCCCACTCGGAGGTAACAACCTCATCCATGGCCATGCCTGTGTTCAAGGTATGCAGTCTGCTCAGAATGAGCCCCCGCTGGTGGACACCATCATTCCTTGGAGATTTCTTCTTCCCTGCCCTGGCAGTGGTTGCTATCTTGCACTGTTCCTTCAGCCCAGAGGGCAGGTGAGATGCTGCATCCAAAGCTAAGGTCAATGTTATTACATGGAAAAGTTGGAAGGGTGCTGTGTTCCTCAAATGTGTTGCCAGCTCCCTCCTCCATGTGCATTATGTACTTTTTTTTTTTCTTCTTTTTTTTTTTTTCCTTTTTTTTCTTTTATTTAATATCAAAAGAAAAACAACCCTTTTTTCTTGGTATGGGGGATTTAAAAAGAGACAGTTGTCATTGCCCGTGTTCAGTTTTTATCTCTAAGTCTATATGACACACACAGATACAAACATACATATATAATATCAGCTCAAATTTCATCTGGAATATGTGTTAGCAGTGCTGTCGTTGAGAATGTCTGTTTTGCTTACACCTGTTCTGTTGTCATGTAAAGCTGTTATTCTTTTATTCCAAAGTGATAGACTTTGCCATGTGGTGATACTGCTTTACACTAGGGCATAAGACATACATCATCTGCTTTCTAAACAGTGTAACTAGATTTTAATAGAAATGTAGTTAATGCAAGAGATCATTTTAGACTCAAATACATTCTGAAATGAACATGAATCCTAGTGCTTTTCTCTGTGTATGAGGAAGCTCAGAGAAAGTACTTAGGTACATGGCAGGCAATCATGCTCCCCTTGGCTTTTTGGCCATATGGCCAGCATCTGCTGCTTTCTAATTTCTTAAATCAAAAGGCCCATAAAGTGCAGAGTGCACTCAGTTTCACTGTAAAAGAGGGGTGCTTGTATATCATGGCATGAGTATAATGGATGATGCTATTCTAATATTACTTGGAGTTTAGGCTCTACTCTGTAATATATAGCACATTCTCTTGAATAAGTCATACTGTAAGTTAGCTAAGAGATTATTTTTCTTCATATCACGCCACTGTCATATCAGGCTTAGCACAGGACGTACATTGATAACCAGACATGGTGAGTCACATAAGCATAACAGGAACAACTCTTCTAGTTGGAGGAAATGAAGTTGTGAGATGCATGGTGCTAAAATGTCATGAGGGTAGGTGTGCCTTCCAGGATACCCTTGAACAAACTAACACAAAAAGAAATATAACCTTCTTAGTCCCCACTTGTACTCCCTATCAATCTCTATCTGAGCCAATAAAGTATTAAAAGATTTACTAATCTGTGGCCTGTTGAGGAGAGAACTTACCTGCTTTATTTGGGTTACAATGCTTTCCTTAAGCTGATGTTTAATCATACATAGCTGCTTTTAGGTAACACGTATGATTGCACTTCTGTCATGTTTTGTTGTTTTTATTTTAATTAAAATAAAGCTTTAATCATTCTGAGCCAAGTACAGTGTTGTCAACTGTGTTGTGTAAGGGGGAGGTGTGGGTCAGGTGTGCTGGTCGTAACATGCTGGGAGTGTCTAGTTATTACTCATCCTGAGCAAGTAAAGCAAGACTTCTACGAGTAGCTCATCTGAATTCAGAGACCAAAAGTGTACTTTATTTTGTGCCTTCCCTGATCTAAAATGAAAGTGACAAGGGGAAGGTCTAAGATAGTATATATAGTTTACCCAGGTCTTTTGTCTGATAAGCATCGATGAGTAGAATCTGGTAGAGAAGAACTGGGAAGACCTTTCCTACAGTGAAATCAAGGCAGACTGGCACAGAGACTGCATGTCTTGGTTAATCTGTCTTCTCCTCACTGCTCTGCACATAGAGGCAGTATCTGTGCTGTAGGGATGGCAGGGGTTTTTTTGCTCTTCTTTTGATCAGTCAAGGTAGGGGCTGACAGATGCAGATACCTGACAGCATCTCTGCACACTATGCATATTTCATATTGTGAGTACTCACTTCTGCTGGCAACACACCATTTCAGCAGGTCTTTCAACCAGTCTGCCCTCTTCTGTCTGCTTCTCCCCTCTACACAGCACATAGCTCAACATGCATTCATATCAACTTATGCTTGCTTTAAATCCATTCTTCATTGCCCTTTTGGATACATCCCAAATCCCATCTTTCTCATAATTCTTCCTGATTCAGTGTTACCTACTCTTCAATTACCATGCTATCTGCCATTTCCCTTGTAGTATTTACCTGCTTGCTTATTCATGTCACTGGCCTCCAGAAATGTAAAATAAGTATGCAAAATATTTAGGTAAGATAGCTGTAAGATGTATTATTGTACATTTTGGAATTACCTGTTATTTAGAGTGGAGAAAAAATATATTTTCTAGGAAAGGGTAATTTGAAAGTATGCTGTTTGCAGGGACTGGCATTATCTTTCAGTGATGATAGTCTGTTTCTGGCATACAAATTGAATGAGCAAATTGCTTCGACATGAGGGGTGAGGAAGGTGATAATGTACTAGTCATTAAATGTCTTCATTTTATGGCTTTCCAGGTTATTCTCCCTGATCTTGCTGTCCTGAGAATAGCAGTATATGATGACAATAATAAGTTGATCGGTCAGAGGATCCTGCCTCTAGATGGTCTACAAGCAGGTTACAGACACATTTCACTTCGAAATGAGGGCAACAAACCACTCTCTCTTCCGACGGTTTTCTGCAACATTGTGCTTAAAACATACGTGCCTGATGGTTTTGGAGGTGAGATAAGCCTGTACTTTAGCGTGCGGTAAATTTTGGGTGCTGTAGAATTTACTGTATTGTAGAATTCACTTTCAGTACGACAGCTGGGAGTAGAGACACAATGCTGGAGGACTGCAAAGATTTAGTATCTTTAACACTGTGGCAACCCCATTTGTTCAGTTAAGAAACAAAGTTTCCAACCAAGTATCTCAGGTAAATGGTTGTTAAATGTATCCTGTTAATTCCAAAAAAATATGGAGAATATGCTAATACTGGGGTTGTCTCAGGTTTTCTTTTTGTTCAGAAAGATGTTAATTTTTTTTTTTTTTTCAGACATATGTTTTCAAGGGTAATGTGTATTTTAGCTATACTGTTTGTCCAGTGTGTATTAAACAATTGCAGCGGAATCTAGATGCACATTTTTTCAAGCAAAAGCACTTTTATACTCCTGAGAATATTGGTATATATTAAAAGAAAAAACAACTGGTGGTGAAAGAATTTAGCATCCAAAGCTTTTCTGCATTTGTCTATGCATTTGTCAATTTTACATATTTTAGTGTCTTGTAATTATTTTTAGGGAAGTTGTTTTTAATCTGAGCCATTCCCATGATCAGTTTGGCAGGGTCATTGCCACATCTGGGTATGAACAAACAGCTGAGAATAGTCACTACACCAATTTAATCTGTGTAATGTGTAAGTTCACCCTGAGAATGAACTTCTGGGAAATGCGTTCTTCACAGCAGATGAAATCCACTTATATATTAAACAATATATAAATCATTTAAAGCTGCAAAATAAAAATTATGGAAATTATGTTAAATGTTAGTGCTCTGACTCAGTGACAGGATGAAGCTTACCTTATATGTGATCGGTGAGACATTGATAAAAATGGAATTTTGCTCTTTGCAAAAGCAATTTCAAACCTGATGTCTACCATAAGAATTCCTGCAGCTACTCTGAGTGGCATTTCCGTAGTACAAACTAGAGGAAGATAATACTTGCTTAACACATTAGATAATGTATCTTCAAGACTGTTTGGTGGTATTTATCCAGTCTTTTAAAAGTATCAATAACTCCATGAAAGAAAATTAGGCATTTACAGAACTATATGTGTAGGTCACATAAGAAATCCTGACTGGGATAAGTCAGCTGGAGCTCTGCTACATGACTTGGAGCATTACCATGCCCTTATGCAGCATGTTTGAACAACAGTAATTAACTTCAGGGATTTAGCCTGAGGACAAATGTAAGCTTCTGCTTAAGCTTGAGATTCTCATGGCTGTAACTGAACTGTGAATCTAAGGGACTCATTTAAGCATGTGTTTTAATTCTTTTCAGAACTTGAGTTTTTGACAGTTAATGGCACTGTTAAAATATTTTCTAAACTAGGGGCATACTTCTTTTGGAATTGGCATTTTTCTGAATGATACCACGCTTCTTCTATGAGTAGGGTTTAAACTTAGTGGAGTTTAATTTGTCTAAGTGTTGGAACATGCTGGTTGTATAGGGAGAAAAATTGTATTCTTTTTTGTTTAAATGCATTATACAAATTCAGAAGTGAAAAACTTGTATTTCAAGGAGAATTTGAATACCAGTTTAGAATTTGCAAATTGTATACTGTTCAGTATTGGCTGATATACTGTTTGGTCACCATTGCTTTTGATGGTTTATCTGGTAAAGGAGAGAAAACATTAATACCCCTAAATAACTTTATGCTTAAGTAAAATACTGCTAGAATGAGAAAACTGACTGTCTTGTTGGGAAGAACAGGCTCCATATTAATATGAATAAAATGAGTTCAGTTATTCTCTTCTCCCATCTCCAGATAGTTTTGATGTGTCTTGTGTATTTTTCTCATTGATATAGAAGAAGCCGATGAACAACTGGGAAATAACTTTTGACACTCAGGTGGAATTGTTAATATTCTCCTGACATGTTTTTAAGTACCTGTCATCTGCAGTGCACCTCTCTTTGTTTTATGAGCTATCGATAGGATCTTTATGATTGTTCTAGCAAACCTGTGGGAAGGTATAAGTTGATTCAGTAGCTGCATGCTTTCTTTTTTTTTTTCTTCTTCTTCTTCTTCTTCTTTCTTTTAATTTAAAGATTTCTTTTAATTTGAAGATTTAAAAACTTGCCCTGAATAATAGCTAGAGTTATTAATCCATTATAGGCCTTAAAAGATGCATAGTATTTATTTATTTTTTTGTAGAATTTACTGATTTTTTGTGAATTTTTCTGCGTCAGATATTCTGTTCCCAGTAAAATAAAATGCTGGTGCAAATTAATGCAAATGAAGTAGCGTTCTCCAAAGAGAAGCATCTGTAATAGAAATCTGTACATCAGTAAGCACAGTTACTTAAGGTAGTTGTTAGAGTCTTCTGTAATGCACTCTTTCTTTTATTTAATTATTATTTCTGTATTTAATTGGAATTCTTTTACAAAATGCTATTCCCTACCCCCACCTTACCTCACCAGGGAAAATGACAAACGTAAGCAAAGGACAAATGACAACGTGAAAAACAGTGATGAGTCACACCCCACTTGTAGAAATGCTGAGCCTTTGGTGATGTACTCCTGTGGTTAGTAATACAATTTACAAAGGTCTCACTCTCCCAAAGATGTTAGTCATTTTTACCTTGAAGCTCATGGTAATCAGGTTCCATTTTCAACTGACGCATCATCTTCACAGGTTGCCCTGAGTGTTCGTAGAAAAGTACGTGCCAAGGACAAAAAGGCAGAGTTACTAAGTTAGGAAGGGGACTGGAGCACGTCTCCTGTGAAGAAAGGTTGAGGGAGCTGGGCTTGTTTAGCCTGGAGAGGACTCTAGCAAAACCTTATTGTGGCCTTCCAGTACTTGAATGGATATCATAAGTAGTGACTTCTTACACAGGCAGATAGTGATAGAACAAGAAGGAACAGTTTTAAACTAAAAGAGAGGAGATTTAGGTTAGATGTTAGGAAGAAATTATTTATTCAGAAGGTGATAAGGCAGTGGCACAGGCTGCCCAGAGAAGCTGTGGGTGCCCCATCCTTGGAGGCATTCAAGGCCCTGGGCAGCCTCATCTGGTGTGTGGCAGTCCTGCCCACAGCTGGGGGTTGGAACTTGATGTTCTTTAAGGCCCCTTCCAGCTCAAGCCATTCTATGATTCAGTCAGTTCTGAAAATAAAAGTCTGAAAATAAATTCTGCCTGTGTTTTGTATATGTAAAGTACAGGTTCAGAAGCTATGTTTGGGTTACAACAGTTATTGTTGGTGGTATATTTGCTACCTATCAAGGGCAATACTATCTATTTAGTACAACTTTGGGGGGAATGGAAGCCCAGTCTGTGCTATTTTCCATGAGAAATACATCCAGTGTTTTCAGAGAAGACCACAGAATAACTTAGATTGGAAAGGAGATTGCATAGTCCAGCCCCCAGTTTGATCAAGAAAGATAGGAAGCTTTCTCTGAAAGCTTTTAATGGGTTGGGTATTTTTTTTGCAAACATGGTCAATGGGCCAGCTTCTCTGTCCCAGGTCATTGTTAGATAATTTGAAAAATGGCCATAAGTATGACATGGAACATAGACAAAATTCAAATGATGAAAACTGTAAGTGTCAGAACTGCTATTGCAGAAATAACTGTCTAGTATGCTAGTGAGTCCATCTAGGACATAAGGATACAAAAATCGCCTACTTATAAGGAGCTAAAAATAGGAGTTTGCCACATTCAGTAAAGAAAAGGATTCCTTGCAAGTGAATCACTGTGCATGGTCTCCTGGATTCTCACAACAAAAGCTCAATTTAATGAAATGACAATATTTTTTAGTGAATGATGAGTCAGACTGCAGCATTTAGACTTCCTTTCCTAAGTTACTGCTCTAACAAGGAAGACTTATTAACTGAGTCCAGTAATTCTTTTGTCCATAATACTGAAGTTGAAGTTTCAGAGACATCATTACAACAGATTGTTGTTATGATCTCTGAAAATGTGTTAATATTGTAAATAGTGAATCAGTTTAATTTATAAAATTGTTTCTTACTGTGGAGGGCTTCCATTGGCACTTGTGAAATTTTTGGTTTTGAGATTAGTCATGGAAAGGGATTATTCAGCATGAAGGTAAATGTTCTTTTGTCTTCCTTCAGAACAGTGCTTACACGTCCATCGCTGTTTATAGAAAGCACATTCTGTAATTCATGCAGTTAAGCTTACTCAGTGCAATTTTTAATTTTACTTTTACAGATTTCTTTTATGCTCCAGTGGGATAGTAGGGGGTGAAGGTGGAGGAGGAAGGCATAATATATTCACCCTCATTCCTGATCCAAATTCTGATTTCATGTCAGTACTGTTGTTTCTAATTTTATTGGAAACAGCTAAGGTTGCAGTTCAGGTAATTGGTATGCTGGCAGCCAGAATGATCACAGCACTATACTCTGTAGACTCATCCACCCAGCATAAGAGACAGCACATGATAGAGCTGGATTTTATTGTAAAATAAAGAGTGGTTAGAATATTATTGTTTGCATTTTGCTGTATAAAAGAAAAGGAGCTGCTCCTAGGGAAGGTGATTTATTCCCTTAGGCAGAGTAAGCTTCTGCAACATAAACTTGTCTAGTAGTGCCACATATGTAGTTTGGATTAAGAACTCCAAACAGAATTCATACATTTTCATGACAACATGTGAGGAGTTGATGGTAATGGTATAGTTATGGGTGACCCTGAGTGTACAGCACCCAGTGGCTCATCTCTGCTTATGTACTCAGGAGAATCCTGTGTGCCCATAGGGAATGGGAGAAGAAGTATGAGCTGGAGTATGGGATGCCGGAGACCAAGGCTGGAAGAAATGGTACCAGCACCCACTACAGCCCTCTGCTTAAAATCCTGGAAAAACCAACCTCGGACCCTCACTGTCCTCTGGGAAGTAGAGGGTAGAAGATTACTGAATAGGAGAAAATAGGGAGATCCTTGCTGTTTCATGGAGCCTTTCTTTTATACTAACTCCCCTGGTAGCCTGAATAGGCAGTCAGCACCACTTCAAATAACCAAGAGACAAAGTTGTTAATGCTGTGTCACTCAGCAGATTCCATTCTGGTCTCAAATTCTAGTGTCACCAACCAGGAGTAATGCAGAGTATCTTTGCTGTGATGGAGTTAGAATGTGTTTTCCTGAATAAACTGCCTGGATTAATACCACACCCTTGACACTTTTTAAACTGATTCATGTTCCTAATATGTTCATATGCTATTTTGATGAACACTTTCTGTCCTGACAAATTTACTGTATGAACCTGATCAATTTTTGCAAGTCAAAGCTCATTCAATAGTAGTAAAGGTCTTGTAAAAGGTAAAACTAAATGCTTCTGAAAATGATAAAAAGATGAGATCTTTTTCTTTTTCTTACAGATATTGTGGATGCTTTGTCAGATCCAAAGAAATTTTTGTCTATTACAGAAAAAAGAGCCGACCAAATGAGAGCTATGGGTATTGAAACTGTAAGTGGAACTTAATGACTAACACAGCTCATTTGTATTCATATCATGATGCAAAACACATCGTTTAGAAGTAGAAACTTTGGGAAGTGAGAAGAGTGATATTGTAGTAGGTTTTTAAAATATGTTACGAATACTTTATTGAGAACTGTGTTATTTGAAAGTACGCTTCAATTTTCCAAAGTATGTATTAAAGTAAACAAGTTCAGAAATTTCCTGTACACCAAATGTTGTACTACAGGTAAAATAGCAATTAACTTATTACAATGTGGATGTTTCTTCCAGAGTGATATAGCTGATGTACCAAATGACACTTCAAAAAATGATAGAAAAGGGAAAGCTAATAACGCCAAAGCAAACGTGACTCCTCAGAGTAGCTCTGAGCTTCGACCAAGTACCACAGCAGGCTTTGGGTCTGGGACCGATGCTAAGAAAGGTAAACAAAAATCTTGAGCCAATCCTTCATTTCTGGTGCAGTTCAGAAAGTTACAGAGAAGTACTTGTTACTCATTTTTAGTTTTGCAGTTCTGTTTACCTTTTGAAAATAACTTCTTCAGTCACTGATAGCAGTCTTCATCTATTTGCAAGAAAATTGTATACGTTACCAAAAAGGCTCTGTAAATTCAATACAGATTTATTTTTCTAAGTGACCCCTTTGTGTAGCTGCGTGCCAGATCCCAATAGTAGAACCTACATGACTCTGGGAGAAATTTACCTGAGATCTACTGAAGCCACACCAATAGGAATGATTGTTTTCTGGCAATACTCCACAGGAATTGTTCTACTTTAGTTTTTCTCTCTACAAATCCCTTGGCAGAGTTGCAGATTTAAGTAATTAAAGTATTTAGAATTCATTGGATTCTGTAGAGATTTCCCAACAATTAGAGATGTTTTCAGTGGATGGTTTTACTCTGATTATGGAAATGGCATATTTGTTGTCAAAAATATCCATATTAAAAGTACTCATTTAAAAATGAATAAGTATTTTTTTCTCACTATTCATTGTTCACTTTACAAAATCACCTCGTGGAGCCAAATGGGATTATTTGTTTTCCACAGATCATCGCAGGTAATGAAGATTAAGTGAGAAAACAAATTTGTACAGCTGAATGAAACACAATAAATATTTCTGTTAATTGCCCACAAGAATTAGAGTCTGGTTCACTCTCTTTCATCCATCTTGGCCCAAGGGGATCAATGGAAATGGAAAGGAGCACTGTTCTTGTTCTTAAACATTAACAGACATAACTGAATACAAACATGTGAAGGGGTCAGTCTTTTGAGAAATAAGATGCCATCTATCATGAGTCACTTCTGGCAATAGAACAGGTCATCTCTGGCACCTTAATGTTTTCGAAGTTCTTCCCTGGTGTAAACCCCAGATTTTTTTGTGCAGCAAGATATTTTCATATTTCTTGTATGATCATCAAGATGCACAAATGTTAGTTCTATTGAGCATTAATTAGGCATGAAATTTGCAGGAGGTGGCAACTGATTCCTGGTTGCCATGGAATCAGACTTGTTGAACAAAGTAAATAACTTTACACTTTAAAATGAAAGCCTAAGGAAGTTTGTTTAGAAAAAGGCACACCTGGTGGTGTCCTGTTTGTTCCTCAGCTAAATTCACCTTAGAAGACAAAAAGTCCTTTACAAGGAGGGAGGAATCTTAAGAATCCATGAACACTATTAACAGCAGTCAACAAAATACACTGAGGTGTATTTAGGAGCAGTCTAATGTTGTTTGGGTTTGGTTTTTTTTTTCTGCAAAAAAAATCAAGAAAGACCCTACAAATTATAACTCTTACAGCATTGTATTGGCATTTTTGTTCATGGCTACATGTAGGATATGCTGAGTAGTTAACACATATAAATATATGTAATATATCACAAAACATTTATTGAAGTGTAACGATGAAATGACATTGTTTTTTGTTTGCATTGCAGTTCAGGTGATCAGAATAAATTTTCTTTTGAACAGTACTTTTATTTTTATATGATAGATTTGATAGTGGCATTAAATTTTAATAATAATTTCCAATCCTTTTTTTTTTATTTTGAGTTTCTCATCCATTTTAATTCTCCTTATTCTTAAACTGTACAATTGTTTCTTTTCCCGGACCTGATATTAATCTAAATGCAAAGTTTACTTCTACTAACATACAGGATGCAAGTAAAATTTCAATTCCATAATTTTTGTGTTTTAAATGAAGGAGAATAAGTATATATAGCTCTTTATGTTGTCATGCACAACCTCACCCAAGAAACATTCCCCCTAAAACCAGAGGTGCTGGAACAATTTCCAGCTATGTAACAAAATTCTGAAATTTGCAAAGTTGAACTTTAATGTACATAAATTGTTTGTTGTGTTTTCAGAAAATAAACTTTTCCAATTTTTATATTGCTGTGTTTTGACACTTCGGTGCAGAATTGTAAAATTAAAATAGTCTCATCAGTTCCTTTTTTTCACAAGGCAATTGATTGAGCGGTATATTTGAAAAGGAAATTAGCAGTATTTTTGCTATATCTTAATGAATTATTTTTTCATTAACCTTTTTAATGGTACAAAACAGTAATTAATTGTTAACTAACATGTAGATTTCTATGTTAAAACTCTAAGTATGAAATACAGTTCTATGCATGAAGTTTTAGATAAACTGTATCAATACCTTCCTAGGTATAGACCTAATTCCTCAAGTGAAGATAGAAGATTTAAAGCAAATGAAGGTAAGCATGGACATAGGCTTTTCAAGATGTGTTCCAATTATTTGTTCTAAGTAGCCATTATTTTATCTGTTTACAGTCAATGTGACCACAGACAAATTGAACCAATTTCTTCTTTTTTGTAGGCTTACATAAAACATTTGAAGAAACAGCAGAAAGAGCTGAATGCCTTAAAGAAGAAGCATGCAAAGGTAAGATCATTAAGAGCTCTCGGAACAGCACACTCTGATTGAAAAAGAGCTGCAACTTTCACTGGTATGGACAGTTCCTAATGGAAGTGAATGAAAACTAAGGAACTAAGACCACCAAGAAAGGGCATTTGTGTTTTAATTGTACTGCAAATTATGCTCATGTAAACTAATTTTCTCTTTAGCAACCCTTTTTTATGTCTTCCTGAGTTTTGGTATGCTTTGTTTGACCCACGTAAGGATCCAGAGCTCACCTTTTCTGGATGATAATTTTATCTAGCTCCCTCTTGGATGGCACATTGACACATAGCTTGAAAAAAGTGCAGTAATGATGTGAGACGGTGCTGCATCAAAGGTAGACCCTGGAGAAACTGCAAAATTACCAAACAAAACTGGAAAGCGTAACTGAAAAAATGAAATGCACTATTCCTCTTCACATATGTTTATATTACCACTTTATAGTTAGCTGCTTGCTGGGTACTGTTGACAGTGGTATCCCAAATGTGGCAGTATCACAAGTATGCTTTATATTATAAAATTACAATCCATGTTCTCCTGCTTTTTATCACTAGGAAATCTTTTCTCATGTTACAAACAGTGGAAGAACAGGTGAAGATAATATTTTGGTGCTGCATGCACATCTTTTCTAGCATTTGCAGCAGTAACTCCCTTGTTCACTTTGATTGCAGATTTCATGCAGATCTGATCTAATGTAATAATATCTGGGCATTTTTAGTATCACTGTATTTCTTTTCATGGCTGTCATTTGGACATGGGGTACTATGTGTAATGAAGTACGAGGAAATTACTTTCAATAATCAACACTTCCTTGTGGCTCGTAATATTAAAAATAATATAAGAAAATTGAATAACTATTCAACTTTCCAACTCCGTGCTGACTCTGTGCAGAGGGGAAATGAGCAATTCCCTCACTTTAATGTTGTGTACAAAGCCCATGCTCAAGAAAAAGTGTCTGCCACCCATGTCTAAAGTAGCACTTCTATCTCATAAGGATGGGTTGATGTGAATATCTTCAAAGATGTTTCGTTCTTACCTGAATCATTGCATAATAGGTAGCTTCTAGGCCTTCTTGGGATTGATCTTTTAGGAGGCTTCTCACAGCTGGATGCTATCAAAAATTTGATCAATTTCTTCAGGCTTGCACTTGCTTTCTCTAATCCAGGGGAAAAATTGCCAGCAACGGTAAGATGCTGTGTGCTCAGAAAGGCTTTCAGCATTTGCTCAAGAACAGTTATTTTTGTTCTGAGCTGTTCTGTGTCCTGCTGTTTTCAAGTATGAACTGAGTGAGTGCAAGTCTGCCTTAACAAGAAAATGCTTGTCTAGAACATGCCTTGCTAAAGGCCTCTGTAAGTGCAACTTCTTAAATTTAAAGAGCATCTGATCAGAAGAATGTGGCCATGGTAGTACACAGATGAGCTTACGAAAGTGCCTACTGTACTCATCAGTATTTTTAATGCATTTTATAAGCTGGAAAGGAACCTGGGAACTGTGCAGTTGGTAATCCACGATCATTTGCAGAAAGCCTTTGTATTAAACACATTGAACTTAGAAGTTCCAGAAATAGGTTGGCTCTTATGTAGCTGTAGACACTCCTGAGATCTAGATGAATAAATAAACACAAGGGAATTGTTCATGTAATTTAAGGAAAAAAATAATCCAACTCTTTTCTGTCTAAAGTTGACCTTGTGGAAAATGCATTTTGTAAATGAATGCATGCAAATGTGGAAGAGAGAGAGGGTGGAGGAGGAAATGGCTCTGTTCTAAGCAATGTATGAGCTAAACTGGTAGCCCTGAGCAGAGTTAGCTGAGGAAATAGCAGGTGTAAGTGTCCTTATTATTAACAACATACACTCAGTGTAGAGAAGTATTAGCATACCTGCTGAAATGCTGTCAGAATTTGGTTGCTTTGTAGGAAAATACACATTGGATAATGAACCTTCATTTAATAAATGTGTAGGACAGTTACAGACACCACATTTTCAGATTAATCATTAGAATTTCTTTTGCACCACCCACAGTACAGCATCAGTGTCCCTAGTGCAGGAAGGATGTGCAACCCTCCAGCGCAAAAGGCCCAGTGGAAAATTGGTTTTATTTGTTTTATTTGGGTTCTGCTCTGCAGCTTAGTCATTTACAGGGCTTTTGGAAGAGTGGTCCCATCTGCCAGGTCTGTGTTGCGATTCAGTGGTTATTTCAAGTTCTTGGTGTGGTTTAAACACTTCTCTTCAAAAGGTATTAAACCTCTCCTGCATGTCACAGGTCTTACCTGTTTTGTACTCTACATTCCTTAGAAATGTCTCAGTACCAATATACCTCAAATGTTAAGTGTGAGTGATCCCTGCATTATGTAATTATAAATACTCTTTTAAAAGAGGAGCAATAATAATAGAACAAGCATGAAGTGACATTACTGTGTGGGATGTGTGCGTATGTATACAGGTACAACAGTTGCAAGGAGATATATCACACAGGAAAAACAAAGTAATGGCAGTATGTAGAGGAATAAGAGAATTTTATCATGCTTCTGGAATCAAAATGGCGGAAACACTGACCAGCAGTAAATAAGAAGGAGGATGGCATTAAACAAACACACAGCCAGAGAGTACTGTATTCTGAAAATCCAGGCACCATTTTGTTTTTGTATAGGATCCTTGGAGAGCTGGATTTAGTGTCTTTACCGTTCCTTTTTCCACTTCCATTTGGGAAAAATATGACCTCTCATCATGCTTGTCAGTATTCGAGAGGCATTTGGGTAATGTCCTTAATATGCTTTAACTTTTGGTTAGCCCTGTAGTGGTCAGGCAGCTGGATAAACTTTGTAGGTCCCTATCTGTTCTATTTTGTTCTACTGTACTTTTCTACTCTACTCAGTGCTACTGTATCCAGGTAGAATGGAGATCATTACAATACAAACATTCTGTGACAAAGTTCAGTCTGCTCGTTCCCTAATATCAGATGAGTGGCTTGCAAAAAACTGCAGAATTTTGAACTTCACAATAGTGAAGAGTTGAGATTTCATTCAGGATTGAGATTCATGTACATAGGTAGAGTTATTTAAAAACAAAATAAAGCTTTTAAAGAAATCCATACAGGTTGTAACAGACTAAGCAAGTAGAGATTAAAGACAAAGCAAACTATAGTGAATGCTGGAGGGGAACAACATTTCGCAAGTCCTGTCATTCTGTGAAATTCATTCTTCTTCCTTCAGACTCTCTGTTCTTACCCAGGCTACAAACTTAAGTGGAGAATTGGGTTCAAAAATTGATTCATTTGCAACAGCTCTGTTACAAAACGAAACCACTTCTTCTGAAGTAGGGAAACTGTATTGGTACACTTGACTCTGAAACTGTACTTACCTTTTATAGTACAATACTCATTTTGTTTGGCATTTGAAAAAAACAGTGGCAAATTTCTGTAATGATTACCATAAAAAAAAAAAAAAAAAAAAAAATCCATGCTAGGTCTAACTTCTAGTTAAGTCTTAGTTCTGGTAATCTGAACACTCGGTCATTTTAAAATAATGCAGCCAGAAAATTCTTTTTGCAGAATTTTTTAGAATCCTAGTAGGCAGCTTTTGAAACACAATGTTTCCAGTCTACAGTCCTTCAATTTCCTTCATATGAATGTTGCTATGAAACTGCAGAATAACTGAATGATCTTTGTTGGGTTTTGTTTTTTATTTATCAAGATAAATACTGAGTACAGTAAATGAGTGACCTCATAGGAAGATGGAATAAAGGGCAAGAATACATACATATGTAAGAGTCAGTCACTGATTTCATCATTTAACAGCCTGCTTCTATGGACTCCTACTGGATGTGAATCTGTTGCAGGGATGTTAGAGTTTTTGTGCCTCTTGTGTTAAACAGAGGAGGAAGCAAAATAAGGAAGGTTTACTCAGTATATTCTCTATCAGTCAAAGGTGCAACAGATCACCGTGGTAAACAGCTCTGTCAGTTTCAGAGGTGATATTCACAGATATCCACTTTGGGAATTTAATATGGCCGTAGACACTATCCAGATCTGCATAGTTATCACCCAAAATATGAATCCCATAATTAATCTCCTGTAAATTTATATTGACACTGAATGTGTCTGAATGTTTGAAAAGAAATCTTTTCAAGAAAATGACCACGAAAAATAATCTTCATTTCACAGTGCAAGAGAGAAAGTATAAAGGACTCTAGGGCTCTAGATTAATAAAGTTCTGCAAAAGAGGTTGTGGATTTGGAAATGATAGTTTTTCTATATTTCGTCATTGTGGTATTCTGTAATGAGAGTCTTCCGTACTTCAGTTTTTAGTTGTGTAAAGGAGTATTTATGTTACATTAGGGAGATTCATGTAGGAATAATGGTTTGTATCCTCAGATCTTACTTCTTGTCTTCAACGGACTGACTTACGATTTTCTTTCCCTTTGTTTAAATGGAACTACATCTAATTCTTTACTTTTTTCTATAGTCAGGCTGTGATTTGTGTCCTTCTGTATCAGTTAGCTGACCACTCAGCTGAACTGTGGCTTCAATTTTCAATTTAATCATCGAATACAATTTGTGAATTTATCTATGGAAAAGATATATAAATTCAAACCGCAGATTCAGTAGTCTTGAGGAAATCATGAAAGGTATAGCTGAGGAGAGTTTTATCTGCAAACATATTCTGAATCAGTCTAGAACATTTTTCCATCTGGAACTTTGTGCCTAAAAACAAAAAATGCTGAAAGTGTTTCAAGATGTTAGAAAACCACTTGCATTTTCTAGAGTCTTGACAGAAGTTTTGGATGCAACTGCTAGCTGTAATGAATTTTCCTTTGAGTAAAGACAGAAAATCAAAGTCATATCAGCTCAATCACTTTAAACAGTGTTCCCAGGTTTGAGGTAATGTAATTCAATAGACCTCTTGTTGTTGACTCCCAGTATTTTGTGCCTTCTGTGCAGTGGTTGGCAGTAGCCCATCTTCCTCTTCCAGCTCTGTTTATATTCAGGTACAAATTCATGTTCTGCAGACTGGATGGGGAGGAGGAGAGCAGGGGGTGAGGATAAGGTCCTCAATAGATGTTTTACATTTAAGATGGAGTTGTCTTGTAGCAGTAGCAGTAGAGGTGAGTCACTTCAAAAGTTCACAGTGGATTTGTGATGAAGAGATGAGGCTTTAATCATGGTTAAGTTAGGTAAATTTAAATATTCTAGTTCTAAGTGATAGGACCATTAGGATTATGTAGCCATGCCTTATCAGTATGCAGATGGCTCATACTTTGCAATATTTTCAGACAGTCTTTCAAAGCAGGAATTACATTGTTCTTTTTGACTGAAGGAAAGTGCGTAGTTAAGCAATGAGATGCTCTTTGTCTGTGGCTTCACCTGTGGCTGTGTTATGCTGTCAAGTTGTCAAGTTTATGTCATTCTTTTTGTCCATATTTTTTCTTACATGATTAGTCAGTAGTAGATATTCCCTGGCAATGCTGGCACTTTTTAATGGTAATGGAGTCTATTTATTTCCCTTTAAATCTTCTGTAGAACAGAGAATTCAATTCTCCACTCTAACTACAAAATATGTGAGTTGTATGTGTTCCCTGTGGGAGCACATATGTTGTGAGTGCCAGACTTTTAAAGTATCACAACATTTGTATTAGAATTTTGGTAAAATTCAATGCAAGTCTTTCACTAGGATTTTTAAATGAGGAAACAGTGATAAGACAAACGCAGGTGTACAGAAAATAGGAACAAAGAACAATAGAATAAGGGTAGCGTAACTAAATAATGAGCCATAAAACAAAATAAAGTCCTGGTAAGAGGCCACATTAGTTAATGCAGTGGTTTTTGTCTTGTTTAGATAAAATGTGGAGCAATTTAATAATAATAAAATAATGTAAATTAGCAAACAACAATTTTTCCTCTTACAATGTAAATTAAATATTTAGTACTCTCAGCTTTAGTTAAATATTTGCATCGTAAGCAACTGTTCTGATGAAGGAGAATACGAAATCAAGTTTAGTAAGTGCTAGTGGTGTTGTTTCTGGTACAGTCTTTGTAATGGAAAGGAAATGCCTGTGCACTACACCCGAGTGGTTGCTTTGATGATTCCTCTTTTCATTATATAAAGTTTTTTACTCCCCTTCCATATATTAACTTCTTACAGTTCACCAGTGTAAATCATGTAACTGTAGTGACACCAAGTTATCACTAGGGTAAAACACTCCATGAGTAGCTCTTTACTTCCAGTTTGTCAAGGTGTGCTATATTGCTTGGGGAGAAAAAAAGAAAAAAAGAAAAAAAAAGGCAGTGGTTGTTTGCAGCGGGCTGCATGTGTAGTTGAGCACCACATTGCACTGCTTTCTATTGCTTGTATAGGGAGATGCTCTACAACAGCACTGAATTTCTTAATGATGAGATTGCTGTTGTTGTTAGGGAAGTTGCAGACCAGATTTTCAGAACTTTCAGTTAAAGATTTCATTTTTAGCTATCATTTTTGGACTTACAACTTTATTCTGTTTTATAATGGCCAACAGGCTAGTGCTTTATTCAATACAAGATACATAGGGGAAGGGGAGTGAGATGAGTTTTGTTCCCCTTAATATTCAGAAACCTTAAATGGCGTTATATGAGCTTGTAAATATGATTTTTATAATGTTGCATTTAAATGGGCATTTATTCAAAAGGTAAAGTTAAAAAGATAGTAACAGTTGGCATTTTTTCCCATCATTCTTTTGTTTTAAATTAACCATATATTATATTTTTAAAGTACTGTATAGATTTTCATTTTTTTAAAAAGGAGAACTGCTGTAGCACTTATGGTGGAATATCTGGAAATTAAATACCAGATGGCTAAACCAGATTAAATTCCATTGTCAAAGTTATCTGTTCGTACACTGATATTTTTACACTGTAAGAAAATTAAACATTAAAAATCCAGCAATCTAATTGTGAGGTCCTACTGTTTTCCAGGAGCACAGCGCTATGCAGAAGTTGCACTGCACACAAATTGACAAAATAGTGGCACAATATGATAAAGAAAAGGTATCATACGAGAAAATGTTAGAGAAGGCAATCAAGAAGAAGGGGTAAGATATTATTTTAATGTTTTTAATAGACTAAAAATAGTTTTTATGCTTCTGTGATCTGGAAGAAAACATTTGTAAAAAAGGTCATTCAAATGAATGAACTGCAACTTGAACCAGCATCCTACATCAAACTGAGTTTGAGCTGCTTGAAGGCTTTAGCCATGGGCCATACATGTTATACTCAGTTTGCCTTTCTCTAGTTTTCTACTGTCAGTGTGTGAAATATAAAAGCAAAAGAGTTGCCAGAAATACTAATTTCCTTGGCCTGATCTGGTCTCACTACCTTTTCCCAGGAATGTGTCTGTTGTATTCAGTAAGAGATGACTAATGCCCTCAATAGCTCTACTGATCAGGAGGAGGCAGTGATTTTGATCTGAGGAAAAAAACAGCTTCTAATCCTGAGCATTTTAAAATAGTAGAGTTCTGCCATGCTGTCAAGTTGAAGTTTCTTTTAAACAACAAAACAACAACAACAACAAAACAATACCTTTAGATGCTCAACTGGGGTAAACTGCTATTAATCCTTTGACTTTTTGGTTTGCAATATCTGAAGTCCTGGCCTTTATCCATGCGAATCTCTTAATCTCAGAAAAGTTCACAGAACATACTGATGACTTTAATAAAATGTGCTTCTTGTAGACCCATTTGGGATAATATGACAGGACTTGTTGCTATCTTGCTGCTAGTATTTAATATGGCAGCAGTGTCTCCTCTTTACGTTTCACCCCATGGCCAGAATTCTTTGAGACAGCAGTTTGTTTTATAATATCAGGACTTTCAGTAGCAATTGATTTACTTAATTCTATATAAAGTTATGCTAATAAGTCTTAAATGCACACTGTTATCATCAGACAACAGCAGCTGGTAACCACTTGCTAACTGAATGCTGAACATAAACACATCTTTAGCATTGGTTTCTTACACAAATACTGCTTTGGTTTTTTTAATTATTTGGACTGACTGGATTTTTTTAAATACTTGATTGTCTATTCAACACACTTAAAACAGAAATAAAAGTGTCTGAAGTGAGAAAGGTAAGGAAAATTCTCTTCACTAAGTAATGAAAAGATTATGTAAACTCTTTAAAAAGCTCATGCATATTTTTTACAAGACAGGAGAACTGATAGCACCCAAATACATATCCGTCCTTATATCTAAATTGGAAAGATATGGATTTGAAGGCTCAAATAGGTGGATAAAACTCTTTTACATACCTATCAAAAAAAATTTTTTTCAGGAAGTATCTGGCAATTTGAATATCAATGCTTCAAAAATATTTTTTAAATGCTCATTTACAAAGTTTATTACTTGAAAATGTCCCAGAATGATAGCCAAGGAAATGGAATATGTCCTGTACTCACTGAACCCAGGATCTCTCATTCATTAGATTGTTTCAGCTAAAAAAAACTGCTCAGATCTCACCTCTCCTAAGAAGATATGTTGAGGGAGTTGGTCTTGTTTAGCTTGGAAAAAAGAGGGCTCTGGGGAGATCTCATTGCAGCCTTCCAGTACTTGATGGGAGGTTATAATCAGGAGCAGGACTGACTTTTTACATGCTCTGATAGTGACAGGATGAGGAGAAATGGCTTTAAACTAAAAGAGAGGTTAGATGTTAGGAATTTTTTACTCAGAGGGCTCTGGCACAGGCTACCCAGAGAAGTTGTAGATGCCCCCATCCCTGGAGGCATTCAAAGACAGGTTGGATGGGGATCCTGGGCAGCCTGATCTAGCAGTTGGCAACCCTGCACATGGCAGGGGGTTGAAAGTAGATGATCTTTAAGGTCCCCTCCAATCTAAGCCATTCTATCATTCTATAAAGTATTTATCATCTACGTAGATCCTTCCAGGAAAAGACTAATTTTCTAAAGAGAGATCAACTGTAGGAAAAATTAATTTTATTTGGCTTCGATTCAATTTTCATTGAGTAAAGAAGGTTTTTGGCTTTAAAAACTGTTTGTAAATAAAGCCAGTGCATTTTACTACAATAATTATGAAATTAGCCCTGGACATTGTACTGCAATTATCTTCAGGGGAGAAAAGTTTCCCAGTGCTCTGCTATTTTAGAGTGGTGTGTCAGAAGAGAGATGATCAGTGTTCCTGTTGGCCTGAGCAGAGGCCAGTGTCTCAGCTTGTCTACACAAAACAACAGATGAAGATGTATAACAAAGTTAAAGGTGGTAATGACAGTCTCTGGGCAATGAATAGTGAAAAGCTGTATGTAACAGTGGTTTCCAGAATAATCCCCAACTGGGGCAAATATAAAAGTAAATGATAATCTGGTTCCCAGTTTCACATAATTTCACGGTTTATTTTCTGTGTCTTAATTCTTGTAACACTTCTGTCACAGACTCCAGAGCCTTTATGGTAATTTTAAATTATTAACAAAACTTGTTATTTTTTTTGTTATGGATCTGTTGGGTTTTTTTGGAGGAGGAGGTGGGGGGGGGGGACTCCTTTAATCTGTTTGTTTGTTTGTTTGATTGTTGTAAGTAACTAATTCAGAAATAGATCCAGTACACAGCTATATACTGTTCTTTACCATGACTGAATATGACATACCATGACAGCTGCCAATCATCTGATGGCACTTCAGTTTTGTAATTATTGGTGTCTTATTACCAAACAAATTAAAATTGCTTGTCAGATTTCCTATTAAAATGCTTCTTAGTTGTACATCAGTGTTTTAAGTGCTTCCTTCTGGATTACTGCATATGCAGCCCTGAAACCCCCTTCAGCAAGGTACTTTGGCAGAACCATCTTTTCACCCCAGTAGGACAGTGTATTTCAGGACAAGCTGAGATCTGAGCAGTTTTTTTTAGCTGAAACAATCTAATGAATGAGAGATCCTGGGTTCAGTGAGTACAGG
>JAOWBP010001760.1:9904318-9915118 GCA_028571105.1 Tragopan temminckii | reverse complement strand
ATATGACAGTTTAAGACTTCAAGATGCTGTTTCTTTTATCTTCAGTTGATTTTTGAGTTTAAAATCTCCGAAGATTTTTTACCAGTGAGCATGCTCCGTCCTCTATCCTCTTTGTGCTGCTGCTGAGGTTGGAAAATGATTACCTAATATTTCTGTTGTAGCATGAGCAGGGTTGGTTGGGGTGGCACAGGGCCTGCAGCTAAACTGGCAATTGAAACAAGATCTGACATGAATCTTTGTATGCCTTGCCTGTAAGATAAGCCTCTATGCATGGTATATTTTTAATGGCTCATGAATAGTCAAAGATGAGAGAGGGAGAGAAGAAATTGAAATAGTCAGAATTTGAAGGACACAAGCAACTTGTATCTGAAGAAGAGACATAGTATGATGATAAAGGAAAAGAAGAAATGAGATGGGTATGAGAGTTTGTCAAGACAGAGAGACTTGAATCACAGCAGTGAAACCAACTATTTCAGCCGGGTGGGAGGTCTGTGAAGAGCTGGAGGACATCTGAACGTGATGACAGGCAGAAAATGGAGGCATCTTGGGGAAGGTGCAAAGTGGGCAGCAAGGGTTATGTTATACACCTGCAGTTTGGGAATGTGAGAGGAAAGCTGCTTTTCCTACTGCTGTTTGATAATAATTACTTGCAGTCAATTTGGAATTGTGATTTATCATAGAAGGGTCCCAGCAGTTAAGTACTTTCTTCTTACCTCTGATATGCTTGCTCGAGAGAATTACTTGCTTCATCTGCACTGTGAAGTGTGGCTACAAATGCTGTCAGAAAAACCAGCAGAAGATTAAGGGCAAAAAAAGCTCAAAGATAATCTGCATTTAGCTCCAACTTTGCTATTTCTATTTCAGTACTAAAAATATGAGTTCCGTGTCCAAAACCTTTTCTGTTTTTTCAGCTATTCTCAGTTAAAGAAACTGGATAAAATCTGTTAACTTCATCTCACTGTAGTAACGTTATCTATGAACATGATGCGGATAATGCTAAGCTTCAAAATCCACTAGAAATATGTAGGCTCTTTTGGTTCTTGTTTTCTTTTTTTTACCTTCTGCTCCGTAATTTTTCGATGTATGTTTCTTTTAAATCCAGATGTATACTTACAGTTTTTTAAGTCTATGGGAAAACAGTGAAGAAAGCATGAGGGCCACATGAGGGAATTCCATATTTATTTTTGGCATTTATTTCCATGAAGAGGAGGCTTCTATTGACGCAGAACATTTCTTCCTTTATTTTTTTCCAACTTGCAAATGTTGTTGAAGCATTGAAAGTTAGTTCCTTGCTGTCAAGATTCCAGAACGAATGTTTGCATAGTAGAATGGATGTAATATTTGTGTAACTTTGAAAACAGCTTTTGGGCTGGTGTTTCATAAGCAGGATGTGAAGCTGTATGAAGTATTACTTCTGAAATGCATGTTGCATATACAGAATTGAACAGCTTATAGACAGATGATATACCACAGTTGTTGCAGTGCCAAGTACAAAACACCAGCAACAGAAAAAGAATGGTGCATGCTGTTAAAGGTGTTATCCTTTTCTATGTAAAATATTCTTCATTATAGCTAAGGACTTAGGTTTGACTTACCATGATTTTGCCTAGAGGACTTGGCACGAAACTGGAGAGTTAGAGCTTTGGAAGATAATACGTTGAATATAGGAAAGGTAATAGTTGTATTTCAAATTAAAATCTTCACCTGCAACATCTGGAAATATGTGGAGATAGTAATTTACAACCTATGGGAAATTACTCCGAAATGATCATTTTAAAAACAAATTGGCAGAAGAGATGCCTTGGCTTCAACTTGGCATTCTTTTAGAAGAAAATAACAAAGTAACAAGTAAGCATGAAGAGGTTCTTTGGATTGCAGGGCCACTTTTTTCTCCAGCTTGTAGTTCATTAGCAAAGTCAAGCAAGGTGGCAGAGTGCATTCAAGTGCTGTCCTTCTGAATGCAAAACGTTTGAGAAGCAGATCTGTTCCGAAGTGGGTCTGCACAGTGCTTACCAAGCCCCAGCTGCACCCAGGACTTCGTACATTAAATACTGCCCAGGAGACTCACTCTGTTTTGAGGACTGGTGGAGAAGTGAGAATCCCATTTCAGCAGGCTTCTGATTTGGTGTGATGCCTGGTCCCCAGCAGCATAAGCTAGAAGCCCAATGGCAGTGGCCCGTAGATGCAGGTCTATGTACAGTACACGCTGGTGATTGCTTTCCTCTAGCTCTGCCTGCAAGAGATGGCGTGCACTGTTGGGATGTAAATCATCCTGCATGAAAATGACATTGTATGAACATACAGTACTGGTTACCTAGTAATTCTGAATTACTGGGATAGCAGTTATGTTTCATGTGAGTTAAGTAAAGAAGTCTGTGATATTTTGATATTTTCAAGGACTATCACAGCATCCATAAAGGCTGCATGTTACTCAGTAGCACCTAAAGGAGATCTCCTGAGTTCAGCCTTGACTGCCCTGGTGCTTTTCCCGGGCACAGTCCTGCAGATAGTTGGATAAACATAAGAACAGTGTTTATTTTTCTGCAGGGTATTTTGAATGATGGTCACATTTGCTGCTTCTCTTGATCCAGATTTGCAGTCCACTTAAATGGGAGTCTGATTAGATTCTTTGTGAGGAAATGACACATTTAACTGTAGATGTAGCTATTTTCAGAAGTCTAGCCACCCATCCTTGTGCAGCTAAAAGTGGTTTGTCCTGCCACAGACAAAAGGATGACAAGATATTTGTGCTAGCTAGCCAGTTAGGACAGGCTCTCTTGCTTCTTAAAGATTGTGTTGCTGGAATTCTTTTAAATACTTTCTTCACACATTCATGCAAATTAGCTAATTACCAACCTCTGCTCAGGCTTCCATGAGTGCCGAATAGTGGAACAGAATGATTTAATTTCCCTAACATATTCTCCTGGCACTTTTGCATACAGAATATGCCACTCTAAAGTATCCCTTGATACTAGATCCTTGGCAGTGTTCCAAAAGGAGTTCAAGTTTAAAGCCATTCAGCATAATTTTAGGTTTGGTAAACCTGAATTTGTCACCTTCCCTGCATCGTATAATTTTGCCATCTGTAATGTGGGCTTTCCTCTTCATCTTATGTAAGTGTTTAAATTGTGAATCAGTAGAGTTGGCTCTGATTATGCATCTGATATTCTCTTGGGAGAGTAATTAAACTGAGGTGATTATATGAATATCAATTTTTGTGCATTCATTATGCTTTTAAAAATAACTAGAGTTCTCTGTCACTTTAGTAAATAGGTGTGATTTTTGTGATTTTCAGTTTTGAATGGTGCTTGTTTTGAAACACATGCCACTGTCAGACAGTAGTAGTATGTGTTAATTTCCCATTGAAACTCCTTGAAGAGAGTTTGTGTGCAAGTCAGATTTGGCTGAGTGTAAATCATTTAAATCAGAACATTTTGGGATGTGTCCAGATTTAAGCTAAGGAAAAGGAATTGGATCGAGGGGTTCTGTTTCTATTCAGTAGTTGAATCCTAATCCTAGAAACATTTTTAGTATGTGTTAACTTATTAATTTTACTACAGTTTCCAAATAAATACAAATACAAAAAAGCGTGCCTTGAGCCTTGGACAGGCATGAGGAATAGCGTCAATGCATTAATTATAATAGGCCTTGGAAATCAAGAGGAAGTTGTAGATCAACTAATTAAGTATTGTTGGTTGTCTGTCTGCCATCTTATTACATACAGTGTTTCAGTGACTGGTATGTAAATTTTCAGAGCTAACACTTTCAAATTGAGAGTATTGATTTCATGCTTGTTATGTTTCATAGCTGAACAATAGCGGTTTCTCCTAGTGAAACAGTAAACATAAAATAGAAGTATGTGTTATTCTATGCTCAGCAGGTCAGTGTATTGCATTTGTTGTTCTTTTGCTTTTTTTTTTTTTTTTTTTTCCCCTAAACAGAGAGAGATGCTTTGATGTGTCTTTCAAAAATCATGGATTAAGGACCTATTTCAATTTATGTCGGCAGCATCAATCTCATAAATGCTTGTATAAACATTGTGAGAGGAACAAATTAAAACACAAATAGTGGCAATGTGAAATTGATTGTAATCTGCATTGTTGACCCTTTAAAGATGTTTGTAGATCATAATATTGCGGTTATGGTTGGACTTTACTAATCACATCTTTGTTCAGATGGGAATATGCATAGATCTGTCTCAAAAAGCCCATGTCTTGCCATTCTTAATTCTTTGCATCCTTTTAAGGTAGGCTGAAGCCGGGTTGAAAATTGTAGGTAAATCCCATGTAAGTACTATAACTTAGGTTAGCTGTGTGATAATAAGGACTGTATGGAAAAGTATACTTGGTCTGACTTTTTTTCTATTTCAAGCAGTTAAAAGCAGCAGTCTGACACTAAGCTAAGATTAAGCGTAATTTGCAGCTCCTAAAGAACTTTGTTCCAGTTCCTACAATACAATAATTAATTTCTAATGAGGCTAAAGATAAAAAGGAGAAGTATTTCAAAATAGTTTATTTATGTAGCAAAAACATCTAAAAGTTTTCTTTCAAACTTCTAATGGCTTATTCTTTCAGCAAAATATTCCTAACCAGATTGCATAAACTGGGATAGGGTTTTTCAGGTACTTCTGTGCATTGGCTCAGTGTGTGCTGATATCTTATCTTAGCTGTCACAATGTGCATGGCTTGTCATTTCTGACAGACTTTGTATATCTGAATTATCCTGATTATGGGTTGCACTAGAAATCAGTATTGTCAATTACAGCATCTGCTTGGGGAAAAAAAAGAAGTCGTTTAAAATTTTGTGAACTTCCCATAATTCTTAAATTGTAAGTTTTACTTGTAAGTTTTTACTTGTAAGGTTTCAAAGAGCCTGAAGGGAACATGGCTTCCCGAAGCTTCATCAAAGAACTGATGGGTCCATTTCTAGAGCTAACATGATGCCTGTATGCGAGGTGCGTTCTTTTCTGTTCTGTTTGTTTTTGTTTATTTATTCATTTTATTTTTTAATGTACCCCTTCTTTTCCATTATTTCTGAGTGAATGGTTATGACTGGATTGGCGTGTTTCCTAATAGATTGTGATTATGAGAGCCTTGTAAGGATTTGTTGTAGTATAGTACCCTGTGCTGGGCACTTCAGAGGAAGTGTGATACCAGGACAGAGAATTGAAGGCGGGGGGGGGAGAGTTGAGAGAGAGAGAGAGAGATAGTATTGACTAGAGTGTGATAGAAGAAGAAAGATTGATTAAACTGGGATTGTTTATCCTACAGACAAGGAGGTCTTCACATTCAGATCATCAGTTGGATTTTTAATTTTAATTTAATTTTCAGTTAGAAGTACTGTTACTGTATCTGTTTCCAGTGCTTTGTTTTGTTTTTGGCTTAATCCACCTTTGAGAATGCCTTTGTGTGCTCCAGTATTGCTAAGGAGCAATATCTATTGAGTAGTGCTAAGCATTTGCTAAGCAATCATTTTTGTCTCATCTTTTCTATCCCTTATGTGTCTACAGTGTGAAGCACAGCACCAACAAACCAGCACGACATCTAGTCAGAAACAGAAAATTATAATTTATTGAAGTGTTTGTTTCGAATTTGTCATTCAAAAATGTATTTAGAAAATACCGGCCATTCTTAAGTAGATGTAGTCATTGGAAAATCATTAGCTATTATCTTGCAAGTACTTGTTTTGTTCCCTTGTTTTAGTTTTCTCTTCCTTAACCCTTGCTTCAAAATTGTTTGTTTCCTTGATGGCCATGAGATGCAAAACTGCACCGATCCACTGGACGGCAACTCTGTGCTTAATTTCTTGGTGTCTGTTGCTGCCATTTGTGCAAACATAGTGCATGGTAGAGCAAGTGATGACTACTCACCCTCTACCAGAGGAGACATTATCAGTATTATCTTGCCAGGGTCCTGAGACATCCTGTTAGCTGTATTGTGCTGTAGGGTTTGACGTCTTTGTAAGCTCAAACCTGTCCAGTTTTGGTGTCAACCTCTATACTGCGCAGTAAGTCATAGATTTCCTGACTGACAGATATTCATTGTACTTTGGGACAGTGCCAGTGGGATTTGGAGGGCTTTCCTCCAGATGGATGCCCAGGTCTCCCATGGGAATGTTTTTGTCTTTGCCAGCCATCTGGAGATCTTGTAGGAAGATTTGATGAAGCATACCAAACAGGTAAAAACACCTCTGCTTCCATGAGCAGCGTGGAATTACATTTCTACTATGCTGTTTGCTGATGCATCTGAGTTTCTGCTTGATTTTATTATTATTGCCTTTGTGACATTATTTTTTTTCCATAAAGTGTCAATTAAAGTACGAGGTATGAAGCTACCTGTCTTAAGCTTTGCAAACAGTGAGTGTGCTGGGAGCTAACTCTATCATTAGTCATCCTTTATGTATAATTTTTTCAGCTGAGTAACTTTCAGACAACTCAGTCTCTGAAAACAATCATTGCAAAATTGATTATCTGTTAAGAACTGTCATTAAATATTCTAGAGGATTTTGCAAAGGAAAGAGAGAATATCCGTGTTCCATGGTGGATAGGGTAAGAACTAGGGAAATCTTTAAAGTAAAGTTTATTTAAATCAGGAAGAACTTTTTCTTGGTAAAAGACAGTGAGGTACTTAAGTAGATTGCTTGCAGAACTTGAAGCCTTCAGAGCACTGGAGGTGTTTACGTACATCTCAATAGATGCGACTTCATCTTTCACGTTTTCCAAGAGTGAAATTTGATTGGCTGTTCCTGGGGAAATGGAGTGGATGACTTTTCTGAACCTCCTTCAGTTCAGAGGCATAATGTTTTGTTTCGTTCTTTGTTGACTTTTTTTGTTTTGTTTTTGTTTGTTTTGGAGTGGTTTTTTTTGTTGTTGTTGTTATTGTTTTTTGGGAAAGGTCTTGTGATGAAAACTTTCATCTTAAAGACATTCAGAAGGTGTGTATTTCCTTTGTTTAATTCCTGCGAAATTAGCTTGCTTTTGTTCTGGAAAAAAATTCAAATACATTCTGAAAACATATTTAATGGAGTTAAATACATTAACAAAAATAATGGTTGAATTTGTTATGCAGTAACATTCAGAGATAAACAAAACTGCTTGAAATCATATGTTTATTGATTTGTTAAGAATAAGTGAACAATACATTAATACACAGGAACAGCTATATCTCTTTGGCCAAGACTCAGTTTTCTAAATCCTTAAGAAACTATGCATTTGGTGTAAAAAAACTGAATGTGGTTCACTAGCAAAATATTGTGGTATCACAAAAGAGTCTCTCTACCTTGAATAACGCAAGTTTATCTATACAAAAATGCAAATTTATACATGAAAAAAATCTTAAAGCTGTTAAGATACAGGCTATTTGGAATATGGTTGGAATTGCATCAGAAGTTAAAATTTCCTGATTATTTTGGACCTTTTAGTCACTAACTGTAGAATTTGGAGAAGCTTTATTCATTTTATTGAGAGAAGTAATTTGAAATGAAGGTACCCAAAAGCTGAGATCTTCATCTGGTGATGGAAGCTGTACTAATTAGCTTTTCAAAGCATGTAGAGGACAGAAAAGGTTTATGCTGATAAAAATAGTGTGAAAATACAGCTAGTGTTTATTCTTCATAATTATAGCTCACCAGTAGTCACATCTTGCAGCTGTGACACTTGCTTTGACGTGCCACTCTACTAGTCATATTAACTTTAATCTGTCCTTTCACATCTGCCCAATGTGTCTCTATTGTTCTGTATATATTAAAGGATCACTGTAAATAGGAAATGGAGACTTGCTACTTTTACTATGACTGAAGTCCTTTTTCCAAGCTATGACCATTCCGATAAATCACTCAGAGTATCTAATGAAGGTGCTTGAATATAGAAGGAATTGCAAAGCTGAGGAAAGTTTATCTTAAAAATTGATTCTTCTACTGCATTTATATCTTGAATATTTTGGAATATATCTCAGGAAATTGGTTTGGGATCCAAACATATTCAAAGCATAGAATAAGAATGAATGAGAAGCCTGGAAATTAACATGAAAATGTGGCAGATCCAATGTAATTACTTCATGAATTTTACTTTTGCATGACTGTTAGGAATGACAGTTTTGCTAGCTGTGATTGAAGAATACCAAAACAAAGTAGAAGCATGGTGCTTATTTCAAACTTGTATGATAATGGAAGTCTGCTAGACATTTCTGGAGGTATAGTTCTCAAAACTGATTGGGATGAGTTCTATGATGACAAGAATCAAAAATGTGTGCTTTATAGCTGGAAAAATTGTCTTTGAAGAAATTTATGTTCATTGTGGTACTGTGATATTCAGAAAATTGGCCTTAAATAAACTGGTAAAAAATCACAGGAAAATTATTAGCAAGCATTTGTGTTTATTAGAGGAGTGGGGTGGGACATCCAGCTGAAATTCTGACCCCAGGAAGAAGACACATAACAGAGAAATATTCAGTACATTCAGGGGAATCGGGCTTTCAGGCACATAGCTCTGCTTCACTGTGCTTTTGGATGCATTCTTTCAAATGGTACCAGATTTGCAAGTGTGTTTAACATGTAGTAGCAGAGGTGGTGCTTTGCTGAAGTTTACAGAAGGGTGTGTGTTAGATGAGTCTCAGAGGCATTTCTGATCATTTTACTGAACAACTTGTTGAATATTCCTGTATATTAAGTAACTGTATACATGTAAATGAGCAAATTTGTCCCAGCTCTTTGTTTAGGTATGGATACTTAACTTGTAAGCACAACTGCAGTAGTAGCAATGTCAGATGAGGTATTCTGGTAAAATTAGACCATCTGGTATGTAAAATTAATACCATTCTGCATCCAGTGGATGATAAATAGATCGTATCTGTCTTCTGCCGTTCATAGATGTTTTCTTGTCTGTGAAAGGTGTCTGTTTTCCTTGGAATCTTTCCTACCATTTGATGAGCACTGCAGTAAATTGTCAAATTTATTACTGTACCAGAATATGAACTATAAATCTTGAAAACATTTAAACGGTGTTTTTTCCTCCCTCTTTCACCTCATCTTCCTTTCCCTTCTCACTCAGAAGGGAAAAATTCAGTGTATTTATGATATGCTGAGAGTATACAATAGAAATATGAAATGATCCTTTTTTAATTTAAGACGAGCTTTGATTCATCCTACTGCATGTAAACATTTTAATTTTAGGGAAATAATAGGTCAGCATATAAGCAAATATAAACAAATAAGATGAGCAAACTATGGAAAAAGGTAACATTTGTTTTAAGATGTCTTGCAAAAACTCTTCAAATTCATCAGAGTTGTCCATTTTTTTCTTCAGTCTATTTTTTTGTTGTTGTTGTTTCTACCACTCACTGCCATTTTCTGTTCATCATAAATCTATTTCAGTTATTTTCAAGGAATGAAATAGGGCTTTTAAGTACAAATTTTGTCACTATGTATTGCTGTGAAGCAGGAGAATATTATATTACACAAGAGTAGAAAATGAAACAAATTAGCTTTAATTTTTCTACCCTTTCTAGGAGGTGGTGCTAAACATGGCACTATGTAGAGAAGCAGTACTCATTTTGTGTATAGCACACAAGGATTTGTCACAAGAACAGAAATAACCCCAAGTGAAATAAAGTCGTTACATGTGATCAATTTGATTGTTAAAAGTATTATGTATTACTTCTCACTGCTTGTTAACTAAACTATATTCTCTAATTTTGAATGTTTTTTCTTTTGTAAAATATAAAGAAACGTGATGATCAATATAAAACTGACCTCTAGCAAATAAAAGGAGTAGGTAGATTGTGATGATGAAATGGGCTGAATGTGTAATTGGTCCAAGATTGCAGTTATGTTATTAATTATTTTTAATCAAGTTTGTCCTGCTGTTGTCCCAGTATGCAGAAACCTTCCTTAAGCTATATCTCTGTGAGTTCATTCCGTCGGTATTTCTCCCAGATCTTCTCTTTTGCTGCTTATTATACTTGATTAATATTGATTTTAGCAATGTCTATTACTGCCGTGTATTCTTTATTAGTGGTTATTTTTGTACCTTGTTAGGAAGAAAACAGACTATCAGCTGTACAGGAAAATGCTCCATATGGATTGGGTTTAGATCAACTTAAATTCCAGAATTTTGTACATTTTGAGGTAACATTCTAGTGTATTCCTATTAAACGAGCTGGACAGTAATTTAGTGAGTCTTGATAATAAGGCATACATTCCTTTTCATTATGCAGGTGGGACTGCTCTGGGAGGGAAATAATGTTAAAGCAGATCATCTTGTTCTTCATCAAGTCATATGTCCATTTGCTTTTCAATCCCTGTGCCTTTAACAGCCCTGTTTTCTATCATAAATAACTTTTCACTACATTAAAAGTGTACAAAAACCATTCTGAGTGGCATAGAATTAAGAGCTGTGCAATTTATCACTACCGAACTGTATGATATTGGCTAATCTTTATCTAGAGATTTCCCAGGTTAGTGAATTTAGATCCAGCATCAATCTGTCCTTCTGACTAGGTCTCTCTATGTGTTTAAACCAACAAGCTGTCTTCTGTAAGATTCATTCTGCCCTGCTCCAAAATGCTTGGCAAGCAACTTCTCTTCCTCTGCCTCCATCAGAAAGTGACTGAAATACAGTTCTAATGATGCTTCAGATGGCTTATATCACTCTAAGCGTGCAAAATGCCTCACAGTTCATTATACTGATGAGAAATGTCTGTTGCTACTGTAGCTTCAAACTCTTTATGCAGCCAGAGCTGCAAGAAACCCTGCAAACTGTTTGGGAATAACTGGGGAAAAAAAAAAAAATGAACTAAAATTTGT
>JAOWBP010001760.1:9873101-9895714 GCA_028571105.1 Tragopan temminckii | reverse complement strand
GTCTCAGCTTGCAAATACTGACTTCAGTGTTTTTGGAGCTTCTTTTCATACTGATTTTTTTGCTGTTGCTTGTTTGATAGTGATTTGAATTGACTTTTGGTGGCTCAAACTAACTGGCAGGAGTATGCCTCTGGAAATTGAGAGGGAAGAGTACAAAAAACTGGAGAAAATTATTCCCTTTCCAATTTCTCAACCTAAAACTGAGTGGCATGGCTCCATGAAAACTGAAGGGCAGTTGTGGTGGGGACAGAGGTGGTAGCTGATGATTCCAAGGGAAGACTTTGCTGTTAGGTCAGTGGGATTTTTGGCACTGTACTCAACTTGAATGAGATGTATGAAAAATAAGCAGAACAATCTGGAAAGTATGGGGAGAACTGCAAAATGAAGCATGATAGGAAAAGCAGGTAATACAATAATAAAACTGTCAGATATAGGAAATATGTTGTGGGGGAGGAAGCAAGAGGTCATGTGTATGTACGAGTTTGGATAAAATGTTTTATTCATTACTTCGCTCTTCTACTGGAACTGCCTGCCAAACCCTACTACTGATACTCTAAGATTATTTGCCCAGTAGATATTTTCTTTTAAACTAATATATATTCTTATATTGTGTGAAAAGTGCATTCAGCTTCAGGTCTCGCTGAATTTTGGTGAAACAGAATTACTAAATTACTGCCAAAAAATGTGTTGCATTTGGAAAGGAATTTTTTTTCCCCTTTCCTGTGTTTCCAACTTCTTTTAACCCCAAAGCTATGGAAAATTTCGCAGGGGTGTTTTCTGTAGTTACGTTTCTGATCTGCTTTAAAAGAGAGGTGCTTGGTGGAGTGTTCAAGTAAACAGATTCTAATCAAAGGCAAAACCCCCCATCAAGCTGTGGCTTTGCCAGAACCTACTTTTGTTCTAATTTTCTTACCTGTTCCAGCTCTGTTAGTCTTTAAACAAGTATTATGCTAGATAACAGGGAATTTGCTTGTGTGTTTGTTATGGAGACTACCCTATTGGCAGTCATTTACCATAGCAAATCATTTTTTATCCCAACACCTATGAAAATAGAAATCTGAGAAGATTGCATATGCTGTTCTTCATCAGAATGATTCCTTACAGGCAGTAGAAATATCTGTGGCAAATCAAATTTACATTCAAAATTTGATTTTTAATTATTGAGATTTTCATTTTTTCCTTCTTATCTGTGTACATCCTCTTAATGTACTAAGTGTAAGTTTTTTAAACACGTTGCACAAGCTAGAAAAGTAGGAAATAACTCCTAAAAGAACTGCTGCCAGATCTTTGAAGCATGTACTGAGTTATTGAATCTGAAACACAATGTGCAAGAGTTGCTCTGCCAAGTTTTGAAAGTTAGAGTATGTGGAGTGATGAGACTCCTTTTGTTTTACAAAAAATAACTAGACGGCGAAGAGAGAGATATGGAATGTTGTTTATTACTTAATGACACATACTACTTTTCAGTTGCTTATATTTTTAACTGTTGTTTTTTCTTTTCATATTTAACATTACAGTGAGAAGCAGCAACTAACTTGAGTAAATAGACTTCTAATTGCACTTTTTGCTGTTTGATCTGCAGAAGACTGAGAATCTCAAGTGTAAACAAGATCGTTATAAGCTCTTTTGCAGTCTGGGGTTAGCAGTTGGGAACATATCTTCAGAGGTGCTGACATTACAGGTAGTTCTTGTGCTGATAGACTACTTTTCAAGATCTGTAAAGTCCTCTTCCCAGGCTTTTGTTTGTGCGGAGGAATTCAACCATTTATACTTGTTTTGCAGTGAGTGTTTTTATAAATGGGTGAAGGAAGCAGTGCCTCACTTACCACATTAAATTGAGTGGTGGATGGTCATATGTTTATCTGGCTCCTGTTGGTGAGCTACTGACAAGTTTGAGCTCAGTCTGACAAAATCTCATTCAGTCATTTTCCTCTTGCTCCTTCAGTTGGTTGGAGATTTTAGCCTTTATAAAACCACTGTGTCTTTCATTTATACTTTAGAAACTGTATGGGAGGAGAAAAGCTAAGTAACCTGGCTGTTAAAGTATTTGTGGCTTGTGTTTGGTTTGAATTCATTTATGCTGAACAGCTGGCTCTTTGTATTCGGGAGGTCCTTTCCAGCATATTAAGTGTGTTTGCCTCATGTTGGTACTTAGTTGATCTTTCCAAACTGTTTCTGAAACTATTGGAAAACCAAGTAAGTGTCATTAAATTTTACCTAATAAAATACGGTTTCCTGCACGTTGATTCCTACATGTAACCCATTAAGCCGTTTAATACCTTCTTGGAAAGGCAGATATAATAAGGGAAGTTCATGATTTGATACGCCTAGAACTTGAGTTTGCTAAAGTTGAGGCTGGTAACCATCTTCCCTTTCAAGAAGTAGTTCTGACTGTTCTGTCCTAAATCTGAAGAATGAAGGATTCATATCAAATGTTGGTATGGCATTTGCTTGTGGTTGTGCTGGAACTAAACAAGGTGGAATCTCTAATTTGGTAGTGTTTTTTTAATTGGACTGAATAATATATGTATTGAAGGAAAAAAGAAAAATACTTGCACGTACAAGCCTATCTAAATCACCTGGATCTTTATGATTGAAAACTAGCTGTCTTTTTCTACGTAGACTTCTATGGCCTGCTTTTGTGTAAACACATCTGGTTTTTAAGAATTGTAGATATGCATCTTGCAAGATATTTTGATGAGTCTAAAAGATAAACTTTAAGAGATTTTTACATCATCTCTTTTGTTGTGTTGGTTTAGCTTGCTTTTTTCTTTGCTCCCTTATCAAACTGTTTGTTGCACGCACTATAGAATATATATTTTTCTTCATACATTGTGCAGAATAAGCAATTGCTGAACTGGGGAATTAACTTTTTAAAAATATTTAACAGTTAACAGTTTAAAAGTGTTAAGGCAGTTTCCACGTGAATATTTTTAAGGAAAATACAGGCTTTTCTATTTTCATGATTGATGTGTTTTCTAATGTCACAAAATTTGAAATCTGATTTCTCATTAAAACTCTCCTGTGTTGATCTGAAATTCAGTACAGGTGTGTTTTTGCATTCACTTTAATGCCCATTTTGTCTTGCAAACGTATTGTAAATTGGTGGGAGTGTGAGTATGAATGAGAGCCTAGCCAAGGCGTTACAGCAAATGCTTTTTAAATGTGAGGTAATATAATTAAAACAACACTATCTAGAATGTCTAATCAGTAGGAGCTGAAGCCTCTTCTGCATTGTGAGAGCACCTGATTGTGGACTGAGTATTCCTTCGTGGAGCTTCATTTATTTCTGTTCTCTGGTATGATTCTGCAGCCTATCAATTCAATCTGTTCATCCAGTGGAATCTATAGAGAGCATTAAGAAGACAGGCTTTGTATATGATGAGACTGTATGTGCACATATCTCTTAAAATTACATTTTCTAGGAAGCTTTGCTGTTTTCTGTGTGATGTGCTTTCACTTCTGCAACAGAAGCTTAGCAAATGGGGTGCCAGAGGCTGGTGTTGCTAAAAAGCATTTCTGCTCTACATGAGTAGAGCTGGGTACGTTGTAGCTGGGTGTGCACTGTGGGAAGGTGAGGTGTTTCGGCTTTTGTTTGTTTGTTTTTATCTTTGACACATTCTGGAATTTTGGCTGCATGTATTCTCTCTGTCTCTTACTGTCTGCTGGTGTACATCTAGCAACTGAACCTAGGCAGCCAAGTATACAAGACAACAGGTGACAGAAGAGCAGGAAATGATGCTATTGACTCTGTTACCTCTTGGACATATGACCTCAGCTGAATATTATGGAGCAAGCTTTATGAAACATGCAGACATTGACCATAAATTGCTTATCAGCTTTGGTTGATTTCTTTTTATTTTTTTTTTTAATAAATACTTCAGGCCACAAGGGATTTGTTTCTGTATCTGTGTATTTTTGCTGGTATTTGATGTGTTTTGGTATAAATATGAACTTGAGTCAAGTGCTTAAATGTTAAAACAGCTTCCCACGTGTTTTGGTTTACTGCCAGGGAAAGGTGAACGTTCAATATAAATGCTGAATTTAAACACTAGTCAAATATTTATTATTGTTGAATGAATGACCCGACAAGGATGTGGTTGAACTAAAATGTACAGGCTGTATTTCTGAAAGTGGGAAGCTGTATTAATATTTGAAGAATGGCTTTAATTAGTCTTGACTGTTGGTAGGTGTGTTCACTTTATCAATGTACACGCAGTATAGCCTTTTTCACTAACTTATAATTGGCAGTTTCCCATAGGAAATAATCATTATTGGTATTATAAAAGCACTTTGTATCTATCACTCTTGGGAAATGAAAGTTTTGCAGAGGTCAAAATAAAGTGTGCCCCCAATTATGCTAATAATTCATACCACAAATGATCCAATGGAAGGTTTAATAGCTCGGTAGCACTCTCAGACTTCCTTAGAGTAGGAAAAAATTCTATTGCATTTTTATATTCTACAAAAAGATTAAAAAAAAAAAGAAAAGGAAAAAAGCTTCTCTCTTATAATCTACCACCTGATTTGTCATAGTGACTTGAGGATCTTAAGGTTTTTGTTTTTAAAATAATAAATCTAAGAAGTGTTCCACTTCTTTTTTCACTTAAGTAAAAAAACAAACAAACAAAAAAGCTTTCAAAACATAAAACATGGCATTTTCATTTGCAATTTGACACTATAATCTTACACACCTGTGTCCTTTGCTGCAGGAAAGGTGCTGAAGTCATTTAAAATAGTAAAGTTTAAAAAAAAAAAAAAAGAAAAAGAAAAAGAAACTATTAAAAGCCATTTAAAAAAAAGTTTAAGCTGAATTTCTGTTTTGCTTTGTCTGTCAAACTAATTTCTTTTATTTCCTCTGAGGTAATTCACTTCTGCAGTTCACTTCAAAGATTTAGTAGCTGGACCATCCAGAACTTCTCAAAACATCAGAAACAAATCTTCAGCACATAGTTAGAAACTATTTGATCTTCCATCTTCTCACTGTTGTGGCATGTCCACCAGGCAGGTCTTCTTTGTGCCACACTGTCTGTTTTACATGAAATGGACTTTTCTTTAGGGATTCTTGGACTAAAACATTAGTGAAAGGCTAAATGGGATAATGTACTCCTGAGACTGATTATACTAATACACCTGCGGTCAGTGTGCATCTACTGAGTTCTTAAACAATATTAAAAAGGGCCGCCTGAAAGCTAACATTTGTAAATGTCTCCAAATTGAATTATAAATGTCTCTGGTAAACAAAATGTTTGCTGTGTGTTGTCAGATCCACATACAACGTCTGGCTGTATCAGGTATGCACGTTTTGCAGCACACTTGAAAATACAGGGAAAGAAATAAACAAATAGCTAAAGGTTACTCATGATTTTTTTGAAAGTGTAGAACCATATTTTAATTATACATTTCCTAGTTTAAAATGTTTTTTTTTTTTTCCTCAAATGAAGTCTTTTCTAAAAGCTTTACTTGAAGAGAGGGGCAATAGGTTTATTTCTCTTCTTGGATGAACTGTAAATAAGGAATGTTGACACGTGTGATGTTTACATAGAGAACTGATTGAAATTTGCATACACTGTGAGTTTGAACTGCATTAGGAAAATTACTGATTTCTGCTTTATTAGAGGTATTGTTTTGTTTCCCGCAGACATTGGAGTTACAGTGATGCTGCCTTCATAAAATGTATGCTACGAGAACATTCTTTTGCAATAATTTTGTGAAAAGCAAGGCCTTTCTTATGCAAACATTTTTATATTAACTATATTCTGGTGCAACTGACTACACTTGTACTTATGGAACGGAGTGGGTGTGAGCTGTTGGTAGGCTTGAACTTGAATTTTGCTCATGTCCTCCTGCAAATATTTTTCTGTTTTGACATTTATTTTTTCATTCTCAGTTGTCAGGTGATATGCTTGGTATTAAGAGCACAGACCTTTAGCCTCTGCTAGTTCTCTTCAAATGCAAGTTACTTTTCTTCAGTGCATAAATGTCTCTATTACTCTAGTCAAACTGTTCCTGTTCATACACAGATGATTATTTCTATGAAAATGCACATAGTCTTGTGTCTGGAAGATAAAGGCAGATTTGTTACCTTTTATATGGTGCAGTGTATGCACATGTAATTCAGTGCAGGGTTCTGATTTCTGTACGTTACACACAAACAGTATTATGCTGTCTAAAGCCTACGTTTTTTAGGTGTCACGTGAAGAATGGAAGTTTAAGTATGAGCCCAAAAGTAAGGTTATTTAGCACCTGTGGTGAAATATAGATCTATATTTACAAAGAGTGAGATGCAGAGCTCCTTATTTAAGTATTGTTTCATTGAACATTTTAAGTACTGTGGTTTCTGCTTCATGCACATGGCAATGTGAACAATTAAAACCTTTGAATTTTTTTGACTGTCCTAATTATTTTTTTTCCTGTGAAGCTTGCTAGTACTGGTCTCATTCTGCTTACTCTACTAGTGAGTCAAGTATGTCTCTTGATTATACATGTGCTTTTAGACCAATGGGGACAAACTGATCCAGTTTTTCCTTCCAGGTGCAATTATGGGTCTCAATATAATAAAAATAAAATGATTGAATATCTACAGAGGTTCATATGACATATTTTCCATTTATTTTAAGTTTTGAAGCTAGAATATCTTAATTGATAATCCCATAAGGTTTATTTTTTCATGAGCTCTCTTTTATCTCAGAGGTTCTGTATTTTCAGGGTATTGCTAGTTCTGCAAAATGTGTCTATCAGACTATTGTAACTATAGGCTGAATTCATCTCGCAGTTAAGAGGAAGAAAATCCAATGGCTTTAGTGGAAGAAAATCAGATTTAAGGAATGGAGCCTGAGTAGTCCTTAACTGTTCTAATCCCTGCACAGATTTCCAGTCAGGACACTTCACAGTCGCCGTACCATCTTGTATCAGTTGAATCTTCCTTGATGTGAAATATAAGGAAGACCTATTATTCAGGAGTCTGCAATGTAGCCTGCTGAAATCAGTGAGATCAGCTTTTCCATTTGTGTGAATATGCTGTAAGAGAAATCAAGAAGGTTCATAATTATTTTTTAAAGTCTCTCTATTTCTCAAGTTAACTAAAATTTCTTTCATTTAGTTGGCAAAACTGTTGGCGTGATGAGGGCTCCTGACAAAGTCTTGCAGCTCTCGTCAAAAACTTTGTAGCCTGCGGAGTTTTTGATAGCATGAGTGTCTGTTGTTGTTTTGCGACTTTTATTTTGGTGCATATCACCTGTATGTGTCCCTGTTCTTGTGCTGATGTGATTTTACTCCCATCCTGTAGTCTCCTGTAGATCTATCAACAGACAGGTCCAGTGTGGGCAGTGTTGACTTGCAATGCAGCAGTAGATGACTTTTTTTCAGTGGTTAATTTTGGACAGCACACATCGCTTAGCTGTTTTTCTGCCACTTCAGAATTCTTCAAAGAAAAGTGCCCCTTCATCTGTCAGCAGAGCAGTTAGCGTAGTAAAGCCAGGATGTCTGCTGGTATCGTGATATGCTTCTGCATTTCTGGTATTTTTATGTGGCAGGAGCTATTCTGTTTGAGGAATTACTGCTCTCAGTTCTCCTCTTAGGATCTCAGTTCCATTACGGTTAAAACAAACAAGCAAAAAAACTAAAAAGACCAAGTATCCAAAGAATGTTCTGGTGTGATGTGTCCGTTATTACCTTTTTTTTTTTTTTTTTTTTTTTGGATGTAGAGCTTATGTATTTAAGTATATGATCCTAATCCTTCAGTACTTCCTCAAGCATTGATTTTTATTTTCTTCTGTAAAACAAATGGTCCCAGGCTCTAAGTACAGGGAACATTTCCCATGCATCTCATGTTCCTAAACACAAACTTTTTATAAAATTGTTAACTTTACAGAAAACATCAAAAATCAATGTGGAGATTGGTTTGTTTGGTTGGTTGTTTTTTTTTTTTGCTTTCAGTGCTTGTGCAGAAGGGCGAAGAAGTTGCTTCCAGGTTGCTTGTCTGAGTGCTAATCAAAAGCTGAGCAAATTAGAGGTTTGTGTGTTGCTGGACTAAGCAAACAATGAGGCCACTTGTGCCACCTTTATTTTGCTATTACTAAAACTGCATTCAGAGTAAAGAAGTGAGTACCGTATTGATTTGCTGCTGAAGCAACAGATGAAAATGTCAGTCTCCTTAGCACAAATGGGAACGCTGCTTTTGTTTAGGATGTCAGGATTTCAACAGCTGTGCTGTCTTAAGCGTGCTGGCTGCAGAAATTAAATGTAATTAAAAACTAATTCTAGGTTACCATTAGGCTAGTGCTAATGGAAAGAGTCCCTGACCTCTTCATGGATAATGTGCTTTTCATCACAAATAGATTTTTCTCTTCTTTTTACTGCTCATGTGCAATACGCTATTGCTACGTAAAAGATTGTTCAGCCCTTTCTCAGTACCGTGCTTTCCCATTGTGTATCTCAAGTATGAGTTTGCAGACTGCAGCAGAATGTTAAAAACATTCTCTCAGGGATTTGTTGAATTAACGCTTTGTAGGATTGCTGAGTAGCATATTAGAGCAGCACACAGGTAAAATTTGATGGGTTGGATGTGTTAGGTCACTCTTCACAGCTAAAGTGAAAGGTTGCAGAGCATAGAATTCCTTCAGAAGTCCGAAGGGTTGTGTTTGATTCCGGATTTGTTTCTGAAGAATTAAACAAAAATCCCACGTACAAAAGCACAGCACCAGAAAACCGTCAGCGAAACAGGGTTTGTTACACATTGCCAGCTAAATGGTGTAAAGAGACAATGATGTTGTCACGCAACTCTTGCTTTTTATTTCTGTATGTTGATGTTAACGTAGCAAACTTACAGCTTAAGCCTTTAAATCTCTGGTTGAGCAGTTTGAAATCTGCTTTGTCTTGCAGGTAAAACCGTACAAATGCCAGGTGGAGAACATCAGTAGATTTATATTTTTCAAGTTCCTCTCTTTTTTCCACAGCAGCAGTGCAGAGTAGGATATATTGTTGACAGTGACTTTTTTAAAACTATTTTTTTTCCACAGAGAATTCTCAGATGCTGTAGGTCTGAAGAGTATTTAGCAATCAAAGACAAAAAGCTGAGAAGTTATTGCAAACAATCACTGACTAATATGCAGGAAGAGTGTACTTCTAGCTTTACTAGCAGAAGTAACTGTAGTTCTTACTGTAACTGTACTGTACTGTAGTCAATTGTTAGCCTGGACAGAGTTTGAGGAAGTGGTTGTATTTGTCTCCATAGTATTTCACTAATTTCAGAATATGTTTTAAAAGCTTAATTTGGCATTGCTTCAAGTACTCCCTCATCATGCAGAAGACAAAAGCTCTAAGGTTTGTTGTATGAACAGAGTGTAGGAGTTTGGCAGCATAAAAACCAGGTGGTTTTTTTCCTGTAAGCTGTTTCCTGTTTGATGTACAGACAACTCTTCATCGGTGGAAGGTAAGATCGACATAAATGCAGCCAGTTCCCAAAACAATTTCAGTTATTATTGATACAGTGTTTAATTCTGTATTAAGCAGTAAATGGAGACAGTCCTTTTTTGTTTATGCAGAGATTTAGAAATAATTATATTGCCCTTAATTCTTCTAGTTTTTATTAGGGAAGACATTGAAGACAAATAGAACAGTGACAAAGCTAATAATAGGTCTTTTATGCAGTGCTGGTTTTTTATATTTTGCCGAACTGGAGCATTTCTACATCCTTGTGATTTTAGGTTGAGTTGTCTTTTACAAAAGTGGAAGAAGAGAAATACAGTGATTTAATTTTGATTTGATTTCAGCTGTGTTGATTCAGGTCTTGTTTTGAAAGCTTCATGCACAGAACTTTGTTGTTACTATTACTGTTTTTATGTATTTTTTAAAAAAGCGATTAAACTGTGATCTCCAGTTTCTTTTGGTCATTCAACATTTCTAGAGTTCTACTGCTCAGCTTACATACTTACTTTTTTGACTGCTGTATGCAGATTTTATAGTGGTATGTCCTTACCAGCAATTTTAGTTCTAAGGACAGCTGTGAAAATGTACTTGGAGTTCTTTTAAATAACAAGGGAAATCCTGGAGCTTCAGGAACTAGGAATGGGAGTACACTTGTGCATGGTACTTAAACCTACAGAGTTTGACTTATTTCCTAGCGTGCCTGATGATCACATTGCTTTGTATATTTCACATGCAAGTATTTGCCTAAGTAATTTTTAGGGACAAGTACTTCTAAGTACACTAAGGCAGTTGTTATCTTCAAAGCCTCTACAACGCTTCTGGCACTGTAGGAGCATGTAATTGTATGAATAATTGAATGTCATCTACTTGAACAGTTAGTAAAATAGGAAGCTACAGTGAACGTATTCTTTGCTCGTTGTCTCTTTTGCTGTGTGTGGTGGACAAATGTAAATATTTCTTACCTCCCTTTGGTGTTGTATTCTGTCACACACAGTACTGCCATTCCACACAAGGTAATTACTACTGGTAGAAATAGTTTTTAGGAATGCTTTCCTGTGCCACCAAACCCTCTGAATCAGGAATGCCAAAACTCCTTGGGTGTGCCAGGGAAATACTGTGCAGAACGATCACTCTTTAGAGTGTGCATGGTCTGTCTTTTCCTTTTCAGTTTTTTGTAGTAAATGCTGCTTGTGGGAAGAGGATGAGGTTTTGCATTGTCTCTGAAATTCAGCAAGGTGCGTGAGGGATGGCTGGTATGCATCAAAGTTTGAGACTGGTGAGGAGCACTGGATCAGATGCAGCACTGCGCTGCTGTGGGAAGGCACAAAGGAACTGTTCTCACAGGATAGCTTGCCAGCAGGTCTGAGCAGTGACAGGGATGATGGCAGTAGTACCTCTGGATTTCCGCTGCTCTTCCTTAATGAGGGAAAGAAGGCAGTGGAAGAGCATGTGCTAGGCTGTTTGAGACTTTGTATTCAGTGGTCTTTCTCTTATCTTCCAGCCCAGCAGCTTTCCCGAACTTGGATGGATTTTACCTGTAGTGAAAAGGCACAGGCACCAGTACTTCCATCCTCAGCCCCTATAGCTGTTCAGAAACCCTTGCAGTTGGTGGCAGCTAGATCTCTTGTGCAGTGTGATTCTGGACTTCCTTCCTCTTCTCTTCTAATGAAGGAGGGATTCACCTTTTCAAATATAGAGCAGTAACCTTCTCCCTCCTCCCACTTATTTCAATTATCAGGTGTGCACTATATCTAGGAATCTAATTTTAAATTAACTTGTCACCCTACATCCCATCTGTAGGGGTTTACAATTTTAAACCAATTGCCTTTGAGGTGACTTTATATACTGCTCCATTAATATATATGTATCAATTCTAGGGCACTTACGAACTGTGGAATAAAACACCCTCCTGAGCAAGATGAGGGAACAGATGCAGTTTGCATTCGATTTGCTTTAGAATCAGAGCTGTGATATGTCAGACTTGATGGTGGGTGGGGCTATGAATGGCTTATAGTAATTGTATAAATACCAAGCTATTTTAGGACAATATTAGACCAGATACGAAGTACCAGATGGACTTTATCTTGATTGCGTTATATTATTTGTGGATATTTTATTAAAATATAGGAGGGACTAAAATTGCTCATGCCTGGCTTTGTCAATATTTAGATGACCAAAGGTATTGACTTCACTTCAAAGCATTTTACATTAATTTTATTAAAGAATTATGTAGATAAAATGATGGGAGATAAGATTATATTTATGGGACTGGTGAATCCCTAGATTTTGTAGTTGTATATTGTGCTGGTGTTGATGATATGATAGAATAAAATTCCTGTGTGATTCTGTGCCACTTTCACTGTTACGGCTCCAGGAAGGGCAGCATCACACTCAGGCCAGCTTACGGTACGAAGGCTGCAGTCACCTGGGGTAAGAAGCAGCTCTCTATGACTGAAAAGAGCTATGCTTAGTTATACACTATAATGCTTATTTTGTTCTTAATTACTTAATTCTTTATCCTGAGGTAAATGGCATTAGTACTGTGATAGAGAAAAATCATTTTCTTTTGGAAAGGAGACTTCTTTTCTTTTCCCTTTCACGCCCCTACAGTCGTGTCACTACCAATGAAAATCTTTCATCTTTGCTGGCAGGAATACAACTCATATCTTCTTTTTAAGCAAAATAGAGCCTCCTTTGCACTTCTAGGTACATCTTTGGCAGAAGGGCTAGGACGTGAATAACCGGAGTTCCAAAGCCCCCTGATTGATCTGTCCCTTTCTCTCAGTCATCCAGCTTGGCTAGGCTCCTTCTTGAAGGCATGCTAATGCTGAGGGGTCACTTGGAATCAGCAACCTAGAAATCAAGAGCAGCGAGGGCAAAGGAAAGGTGCATGTGAGGGAGGGCAGGGAAGACGTGAAGCAGTGCCCGAACTGTAGTGTAGTGGCTAGGGAAGATGGCATCTGTCAAATAACTACATTAGTGTGGGACTAAATAAATAAAAAACCCCTCTCAGTGCAAGTGTAAGATTTTATCATTTCATTAACAAAAACCAGACCTGGCTGTTGTTCTAAAAGTCCCTAAGTAGATGCTTAACAAATCTTTCACTGATTGTTAAAAATGAACTAGGCTGTTGTGCTTCTACTTAGTTTGTGTATATTAGTTCACTTGTCATATGTATAGTACAACTTCTGAAGCATAAGTAGAAAAACACAGTTGCCTTTTGGAAATTTAGATGACCAGTTCATAGCAACAGCAAATTACCACACTGATTAACAGATCCAACATTCAATCTTGGTGTTTCAGTAGCAAAAAGACTGGTGATCATTGAGCTCCTAAATTGCAAAAGGAACTAGCTATATGCTATGATTGCAGAAAGGCTACTCGTTTGAACATAACCCCAAGGAATTTATTATAGAGGCCTTATATTCAAAGAAAGATCTGTGCAAATTCTGTATCTGTGGCTCAGAAGGAGTCAAAATACAGTGAAATGGTAGGATGTTCTCTCTGAAGAGAATGTGCTTCAAAAACAGGATTCATAAACAGACAGACATCCAGCCGTGTGATGCACCCAGAGGCAATCTTGCAGAATGAAGCTGGGGAGGCTGTTTAGCTCAGTAACACGGGAATATTTTCCACAGCTTTGCCTTAATAGCTTTTGCATAGATCTGTTTTTATTTGAGGGGCTAAAAAGGTGATTAAGTGGTAGTGACAAGGAAAATGAGACCAGTTGTGGAAATAAAGCTGAACAGTTTTTATAATATATATTTAAAGATATAAATTCAAATATATTCTCAGTTAACTGCTAACTACTCTTTCAGTATGTATCATGCAGCTCTGTGTACTCATGCTAATGGAACTATATGAGGGTCGCTGGGAGGATGCTTCCTACGTAGCTGGAGCATACTGCAGTTTTTAGACTTTGTCTAAGGATCCTTTCTTATGCTTTCTTTGTTTATGGCTTATAGAAAACAATTTCTAACCATACAAATAGGCTTCAGGTTAATGTTCTGCATACAGTGAAGACTAGTCAAGGAGATGGTAGTCTTACGTTCTTGATATTTACTTATTTTGAAATCAATGTTGCATTGACATTCATTTCTGTGCTATGTAGATACAATAAAAAATGTCAGCTTTCCATGTGCCCATAGACAAAAAAAAAAAAAAGCACTGAAGCAAACCATCAGCAACTCTCCAGAGTATCTGCTCAGTTCCTTTTTTATTGTTAATGTCACTCTGCCTCATAGAAACATTTTTTTAACAATGAAACATGCTATACTAAGCAAAAAGGATCTCAAAAAAAATGTTTTATTTTTTTCTATACCCTCAACCCTGGAGTTAGACAAATAATCCAGTAGGACAATGTACTACAAGTGCTTAAAGAAGGGAAAACATTTCAAAATAAAAATATTACCTGCAAATATGCTTCTATATGGATATGTTTATATACACATATAACTAGTTATAATGTATCTGTTTTAAAATTAGAAATATGGAAATAGATAAAATATGTTTTATAAATGCAGGGTTAACTTGGATATATAGTTGCATGCATGTGTATGTTGAGGTACCCTTCTATAATGCAGAAAGAAAAAAAAAAAAATTGGAGAAAATGAAAGAACAAAGATAACAAAGTAGTTGCTCAGTTCTAGTGCAAAGCTAGTTTGAGGAGAATGTCCTGAAAAAAAAAATTCAGTGTTTTTAATAGTTTCAAGACCTAGGTCTCTGAGGATACTCAAGTCCTGAGATGTGCTCTCAGCATGGCACGTTCCGAATCCTGTCTCTCTGGAATCTGTAAGATATGCAATGTTCTGGCCTGAATAAGGCCTCTGGAAGCGCTTTGTGGGTGCTGATGCTCCGCAGGTTTGTTTTCATAGGAAGTAAAGCACATCAAAACTCTGCTTGAGGAAAACTTAAAGATTGATGATGCTATGATTCTAAGATTGCAGAAGACCACTACGATCATCTAGTCCAACCTGTCAATCCATCACCAATATACCCACTAACCCATGTGACTCTGTGTGACGTCTACCCTATTCTTGAAAACCTCCAGAGGCAGCAGCTCCACTACTTCCCTGGGCAGCCCTTCTGATGCCTTACCATTCTTTCTGAGGAGCAATTTTTCCTAATTTTTGACCTGAGCCTTCTCTGGTTTAATTTGAGGCCCTCTAGTTCTATCGCTAGTTATGTGGGAGAAGAGGCTGGCCCCCTTTCCAGTAGTTGTAAGAGGGTGATAAGGTCTTCCCTCTGTACTGTCACCTTCCTACTGGTAGCTTTCAACTCTATCATTTATATTTATCAGAAAGCAACTAGAAAATAAATAGCGGATTTTTCCTTCTTTCCTCAGTTTGTTTACTTTGTGCGTTAGAGAGTGCTCTGTGATTTACGGTTCCTCTTCTCTTGAGCAGTCAATCAGGCATGCTCCTGTTTCACTTGTGGTAGAGATCAATTTAAAAGGTTACTCAGTCCCAGGAGAGAGAAGCATGTTTTAGAAAATAGGTAAATGAAATGGTAAAATGAAAGAAATAGTTGGGTGAAGCTAGGGAGAGCACTGTAATATGAAGTCTCTTGGCTTTGTTTATAACATACTTCTTACTTTTGACCTCTTTGTGCCGAGTAAATAACACTGTGATTTTTACATGGCTAAGATGCATTACGCTTCTTGGTTTCAACCTAAACTGCATTGCAGTTAGGTGAGAGGGTTCCTTCACAGGGAGACAGGCGTACTCTTTTTTGCTTTGGTCAGGGAACAGTAATAATTGATTGTTTTAGGGATAGGCCCACAAAATGGGGTTACTATTTCCTCAATAATAAGTAAGTCTTGGGAAGAGATTAACTGCTAACGTGCAATGAAGGAACGGTATTTAAATAGCTGCTGTTACCATTTAAACAATCTAGCTTTAAACAAAGCTAGATACAAATGTGTGTACCCTAACTGCTTCTCTCACTTTTCTGTTTTTATAAGCAAGGTTTAAAGCTATGTAAAGAACAAAAAGCAAGTATGGAAAGGAAGGGCACATTCTAGCACAGGAAGATGTTTTGATGTCTTAGCTACTATGTGACAATTTACTCCTGTACTCCATGAAGCTGGCTGTAAGGAATAGCTTGTTTTGATTTTTTCACTGTTCAAGAGAAATACAGCTCAGACTTTCGAGGATTTTTTCTCGGTGACCTGCAACATTCTTTGTTTTTGTTTTTATCTAGAACTAAAGGTTAGGTGGTGTGTGGTTTTAGTTTGTTTCTTCTTTTTCCTCTGCAGAGTTTAAGCTTTAGAAAGGGAGAGGACATGCCAGTGTTACTAAAGTATAATCTTCTATTTTGGTTTGGGAACTTAGCAAAGGCAAATCACGGAAAAAATGTCTTGGAAGTATGAATAGTAGCTGTTCTGCATTATTGAAGTATTGCTTTGTACTACGTAACTCAAGTACATGCTCAAGGAATTAAAGTGTCAGTAACTTTATAAAGAGAAAAATCTGTAAACATACTTATAAACATATATTTTTGTATTTCAGTCTCCATATATATGTATGGCAAACCAGATTAAGTTTAACAGTATTTGTGTTTGTTTCCTTTAAATGTATTTTAACTTCTGTGCAAAATTTCTTTCTTCTGAGTCTTATTTTCTTTGGATGGAGTTAATACATTCTTCTTGCATTTAAAAAAAACTCTGCCTTTCTTGTTAGCATGCTGATAAGTGTTGATCTTTTTGATTCTTTAAGTGTAGTAGTGTACACGTTAAACACTTCTGCTGTCAAATTAGGATTTTAAAAGACAGTGGCTTTTAAAGTGTATGATGGGTGTGCGCAGCTGTATACTTTCATTTCTTCTCAACTCTGATTCTTTTGCATCAATTGCAGCACAAACACTTCTTGAATATTTATTAGAGTATTGTTCATGTTTGCTCAGGCGTATTTTCACACTTAATTTGTTTGTAGGCTATTGGAAAAGAGTACAAAAAAACCCCTTTCTCAGTAAATCTTAGTGGAATTACTTCAACTCAAGTTGATGACTGCTTTGTTTTCCTCTCTTATTGGAGCAGGGTCGTCTTTCTTGAGGTATATTGTTAGTAATATTTTTAATGGAATAAATATATGCTAATAAATTTCACTAACAGCAAAAATTGGAAGTATTTTATTCAGAGGTTTTAGAATAGGTCTTTAAATGTGTTTTCTTCAATCGATCATTTCAGAAGGAGAGAATTTGGTTCGCTGTGTGTCATGCAACTTTATTTATGGGACCTGTTTCATTAATGGCAGTGAACAGCTGCTGTCATGAATTTGCTTTAGTGAAACAACTGTAATAACCTCAATGTGTCAAACTATCATGTCTCATTTTTGTGGCTTCCACAGGCTTTGAGAAGGAGCCTGTTCTTATGAAAGTAGAGGAGTTTACTGTTAGTCAATGAATAGCATTTAGGAGCAGGTGTAATATGTAGCAGTTGTTCTCTGTTTAGTCTGAACTAAGAGAGAGAATAGCTTTTTAAAGACAGATTTGTGAGGAGCTTTATCAAAACACTACTGCAGGGTACATTTTGTAGATGGCTTTTGTCTTCTCTCCATAGGTATGATTCAGTTCCTATCTCTCTTTGCCCTTTACCGTAGACTTGACTTTCCTGGCTATTACTTTGTTTGGAATGCTCTCAGTGATGCTCCTCTGAGCTGTGTGTGACATGAGCATCTGAAGCCAGTCCACCTTCCTCTGCCTTTATTCCACTAGGTATACGGTGGTGTGGGGTTTTTGTTGTTTGTTTTGGGGGGAGGGGAGGTGTTTGTTTGTTTTTAATATCATCAATGACAGTATGTGATATATTGTGTTTTTTCACCTCTCTCTCTTCCTGCAGTGAAAGGATTTTCTTTGTGTTTTATTTATTTATTTTTAACCTAAGGGATGATTTGTTACCATTTGAATTCCACTTCACATTTTAAAAGATAAGCCAACTTTATCAAGTTGGAAATGTAATGGTTATCTGGTTGCACAGTTTGTATCTCTAAGAGATAATGTTTGTAGATGAAATTTGAAATGCAGTCAGCTCTCTTTGTAGTGGCAATAATCCACTGAATAACTGGCACAATCTTTGTTGAGAAGCTCATGCAGTTTCTGACTATAGACTTTTCCACAGAGGCATAGCGAGTCTTTTCTGTAGCTCAGGCCATTCAACCATTCCGTTTCAGTGATTACCTCAGCCACTGAGAAACTGATAGAGAAATGGAAAGGAGTATCTTGTTCTTCTATGAATAAAAGTGAGAAGAGATCAATATCTGAAGTTTCAGAGGACATAGTAAACAAAACCATCTTGTTCCGTTCCTTTACTTCAAATAGTCCTTTTTATTCTGTAAAGTCAATTAAGTCCAAGATGTAAGTTAAAATCTTTCCTGCAAATTCAGAGTCTGCTTGCTGATTTAAGATTGATTTAGATCAGTAGTTTCTGCTACCTTTTCAAAAATACATAGGGGGAAAAAACCCACAAAAACTCTTTCTTCTAATCTGAATTTAGTTGTGTTTGTTTTATAGAAAAGGTGCTTTTTTGCATAGCAGACAACTACCACGCTTCTGAAGTTTGGCCTTTGCCTTTGGATACTGCTTACTCCCCTATATATACTGAACGTATTTCTCGCCTGCCTATGAGGAAGAATCTCTGTGCAAGCTGTGGGCAAATTTGCTTTTGGTTAATCAAATCGTTTGGTATCAGTACAGCAATCGTGCCACAGAACCAGAAGAAGGTGTTTCAAATACTTAAGAATCTGAGTGCCATGGAAAAGAAGGTTACTCCAGCTGTTCGGGGCGTGCATAACAGCAGGGAGACTTGAAGGAGGGTGACCGGCTAGGTGGTAGACTGAGAACACTGTACTGTTCTTGTATTTCCTTCTAATAGAGTTTCAAGTCTGTGAGTGTTTGCAGCAGGCTGCTGTCATTCTGAACAAGGTCACTTCTTGCACTTCAACTACTTGGCAGAAAGTTTAGGATGAAATCATTTAACTTGCCATAATGCAAAATTGCAGTTGTTTTTAGGAAGACACTTCGATAATTAAGATCATATTATTTATCTTTATTTTTTTTTCCTTAAAAGTGTTAGGCCAGATCTTCTTCTTATGCCAGTAATTTCAGTAAATAAATTAATAAATTTTCATCAGGCATGCATCTGTTCCTTCCTTATTTCACACCTGTCAGGGAAGATATTTATTCTAACTCTGTGCTCTCATAAATTACTTTTTCCCGGTATTCACTGAATAACAACAGCCGCCAGTGTTCTGGTCAGTTATAATCATAAAGTGTTTCACAAGAGCTACTTTCTGTAGTTAACTTAGGTGGTGATTTTGAAGTAATAGTAAGGCCTTACTCTGTTGGCTGTTTTTGTTTTCATTGGACTTGTTTTATTGGACAAGGAATTCTCATCTCGGCTACCTTTGGTAAAATTGAGGAATAACTCATGATGCCAATGGTGTACAGTTGTAAGTGCGTAAAAGCCCTGTTCGTGCACTCTGGTGAACCTTTGTATCTCTCCATCCGCATTTTCAAATAATGAGCCTTTGGAGAAGAGCCAGACTGATACTGAGTAACAAGCATTTTGCAATGAGTAGCATTTTCAAGTACCCATTGCTACCCTGATTATATTCTGTAGCTTGTTGGCTTTCTGGTGAAAGACAATTTTGCTATTGATCTCACTGTTTATTATCTATAGGAGAATTAAGTGCAGTTTTTGATCAAACAAAACTAGTTAATGCACATTAAAAATGAAAAGAAAATAACACTTCTGCGACACTCTTTATTGCAAAGGAAGGTGGGAAGTGAGTTTCTGGCATTCAGTAAACTTAGGATGCAGGGGGTGTTTCCAGATGCTTTTACTTTCTGTTAAAGCAGTGCAGTCTAAACTGAGATGTCCACAATTTAAAAAAATAAAAATAAAAAATAATAAAGTGAGAGTGAAAAAAAAAACAACAAAACAAAATAAAAAAGTGAGAGAAAGCAAAGAGAAAAATGGTTGCACGAGAATGTATATAATATAGGTTAGATGAAGAATGAGTTAAGCAGAAAGAATTGTTACAGTGTAGCAAGAAAAAAAAACACAACAGTTTTTACATACACAGAGATGTGTAGATGTCGTAGTATTTTATAAGCTGTTTAGCTTTATGGGTAGGATTTCACACCTAGCTTTGACTGCCTAAAGCAAGGCGTCTTAGCTATTGGCTTGGCACTTCCTAAGGTTGCAGAAGAGAATATGACACTTAAGGGAGTGATTCATCGGTCCTGGATTAGACAAATATCCTAGGATAGTGTATGACCTGTCCTCCGAAGGTGTCTGGCATTTTTGCATTCATTAGAGAGTGCTGAACATTTAGCTTGTCTGTGGCACGCAGCTCTTGAGTTAGATGAGAGGAAGCCGTGCTTCAGTCTCGTATTCTCTGTAAAGCTAACTCTGCAGTTAAGTTGATTTGTAGACCTTCCCTTTTGCAGTTACCACAAGTGCTCTTGTCCGAGGTTTACATATATTCATTTTTTCTTGTGTTTGTTATTGTTCTGGTTCAAGTAGTTGCTTTTCAAATTTGCACATGAATGTGTGCTAAAAATTACTTGACTTACACTTGCAGTATGTAATCTGTTACTGAATTTTGTTTAACATTCATTTCATATTATCATGTAAATTAACACTTTGTGATTTGTATAATTTGTATTTGTATAAAAGGAAAATGTTAGGCATTTGTTTTAATTTTAGAATAGCTGAAAAAGGCTGCATTTTCTTCCCTGAGAAGAGCAGAGAAAACCTTTACTGAAAGCATTTCCTAATGACAATGTCCATCAGAATTCCATCTGAAACTATTTATTATCTATGGCCTGCATAAATATGGTAAGAATAAAGGAAAAAAAGATTTCTCTGCTATTTTCACTATAATGGATAAAAAAAAATTTGATCACGCTTTTTTGATGAAAAAGATTGCATTTACTTACTGTTGATGAGAAAATGGTTCTGAAAGTTGTAGAACAGCTACTGACTTTCAGCAGTAGCACAAAAGTCACTTTGGCTTTTTGATAGTTTGTAGCCATGCGTTGCTTATTGACCTTCGCAGATGAAATGTTTTGAAGCCTCAAATATGAATACCATTTATTCCGTTACATAAAGCTCACATAAATGTTAAACAACACACGTGTCCCTTGCACACTTCTCTGCTGCTGAAGGAAGCTTCCTTTTCACTCCATCGTGCCAGTGTCCAGGCAGCTGTGAGCGTATTGCCATGAGTCCACAGAAGCCCTTCTGCCTCAGGCGGTTGCAGGAACTGGGAGTCTCAGTTCTGCTCCACTCTGTTATTCAGTCTATACAGCCCCTTCATTTCTGTCCTGTTTTCTTCACCCTCCCATGGCCTTTTTTACTTTATCCTTCCTATTTAGGATTGTGTAATAGAGCTCGCAACAGGAATAAGAAGGCTGTATTACTACAGTTCAGCTGTATTGTCTCTCCTGCTCTCACTTTGCAGCTTTGTGAAGAGCCTGGTCCATATCCTCTGTCACCATCATAGGTACTAACATAGCAGCTGTCAGCTTTTCCCCCAAATCCATCCTTTCTCCAGGACAAACAAGCTGTCCTATAGCTTCTCTCTTCAGGGCCAGTGCTTCTATCCCTGATCATCTCATGCTAGAACATCTTTGCTGAACTTACTCCAGTTTGTTGAAGTTTTTTCTTGTATTAGGGGTCTCCAAAACTGTGGTCTAACAAGTGCTGACAAAAATGGGACAATCATCTCCCTTGCCCTCTTACCTCCCGTTAATACAGCATTTACTGCTATTGATTGATTCTCTTGCTGGGACAGGACACACTGCTTCATTGTGCTCTGCTTGCTGCCTGCTGCAGCAAAACCCCTGGATTTTTTCTGTGGAGCAGCTCCCCAGCTGGCCGGTCCTCATCTCTTGTGTTGTTCACTGCAATTACAGGTCTTCCCATATACGTGATTTGGCATTTGACCTTGGTGAATTGTGGGAGGTTCCTCTCACCTCATCCTTTTGTCAAACTGGTTCTCCAAGTTTGGTGTCATCTGTGAACTTCTCAAGAGTGCTATCTGTGATCTTTATGTCATTGACAAAGGTGTTAAATAGGACAGATCCCAGGATCCCATGGTACTTGTCAGCAGCCTCCAACTAGAGTGTAATCCCTTAGTCCCACTGCTGTCTACACCTAGCTGCCTAGTTGTCTAGCCACCTATGCTTCTCAGGACCTTAATAACATCCCCACTTGGATTCTAGGAGTATGCCAAACTTTTCATCAGCTAATAAGCAATGCTTTTTCTTGGTCATCCTAGCATTTACTTTGTACAAGCCTCCTTGTCTCATGGTGGTGTGACTGCAGTCCTGGATTTTCATCACTATGTTATATACGATGGAAGTAAATTTAAGTTACAGATTATTTGCTGTTGTTTGTCCTTCCTATTATGATGAGAGTATGGTACATGCATATATATTCTTTCCTTGCCTACATCCACAGCCTGCGGCATGGACAGGATCTTCCCTCATTCTTTTAATAAGCAGTTCATCTTGCCTTTCATCAAAGACCTTTGTCCCAACATATACCAGTTATATTCCTGTGAGAACAGAGTGAAACCAGTAACAATGCTTACTGTTGATGATTCTCACTGATCTCTTAGAGCAATTAAATTAAATAGTCTTTCATTCTTTTGTAACTGAAACATGAATTGGAAAAGAAGTTATTTGCATGTTGATAGGGTGCAGTATTTAGTTGTAGTACCTTAACAGATACAACTATAAATGCACGAGGAAAGAAATGAATTGCTGTCAATAACTATCACTCTAGCTGTATTTTCCTGTTGGAGGCAGGCTGTGCTCATGACAAAAAGCTGAACTGGAAAGGAGTTCACTGTCTCTTGAAAGCTGAACAAAAAGATCTGCAGGTGTTTTTTGAGTTGCTTTTTTTTTTTTTTTTTTTTTTTTTGTCTAACGTGCTCGTTTGGTTTCCTTTAAACTTGAGAGACTATCAGAACTTAAGTATTTAAGTTAAACTTACTAAATAGAACATGGTGTACTCAGGTTTAGCTGTGATGTGGTTGGAGTTGATACTGATTTCCTAATCCATTCTATATCATACTCATCTGAGTAAATAAGGAAAACAGTACATGATCACTGCGAGGGATTCATTTCTTGCTGGGACCACATTTTGAGCTGTGAGGAAACAATACAAGATACGT
>JAOWBP010001760.1:9861916-9873001 GCA_028571105.1 Tragopan temminckii | reverse complement strand
TTTTGTTCTTGTGGCTTTTTTTTTCTTTTTCTTTTCCTTTTTTTTCTTTTTTTTTTTTTGGTTGTTGTTTCCGTCTTTTAGGGGAAAAAAAAAAATCAGGCTCACCTTTGAAGGCTCTGGTTTGTTTTCTTTCAGATGAATTGAACGGTCTCTCGGGATGCGGTGCCTGGGTTGCCTGTGTATGCGTGTAATTGGCGCAGATGTTTAAAGCTGCTTTCTTAGGGGTAACTTCCACAGCAAGGTGCAAAGCAGCGTTTCCATTTTGCCAGGAAGGCTGTGCACCCTGTTTGAAGCCTGACTTTGAATTATGTGCGGTCAGACACCTGTTACTTGATGCCGGTTAGCCTTCCCTCTTGCACTTATCCAGCCTTGCTCGTCTCTATTTAATATCTGAAAATACTTAGCAGGTATTCTTTTATGCTGGCGTCTAGTGGAAACCCAGGAATCTAATGCGTTTCCGAGCTGCATAATGCATCTTTGTTAGGTAATACTTGCTTAAAGGAGGATGGTTTGGGGAAGTTACAGAATAATCTTCATCTCTTAAGGAGTTTATATAACGTTGAAGTGCCTATGGGGGTGCATCCGTAGGAAAGACAGATGGGGCTATGCGGAATCTAAGTCTTTCATGCCATAAATCCATAGTACGGTGCGAAACGTTCTCGTAATGCATAAAGGTTGTTTGCGATATCAAACTTGATGTTGCACTGTGCAGTCTTCTAATTAATAAACTGAATTAATATGTAGCGCAGAGAAAACGTTGCGTTTCTGATTCTGCGAAAGGATGGAGCAGATTCTTTCGTAACACGTTTGTGTTGGTGGTTGGATTCTGTCGTTTACTCGAGCAGTTTGTGCAAGCTGGCAGCATTGCTACAGGTTATTTTCTCTAACTTCTGTAAGTGTAACGCCAACAGTATTTGCAGGCTTCCTCTGGAGAAAGGATATCTAATATTGCTGTGCACCACAGAATAATTATTATTATGTAGAGCTGAACAATTCTGTATTATAAAGGGACAGTTTCTTAATATGAGTTGGGAACAGACTCATTTCTCTCTGTGGTTGGTAACTTTGTAGAGTAATTAAAATAAATTACAGATTTCAGGGATGAGAATTCTCTTCCCTAGCTATTCTTAATACTACTCTTGCTTCAGATGTCAGTTTTGATTCATCTTGTGATGATATCGCTAAAACCCAGGTATTAATGTGAAAATCAAACCTCTGGTGAAAATATAACTGCGTGTAGCTGTCAAAATAAAGTTTTGAGATCTGATTTGATTGCTGGATGTGGATACGTACTCGGTAGAGTAACAATGCCTTTTATTTTATAGACATGCACCCACGCAAAGGAGCTTTGTTCTAAAACAGTGTTCTCTGTCATGAATTTATGCATAACGTACGCTCTGCTTTTTCTTACTGTGCAGAGAATAAAAAACCTTGAGAGGGAAGAGGTAAATACCAGAAGGGGGGAAGAGAGAGATTTCAAATGAATTTCCCTTACTGACACGAGGAATACCTCACTGTTATATGCCACCCAAAATCACTGGTTGTGTTCAGCTTTCCCATTTTTCTAAAATAATGGTGAGTTGTTTCGGCTTGGTGTATGCTACTGACTTCCACTGCGGACTTTGGCCATTTGTTGCACTAATATCTGGCTATGATGATGAACTTGGGGCTATGTTGTGAGTCTGTCAGATATTTGCTACAGCTTTATAGGGATTAATGACTTCATTTTCACCAGGCTTACATACTGTGTTGAACATTTCCAGGGGTGTAGTTTCCATGCTGCTTTAAAAAGAAATGCAAAAAAAAATTTTTTTTTTTTTTTTTTTTTTTAACTTTGTCACCTTTAGTGGTTGCCTTGCATTGTTTAGTGGTTTACTTTCCCTTAGTGGTTGTAACAGCTCAGTTGCTATTCCTTCCTGTTCATAATTTGCAGAAGAATCAAGTCTGAGAACGCTGTTTTCAGATTTTCCTTAAAATTGAATTAATCCCTTTTCCAGTAGAAAGAGAGAAAGGGACAGGAATGATTATCAGAACATTAAAAACAAGAACAAAAACTTAATCCAGGCATTTTACCTAAGAGTGACTAGTTATGAAAATTGATGCATTGTTCCTTTTTGGAGAAGATTTCCTCAATAGTTTTAATCATCGATCCTATTAGGTTTAGAAAACTATTGTAGAATACTTTGCAAGTAAAAATTTCCATTAAAAATCTCTGGTTGGTTGTTGGTGAGGGAATCATTATGAAAGGTTGCATAAGCGTTATTTTAGTGTGGCTAAGCCTGGGCTTATTTCCATTCTCTAATAACTAGGTGCATTGTGCCACTTCAAATATTGCAAATTTGATAGCTTGATTTCATTTACTAATTTTGCAAGATGTTTTATACATTCAGTTTTGGGAGTGCTCTTGAACGTCATCGGAGGTTGCACATGGAGGTATTTGTGATGCAAATTATTAACTCTTTGAAAGCTTTGTGGTAGCGTGTTTTCAAGGTTTTTTTTGTTGTTGTTGTTGTGCTGTCTAGGATTTCTGAGACATGCTTGCCTACCATTTACCACATGAAGATGACTTGTGTATAGTCAAAGGCTCAGATAAATGTTATTTATTCAGGCTCTGAGAGCAGGCTTTGTAGTCCTCTTGCTGTTGTAAAAAAAAAAAAAAAGAAACAAAAAAAGCCCAACGAACTATCTGTAGACTTGACTTTGCTGTGAGATGTTGGACTTGTATTAACAAAGATCTGATTCGTAGTGAGTTTAAATGTATGGGATGTCCACGGTGTAAATACAAGAAGTACTGTACTTCGTCGTTAACCTGCTTTGCTTATATTCTCACCCAGTAAGCTATAAAAATCTGTTTCACTGTTTTTTACCCATCATAGTGGTTTCTGGAAATTTCCTAACTATGGATAAAGGGGCTTGTAAAACTGTAACACAACAGTTTCCCATCCATTTTGGAATTAACTTCCTATGCCTATTAGTAACTTCCATGCTAGAGAAGGACATACTTTATATATCTTGTAGTGCTTAGAGCAGAGATGCAACTTCAGAAGTATCAGGACCGCCATTTCACAGCTGTTCTCACAGCAGTAACTCCCGAACTCTGTAGTTTTGAGGGCATGGAGTAACTTATATGAGACAGACAAATAGTGCAGCACTGTTATAGCTTCAGAGATTCTTATTCAGCACCCTTCTGGATAGTGACAAGTTGATCTTGTCCCTGTAAAGATCCTGCTGGGATCTTGGAGTAAAACTGGTACTTACATTCCCTACTTCTCAAGACCTACATCAGCTTATGTAAGGTGGTGAGGCGCTGTGGTTTCTTTTGTCAGTTTGTCTATACGAGCCATTTTCCATTAGGCTGTTACTGCTGTTAATAGGATGGTGCAATATCTAGGTATCATCCGCTCAATGAAGAACTCATTAAAGCTGCACCCAGGCAACAGCAAAAGCCTCTCGCCTTCTGGAGAAGAGAGAAACAAAGTTCTCTCTACCTTTCTGCTAAAGAGCCCAGCCTTTAGGCAGATTGTTGTGAAGTCATACTGGCCTGTTTGCCTTGTTACTAGGTTTTCACGAATGGTATTTGCCAATGTTTTTAATGCTGTGTTTCACCTTTGGAGTTCTAAGAAACACCAGTCAGTCTTTTCTGTGGGAGGGAACCAGGAAGAAGTGCAGGTGTCAATGAAAGGCTAGGTTGCCGTAATGTAATCTTACTGCTGCTTAAGAACGCAAGATATGGTTTCTGTATAGTAAATCCACTTGGATCTTTAATGGCTTAAGTTTCTGTCACTAGTTAGGCCATTGCTTTGACCTTTCTGTTGCTTTCCACTCTCCCGCTGCTAGCTACCGGTGTTCAGCTCAGACTTGATCCTATCCCACCAATGTCTATGAGCTGGTCGTAGAGCACCAGAGATCACGAAACCCATAGGTACGGGGATGGAAAGGTCTCATTTATCCTCTTGTAGAGACCAACTTATTCAATAAGTAGATAAATTTGACGAAATCTGATTTATCAGACTTTCTGCAATTGCTGTGTGCTTTCTGGTTGAAGTTCTACTCCACAACCAGACAGTTTGATATTACATCTCTCCTCTTTCTTCTACCTGTTACAGTAAGAAATGATGGAAACTCAAATTAAGAATGTGATTGATAGCTGTCATATAGATAAAGTTTTGGCCTTGAGTTTCATTTTGTATGGAAGGTATTATCTTACCGTAATGGTGAAACTCTATCCTTGGAGAATAAAGGGCTTGTTCTTTTCTCAAGACAAGAGCTTATTTCTTAATGAGTAATGATAACTTGGAACTCTAGGCAGCTGAGGTGAGGCAGTCTGTTTGGAATGTGGTCTGTTGTGTAGTCTGTGGACATCTTGAAATCAATACTGATGAAATAGCTGCACAACCACACACCTCTGCCCTCTAATTTCCGAAGAAGCTGACTCGCGATCTCCCAGGTTGTGACTTTCTATGCGAGCTGACCTCGCAGTTGATGACTTCAGAAGAGGACAAGAAGTTATATAAAGGTGTAGGCTCTTGGTTCACGAGTGACTGCTCAGATTAAATTTGCATTTCCTTGTCAGATGTTACACTGATAGATTTCTTAATTCTGTGAAATGCCATAATCTAGACCTTTGGTGCTTGTATTTCTTTATGTGATATGATATGAAAATATGATGAGAACAAAGGTACGGATGTAATTTACCTGTCAGAGTTGTATAAAATGCTTTTCTACCTGCATTGGAGAGAAAATACATATTCAACTAAGAAATATTTGAGTGTATTTGATTAAGTAGGAAACTGGTATGAGAAAGGTATTACAGCGCACGCTATTCTGGAAGCTGTAAATAGGTACTGTTAGAAAAGGAAACCTACTTGAGCACGCATGCACTTGCAAATTGGAAGTGATCAGTCAGGAGGTCAGTGATAAATAAAGGGGGCAAATAGAGTAAGTTCTTAAAAGGTTAATAAGAAGCATCTCTTGGATTCCAGTGATCTAGAGTTTCCATGATCCTGTGAAGAGCATTTTGTGAAAAATAATATGCAATGTCAGTGAGATATAGGCTGAAGTTATAGGCTGGATAAAAGAACTTCTCATGACAAAGTGATGGCTTTTCCTCCTCGATCTTTTAGGCTTCGTTCTGAACAGTAAAAGGTTTTCTGTTCCCTTTTTCTCCTCTCTCTTCCTCTTCTTTCCCATGCTTGAAATTACCACATATCTGATGTTTGTGTTTTGGTTTTCCTACCAGAGTGATGGTGATGTTCATTATTCATGTTGCTGCACGTGCTAAACTCACTGCACGTACAGATCTTTACTAGTTTCCCTTTAGTTGAGGCTATATTCTAGATCCAAGATGCTTGTATCGATTGCTGCCTTTAAACATCTACATGGCTGTTGCAGCTGCTGAAAGGAGACACAGAAAATGGAGTTGGTAACTATGATAAGAACCTATTTGTTTTGAAATATATAAATTAGAGTATAATATATGCATGTATATACATACAAACCATATTTCAATGTTGATACCTTAATGCAAGTTGTTTTCTTCTTTACACAGACATGATTAGGGCATGTAACTTTAATCCAGAATTCCTTTCAGAAGAGTTAGTGGAAATAGAAGATGGACAACTTAATGGGAAGTACGACATAGTGCCATGGAGTGGTTACTGTGTCTGGACTGATTTATTGAACCACGTAGAATTGGTATAATCTTTCCTAGGAATGGTCCTGATCAGGAAAGAAAAAGTGTTTCTGGAGAAAGGGGATCGATTTGTGGTAGGTTTGCTTGCAGAGATGATAGTGAAGCAGAATTACATGAAGGGAGAAGTTGTGGCACAGTCTGGTAATGAAATGGACTGTATTTTGTACCTAAACTCTGTCTGTGAGGTACACAGGGGGTGTCTGATGATTTACTGTTTTTTTTTTTCTTAATTTTCCTCCAGACATAACACTTGAGGACTGGTGCAGATTAACTGGGCTTTCTGCTGGATGCAGAGAACTGTACTGCATGTCTGACATCTGCAAATAATAGAATGAGCAATTACTTCTTTCTGGTTGTACAGTTTGCTATTTGTGTACCGCTTCTCTAGCAAAATATGCTCAGGAATAATTGTCGTATACTAAATAATAAGGGAAGATGGGATGTGATTGCAGGTATATCAGAGCAGCTTGCAAATGAGGTGCTGCAGTCTGGCATAAGACCTGTTAGTTGCAGCTAATGTGACTGCTTCAGCATCACCACTCAGCTTGTGATTTTTCACATTGGAAATCTGCATCTGTGTATGCTGCAGGTGCAGGGGAACTCTTGGAAATTCCCCTCAGCCCGTGTGCTGTCACATGATGCAGCTATCTGCCTTGATTGGTAAATTCCTATGCTGAAGCAGAAGGTCTGTGTGCCTCTGTGTGAAAGGGGAGAGATGCAACCTACGAGAATAACTGAGGGCTCAAACAGGACAGTCTGAATGGGAACGAGATTCAGATCCTTCTCATTGTCCTGTAGAGATGTGGTACCATATTCTCTTTTAGGATTGCCCTGCTGTCGTCCAAAAAGCTCTTCTGCTTGCTCTAAAACTAGGAGAGCTAGCCCTTTGCAATGTCTTCATCCTATGAAGAATCTGTTGCTTTTTGTCTTTCTGCCTCCATTCAACCTATATAGCAATTACTTCCAAATCCTTCATATTTGGCCATATCTGTTAGAGTCTGGCTGTTCTTTCTACTGATGCAATTTTTCAGCTATGAAATGAACAAGCTTTTTATTGACCTGTGAGTATAGTAGATGGTAGGGAGCAGAAGCAATTTCTGAGGGAAAAGCTTTGCCTAGGTCAGAACTAAATGGACAGCTTTTTAGTTGCAAAGGTTGCCTTTTCTTATATCGTTAGTCTAACACTGCTAACCTCAGGCAGTTTCTTATCTACATGGCTGTGTCCTAAAGCATTACATACATTAGCCCCAGTGTTTTTTTTTCTTCCTGCCCGCTGCACCTTCTACACAGACTGAACACACTGGAATCTGCAGATATGCTGAACCTAGCCGACACATGCTGATAAAATGGTCTCCTTTGACGTGTCCTAATGAGAGCTTAAGGTTAACCTGACGTCATTTAAAAGTGGTTTGTAACTGTGTGCCATTTCATGGGAGTGTCTTTATACAAGAAAATGTCTTAGAGCTAAATTAGCCTTTGTGTCAGGTAAAGGAAGAAGTATTTGCACTGTTCTCATGGGAGTTATTGCCGTCTCATCCCTTGTTAAATTAACGAAGACTCACACCTTGGAAGAAGCATATGGTGCCTAACTCTCTCTGAGGCATATCCAATTAAAACGTTGATGTAATGTTGATGACCTTGGTAGCTGCTACTTTTGTGAATGGATGCCTGGATTGTGTATGGAGATGTTCGAGAACCCTGAATGTCTCTTTTATGTACTTAACTGTTGGTTGCATTTATTTTGAAAAAGAAAGGCAGCTAATAATCATTTTGTTGTCTTCAGTGGGCTGGTAGTGAATATGAACTGGTGCTTGGATTGGGAAAAGAAACAGCAGTATCAGTCTTCTGCTTTTTGGTTTTGTTTCTGTCTTGAGCTATGTGAACTCTACTTAGGAGAAGTTGAGTGTTGCTGTTTTTATTCAACTGATATGGAAGGTATAAATCTTCATTTTTGCTAGTCTGCTCAAGTTAATTTAGGAGAATTTGTATTAATGAAGTCTGCAGTGCAAATTGCAGTTGATAAGGGAATCATAGCTCATTACTAAATCTTTATCAGCTACTCCAGATCGTGCAGAAGAACACAGTCATCCTGCATTTTCATGTTTCAGTGCTGTTCTTTTCACTAAATTGTAGTCTCATGAAAGTAGTGTTTTTGATTATGTTGATGGAGCACTTACTCACTTGGGTTTTTTTGCTTGGTTATTTTATTTTGAAAAAGCCAGGCAAACAGTGCTTTCCAAGTTTTGCCTAGATTCCTGTGCCTTTGTTTCTAACAACTTTACATGTAAATGCAGTCCCAATTGTTGGGAAATCAGAAGTTTGTTTGCAGTGATTCTTTGCTATACAAACATTATATTTGTTTTGTAAACTTTTCTTGTATTTTAAAACTCCTTTGAGATGAAAGCGGTACATACATGAGTAGCTGTTACTTGGTGTGAAGTAAGCTAATTTAAAAAAAAAAAAAAAAAAAACAACAAAACTGAGTTTTGTAGCTGCCGAGGACTTTTTCTCTATGACAATTATTGTAGCTGTTCAATTTTCAAAGCTAATTCAACTGAATCAATCTGTCAAGAAGTACAGACCTGATTTTGGCAAGCGTAACTAAATCAAAGGTATATAAACATTCCCTGTAATCTTTACCACTTTTGCTTCTATTTCATCCTTGATGAGGTACTACTTGCTTCTGGTATAACCACATCGCCTCCCCACAGTAAAACAATTGAGAATGAATATTGTGAGAGCAAAGATATAATTCCAGCTCTCAGCTGCTTGCTTGCTCTGTTAAAAACATCTATTAAGTTGATCTGAAATTATGCGTAAAGAAATACAGGTAGTTCTTTAGGTAATTTTGAATCATCAAATGATAAATTTGGTGAGTAGTGTTCTGTGATTCAAATGCTGAGCAATGCAGAGATTACTTTAAGATACTTCAAGACTCTTGAAAAGTGGAAAACAGATCTTGAAATTCAAGGGTAGAAATGGCAGAGAGAATTACACTGCTGTGTTCTATAGTTCTGAGAAGTTTCCTCCATACTACTGCAGTTTAGTGTGACAATACTTACTGTTTTCATGTGACTTACATTCTTTCCTTTTTAAAATAAGATAGGTTTGGGGGATTGTTTGTTTTTTACAGAACACAGTCTTAACAGAACAAAATATAGGAGATATTTCAGTCATGTATAATTGTTAGATTTTTGCAGTCTTAGTTTTGGGATGATCTCTTTTCTTTTTTTCTTTCTTTCCTGTTCTCTTAATACAGAGTGACGTGTAAATGAATCATTCCTGCCTTTCTGCAGCATTTGAAGTTATGCATGATAAAGTCTTCCATAAGCAATTAGAAATTTTAACCACAGTGTGGATCGTTACGGCGTTGGCTTGCCCAGTTCATCTGAAAAAACTGCAGAAAGTGTTTTTTCAAAATGTTAGAGGTAGAAATTAGCAGAGCAAGATGTCAGGGTTGTTTGTTTGTTTTTCCTGAGTTATGAAACTATATATCTAAATGGTGTTAAATTGCAGATGCTGTGGTATTTGTTGTGTAACGTTTATCTATATATTTTCCCTTAAAACTGATTGGTAATTTAAATTATAGTGGCTTTCCTGCTAATACTACTTAATATCATATTCCACAAGATGGAATCCCCCAATAGAGAAGAAACCAAGTGTATTCAGCAAAAAGCAGGTGCTTCTCCGTGCATGAAATAAATGTAAATTCCTAGCTGTCTTTTTCCTTTTACAGAAGTTGATGATAATTCTCAGTTAATTTTAAAATACACATGAGGATTCTTTAAAGATGCCTGAAAGTAGGCAGATCCTTTTTCACTTCCACATCTCCAAACTATCATCACTTCCCAGGATTTAAAAACTAAACTGTTTAAAGGCTTAGGGACTGTTTTGTTTACCCAGGTGGTCTGTAGATCAACTGGTAACCAGCCTGTTTCTTAATGACTGAAACAAAACCTTAACAAAAGTTGTTCTTTGTGTTTAGCAGTGTCTATTGTCAAAGTGTGGCTCTTAAAAGCACATAACCTAAGTCAATTTGAGCCTTATATTGAACTCGAATTCACTTTGCACCTCATCTAAGGTGCCTTTCAGAAAGCTGTTACAAGTTTCTGCGTCTGCAAGATTGATAGGCCAGAAGTATTTGTGTTTGCTTAGTGGTCTATTTCTCATTGTTAGAAGAAAAAAATAATGGATAAAATTACCACATGAGGAGTACATCACTGCAGATGTGATTTGTTCTGCTCACAGTGCAGCTAATTCTGGGCAAAGCCCATGAGATAAGGGTTGGTGGAATTATATTCTTCGAAGAGCTCATGAGAAGCAGGGTATATAAATTTTAGTGTTAATTGCCTTCATTCTTTTTTGGGCTTGATCAAATAAGTGGCCCTGTAGGCCGTGTCTAGCTCAGTGCTGCTGGCACTGCTTTGCCGTCAGGGCTGTGTTTTGGCTTGGCTAAAGGTAGAGCAAGTGTTTTCTCCTTGCGGTTTCTCATGTTTAGAGACTTTGTTGCCTTGCTAGTTATTAGTGAAGCTTGGGTGATACTTGTCTCGTGAGTACTTTGAAATGCTCTATGAGTAGTGTTATTATTGCTATTTTGTACCGGTCTACTCACTGCGTCTAAAAAAGTTGTCACTATCTTAATAACACTCAGAAACAAAGCAGAACATGGAGAGAGAGAGAAAATGAAAAGGCTGTTCTATCTAACATGTAAATTAGTAGCTTCTTTTTCTCATGTTTTTTTTTTTTCTTCTATCTTGACATTAGATCTGAAAAAAGGGAGACAAAATCTGGAAAGAGCCACAGTACGTATGATAAGCAAAAATGGTGATGATATTCCTGCATCTGTCTTAAAGAGCAGCACCTCCTTCCACCTGTAAAGCTTTCCTGATATCTCAGTTGGGTTTTTCCTCAGGAATCAGAGGGAGGCATGCCACCTACGGGAAATAAAACTGAACCAAGTACTGCGTGCTGCAACTGCACAAGCCCAGCTCTTCAGAACTTGAGCTATGACTACATCTCTTTGTCCGTTTTGCAGCTGAAGTTCTACATTTGGTTTTAGAACTGAATTTGACCATTTCCTATTGGGTATACATCCAAGGAGGCTCAAATTATTCCTTCTAAAGGAGTTAAGTTGGCTCAAGACACACGTTACTAACTAGAACTAGACTGAAGGTTACTTCATTATCTGAATTTCTTTGACAGGGGAAGGATGGGACCTATCTTGAAGGCAGTCTCTTCACTATTTCTTAATTATAAAGTCTTGCCCCAGATTTTTTTCCCATATCTCTTGGACATAAGCAGATCTGGCTGCAGTGAGAATTTTTATATTTGGATTTCTCTGTGTTTCAGGCCAGGATTTGGGTTACATACAGTATGACCCCTAGCCCTCTACA
>JAOWBP010001760.1:9804122-9861648 GCA_028571105.1 Tragopan temminckii | reverse complement strand
CAGTTTTACAGTCCACTGGTACCAAGGTGAGAAAGAGTTCAAGGAGAAACTAAATAAAGGTTTCTTTCAGTTGTTACAACAGAGTATAAAATGGTGGCAGAAGGTCCTTTATTAAGAATTTCAACCAAATCCAGCCACACTGTTAACTAACTTCTTTTCTTTTGCCTGCTATTGTGACTCAATTATAAGTCATTTACAAATCTGCATGAATGTAGAAAGGGGACATGGTGCTCAAATATATTGTTTTGCTTCTTTCCCCATTACCAAGGAAGTGGTTCCATAATTATATTCAGTTTTTAAAAAATTGCTTTGAGAGGAAATGTTTTGTGGCACATTGAAAACGTATTATTTTGCTTATTAAGCTATTTTAATGTTCAATATTGAAACAGAGAATTTTATTTTGTGCTATTGTTTGTTTCTATTTAAAGGTTTCAATTTGCAGATTCATTTGTAGCAAACACGACAGCCAACAGCTAAGGCAAAATAAAGTTGACCTCAGTGAACTTGCATGCAATTGTTCCAGGGCTGATTCTCACCTAGTATCACCATATCACATTTAATGCCATTACAGCTCTGGCTCTTGGATATACAATAGGTATATGTGGTATTACTTTGAATGCATAATAGGGTATAAAGTACATGAGGTGCAAAATGTCAAGATTTTAGTGGCACTAACTGTATCATAAGAGCCATGATTTAACTCTACAAACAGAACCAAGTTAGCAATAGACTCATTCAGTTGCTATAGCTATGAAGCAGTAAATCACTTAATACTGAAATCATGCTTCTTATGGAGGAAAAGGAGACAGCAACCACATTATTTAACACGACAGAGAATAAAGCATACTGCAGCCACAGGAAAATGGCACAGTTAACTTTGTTCGAAGGCTACACTTAGCAAGAACCAAAAAGTCACCCTTATTCTAAGTTCTGGGCTATAGTTTTGTAGCCATCTTCTAGTAACTACAGCTGCAAGCTAAAAACCATGGGTCTTTTTGTTTGATGTTGGAATACCTTCAGGGCTTCCCTAATCCACACCTTAGAGCTCTTCGAGAGAGTTGAAGTTCAGGGTGCATAGAGTGGTATGTGATGAGCCACAGCCATCCCAGTGGGTCAGCTCTGAGTAGCATGCGGCTGCCTGTAGCATTTTGGGGTCTTCTAGGTTGATGGGACAGCCTGAAAATCCTGCCTCTCTTTGAAACTGTCAAAACAAAAGTTTCAGAGAGAAATACTGAATCTGAACAAAGGCACAGTAGTGTTGTGTCCAGCAGCAACGTGTCCCACATCTCATCGTGCTCAGGCACTGCAGCTGGGCTGAGTCAAAGGGAATCAGCTGACTGGTGAAAGTCTGCACCACTCTCATAAGCACTTGCATTTGTCACTGAAGGTTTTCCATGCAAACTTTACGGAGTCCATGGCATTAGGCATGACTGCAGTCTGATGCCCTCCTGCTGCAATGTCTGGAGGTATTTCTTCAAGCACAGCCTTCAAGTAGCATAGGTGATGCTTGGTTTTTTTAATTAAGATATTCTTATCCCCTCCCTCCCTCCAAAAAAAAAAAAAAGGTGTCATTTCCCTTGGTGTGCCTGAGCTGCAACTTAGCAGATCTCCCACGTAACACTGCTGAAATATTATCTTCTGCCAGTATGGAGTGACAGGTTGTGATAAATAGAGTGATTTCTCTGACTAACACATTCCTACTACCTAGTCAAATATTAATGAGCCCGCACACAGCAGCATGAAGTAATCTTTTGTTTTTCATTAAATACGTAGATTAAAGAGTTATTTTACTGTAATGAACAAAATTATGTCATTTCAGCTTAGAGTAATTGTTAATCACATCACATTGAAATGATCCTTGGTTTTGTTTTAAAGAGCATAGAAGAACAAGAAGTAGAGGAAAAACAGAAGTAGAAATGGAATATGAGACTATAGTGAAAGTGAGTGAAACATTCCCCTTTTTATCTAGTAATGCTAATGTTGTTTTCATTTTACATGTCAAAACTTTGAGTCAGGAGCGTCCACAATTTACTGCCTGATGGTTCCTCTGAAATCTTTTGAGCAATTACAGCCCTGATTATTATCTGCTAGCTGCATAACATATGCTGCCACTGGCCATTACATTCTTTTTATACCGGGAAAGCAATTTGTGGCTTCTTCAAATCATACCCCACCCCATTGTCTGCCTGCCTGCTTTATTTATTGCTGCTTTTGCCCCACCTCAGTGCAGTGGTCAGGGGCTGTGTGTCACAGCATGATTATACAAGCTCTCTCTCTACAGCCCTTTGGATCATCAGAATATCCTCTGTTCTCTGCTCACAGTAGCTGCAGTACTCACATATCAGAGAAACAGGCACTATTAAATGTCTCTCCGAAGAGGTAAAGAAGATTGATGTGAAGGGATATTACAGGGGTATGAATTGAGAGCATCTACACGTAGAGGATGAGAAAAGGGAAGGGTGTTGAAGGTAGGAATTCTGGGCACCTCTCAAGATTAAGCTTACCAAACAGATAAATTTAATATTTGTCATCTGGGACACCAGAGTATGGGATAGTGAGAGAAAAGATTAATTGCGGTGTTAGAGCAGGAAAGAAAATTTGGGGGAGGGGGGGAAGGTGAAATCAGTAAAGTGGAATTAGTAGAGCCTAAGGGAAAAATTTAGAGAGAAGAGAGTGAGTTTCTAAGAGAGGAGGAGGGGAACAGGACAACTGGGGAAAGGTAATCAAAGCTAGGGAGAAAGATGAAAGTCCTATACAGAAGGACTAATGATTAGAACATGCTAACAGAATGTAGTAGTATTTCAAGGATGTCTGCTGTCATCTACACTCATGGCAGGAGGTCTTGAGTATTCCCTGACTAGGGAGTGGCTATAAACCACAAGCCTTTGTCACTGAAACAGTGAATCCTTGGTTTGTATTTATATTTAATAATTCTCCTTCTACTGAGGTTTCTGGAATGCTTTGGTATGCTTTGCTTCCCTGTGAAGAGAGAGCTACCATAGCTTCTCAGACAGGATTGTGTTTGGTAATGGAACCTACTGTTCTGCTGCAGGTACCTGGATGCAGAGGGTTCTGGTTACATGCCAAGCAGGCTTCGTTTGTTTTTCAGCATCCCCTGGCTCAACTCACAGATGTGCAGAAGTAAAAGGAGCCTTCTCAAGAGCACTGGAGATCCTCCCTGCCAGGGAACATCCCTGCTTAGCTTTTCACTGTCCCATACAAAGTCTTAACAGTTGTTTTGTGATTCATAGTCCTTCCTAGTAACAACAAAGGCTCAGGTTTTGGGACTACTCCTCCAGTCAGTGTGGTACCAATATCAGTGTTAGAGATGCACCTTCAGTAGTGGTAAAGGAACACATTTGCTGTGATTGCTCCTCTTCTGCCTGGCCAACATCAGTGTGGCAATTCCTTGTGCTTTCCCAGAGGTTGTTTTATCAGAATGCATAGGAAGGGTTGTTTGTTTTTTAAATACTTACGAGGTATACTTCCAAGGACATGTATGTAAGGGTAAGAAAAAGGGTATGTTTGATCTGGGTATGTTTGATCTGGGTCTTGTAAAACAGATATTAAAAAATTCTAAACTCTGTTGAAATGCAAATGCTAAATAAGTTTGACTAATTGATAGCATGTGGCTATAACTTCTCAGGCTGCTTTTTTTCTGTGGATTACATGTTTCTGCCCAGGTGGACACTAACATACTCTTCATGTATCTCTCTATATATGATTATATATTTATTATTTATTTTAATGTTTTTACTATTGAGAAAAAGATACTTTCAAACACTTCAAAAAGAATGCAGTTGATTGTAAATATTGCTTAGTTCTCTCACTGTGGTAAGGTCAAAGATTAGCTGCTAGCCTCCCTGGCTACATGAATGTTGTTTTCCTCTTGGATACAGGCAAGGTACCTAAAAGTGCATGTTTCCTGAACAAAGTAGTTGTGACAAAAGAAAGTAGAGCCATAATGAATGTGTCGGCACCTTGCCAATATTCAGAAGACTGACTGACTTGAGATGTCAATGTTAAATTGGCAATTGTTCACTGAAGAACTGGAATTTTTTTGTTGTTTGTGTTTAGGTGTCATGAGAATACTGATTTCTCTTCCTCAGGAATGCTCTGACTTCCTTTCCTGAAAAGCAGAAGCATAGGAATAGATCTGATCTGCCTTGAAACAACTCAGAGGACATTTAAAAGAACAGAAGTTTTTACCTCTATTCTTGTCATACATCACTTACATTGCAAACAATATGCTGCCAACTTCATACCCCCTGCTTGGGTTGGCCGGATATCTTGGGAGAATGGGAGGGAATGGGCAATTCAATTGCTCCTGCAGTTAGAAGCAACTCAGACCTAAGATAAGAACCTTTGGTGGCATCACATAACCACTTAGGACACCTCATGTGATCCATCCATCACTCCACAGTTCTACTCACTCCGAAGGAAATACGAGAATGATGGAAAAATGTGTTTTTTTTCTTCCACTCCTTTCTGCCCTACGTTCTCACTGGTACAACCACAGAGTAAGGGATTTTGAATGCTCTGAAGCAGCTGGATAAGAGGAGGTCAGGCAGCACAGAAGGGAAGAGAAAAGTCAAGCTTTTGTGCAGGCCATCAAGGAGTATATCTGAGCTCTCTCTCCCATATGGAACACCACTGGCTTCAGGCTGAACAGAAGGAATGACCTCACAGCATATGCAGGAGAGGTATCCAATCCTTTTAAGTCATTATAGTAGTTGTACAGAAGTCTAGAGAGGTTACCTAAATTCAGAGCTTCATTCAGGAGCTGTCAAAATCCACTAATAAATATTAGTCATCTGTAGCAGTAACTTTCATTTAGTTAATAGTGATTTATCTGTGTCGACAGCTGAAACTTAAAATAAATTTTTGAGACAGAATAAGAGAAAAGTCTGGTCTGAAGATGCATCTTTTTTTATTCCGTGCAAAATAGCTGATCCAGTAGGACATTTTGACCAGGAAGGAATGGCCAATGAGAGTTCTGAAAAGTAAGGCCTAACATTTACTGCTACACTTTCTTATCCTTTGAACTCTTTCAGATAAACTCTTCTATGCATAGTAGAGCATTTCAGTAGGCTTCAGCCAGGTGTAGGTGCTGTCTAGAATCAAGCTGACATCTTTTCTAGACCTGGATTTTTGTAAGTCTTATAACAGCTGTTATGTACAACTAGAATTCTGCATGGTGCAATGTCAGTCTCCATGTTAAATTACTGTATGTCCTGTGGGAATGATATTGCATGTGGTAGCTCACATTCTGACATCTTTACATTCACAAAGGAGGTGTTAATGCCTGAATAAAACATAGAGCTTGGAGCACATAAGGCAGATTGTTTCACCAACTGCTGATGCTGAAGGTTAGTATTTCTAGAAACTATTAGTATATATACAGATTGTCTTCTGACTTTCTTCTTGAGATTATTGAATATTAGGATATTTAGAAGTATCTTTTTGGCTCAGAGTTTTGTCAGGGTGTTACATAGGTCAGTGGGATCTCCATGTAACATTACTGATCACAGAATTGTCCTTTCTGCTGAAAATTCCGAAGGTTCGGTTTTCAGAGCACTTATCTGGTTTCAGAATTTAGTATTCCTGATGGGACTGATGACCTTGGCAGCAATTAAATCTTTCCCTGTTCTGTCAGTTTTACACCTTACACTGATGCTGTAATGCTGCTGAAGTTGAGGCATGATAGATGTACAAGTCTGTGTAATGCTAAGTTGCTTGGAAATTACAGAAGCTCCTGGGAATGATAATTCACCGTCAGTCTTTCTCTCAAAGAATCATTGTAATTCTGAGCAGGGGCTCACTCTCTGTGTGGCAGAATGGAATAAATTCTGCAGTAACTACTCTCTAATTCCATGTCAGTGTTAATGTCTCCTCTTGCCCTGGAATACCCTTTATTCCCATCTGTATTCAGATAGACACTGCTGGGGCTCACACTTGAAAATACCAATTGGTTGAAAATTAATTCAAATTTTTAAATTATTATTTGGATTTTTTACTTTTTAAGTGATTTTTTTTTTAAGTCTGGGGTTAATTTCTTGTAATATCAACTGCCTCTTAATGGCTGCTACTCCCTCAGAAGTACATTCAGTTCAGTGATATAAACCATGTCTGAGGATTTGTTACAGGCCAAGATCATCTCTATTGTCAGATGCAGAAATTGCTTTAATATGAAAAAGCAGTAAGCTTGCTCAAAGGTCTTTTATGTGTACTAGATGTCTGTATTCTCATACAAACACAAGTAAAGTAGAGAATACAAATGTAAATATGAATGCTTCCAGCATTTTGAGTATCCCATGCCCTGCTGTGTTTCACTTCCAAAAGTTTTCTAGGTTAGTAAACTTCACCACCCAATCTCCCTAATGTGATCATCTGTTTTAGGCCCCCACCAGGACAGTGTCCATTTTCATGTCCAATTCTGTTAGCACCCAGAGGCTTTCTGCAGGTCTCTCTCTTATAATATACTAGAGATCAGGAAAAAAAAGGTAATATCTTTGATAAATATCTCACCAAGACCTTTTCTTTACTTGTCCTTCCTGAACAAACTATGTCTAGTATGAATATGTCAGTAATGTAAATTATTATAGAAAATCCCTGTTTATGCCAGTGAAGTCATTATTTTGATTTACTTAGAAATTACCAGATGCTGTCCCTTTTTCACTCGTGTTTAGTAAGGATATGCAAACAAACATGCACACGTGCCATAAGAGCACTGACTCAGTATTCACTTTTGTTTTCCTCCTGTAGCCATTTAATGAGCATCTAGAAACAGTTTTTTAATAAACGTGCATGCAGTAGGGAACATCTTTGAGTGTCTTTTTACAGAGTTACATATTAAGTGCAGGTTACTGACAGTAGGAAATCTCACAGTGGATAGGCTAATAATCAAAGAGATTGTCTTTTTTCATGCACAAAAGTGTAAATCACTGCTGTCTGAAGATGAAGAGCTATGTTATACACAGAAAGCTCCATGCTCTGCCTTTTCATATTAAGTAAAATTAAGTACAAAATATAGGAGACGGTAAGGTGAAACAGCTTGGTAGCTGCTAGTGTAGCATGCAGGGAAAGAGCAACTTGTTTGATTTTAAGAAGCGCCAATCTGAGATATGCTTTTTGATTACCTCCATCAGACATACCTTTCAACACAGAATATTTCAGCTGCTTGCTTCTAATTTCTGTGGTGGTAGACACAATTCCCATTATCTGTTTTAGTCAGTTGAATGTTCTCTTTGACTCCTCATTGATACTGTAGGCATAGAGGATTCAGGGTAGAACACCTGTCAATTAGTAGCTGTGTTTTAAAAATAATTCCTCTTCCCACCATTGCTGCTGCTGCTGCTGAGGACAGCGGCTGCAGTCAGCAGCTGTGACTGATGCAGCAGTCCATGCTGTGTGCCTCTGACAGGTGCCAGCATAAACCAGCTCTAATGACACAAGTGCCAAACTGCATATCAGTGAAGTAAAATACAAGCAGACAAGGGAACTTCTGTTCTCCTGAGATCAATTCTGCAAAGACAGCAAGACTTAAAAGAGTAGTTCGAAGCCTTTCTTAAGAGCCTGGAGCCATAACAGCAGGTAAAAACTAAAAATGGTGGCTCCTCCTCACGTATGTACTAGATGTTCCTCTGCAACCAGCTTCCCTCTGTCTTCTAAAAAATAACCAAATCACTTAAATCTCCCATCCACATTTACCTTGCACTTGTAAATGAGCCTGTGGCAGAATCTTCTTCATCAGCTGTTCTTCGGGTTATGTGTGTTGCTGTCCTTCCTTTGCATTAATCACCGAAGTTCTTTTCTTTTTTGTCTGAAAACAGTCATACCATATGATCAGAAAATGAATACACTGAAAATGCAACACTGCAAATTAAACACGTGGGTAACAGCTTGTGGCTTTGGTACTCTGTGTTAACATGTGACAAGCAGAGAATAGTAAACTGAGGAAGAGTTCTCCTGTGAATTCAGTGCCCCCATTATCTCTCCTTCTTTATCCGAAGGGCTGAGGAAAACGTTTTTGTTAGCCAAGACTGCTTGGTGCTTTGGCTTAATTTTCGCTGCATAATTTTAAATACAGATTGTGTCTACAGTGCTGCAATTAGTGGATAGCCTAAAGACTTATTATTTCAAACTAATTGATATGTAAGAAAGTTTAAATAACGTAAGTGATAAGAATTTTTTAGGAATAACTTCTGCAACTAACTCAGAATAATCTTATTACTGTTACATATTTGCAGTTGAATTAATTTTCCAATCATGATTACTAAATTTAATGCTTGTCTGTATTTCTGTAGCTCTAAATACATTTGTATTAAATGGTAAAAAGCTGGTATTATATAAGTCATTGTTCTAAAAGGGGTTTGTGCAAGTTAACAATCTCATGCAGTTCTGATACTTGCCTACCACCATTTGGAATACTCCCAAAATTCAAGATAAGTCTCTGTTATCCTCAGTAAAAATGTGTACTCCACACATATTTTAAAGAGAGCTTTAACCCAAGCAGTCATTGTTTTCAGAGTATACTGTTGCTTCCTCAAATAGCTCAGTCACTTATCGTGAGAGGCCTGTATTTTTCCAGCCTTCATTAAACTTATCTTGAACTAGACTGTGATCAGAATTGGCATCGCAGAACGCATTGTTAAGTTATAAGACCTCTTGAGAACTTTTTAATGCCTTTGGAAGATGTCAAGTGCTGTAGTAGTAATAAAACACAGATAGAGCATTAAAAAGATAAGTACTTCTAATGGAAAAAGGGATGCTGCTTCTGCCAATTTTTCTTCTTAAATTAGGTTTTGCACAGTACAAAATTTTTACAAGATAGAAGCTACCAACAGTGATACACACAAATGAAATTAAATTAAAAACAAATCAGAGCTCTGAGGAGGTCATGTTATATATTTTGATGGAATCTCAGTGGAAAAAAAGGCAAAGGGCTTAGTGAAGTTCCATAGGATTCATCTCAGTTCAGGCTTGACCCTCTGGTGAACTATACTTGGATGAACTGTATTAACTTCAGAATGAGAGAGGCCAGGGACCAAATCCACTGATGTCTATAGAAAAGCCCACTCTCCCTTGTAGGAGTGTGCAGCTTCCACACTGAGATCTGTGGAGAAGGGAGATACCAAAGGGGCTGATTCCTCTCTGTGCTGGTACTTCATCCACTTTTAGTGGGGCTGCTCTTTCGTCTTGGGGGATATCGTGCTGTCCTTGGCTGGCTGTGCCTTAATTTTTCTACCCGGGATAGGACAGCATGGGCAGAAGGCATTTTGTGTCCTTCTCACACCTGTAGCTTCACATTGTGCTCTAAAGAACTTTTTTTCTAATTAAGCGTAGTCTGTCCCCCTTCAATTCATTCTTTTAATACAGCAAGTTGTTATCAGTGTGAAGATAACACTGTTTGGTGTTAGTAAGTTGTAGTATTGCTTATTTTTCCTGTATCTGCTAGCTGTACCTTTCAGGGAATGTATCTATTCCTTTTTCTGGCAAAAGGTCTGACCAAAAACAAAAACAAAAAACAAATTGTGCTAGTGGCAGTATCACTGACAAATCTGTTCAAGGGGACTTTAAAATGTCCAATTTCACTTCAAGGTGAAAATACACCATAGAGCAGACTTAAGCACACAGGTGCTTGCTTTTGTTTATGATTTGCGTGTTGTCTATCAGCATAGCTCCATGAACATAATCCACCACACTTGGGAAGAGCTGACCTCAGGAGCTCTGCTGGTTGGTTGAAGCATAATGCTGGGGCTGGTAGTCAGTCATCCATACAAACCTTAAAGAAGAGCAAAACACCCTCAGAGGCTTCCCTTCTTCATGGAGCTCGAGTGCTCAACAGAAACCCACATCAGGTTGTATGCAGAGAGAAAAAAATGGGCAGGTCTGGATGTGACAGTAGCAGCTGACTTCTCCTTGGAAGTTTGTTGTCTTTACTTTGACTGTTGAAGCAGGCTTGGATTTTAAGCAACATCCAGGTCCTGTTTCCTAGACACGTTCATGCTTTGCAGTTTCCTTCGGTTGCTTAGACAGGGTAGTTGAAGATCCCAAACCTCTGAAACACTTCAGTGAGAAAAATGAGCTTAACTCGTCTGCAGCACTTCTTTGTGACTCATATTCATTTCAGATCTCTGTTTGGGAAGGAGTTTCACTTCACGCCATTTTGTGCGGGTGTTTCTTTTGTTTGACCTGGTTAGATTTTGCCTGTGCTTAAATGTTTACCAGTACTATTGATCCAAAAACCATCAAAGTTGATTGCTGTCTGCTCCTAAAGATAAGTGAACTTTGTTTTTGCCCTTTAGTAGGCCTGAGTTCAAGCTACTCTATGCAGCAGTAGGAGAGGCTTTTTGTTGTTTTTCTAGCGTTATGAGTTACCTTAGTTACCTTATATCTCATATTTTGCATTGAAGGATGCAGCTAAACATCACTGAACCAAAGTTTTCTGCATGGTTCATTTGAACTTGATGGGTAATTAGAGAGTTGCCTCACTTTGCAATAGTCAGTGTTAATATGACCTTTGAAAAAAAAAAAAGTTTCAATAAAAAGCAACTGAACTGAAACATTAATCCCTTGAACTTAATCATGAGGATGGCTCCATTAACCTCCCTTTGCACAGCATTCTGTAATCCAGTAATAGCAGTGCAGACAAGAAGAGGTTTTTTTCCTTTTAAGTTCATTGTAGTGTCAGGAAGTAAAAGCCTTCAGGCTATTTTTAATTAGGTTGAACCTTTGGGCAGTGCTGTTCTTACATTAAGCTGTAAAGTTTTAAACAGTTGTAGTTAAAGTTCCATACCAATTTTGCATCTCAAGTAAAAAAAAGATGTGTTTGGTAATACAGCGCAAAACAAAGAAAGTGGAGGATGTCTGGATGAAAGCCTGATGGAGGTAGAGAGATGTGGGGGTAACAGTACTACATGGACACACTGTAGCCATCACAAACATCAGACTTTGTATTTTTAGTTGCAATGGTACATCCAGGTTTAATGTTCATTATATAACAAACATGGGTCAAGTCCCAACTTGTCACTGCTATACTCAATCTCAGAACTTTCCCTACACCTCCCTCTTGGAAGTACAAAGGCCAAAACACTGAACTGCTATTTCTGGAAGAAGAAAAGTGAAGGACAGTAGCTCTGGCTTCCTGCTAGGCACATACTTAAGCCAAGGTTTACTAACAAAAAACCTGACAGTATTACAGTAATTCATTCTGAGATGATTAAAAACATGGACTGCAGTTTAAAAAAGCTCAGTAAACTACAGATCATCTGGCCCAAACTGATTGTTTTGACAACCTGTGAAAAAAATGAATAAAAATAAAAAGTCACCTAACCCCCTCTGTGAAGCAGAGCAAAAGTCAATATAGAACTCGGCAGTGGGATAAAAATATGCTTCTGTACTTGGTTTTGTTGCTTTTCCAAAGTGGTCTTCATCCAAGACATGAAGAGCTGAGCTATCTCTCTTGGTGAGGCTGCTGCTTGAGCACTTAAGAAAGGTCATGAAGATACTGTGTTATTAGAAATATTGAGATTTATTATTTGCTTGATCAACACCTGCCTCAAGCTCTGGGTAGCAGAGAGCATTTTTAAGCTTCCAATTCTAGCACAATAGTTTATAAAAACTATTGTTTTTATAAATAAAAGTTTATAAAATTCAGAGCATCTGAATGATTTGGGTGCCTACCCAAATTTTATTTACCCAAATTAATTTTCAAAATCAGCTAATGCAAATTGATTTTTTTAAAATATTTTCCACGCAGATTAAGACGTGGGTAAATAGGGGGGAATATGTTTAACATTCAGTCATTCATCCACTTAACCTCTGCTTGTCTTCTGGGAAAAGGAATGTACACTCTTAAACTTCTGGAAAAACAAAGTAAGGTGCAGGTAATTTTCTTTTAGAAAGTGTTTCCCATGTCAAAGGAAGTTTTCCTTTTATTGGCATGCTTGGAGGTATGTGGGTGAGCAGAAGAACAGGCTGCTTTCCTGAAACAACAAGTATACATTACTTCCTCGAAAGAAAATCTTAACTTGTAATGCTGCAGTTCTTTCTTGCCTCGATGCAGCCTTATTTGAAAATGAAAGACAGTGATCAGAGGTAGAGCTAATGATCAGAAACATACCAAGACTTATTCGACAGTTTGACAGTTGTCCTGCTGCCTAATTCCAAAGCAAGTGGGAGGACATTGGTGAAATTGAGACATTGTGATAAATTGTAGAAATATTTTCCAGCGTCTGCCTAATATAACCGTCACATGCACATTTGACTGTGTATATTTGTGTGTGTCTGATACCTCAGTATTAGATTCTAAATAGATTTTCTTTTTTTCATTAGGGTACATTAGAAAATAATGAGTCAGTTGCTAAATTGGCTCATTGTTTGGGGAGATGTACATCTCTGATAGTAAAGAGGAAGCCAGATTCATGTTGGGAGTGAGTGAGTTAGGAAACATTTTGGAATAGCTTTTGTTGTTACAAAGGATTACAGAGCTGCAACTACTTGAAAAGATTTTCAAAGGAACTTCTAAGGCTTTGATCTTTATTCAGATAGTGCTTACTTTCTAGTCTAAAAACATTCATTTTAACAGGATATTAACAGAAGGACTGACTGCTTAGTAATTTTCTAAGCAGACTTTTCAGTGAGCTTCCATCCTGCAGAGACTTTCTAATGTGATCAGCCATAGTCAGCACAAGATAAACTTCAAAGTAAGGCTTGATCAGTGAGATTATTTTTTAAGCTAATGATGGCTTACTTCTAAAAACCCATGCAATTCCCTGGCAATAATCAATAACTTCAAAATTATACCAAGCATGTACATTAAGAAACACACCTTAGTATGTGTTCAGAACTCAAAACCGGCTTGAGAATTTAGATGGAGCAGGAGAGCGGAGCAGGCTATCTCAGTAAAAGGAGGTCCCGGACTTAATCATAGGATAACTCTTCTTTTTCCATTGAGCAGCACAAGGATGCCACTAGAGAGAGACAGAGAAATAGGTTATTTGTTTCCTTTTCATTTCATTGTTGTATTTGAGAAGAAATCGCTCTGCTCTGAGGGAATTTTCTGCAGTACTGGTGGAACTGCTGTGGATGTTCCGCCAGTAGTCAGACACAGGCTGCACTGTAATTATCAGTTAGCAAGATGGATGTGAGAGATTGAAAAATACTTTGTTAAACTGTATTTAAGAGTTCAGTTCAGTATTCAGAGTTCAGTTTAATCTAGGATCCAAAAACTGTGGAATCAATTTCACCACTTTTTTTCAGATCCATACTTATCAGCGTCAGAGCCCTTGCACAAGAGGCCTCAAGCACCTTTCTTGTCTCTCTTCTCTTTCAAAAATAGCCACAACCTCACACTCTGTGGGACAGCACCACTTTTAGGCAAAACACATTATGTAAGTGGCCCTGTGGATTCCAGGGCCCCCTGGAGACACTCAGCTCAGCTGCTCTGGTGCTGCACAGCTCTGAGAGCCTCATGTCCTCTGGCCCACCAGGGATTTGAAGTATTTCTGGACTATATTGTTGCTGTTATAACCTCCAGATGTCATTTAGAAAGAGTTTCTGAGGGACTGTTATGGCCTCTTGAGCTAAGAGTTGCAATACTGCAATATTACTGAGGATATGCTTTTGGGCCTCTACTGCCTGTTTATGCCCTGGAGGCATCATGGAAATGAAAATATCACGATCAGTAGAAGGTAATGGATGCACTTATTTGTTTATTTTGAAGACAGTATCCAAAATATGAGTAGCACTTCTTATAAAAGGACCGGTGAAGAAGCTCCATTTGAGCTATGTCACTGGAGTTATTTATCCTGGATCCACCCCAATAAATGAAGGGCAGTATCTGTTGATAGATGAGACTTCAGTGGAATTTCTCTGGATTTATTGCATTGAATCAGAGCAGATCCTCTTTTGCTCACAGTGAAGCTAACTTCCTCTTGTGATAATGAAAAAGAGCAGAATCTAGCCCTAAAATATTATACATATTTGTAAAGAGGGGATTGTTACCGTTAGTATCAGCTCAAAATACCTTTATTCAGTACCTCATGATATTCATAGGTCTCATATTTATACAGTCATCAAAAGAACACCTGTTAGCTTAAGAAACCATTTTATCCACAAAAGAAACCAATTACACAAAATGCTCATCAGAAAGAAGAATGATTCCAAATATACAACTTAACAAGGCACAGATTAGGTCTTTGCATGAGAATTAACTGCTCCACTGCTAAGAAATAGGAAACAAAGTTACTGTGAAGAAAATCCTTCCACAGAAATCAGAACGAGCTCTCTCTTCAAAGAATATTCAAGAGATCTGAAATTAATAACAACAGTACAGCTGTCAGTAGGAAGCATCACCAGTTTCATCTTTTGCTGTAAGGAATTTCTCCAGCTCAAAAATTTTCAGCGGAGGTATAGTACACACATCTGTGCATGTAGTACACATGTGATCTGAGCACCACTGATATACATCTCATCACTCTAACATTTATTTTTTAATTAGCTCTTAGAATAGGTGTTGCTTTATTATGCAAAAAGAAGATAAGAGTTTCATTATGAGAGTGTTCAAATCTAGAAGCCCTGGTCCCAAGTTTCTTCCCAGTCCCATTGGTTTAATTGAAGTTGCAGTTAATAAAGGTGGAGACACAGATTGATGAAGGCCCTAAGGTTACAATCTAATGCCTTGAGACAGTAGGTGTTAAAGGACTCTTTTATATGGGGACTTGTACGTCAGGGAAAGCATAGCAAATCACCTGTGCTTTGATAGGAAGAGACACAGGGCTGAAACTTGGAAGACAGCAGTTAGGGGATGTCAAACAGGGAACATATGAATAAGGGAAAATAACACAGTACACAGTTTCTAGGCTCCTTAGGTTGTAAAGTGCTCCTGGTGCTATGCTGATTTTTTCATTCCTGTTGTGGGGTAATTTCTAGAGTATCTGGATCATGTAACCTGTTGACGTGGGAAGCCAGGGGTGGCAGTAATGGGTCAGTCAAAAATAAAACTACTGAGCAACTGTCCATGAGCTCAGGAGGAGCACTGAGATCTTAACAGTGTGGGAGGATTAGCTTGTTGTGTTAGACCTTGTGTGAGGGACCAGGGGAACTTTATCTGAGAGAGAAAGAGTTTGTGGTGGAGCTAACAGAAAGTCCTAGAGTTGGTGACACTCATGTCTATCGTGGTCTGAAAAGTAAGCATTATTTGTAAAGGCAGTGATGGGTGTGCACTGAAACAGAGATGTCCTTGGCTGAGGACAGGAATCATTAACAGAAGATTTCCACTCAGTGTAAAGATGACAGAGGCTATCATTTACCTAGTGCAACACGTTTCCTGTGCCGTCTCTGTTACTGATTGCCCTTAGGCTTTCTTTAATGATGCAGTGCATCAGCATCTTTTGAGATAAGACCTCGGCTACCAGTGCAGCTTTGTTTCACATTTAGCTATATTGTCCTTGAATTAAGCCCAAACATTATTCCAGTGGCATGTTCCTTTATGCACTTGTCTTTAGCCCCTGGTAGAGAAAGAAAATACTTCAACTCTTGCTCTTTAATGAGCTCTGCACATGTAGTGATGTTAACTCTGCATTCCCAGTCCTGGATTTAGTTATTTGCGGCTTCCCAACAAACTGCATTTCCCACCTACTTTCTTTGGGCCCTTCTTTTACGTGGCAGAGGCAGGTAAATTGCTTTTAGGTATTGTCCCAGGGCTCCTCAAACCAATCAGCCTCAGCTCGAGTCAACATCTCCTGCAGCCCCTCTGGCATGCTGAGTGCCATGGAGAGACCGAGTCTGTGGGTGGCTCCAGGACAGCTGAGCAGTGCTTACTCCTTTGCCTTCCCAGCAGAAATCTGCTTAGTGGAAGAAATAACATGGCCCTTAATAAGAAACTCCTCCTGTTTTCAATTAAACAAAAATTGCTGCCTATAAATCACTTGATTCCTGAGCTCTGTTCCTCAATTTTACTCTCCCTGTTACTGAGCTTCCATCTGCTTTTAACAATTCTTGCTACTCCTATGTCTTTTAATGCTGTATCCCTGCAGAATGGCTTTCTAATTAAGTAAGCTCTGAAAATGAAAAGCAGCAGAACAGCAGCTTGCTTGTTCTCCGTACCCTTAATCCGGGTGTCCTGTATGTGCTATTTTGGAAGCTAAATTGAGGTCGCTGACATTATGCATATTTGTTGTCTGATGCAGTCTTAAGAGCCCCAAATCCTCTATTCAGAATTATCTTTAGGCATATGGGTCAAACATTTGCAGGAATCAAAACAGCATTTGGGAGCTTTAGCAGATTTAGAGAAGCGGGGGAGGAGTGAGAAAAGGGCTGCAATCTCAGGACAGTGTTTCTGTTGCCATATGCTTTCACTGACCAGTGAAGACATCACTGTCTGTGAAGTTAACAAAATAAACAGTCCCAATGATATGCGAAGAGGAAAACGGGAGCTTTGCTAAGCAGAAATGTCCTGTAGAGGTTGCAGTCACCCTTTTGTTCTGAATCGTGCGGTGACTGGTTATTACATCTTGTCAAAATGCATTCTACTGAAATTGCACGAAAGAAATTAATGCAGTTGAGCTTATATCATCAATAAAACAAAAGAGCAAGTAGTATTTATGTGGAATTAAATATAATACTTTGTGTTGGTAGTAATGGATACAAAGTAGTATCAAAGTGCAACTGGCGAATAAATATAATAATCATGTACAAAAATAGTCATTATTTTGACATTTTTTATATCATCTACCTTAAGGGATAATAACACAATTCACAAAATTTTCTCATTTGGAATCAAAGCTTGTGAAAGTCTTTTCAAAAACTTGAGAATAAAGAGCTTCATTTGGAAATGTGAGAGATTGTTGGAAATATCAAACTGTTCAGTTTTACCTGGAGTGCATTTTGCCTGAAGAATTGAGCCAGGATGTTCTGATTATTTTTCATTCATAATTCACTGCATTACTCACAGCAAGAAAGAGTACGATCAAGGAAACAAAATGTTTATGAATAATGCAAAATAAGATTAAAACGAAGGGATGAAAGAAACACAAAACTTAAAAAACTGGCATACAGAAAAATTGCAAGAAGTATGGAAAATCGGAGACCAAGAAAAGTTTATTTTGGTTATACTAAATATTTTTGATTGGAAGAGCTTCATCAAAACAAATACAGTGTTAATGAATGTTTCTGATTTGACAGAATTTCATCAAAATTTCAATCCATTTTACGGATTTTTTTTCCCACTAAAATGTTTAACAAGTTGTATTTTAGATATATATTTCTCAAATATTTTTTGCTTGAAGATTTATTCTTCAGATGCTTCTCAAGTAGTGGTGCTTTGGTCATTTTGAATTGAAAATGTATTTTTTAAAAAGTGTGAGCTGGAATGAAACCCAGTCCCTCTGTGGAGATGGCTTGGTTTTGCATCAGAAATCTGCCTCAGGGATGAGATCTTATAAGGTGGGATGATACTGTCTGGTCACCCTGCTGTGTAGACCAAGGATGCAGTCCACCAAGCTGTGGAAGCTTCTTTTCTGCCTCTTGCGATGGAAAAGAAGAAAAAATAGTCTGGAAAACACTTTTATTACTAACTTCTGAAATGCACCTTAAAAAGGTGCAATGGGATGGAGCAGCAATCAGTGTTCACGTTAACAGCTTCAAAGGCATTGCTTTGGCAGGAGGGGAGAGGGGTTGGACACGGCAATACAATTTCCCAGGGGCAGCCAAGGTGGAGGGCAGGAGGTCAGATGGCAGCGGTGTTGCGTATCAGCCAGCTGTGTGCCTGTCTGTTGTCTTGAGCAATTGACGTAAGCTTGGGGGGAAATGGAGCAGACTCTCACAAGACCTTAACAACTGCACCAGCCCACAGGTACACTCCCAAATTTGCTAAGTGTGATTTTTGTACAGTTTCTCCAATGACAACTGGATTGGGAACTCATTTGGTCTCTGTGACTACAGACATACTCGTTGGAGATAGTTAGGTCATGTTCTAATGCACTGGTTATATTTACTGCACGCAGTAAGGTCTTTGCTCCTGATACCTGCAATTCTAAATCCAGTTGCTTGAAACCAAAAATATTTGTGTTTGTGCACATATCTACTTCCCATGGGTTGAGCTACTACAGACCTTCCCTCCACGTCTGAAACTTCTTTGTAGCTCATTGCTAGATTCTTATGCTTAAACATCCCAGTGTTGCTCTTAAAAACAATTTTGAAATGAAAAACAAAACAATTTTCAGCAGCAGAGAGATAAGATGTATTTCAGTTAGCAAAAACGGAAGAGTTCAGTATTCTAAGCTTAAAGTTAATAATAAGATCATATGAAATACTGTAAATGTGGAATAATTACCAATTAAGGAGTTTAACATATTTATTTTATTTTCTGATTTTCTAAGGTTTTTTTTTTAAGCAAAATGCTCAGTGTGAACTTCATCACTTCTACTAACTTGTGTTGGCAGCGCATTCTATTTTTCATGTGATCACTTTTTTCTTGTTGGTGGTAGAAATTGGTCGAAAATGTTCATTAGATCAGATTGTGAGTATTTGAAAGTCTGGAGGGGACTGTTGAGGGTAGTCTGAAACCACAGTTTCTGCTTCTGTAATCCTTTATTGATTAAAGGTCATTATTTTATTGCTGTTATTTTGGTAGGGTTAGTAATAATAGCTGGGTCTAAGGGCTATTAATAATTTTAATAATACTATTGTTTTCCTTTCCTGAATGCATTTTCCTTACTTTAAGCAGAACAGCCATATTCATTTTCACCTCCACCTTCCAAGGAAGTGTTGCCAAGGCCTTTCTCTGAATGATGACCCTTTTTGGAAAGCGGTTGTAGCCAGGGATGCTGAAGAGCCCTTTCAAATGAAGGGGAATGTGAGCCAATCAGCTGGGCAGCTGGCTGGCCTCCAGGAGCTCTGCTCACTGAAGCTCAGGCTTAGTCATGTAAAACCTCACACATTTTCCAACCTCTTGGCTAGCTGCTGCACTGCTGCAATTCAGGTTCAAAGGCTACAGATGCTATTAGTCTGGCTCACAAAGGTGCATGAGCCTGTTACTCACCTGTGCTGCCCAGTGCCTGGCTGAAGTCAAAGGGGAGCCTCAGGCACAGGTAGCCTGAGGAAGCCCTTGTGTGGTACAGATAACAGAGGCAGGACAGTCATAAAGCCTCAAATAGCTGCTGTGAGCAATAGCTTGTAGAATTGCAAACCATACAAGTTACATGAAAACTTGGTGTCCTAGTTGTTCACAGCCTGTTTCAGGCTTGTTTTGTACATGTATAGTTTGGTAGATGGCCATACTAACAGTGGAGGACCAAATGCAGTTGAGGATGGTGTACCTCATGAGCTTTGATCCGTACCTAAGCTTAATCTCTCTGCTTTCATCTGTAATTTGAGGGTAATAAAACCAATACGTGGCCATTGGGTAAAACTAGGGTAAGCATATAGAATTGTTTGAGTTGGAAGGGATGCTTAAAGGTAACCTAGTCCAACGCCCTGCAGTGAACTGGGACACCTACCGCTCGATCAGGTTGCTTAGAGCCCTGTCTAGCCTGACCTTGGATGTCTCCTGGGATGGGGCATCTCTGGGCAACTTGTTCCACTGTTTTTTTTTTGTGCCAACCGTGCTATACCATGTTTCCTGTCTCTCAGATAATATATTATCACAATGGAGACAAAAGGAATATCCCTTCAGAATGTCTAGACATACAGTCAGAAAACAAATGAGAATTCAGTAAGAGACAAATACCACATGAAAGAAGGGTGCTATGGTACTTGATTGTATATCAGTTTATACTAATGTATATTTTAGCAACATGGTGTATTTAATGCAACCATTTATGCCTCTGGCTTGTTGGTATTTGTCTGCAGTGTGACACCAAGGTGGAAATGGAGGCAGGAAGAGCAGGAAGATTGCCAGAGACTAGGCAGGGAATGAGCCTTAGAAGAACTGACAGGAAAAGGCTTAATCTTAAATCTTCAGGAAGAAAAGTTGCAAAATGTGTCTAATGTAGAACTAGACCAGGTGAGCTAAGGACGTTGATTTGCACAATAGGAGAAAGAAGAAGAGGCCTTACAGAAAAAAAGTCAGAAATGCAGGATGAAAACCAGGACAGAAGCACAGGGAGTGGGAATGGAAAGGCTCAGAGGGAGGTGTAGTGGTAAAGTCACATGCTGTGGACAGGACAAGGATGATAAGAGTAGAGTAGGTCCTAAAGTTTGAGTGAAAATGTATATTACCTGTGAGAGCTGTCACAGTCAGGTGAAAGAAACTCAAAACTAGATTGCCTGGATTTAAGCATAGAACTGAAGGATCAGAACTCATAGTATCTTCATATCTTCCTGAAAAAATACAGCTCAGAATACAATTGACTAAGAAACTATTGCAAAACTGCTGCAGCTACAGTTAGCAGAATCTGACTCCCTCTCCCAGGTAGATGGATGGATGGATGGATGGATGACAGACAAATGGATGGACAGACAGATGGTCAGAGCGCTCGCAGGATTTGGCTTTGGAACTCACCCTGTTTGCTTCCTGCCATGCTAAGATTGGTCATGATGAAAAAATTGGCTTTGTCTTCAGTTGAAACTTCCATACTTATTAATGTTTTCTAAAGAATGGATCACACAGATCCTTATATGGGCACTAAAAACAAAGGCTATTTGAGTAAATACTGGGAAAGGGCCCACAGCTTCCTGAAGACTGATAGCCAGATTTCTTTCTGCATGCCTGTTGCATCCTGTTGATGATATGACACTTTTTCCCCAGTTATGTCCAAAACACATACTGCATTAATCAGATAATGTAACTTTCCGTGATCTAACCCTAAAAAATGTAATTTAATGATTTCGTCCCCCCCAACTCTTTTTGACAACTGAGTTTTTCCTTATGTTTTCTCCAACCATTTTCAAACTCATGCCAAGAAACTTGGCACAAGTTATTATATTGTTCTCTGAGCAATATTTGTGGCATGATTAATGTGTGACTTTAAGCTACCTGAAGCTTAATTAAAGCCTTAATCTTTCAAAGGCGTATCCACAATCCTTACTGCTCTTGAGTAAGGAATCCTGTGAAGGCCAGTAGGACTGTGGACGCGAATACAGATAAACCACAAGTATCTTAAGGATCTGAGTAGCCCAACACGGTACCCAAAACCAGCCTTATGCACAACGGACCGTGTTTTCCTTCAGCTTTGCAATGACTGCATGGTAATTAATGGGCATATCATATGTGTGGTGCTAATATGAAAAAGAAAGAAGTATATTTTTGAATCAGGCAAAAATGAGTTACTAACTTCCCTCCTCACCCCTCATGTGATACTCTCCCCACACTGTATCTAACACTAGTCATATTAGATATAAATGAAGACAACTTCTTTGTTTTGTTGTAGTTGCAGGTGGAACTTGATCAGGAATATCAAGACAAATTCAAAAGACTGCCTTTGGAAATTCTGGAGTTTGTACAGGAAGCCATGAAAGGGAAAATCAGTGAAGATGGAGACCACAGTTCTGCCCCCTCTTCTCTGGCATCTGACAGTGGGAAATCAAATCATAAACCTCTGCAAAGTGAAGAGGAATTGGAAGAAGATAATTCAGAAAAAGTATTTGATACTACTTTTTAACTGCCCAAGCACTACTTGGTGCGCCAGGGCACACCACTCCCCAACTACTTGGCTCTGCTTTCCCGATGTGAGCTGCAACTGAAGCACTTCAGAAGGCAGGAGGAATCTGTATTCAAGTGCACATTTCCCAAAAGGAACGTTTTATAAAAGAATTGTGCAAAGGTCTTCATTCCCATTCTTCAGCTTATTATTATGCTAAAGCGTAGTGCAGTTGTAATGGGAAAATTAGTATGTTCACCATCCTCTCTCTCTCTTTGGTTGTTTTTTTTTGGTCAATTTTCAATGGGTAATTTTCTGGCCATGTTCACTGTTAAGAATGTTTAATGAAGACCAGTATATTGAAAAGAGATAAATGTGTGCAGATTTCCTTTTGAAGTGCCAGTGCAAAGTGTTCCAAACTAATACAGATCCTAGAGAATATTATAACAGTACTTAATTATATTTGTTTCCTACTTTATAACTGCACCTTGACAACTGTACCATCATTTTACATTTGCACTGAAACATTTAATCCTTTTTAGCTTTGCAAGCACAGGCGGCTTGCTGTCTTAATATTATGTTTATCACGGGGACAGAAATATAGTTGCTGCTGAAAACTCTTGGAACTGTGGAGAAGAGAGAGAAAGAGAAGAAATTTGCCTGGAGATTGTTGGTGTTTGTGTACGTTCGTGTTTGTTACGCCGTGTGAGTGCATATATGTTGGTATATATATATATGTGCACACACATCTGTCTATATGCACACATGGCTTGTTTATATTTGAAGTTGATGTGGTCTCTTGGTGAAATGAAAAGTTTCAGGGATACGTGTATAGAGAATCTTTATGAAAGCTAACATCTGGGTTGTACTGATATAAAATAGTCATTAAATCATAAAGTTCTTTTTGTGGTGTTAGTGTTGTAAATCAAAGTAGTTTTAGAATATAAATTTGATATATATTTTGCAGACTTAAAAGTATTGATTTTAAGTATCATATTTTAAGCTTACTGAATTTGATAGGACTATAAAACGTTTAGGACTACAGTATTTGAAATTGAGCAGAATCTTCCATTATTTTTAAGACCGAGGTTCGGTTTTACTAAGGTCTGGAATTTAAAAGGCAAAATATAAAAACCTGATCACTGATATTTAAAAATATATATTAATCCATTTAACTGACTAAAATAAGAAGATTCAAAGTTTATGTACTGTATGATATGCATGAGAGAAGTAACAGCACATTTTCAGAAATTTATATCAAATGACAAAGAGACTTCATGAAATTCAGGATATATGGAAAGGTAAAGAAATGCTATTCTCTGGCATCCCATATTAACAGAAATAGGAATTATGAAACATTACAGATTGATTCTTGCTTGTGTCCGAGCCATTGCGTGATGCTAAAGGCTCTTCCCTTGGGTGTGTAGTGAAAAGACGTGCTATGGCAAAAAACAGATTTGCATAAGGAGGCTTGATCCTGCAAACTCACACCCACAACTGACACTGCATACCGCTGGGCTCAGTGGAACTTCTTTAGGTTAATAATGTTCATATACGTGTTTGCAAGATCGGGGCCTTACTTCGTATTCAGCAGTGGAGAAAGAAATCAATTGCATAGGGAGGCATTTTAATACATCATAACAAGAAAGTTACTTTTCTTCCTTTCCCTCAGGATTTTAGTACTTTAAAGTAACATTTTATTTGAATTTAAGCAATAAGATTCAAATTGAGATTAAGATTTCAGTTAAGGAATTGTGTATATATTTAAGTTCAAATTATGGAAGACAAACAGTATTTTGATGTTTCTTTCTTGAACTTAGAGGGGAAAAAATTGCACAGTTTGGAGATTGTATTTTGGATTAAAACTGTCTTGATTTATGATGACGATAGTAGTGAGCATAAAACTCAAAAATCTGACTTCCATCTTAATGTAGGAAAGGGGAATCCTCTGTAAATCTTTATTTTGCACTTTGAAATCAATATTAATCATTTATGGAAAATGAAGAGTCAAGATGTAATGCTGCATTTTATAAAGTGAAAATGACATTGTTTAAATTATTAAAAGAATAAACTGATAGCAGTGTTGACAATAAAACTGAAGACTGTCGCATTACAGAACTCACTGTACAGTGCAGGCTTTTAGGTAAAATCTTAGCTCCTTTGAATTTCAGTGGTACGCCGTGGACTTCAGCGGAGCCAGGGTCTCACCACAGTCTTTGAAGAAACTTGGGCAAATACCAATCAATCTTTTATTTATATTTAAAAATACAACAAAACTATTCTGGTTGGGTTGAGTATACTATCGGCTGTAGTCATTTTACAGTACGTTTGTATTTGACCATTTACTGTACTCACATTTTTTTATATCTGTACAGTGCCACTTTCTGCAGGTGTAAGGTAGTGTGTAATACTGTACATCTTGCATTGTTCAAACTATTTCAGTGAAACAGATATCATTTAATATTGATATTACTTGAACTAGAGTAAGATAATGAAAAAGGGTCTTTATGATGTGCAAGTCTTGTGCCTTTTATGTATTTGCCTTGTTCCGTGTTGAATGTGTGGAAATGCTGTATTGTGGATTTTCTGCTGTATAGAATAGAGCTGTCTATATTAAACTAGGTCGTGCACTTCAGATATCTTTACACTACTGAAAATAGCTTGGTTTTGGCAGTATAAACAGAATTTTAAAAATTCTAATGACAGCCAGACATTTTAGATTTAACATGTTCATAATTATGTTAATTAATGCTCATGTATTAGCTAAACATTCACTGAAAGATAACTAAAGGGACATCATTGCTTGCCTTTCTTTGAAATCAGTGTTGCTCTTGTACATTGTATTAATAGTGTCTGTGATTGATTAGTCCTTGATGATTTGCTTTCAAAGTAGAATGAAATATTTCAGTTAAAATGTATATATTTTTTTGGTTCTTCAATCTATGATTGTTTCAGAGGCATAATTCACATTTTTGTAAAAATTCTATGCAATTTTGTGGCATGATGTTTCTTCCACTTGTAATTTTATGTGCTTACATTACAGATCCAAAGGACAAATAAAAATTTCTTAACACAAGGTGGTGGTTTTCTCTGTTCATTGACTCACAAGTGGCAGTTGACTCCGGAAACCTTCCTGACCTCGAAGACCTTATGCCGAGACCTTTGCTCCCAAGAAGAGCAGTGCCCACAGGCTCTTCTGTTCACAAAAATAAGAACGAGAAACTGTACATAAGGGTTTCCTCTGCCCCTCCCAGGGAAAATGTGCATTTGCTGCCGTTCTGAAAAAAACAAAGGAAACAGGAAAAATGCATGGCAGCTCATGAACCGGTGAGAATATCTAATGGTTTACACAACAGGCCATTATAGAAGAACAATTGCATGATTTTTCAGTCATACCTGTAAAATACCTCAACATTTTAGAGCTGCCTTACTTCTTTTCACTTCCCCAGATGTTCTGCTAATCATCTATGCAATTATATATGTGCTGTGAATTGTACCTGTGCACATGCCTTCCACTGAGAGCACTGGAAAATGAATCTGTTCCTTTGGCTTTTGGCTTTCCCCATTTAATTTACAATGTAAAAGATTATCTCTGGGAGAAGAGATAAGCAGGTATATTAATCCAGCGTACTAAGGGATATACTTATTAAAATAAATAGTCTCCAGGGCAGTGAGACTCAAATTGCTTACTAGAAAAGATTTGGGGAAATGGGGTTTGAAGAGAGGAATGGACATGGCAAGTATAAAAGTAGAAAGGAAGAAAGGAATAGAGATAAATGTTTACACCAGGAATTTGACAGAGAGACCAAGAATAGGAAAGAAATGGAAGGGGAAGACAGCAAAAGAAAAGGAAAATGGATTTATTTTCTTCTCAAAGAAGGAATAGTGGAGTGTGAAACCATCAAGAGCAGGGTTTGCCAAGGCTCCATCATGATAAGAAGCAAGAGAGAGGTAAGAGTGCAGGCAGATGGGAACTCAGTGCAGATGAAGAGGGCTGAGAAGCAGCATGGCGGAGAGACTTAAAGGAGCATGTGGGTAGAGCTCAAGAGGAGGGCAGACACTAGCAGCAAGCACAGTGAGAGAAGCTGGAAGACTATGGGAAGGATTGTGAAATAACCCCTGACTCCTGGGAGGGGTTGGCAAGACAGGATTCTTACAGTCAGCCAAGCAGACATCCCCATAATTAGTTGTACTTCGGCAACAGGAGACATATTTGGTTACTGAGGAAGAAGGGCAACAGTGTGGAAGAGCTATTTGGAAGCCACCCAAGGGACAGCAGTGTCACAGAGGCCAGGCAGAAGGGGCAGAGCTGTGTACTTTTGTGCAGCTGTGAACTCCAGGCAAAACGAGACTGGTGAGTCGCTGAAGATTCAAGTGGGTTCTACAGATGGTCCTGACAATGCCAGAAGAAAACCAGTCCCACCACAGCAGCAGAATATCTGTTACTATCAGCTAGGGAAGGTGACTCAAGACTTGGCTTTGCCTTCAAAGTGAATGCTTTAATGACTAACTCCAGCGCCTGGTTCCAGGCTGAGTATTTGATCCTCAGCTCCAAGGGCCTTAAATTGCTTCTTTCACAGTTATGTTGCTTCCAGGCAAGGGCTGGAGGATGCCCAAAAGTAACTGACATATTGGGGTGAGGGCACATCAGGGATTGATGTGCAGTATGGGGAGTTCAGAGCAGGTGAGCAGGGTTAAGGACTGTGCAACCAGGCCTCCTAAAACCTGGGCATGCTCTCACACCCCCAGGAAGTCATTTCAGGGTAAGCAACTGTACCTCTGAAAGAAATGAATGGGGATTTTAAGGCACAAATGTTATTATACCCTCAGACTTCAGGAGAGTTCTGAGCATGAGAGCTGCAAAATCAAAGCCTTGCTGGAAGCATCCAGGCTGCCGAAGCCACCAAGATTCAGCTGCAAACCTCAGGTCAGCATTTCGTATTGACTGATTAGCTTCAGTGTCTGCATGTGGCTTGTTTGGGTTTCCATTCAAACACTTTTCTAAGAAGTATGTCTCTCAAGATCTTAACTCTAAATCTGATCTTCACATCTGACATCAGATATAAAAGAACCAGACAGAGTGTTAATTTGAAAACAGACAAATCCTGTCCCACATTTAGCACTAATCATTCATAGTCAACACCTGAATGCCAGACCACTTCTTTTCTGTGACCCTACTATTTCCCACAGAGTTGAAATGAGGACCTCCCTGCCCAGCTCTTCTCAGAAGTAGAGCATCCCTAAATATACACAACAGGATTTACTTAGGCATCATTACGGCTAGTTTTGCCTCAGACAGGATCCTGGCCTTGCTTTTCTCTTCTTCAAGAGCTCAGTAAGAGAATGATACTGTCCTATTAAAAAAAAAAAAAAAAAAAAAAAAACTACCCAGCAAAAGAGTCAGAGTAGGATATTAAAGCCATGTGCAAGAAGCAGCTGGTGATGATCACTACTGCCTCACAGCCTGAACCACTGATTGGGCACCTGGGGAAAATACCCAGTCAGCCCTGGGAGCACAGGTGAAGGCAATTCAACTGACCAGAAGGGGTGGAGCCTGGCTGTAGCTCTCTTAGACCTCATTTAAGGGCTGACTGGGCCTGAGGAGGGTTCTCTTGTTGGAGAACTCTCTTTGGCGAAGCTTTTCCCTGTGTACCTGGAATCTTCTGATATGGGTGAGTGATCTTTTTCTGTTCCTTTATAGTACCTTTCTATTGCGCTGGTTCTTCTGTCATCATACCTCTGTTATAATGCCTTTCCTATTGTGTTGATCTGTCTAATTGCTGCAATTACAAAGTTAAGGAAGCTGACTGAAGAAATGCGTTCTGGGTTTAAGAAGTTTTTAAAAGGAGAGGCTTTCCACTGATACACACTAATAATCCAGTCAGAAGGAGAAAAGACTTGATCTGTGTTGCTTTTTACAATGTAATTGTATAGTGGAAATGCTGAATCAGGACTTGAGCTGGTGATTGAGCACTTGGTAGGAAGGTAGGGCTACCCCAGGGGAGCTCAGATGCAAGCAATACTCCTGAGTGACCAATAGGGATGGAGTCAGGATCAGACTTGACTTAAGGGTTAACAGTGGAGACAAGGGACTCTCATTAGGGAGCATACCTGAGATCTTCTGAAGATTAGAAGCCTCTTTCCTTTATTTCTGTGCCTATGGCTGTTGGATTTGAGCAAATCTTCGTTTGCTGCAGCCTGAGACCTTGCTACTCTGTTTTCATTGCTGTGCTTTCCATTTCATTACAAATTGTTTTCTGTTTCTTCTAAATGCGTGCATTTTGAGCTGTGTTTCTTGAATTGCTCAGGATTAGTATCATGGGAATAGCATATATGTGCTATGAAAGAAGGATCTCAGAAATAAAAGAAAAATCTAAGTGTTCAGCTCTCCAACAGTATAAAGACTAGAGATAACACACTGCCTATTGTATAACTGAGACAATTTTAAAGGTTTGAGTTTTTGTGGGATGGCAGACTAAAAAGCGCTGTGGGGGAGCATATAGTGTCTTATGAAAAGGGCTACTCAGACTACTTTGTCTCAGAGAAGGTTAACCAGAACAGGTAGAAGGGCTTTATGTAGCACTGGAGGGGACAAGTTCTAATTAGAAACAAACTGAAGCCAACCTGGCAACTGTAAAGAGATTTGAAACTTACTACTGTATCACTGGTGTAAGCCTAGCTACTGAGCAGAGAGCTTTCATTGCTGAAAACTAGAATGTAATTAGTATTTCCAGACTGTGATGGGTAACAGGTGTGTTCAAATATGTAGATGTAGTCTATATAACAGGGGCTGAATCTCTTAAAAAGAAAAACTTATTTTGTTCTATTCTTAGGTGACGCTTCTAGTTTGGTTAGTGTGGCTACAATTGTCTGATCTCCTAAAGGCAGCAGAGAACTGCAAACAGAGCCAGGGAATTGCTTTCAGTTGGGTGAGAGATAAAAGGGGGAAAATACTCTGTCCAAATCTTGTATTTGGGTTTTTAGGAAGGTCAGTATATTGTGATCTGGAAGTTGGACTTTCACAAGAAAACCACTGGAAGCTGATGATCTCTCAAGTCTCTTGGAAAAGCATAGTGAGAGCTGACAGATGGAAACTGTAAGCAAGCAAGTCAGAGATGAAGCACAATACTTTTTTTACCTTCTGTATAAATGCACCAGAGGTCATTAATCATAAGTACTAAAAGTAGATGTAGATAATGAGCTGCAGAGGATGTGTTGTGTAACTTGCATTGTGCAGTTCACGCAGGTGCAGCAGAGAGGGGAGCAATGGCTGCTGTGTGTGATCTGATCCAACTGTCTCTCTTGGATCTAAGGTCCATACGTTTTATCACAACATTTTTCTTCTGTTGAAGAGCTGCTTTCCTCCACAGCAGGGCACTTCACATAAAAGGCTGTGATTCCCCTGTGAAGGCTTTGTAATGTCCTCTTAATTGCCAATGTTTATAGCATAATCATGAGCATGATCTTTGTGGTTGAGCAATATGGGATGTCTCAATGTGGCTCTCTCCAAGGACATTAATCAGTAAAACTGTGGTAGCCCAGGCACTATCTCCAATAAATGAAGTAAATCAACCCAAGTGCCCTCAGAGCTTGCCACCAACCAAGAGGAGCTGATGAACTCTGGCTGGAGGCAGAACCATGAAGTCTGTCTGAGTGCAGCCTGGTGGAGGAGGTGGTGGCAGTGCTCAGTGCATGCAAGGGTACAACAGTCTTGGCTAAGAACTCCTTTCCATCAACTTTCTTTTCCATGTAGGTGAAAAGCCTCTACTGATGCAAGGGGCCTCCTAGAAGAAGGAAAAAGCCTCTTTCCCTTTAATGAATAAACACTGCTCCATACTTCCACTTTCCTGCCCCGAAGTGCTCACTCTAATCTTTAAGCACTGCCTCTGCTGCCTTCAGTGCCTGTAGGGCTGTGAGATGCTGCAGTGACTGCAGGAGAGAGATTGCAGAGACCTTCACACAGTAGCTTGCCTCTGCAGTGCACAGAGCAGCACATGCCCAAATAGCTACTGGACCCTGTGGAGAGGGAAAAGTCCTTCTCCAGGACACAGGAGTATTTTTCCCTGCATGTGCTCTTCATTGTTGGGCTGACAGCAGAGTGGGGTTATAGGGCAATTCTGCATGTGGTAGTAGGCCCAAGTCTGGGATCATGTTTGTGTTGCATCTATTCTGGATAAATGCTGCTTAAGGAGCAGGCCCTTGGTTCATTCAGCATGGTGACTTCTGCCATATAGACGGATTGGTGAGGCGAGTATATACAGTGTCTCTTTGATGGAATGTGGAAATGCAATTCTTGGATGTATTCACAGCTTTTTTGGAAGGTGGAAATGGACATTCTTGGTTCTTTGTTGCTTGAAATTTCTCTTACTGCACTGTGTAGGTGCTTTCTTTTTCTTGCTTAAAGAATGGTGACCACATCCTGATGGCACCCTGCTATCTTCATGATAGCAACAAAACAATTACTTTGTTTTCCCTGAGGAAATTCAGCTTGAGGTATGTACGTGTTCTCCCTTTGTGCTGGAGTTATTTTGTGAAAAGCGATGGCCTTTCATTTCCATAATTTAAAACCATATCAGTCTTAACAAATCCCTGTTCTGTCATTCTGGTGACAGATCAGGGAGTGATGATAACTTTCTTGTGTCAAAGTAACTAATGAGAATGAAATTATCTGGCTCTCTGTGGAAATGCTGCTATTCTCAGCTCCTGCTGGGATGCTGCTGTTTCCTACCGGCAGCTAAAGTGCAGACCCTGGCAGTGCTGCAGGTCCTGTGATGGAGGAGCCAGACAGTGTCTGCTGGCCTGGCAAGGGGTTGGGGTGAGGGGATAGGATTTTAGTAAATGTTGCAGGTACAGGGATAGGATTTTAGTAACTGTTGCGGATATTGGTAGAAATCTCAGGATTTAACTGCACCTGCTTTGCTGGGATAATCTACTGATTGAAGAGGTAGTATCTTGCCTTGTGGAGTTAATAGAGCCAAGTTTTATTTTTCCTGTGTTGCAATCACTTACAAGCACTGGGATAATCAGTGATGTATGATTTGACTATGTGTAGCACTGTCTTAAAAATAGTTTTATTAAAAGCAGCATGGGAGCTGCAAATCACATGAAAAGGAGCAGGTCTTTCACACAACCTGATTCCTCCAGCAGGTTTCTGCCCTACTCCTCAGCCCTATTTTAGTTCTGAAAAACATTTCAATCCCTTTGGCTCTAGCTGATGATCTGCAGCAGCTTCAGCAGAAACTCATGATGGTTGAGGCAAGGAAAATACCCCCCATCTCCAACTGCTGTGTTGGCATGTGCATTCTCTGTCTGCCTGGCTGCTTTGCATCCCAGTCCTAAACTTATGAAGTTCGTTTGGTGTTTGCTCTAATGTATCTGCAGTGCTAGTGGGGAGCATGGGTCCCACTTCACTTTTACTCAATTTCTGAGCGCTTTGGAGCATCTCTAGAAGTAAAGAACTGTCTTTATAAGATGATGCTTATAGCTACTTGTTTCAGACACTGATTTCTTTGCTGTGTCTAGAAGTATAGAGGATAATTTTTAGAGGATGAAGTAGGCATGTAATCCAATTGCGGGTGGAGGGGGACTGCTCACTACTGCCTCCTCTCCCACACCTGCCCTCTTGCCTTGGGGTTTCTGTGCCTCTGGCTCCTTTGGAGCTGGGGTGAAGCCTGTCTGCAGAAATGTGGCAGTGCTGCCTCTACCACCAAAGCTCCATCTGCTCACACACTGCACAGACTTCTATACCAACCAGGTGCTAATAATAAATTTTAGCCAACTTTTAATTTAGAGTAGTGGAAATGCTAAGTCACAGCTTGAACCAGTGATTGAGCACCTGGTGGGAAGGCAGGGCCAACCCAGGGGAGCACAGGTGCATATGAGTGACCATGGGGTGGAGCCAGGATCCACCCCTTCCCAGACCTCATTTAAGGGTTGGCAGAGGAGACAAGGGAATCTCCTTGGAGATCCCTGTGTACCTGAGGCCTTCTGAAGGTAAGCAGCTGCTTTCTCTTTTTTGTGTCCACAACTGTTGCACTGGAGTGAATCCTCACTCACTGCAGTCTGGGATCTAGCTGCTCTGCTGTCACTGTTGTGCTTTCCATTGCATTACAAAGTGAAAATGCAAAGTTGCTGCTTTTGTGTCTGAAAAGCTGTTTTATACTTTGATGCAAAACATCAGAAAAGCTCTATCAGTTACAGGGATCTCTTCAAGGGAACTAGTTATTGTGCTAGGCACATATCTATTCTGAAAACTTGATATATCCACATGCTGCTGAAAGTCCTTTGGAGGTCTTAGAGCTCACCAGGGGATCCTCTGCTTTATATATGTGTGTGTCAACATGCACACTTCTTTAATATATATTCTAGGAAGGAGCTGGGCTGCAAACCCTCTGTTCACAACTCGAAGTGGTATTGTTCTTTTTTTGGAAGGGAGGGAAGATCTTTCTAAATTTCTTTCTAATATGTAGATCACCTTAGATTTGCCTTAGGTCACTTCTTTCACTGTGACTGCCCACTGCAATGCTCTCAGGGGACTGGAGATAGGTCCTGCTGTTGCTGATGTTCCAACTGCAGCAATTAACAGGCTGCCTTTGGGTTCTTTTGGCAGGGGAAGGTTAGAATTAGGCAGAAGGTGATAGCCAACAGATGCGATGTTGTCTTATTTCTTGAATAAATTTCAACAAGATCCTAGAGAGCATCAGGTATTTTTTATCTTGTTTATCAGCTCAACAAATGATGAGGAAGGCTGAGGTCTCCATCCCAGTTCAGGAACTTTTTTGATCCTTGTGGTCATACTGGTTACAGTGTCAATAGACCTTTTCTCTCTTTTCAGAGCTACAGATATTAAGGTATGCAGGTTACAGCCAGGCTTTAGAGTGTTTTAGGGCTAAAGAGGAAGGTAGAGGTTCTACTTCCCTTTGTTTATACTATGCAGGTACTTTTTACCTTAAAAACTTGGTCTACAAGCCTGTATGGGAGATGTTAAGGCTCAGTGTGTTGCCTGAAAATCACCTGAAACTCAGGTGGAGAGGTTGCATTTCAGTAATTATTCCCATCCTGAGCCTGTTGTGGAGGAGGGCATCAAGCCCTGCACAAGTCTCAGCTTCCAGTAAATGTGACACTAAGAAAGGCCAGCAAAATCACCATTTATGCTGGAGCCCTCTTCACTGTGTAGAAAGAAAATGGTTTGGAAGATATTTTTCCATATCCTCAGAAAGAGGAGTGGTGCAAACCTAGTGGCAGAGAAGGCATCCCATAGCCCCGTGTGAAACTCAGAGGTGATGTTACTGCTTGCAGGAAGACAAAATAGAGCTGTGTAACAAACATATTCCAGTCTCTCATCTTTTGCACTTCCAGATGGCTGTTACAAAACACAGACATGGTATATGCCTGAATCTGAAACAGATGACATAACTGTGCTGGTGGATCATCTAACCCTTTTGTGTCTGGACCTTATGTCCTTCGGGTGCATTCCTAACCCTTGTGGATCTCCAAACTAGATTTTTCTTTAATGTCTCTTTCTGAAAAAAAAAGATCTGAATGGCTAAATGGCATAAATTATTCTTTCTGCAGCCTATTATAGAATATGATCACTAAACTGCCACCAGATCCGTCTCCTTCGGATAGTGGAAGAATAATATTATGCTCATCATCAAGCCAAGAGGAGGAATGGGTCCAAGCCTCACCAGCTTTCAGCAACTCAGCATCATGGATGCAGATGGTGCAAGTGCTGTAGGATATGCGCTTGAATTAGTTTTAGAATGGCCCTAAGATCTGGGGCCACACTTATAATGCTTTAAATCTGATGGTAAAAATCAGCGTAGCGTATCTGCTGTGGAGTGGTGTAATGTCCCGAAGGGCAAGAATTGGGCATGTAAAGCACCCATTTGGGAGTCAAGCTGGGACATCCATGAGACTTCTTTACACAAATAAATAACTTACTGTAGTGATAAGAATTATTGTCAGTAATCTTACTGGTGCTTTCAGCAGTTACTGACTGTATTCTTGCACTTTCTTTGTAAGTGGCTGAGGTGGGACTGTTCCTAATTTGGGAACTGGAAGCTGTTTTCACAAGACTGCGGGATATGATGCTCCTAAAAAACCAATAAACAATAACATGTACAGTAAAATCAAAGTTAGCAACTCTAAATTAGGGAAGGCTATAAAGTCACTAACCCTAGGAGCTATAGAAAACAGATAGTTGATTAAAAGTGTGCAATATTTTTGCAAAAGGAGGAAAATGGGATGGAATATGTTTTTATATAATGATGTTAGGATAGGTTTCTGGCTAGCGTTCCCTATCTCAGCAGGAATACAGGCAGTAGTCAACAGTGCCTGCTCCTGCTTTCCCTGACAAAATTGCAAGCTGTCACTGGTTGCAGCAGGAACTAGTCTTTCTTATGATGAATTACAGCAGTTTACTAGGCAACATTCCATTTGAGCCACACTGTGGGTGTGATTGGAAATGGAGCCTATTCAGATGTACTAACAGCCAGGTGTTCACAATCACTGCTGCTGGATTCTGGCTAAATCTGTGCTCTGTTGACAAGAGACTTGTAAGGCAGAAAGTGAAGACAGGAACATCCCATTCAGACCCAGGTCTGTTAAGAAACCCCTATTGCTATGAAGACATTTCTGTTGTTTGCTTACAAAGGGTATCAATTTAATGACTGCCTTTTCTTGAATGATAAACACTTAAGTCCAAATTTAGGTGATTGGAAGGTATTACCTCTGTTACTACCAACTGTGTGGCTCCAAAACAACAGACTACATACAATTTCCTGAACGTATTTCTCTTCACTTCTAAAGGTGTGAGATATGCCTTGCAGTTCTCAAGAGTTGCTGGTGGCCAACTAGGACTTTTCAGCAACAAGAGAAGCTACAGCTGGAAATGTAAAGCTCCCAGTTCAATGCAAAATGGTAATGATAATGTGGGCTGCTTTGAAATTGTTCTCTCAAATCAATGTTAACGAACCAATAACCATGTGCACATACCCTGAGACAGTGATTGACATGAAAAATGTCATTTCTTTGTTATCTTGGGATCGGATGTGTTGGCATTGTCTGTATTTTGAACCAGTTGTGAAAGTTGAACAATACCAGCTCTAGAAGATATTTATAGCATACTACCATTTCAAAAGAGACTTTTTTCAAGTCTCCTGAATGGCATTAATATTAAATCCTCTGGAAAATCTCAAAATGTGAATTTGCCATGAGTCCCCTGTGACAGACCATCTCCCATGAGAAAGAATGAGAGGGGGGAATGTAGCTCAGCAAATTTGACAGTTTAAACATCCCCAGAGAAAAACATAACCCATGAAATTATTTTTGTGTATGTGCTGGATTTGGGTGAGGGGGATGTGTTTGTTTTGTTATGCAGATGACCACAGGCACTTCTGCAGAGTAGAAGATAGATTTTAACAGGTAGTAAAATTGTGCATCTAACTTGGGATCAGTGGCCTAATAGAAACAGTTGGAAACTGACACTTAAAAAAGATATCTCAGTCCTGTCTTGGACCAGGCAGTCAACACCGCAATTTTAGTGTGCATGGATATAAGTTGTGAGGGGAAAAAAAGAGCGTGGACTTATCTACACAGACTTGGAACACTTGGGGCAAATGTTCCAAATTAAGAATGAAAACATTCCACAATTTACGTCAAAACTATAAAAATAAGCATTTTGCAGAGCTCGTGCCCTGACTGAAGTCAGAATCCTCATCCAAAACATGCAGAAATGACTTTTAATTACTCCAGCTCATGACAAATGAAACTCTCATTGGTGTTCCTCAGTTAAAATATCTGCCTTATCTTTTTTTCCCCCTGTATCCATTCCCAGCTGTAAGAGGTACTGTATAAATATCCAGAACAGCAGTGCGATACCTGTAGCAGAGGACATAGGAAAGGGGGAAAGAAGAAAGTAAAAGAAAGCAAAAAGCCTGATCTGTAGCTTTTACAATATTAATATTGTATGATGAGCCTCTTACAAAGCCCTAGGTAAGCCTGTGGACCCATTGCACTAAGCCTTGCCATGAAAGTATGTGCACAAAAAAAAAGCAGGCAAGGAAAATATTCGTTTTCTGTAGAACTGAGAGTTTCTGTCCACCTTCAACAAACTGCACCAAGGCAATGGACAGAATAGAGAATGAAAAATGGTTTTCAGTTGTGGTGATTCTCAAAGTGCCTCAGCTATGAGCAGAGCTGCTGTGCTTAAGCAGAAGCACTTTCTTATATTCCTTATGGACTTATAAGGATAGCTACACCAGTTTAACAGGTACTAGCAGTATACTCCTCTACAAGCAAGAATGTATCACCCTCTTGATGGACAGAGTGTTTAGCCCAAAACCAGCAGTATTCTGTGTCTCAGTGTCTATTCTGGAGCGTGTGTTAAGTTCTCTCCTGCACACTCTAAAAATGACCACTAGAACAGATTCCCTGCAGGGCCTATGCTCTGAGCTACTGTATGAGGAGTGCAGAGGCTGAGTGTGCTCATTAAGAAAACCAGATTGTTGGACAGCATCAAGGAAAGGAAGTTTGGGAAGCAAGAAGTTGAAGTTCACTGGTAGATATGCATGAGGTTTGGAGAATTAAACTTTGAGAATATAACTGACACTTTCTGGCACCATAAAATTCTGAAGGCTCTTTGATTTGGTGACTATGCTATCAACTGAGACTGGCATCAAAACCTGAAAGTAATTTATTAGATGTGAAATACTAATGCTTTTGCATTTTGCACTGGTTTACAGCAGAAGGTATCATGACTTCCCCAGCAATACTACATCAGCTGGAAAGGTGGAAGTTATCCACAAAGCTTCGTTCTTCATCAAATTTGTTCTAATGGCAAAATCACAACCTTCTGCCTAAGAGATACATGCCCACCTCCTTGACATGCAACAAAAGCTGTTTGAATATCTGACTGAGCTAACAGCAACAGCATGAGACAGCATAAAAAAGTGGGAGGTCCCCATCAAAGCACAGCCCAGCATGGGACAAAGTGGCCAGCAGTGCTGGAGACCTGGTGCCTATCAGTGGAACTGTTAGTGAAAGTGTTAAGACCGATGCTAGTGGGAAGGCCTGTATGTGAAAGCACTGGATGAGGTGAGCAGCAGTAAGAAGGCATTGAGAAGGTGCATACTGCTGGCATCTACATTAGAAGGCAATGAAGCATCCAACACATCTACAGGCAACTTCTCAGGCCACCTAATGCAGGACACAGGAGAATGATACAATCTTAATACCTCACAGGTGGGATGTGGTGGAGAGACTGACCCTCACTGACTCTTGATGGATGTAAGAAGCCATCTCCAAAGCCAGTGTCTGGTTGCTAATGGAAGGAATTGACAGAGGCGTCTGTAAAGACCATCATTTTTTATCCATGGCATCATGAATGTTCCTGGATACCAGCAGCCTGGTGTCTGCAGAGGCTGCATGTTTTCAGCTGCTTGTGAGCAAGTGAGAGTGTTAATGAGTTAATTCATATTTTAGTTTTTAAATGAAATCATTTTCCTCTGAAATATGGATTTGCTACACTAGGCTGTAATGTTACTTCCTACAGCTCAGTCCTTGCAACCTGATCTCCTGTAGAAGCATTTGGTAGCATCACTGGTTTGTGAGTAGAAGAATGAAAATAACTGCATCAATCTGTGGAGTACTTGAAGCTTGTCTAAACTGCCAGTGAGGGTGCCTCCTGCCAGCAGTGCTCAGGTGTTACTCCTTAGGTTGGAAAACTTCCCTTTTGCTATGACGGCACCTTCACAGCAAGTGTCAGGTGCAGAAGGAGGGCATTCCTTTGACAGAAGAGAGATACTGATTGAGCCTACCTTGACTGTCAGAGTGCAGTATCAATTTGTGATACATTGCCTAAGACAAAAGGCACTTCAGCTGGGAGAATAATTTGCAATAATAAGGGATGAGATTTAACTTTTCAGGATAGCTCTTGTCAAGAGAAAATGTACCAAAGCTGTGATGAATTTCTGGAGAATTTGACAGGTTTTTCCTGTGGATAGGACTCCACAACACCTGACTAGCAAGTCATTTGTGTTTCCTTACAAACTGTAACTGCTGAACAAATGCTTTCACCAGAAACTGGAAGGGAGTGCAGCTGGAGCTCTTCCCTCAGTACTTCTGTTGCTTTTTTTTTTTTTTCCAAAGCTGCAAGGGAATGGTAAATAAAAGAAAACTGCATATGTGTATCTGTGGAAATTGCTAACATAAATGAGCAGGATCAGTATAAAACATTAAAGTTAAAAAGATGTTGTTGCCACAAAATCCTATGTGCAGCTTGCGTAGGTTGAGGGGAAAGGCATGTTTAGAGTTTGTAACTTCCAGGTATATCCATTTTTGGTATGTTGCTGTATTACTGAAAGAGATATCTAGCACTCATGTGCAGGGCAAAAAGTTATTCAGGTGAAGAAACAGTGCTTTTCCGGGTGGATCATAACTAGCTGTGGCCAAAAGCCATAGAATCATAGAATTGCTCAGGTTGGAAAAGACCTTAAAGATCATCAAGTCCAACCACAACCTAACCAAATTACCCTAACAATTCTCTGCTAAATTACGTCCCTCAGTACCACATCCAAACAGTTTTTAAACGCGTTCAGAGGTGGTGACTCAACCACCTCCCTGGGGATCCTATTCTACTGCTTAACAACCCTTTCTGTAAAGAAGATTTTCCTGATATCCACCCTAAACTTACCATGGTGCAACTTCAGGCCATTTCCCTCATCCTGTCACCAGTGAGAAGAGACCAACCCTGCTCTTGTTGTAAGTACCTTTCAGATATTGGAAGAGAGCAATAAGGTCTCCCCTCAGCCTCCTTTTCCCCAGACTAAACAGCCCCAGTTCCTTCAGTTGCCCCTTGTAGGGTATATTCTCCAAGCCCTTCACAAGCCTTGCTGCCTTTCCTTGGACCTGCTCCAGCACCTCAATGTCCTTTCCATACTGAGGTGCCCAAAACTGAACATAATACTTGAGGTGAGGCCTCACCAGTGCTGAGTACAGGGGCAGGATTACTTCCCTAGTCCTACTCACCACACCATTCCTGGTACAAGCCAGGATGCCATTGGCCTTCCTGGCTACCCGGACACACTGCTGGCTCATATTCAGCTGACTGTCCATCAGTACACTAAGGTCCCTTTCCATCAGACAGCTTTCCAGCTACTTCTCCCCAAGCCTGTAGGGTTGCCTAGGGTTGTTGTGACCAAAATGCAGGACCCAACACTCTGCCCTATTGAAACTCATACAGTTAACCTTGGCCCATTGATCCAGTCTACCCATGTCCCTCTGTAGTGCCTTTCTCCCCTCAGGCAAATCAACACTCCCTCCCAGCTTGAGAAAAAACTTTATGTATCTTCTCACTGGTATTTAGTTCTCTTCCTCAATGAAAGCTGGCATATTGTAGGACAGATGATTTCCTGGAACTTTTTTGCAGTACTTTACACTTCCCAGGAGTTGCTTCTATATGACTGTAATAGAGCTGTCAAAATAACAGCTTGCAGTAGGAGCTGTGGTCACACCTCTCCACACATGCTGTCCCCACCTCCTGCAGCATCTGCTCTTAATGGAAGGCTTATGGATGGGGCCAAATCAAGGTGAAACTGCCTGTAAGCACAGGATGTGTCTCAGTGTTCACTTGGCTGACCTTCCCAGCAGAGCTGTGCCTCGGACTGCAGCACACTTCTTTCTCCTGAAGTTTTAAGAATGTGGTCTCAACTACAGTCTTGCTCTCCAGTGCTATCAGTGCCTGTCTCAGCCTACCTATCATGCACCTTCCTACAGTTTTGGTGATTTTTCTTTCTTGCTCTATGACTTCCAAAAGGTTTTTTTGAAACCAACAGTTTTGCTGTTTTACATTCTGCCTTCTCAGGCTAGTATTTTTGCACTTGCTGAACTGTCTGTGTCATGCATGAAACACACAGGACACTGTCACAGCAGCAGCTGGCTGATAAAAGTGGTCTTTAAAAAGCAAGGGCTTCTGTAACTTGTTAGGGCAAGGAGGGCAGATTTGGGATGATGACTGGTTCATGTTCACTTTGCAATCACTCGAGTAGGCTACTGAGTGCACCTTCAGAAAGTACTCCCTTAGACCTACCTAGCAAGGGAGAAGACAGCATCCCTGTGTGGGTGCAGTGCTGGTTCTGCCATGCCTTTACCCCAATGATTATTGGAATTTGTCACACCTAAGTCACCTGCCAGTGTAAAACAGCGTAAAGTTGAATGGGTGGAAACAACAGGGCAAAATATTTATGAAGGGACTGCAATCACCATCCATCAATGTCCATTAGTGTTTGCTAGGAGGCACCAGTCTTTTCCTCTTCATTAGCTATCTTAAGTAACCTAAACGTTCCTGTTTGCAAGGCCAGCATTTTATGCATGAGAGCAGCATCTCTTGAAGACTAAAGCTGTAGGCTGTGCAGGTCCAATATATTGGCTCAATCAGATGTTTAAGTATCTCTGCAGGAACGATTGCTGTCATTTAATTTGCTGATTAGTGTTGTCATATCTATTTGTAGAATACAGTATAATTTATGGTGAGATCCCTGGAGGATCTTCAGCAAATGCTACAAGTAATTGAATCTGCTGATTTCTGAAGGTCAGATGAAAACTGAACATTATTATGGCACAGATTATGTGGTGATGTCACCAGATAGCTTTACATTTGAAATTCGCATATATTGATAGTTGCTGTAGACTAATCCTGAAAAAGATGAGTGAATAAAAATATGAAGAAGCCTAACTTCTATTTAGCAAAAACCTGAGGTAAATTTTCAGCCCTTTCAGAAAAAAACTATGCATTTCTTGAAGAGATGAAAAGTGAAGGAGACTTGTACCACTGAGCCAAAGGGGGAGGAGAAGCCTCAGAGAGGTAATTTAAGGAAACATCAGGAAATGGTTTGGGTTATCTTACTGAAGCAGTGGCTCACTGAGAAACTATGAGGCTGAGTGCTGCAACTCCCACACATAGCTATGATGCCCCAAGCTGGTGCTGCTGCATTATGCTTCTGCTCCAGCAACCAAGCAGATTTCCCTTAGCAGTAAGACTAATTTTGTCTGATTTGTAAAAATGAGGTCTTCCAATTTGGTTTGAACAGACTTCAGAGTTTTTCTGTAAAATCTGGATGGAAACAGAATAAAGTTCACCTGGCGAGGTGCAGGGATGGCTGACTTCTTAGGGCGCTGGGTTACAGCATCTTGCTGAAGAAATGGTTTGCCAAAGGAACAAGGCTCTAAGTACGATGTTGAATTGTCTGCACCAAAAATTGCTCAATGATAAGGAGTGGATATTTCTTCTTCCAAAGAAAAAAAAAAAGCCAAACTACTCCATTCTCCTAGAAACCCTTTCAGCTTTCTGGTGTAACATAGTTTCATCTCCTTCCCCAAAGGGTCTTCTTGTAACAAAGTCGAATAGAGATCTATTAAAAAAAAAAATAATAATTTGGCATGCTATGAATAGGCAAGACACAAGGAGTGGGTTGAAGCAGTTTGGAGAGAATATCACTAGAAGGCTGCTGCAAGCCACTGTACCCTGTACGGTGCGTAACAGCAATTCATAGGGCATGCATTGCTGACTTCTTGAAGCAACTCCCATCCACTGATGCTTTGCAGAGGGAAAGTTGGGCTGGGTTGATGAATTCTATGACCAAAGTACTTATTAAAAAGGACAAATGTGAATCCACTTGCGAAAGCCCCTCCCCAGAATGAATCAATTAGGTTATTCTGTGCTTTTTCACTGCAGGAGTACTTGTGTGCTGCAACTTTTCTCTTCAGCTGCTCTGTAAATCATCAACCTGGAACACTACAAGCTACACATCGACTCCATGACCTGCGAGAACAATAAACTAGGGCTTTAAGGCCAACCAGGCCACAAAGACTTGAGCATACACATTTCTTTGTGTAGCCTAGTGACAGAAGCGTGGATGCGCCCAGCACTGAGTGCATGCTGGTCTGCTGTGATGGAGCAGGGCCTAAATACACACAGACACTTCAAACAGAGGCAGCTGTTAGCGAGGCTTCCTCTCCTTGGGAGGACACTTTACTTGCAGGTACCGTGCGGGAGCTACTGCCTATAAATCCCACAGACTTTGTTGTTTTACCAGCAACCAGGAAGGGAGCAGTAAAAACCTGCTAGGTTGGTTAGAAATCAGCTGAGTGACAAGGCTGTGGAAAAGCCGCCTGAAAATAAACAGGCAAATAATAAAATGCGTGAATGGCCTCCCAGGGTGAAGTTGGAAGAGCCTGTGTCTCCAGTTGCATGCAATGCCCCTTTCTCGCTTTCCTGTACTGGGCATGGGTATTTGTGGGGGAAAGAAGGAACAACAAAAAATAGGGCATTAGCAGAGAGAGGAATAGCATGGCTATGTCCTGTTCCCCTGTCTGCATTTGGCATGCAACTGGCAGTCCATCTCTGACTCCAGGATGTGAGGTGCAGCCCTCCATGCTGCTGCTGCTCCTGGAGAGAAGAACATTTATCTGTACTGCATTTATTTTGTAAATGTCATAAGCTCTGAGCTACTCTGTGGCTCAGGGCAGGGAATGCACGAACACCCTGGGAGCCTGTTGTGTCTCACAGCATTTTTGTGACTAGCAGAACAGGGAACCCATGGTACAAACAGCACAAATGGGTTTTCTTTCCCAAGCATCTTTCCCTTTAGGGCAATGGTGGGTTCAATCTGACAAGAGGAAGCTGTCTGCCACAACAGTCCTCATGTACCAAGTGTGGATCTGTTACATTATTTTAGTGCTCTCTGGGGAGAAAGTGAGGGCATGTGAAAACTGATAAATAACTGCTCCCAGTTCTGGGTCTCTTATATAAGATGCTGATTATAGAAACTGAGGTGCACAGGAGTGGGACAGAATGCAAAGATCAGACTTTTTAAAGGAAAGTAGGTCTGGGTTTTTAGGGGGGAAATGGAAATTACCAGCCTTCCTTGAGGCTCAATAAATTCAAATAAAAGAGTGTTCTGTTGTACCAACAAGTTCATGTAGGCCACAAAATGAAGTCCAAGAGTCCTTTGCTGAGAAAGTACCATTTGAGGAAGAATTTTACTTAGAATTCCTCTTTAGTGATGAGATGATGTAAAGCAAAGTCAGCTGAGAACAGAACTGAGAACAAATAACTTAATAGCACAAATGATTTCTGAAGGGAGCCAAACAAATATTGTTCCAAAGTGTCCTACTATTCATATTCCTTCCCAAGCTTGAATCATCACAACTGCATAGAAAGCAATTTTGTTGTCAACCTGGCATTAATATTGGTTAGTGAAAATTTTTTGCTATGTTTTCCTTTCCTTTCTTTTAATTCCAAAATTAATACTCAGGACAATTTATAAACCTAAGCAGAAAAAGAAAACATCTTATATACTGGGCTTAGGCAACTTCAGAAAAGAGCACGGTTTGGACAGTGTTAAGGTAGGCTACTATTTTAATTCTATGCACAATTGCTCACAGAAAAATAGGAAGGGTTTTGTAATGTAACACAATCTCGGTGCAGAGAACAAAACGTTACAGTTATTTGCCATCTCCTTCTCTTACAAACACAGACTATAAATTGCCAGTTCCCTACAACTGTTTTATTATAGCCGAGTTATGAAAGCTGTGGGAATGGAAGTGAGCTTTCTATTTCTAATGCTAGTGCCCAAGCCCCCCTCAACATAATTGTATCAGTAATGTGTGTGTTTATGGATTGTGGTGAATGTCTGGAGGATGCTCTTCAGTATGTCCTATTAATGAACTGATCAGTTTCATGCGCTAGAAAGCAGACATGTAACAGTAACCTAATTGAGTTGCATTTCCTCAGTTGGTTATCCTTATTGGATTTCTGACCACTGTATTGGAAGCAGCATCATAACCTTTTTTGTAAGTATATTTTTGATGCATAAGTGATAGAAAGTGTCCTTCAGAAAAATTATTGTCTTAATGTAAGATGTTAGGTTTGAAGGAGAGGGCTAGATATGGGAAAACAATAAGTAGGTGGCCAGGTGCTGGCTGATAGGTATGTTTGCACATCAATTGTATTTGTTTCTGGGTATTTTTCTATCACTTATTTCTACTACATATCTAAATTTGGAGTGTACTTCCCATGTAAATTCAGAAATGAACACAATTCCTGGCCTGAGAATCCACTTGTGTGATTTTGGTGCATCCCTTCTTTGAGCCAAGTTCTCTCTCATCCTAATTAGCAACAGTTTGAGTTGTGGTTCTTGTGCATAAGGCTTGCTCAATGAACAGTTTCTACCCCAGTGGGACTCTTTACATGCCTATTTTAGTGCTAGCATTTGTCAGCGGGTCAGCACCCACTGGGATGCTGAAAAAGATCTATTCAGTCTAGACGCACATTATTTTAGATCACCCCAAGGACCGCTGTGAAGTGCATTGCCAACTAGTAAGCCTCTGACCCACGTACTCCTGGAGAAGGTCTGCTGGATTGCCTCATCTGTGTGATGTGCCCCAAACCACAGGCATTTCATGGGTGTTAATGGGAGTTTGTGCTCCTTGTGGCACCACATAGAGAATGAGAAAGATGAATAAGTGTCTGTATTGCAAAGTTTTCATGAGGCAGGATTGATAAATGAGAAGCAAAAGCATATTAGGGGAAGGAGTAAAGCTCCACTGACATAGCTTTTATAGACTACAGGTTGTGAGTACTCTGTTCTGTGATTTTCCATGTGATCTTCCAAATGGTGCATTTTCAGGACAACCTCATCAGTGCATAGCTGGGAGATCTAATCCCTAAACTGCATTTAGCTGTGCAGGAATAGGACAGTCCTTACATGTCCACAAATAAAGCAGAATCTGGCCCCAAATAACTGTGACCTCTTGCAAATGGGGCAGTCATGTCTTGCAGTAGTGATGAACTGACATCTTGCCAAGTGACCTACAATTTCTCCTTTCTCTCCTGCAAAACTGCAAAAGGAGGAGCAAAAGAAGCAAATACCACTTCCTTCATGTGATAGTCCTGTGGAGGGGAGAGGAAAGGGGATAGAAGTGGTATGTCTATGGGAGTTTGTATAGGTTTGTGTGTTTTGCAATGTGTTGTTCTTGGTTTTATTTTTTTTTTTATTTTATTTTTTTACAAGTCATGAGAGTATTGTCCTGTAGGTAATGAAATACAGTTGCAACCAAGTAATCCTTGGGTATAAAGAAACCTTTGTGTACTGACAGTTCAACCACAAAGATGGCAGAAATAAGTGCCCTATCTAGATTTTTGAAAAAGGATTATATTTATTGGATAAGGTGAGGTCTTGTTAGCTAGGCCACCTTATTCCTGCAGGGAATCCTAAAGAATAATTTATGTTAAATGTAATTTGATGATAACGATACTTATTTAATAGAGCACAGAATACTGCGCTATCTAAATCTGAGTCCATTTCTTCAGCTCAGAAAAGCTAGTAGAAACAGAAGGTATTTTCTACTCTATTGTAGCTTTTATTTCTTACTTTTTTTCCTACTGTATTTTAATATTGATTTACAGACTTTACTTACACAGCTATCCAGTTCCTCTCACCAGTATCTCTAGACATACAACTAACCAAAACAAGCTTGCTATGTTCATCAGCTCTGTACAGTGCAACTAGGACAATGAGAACTGAGATGTCATAAAGATTTATGACTTGATTTTCAGAGTAGGTGAGGGCAGCTAACACAAGGTATTGATTTCATAAGAAGCTCTAGATCCTCGGTGCACATTTTAAAAAGTGCCACAGATTCTCCAACGTAGCAGTTTTCTCAGTGTCTACTTCAGAAAGATCAGTTCAGTGTTTCTTGAGAAACGGAACAAAAAACAGATGAAGCTTTCCAAACAGAGATTCTTTTCTTTGCCAAAACAAAAATATGAATAGCTAATCTAGGACATCAGCAGGATCTAACTCTTGTGAAAAGTCTTACCCAATGGTTTAACTCATCCTTCAGAAAGTGTGTCCTAACTTCAGTACAACAGAGATACCACTTCACTGAAAGTGTCACAGAAAGCCTTGCTAGATTTAAATTATTTGGTGTTTTGGTTTTTGTTGCTTTCTTTAAAAAATCACCTCAATGTGTAACATCTACAGAAACTCAGGAAAAAAAACAAGAATGCTGTAATATGCTTCAAATCAAATTCGCAGATAGTTTGGGCTATATCTCTTTCAAATGTATGATTTTAACTACTCCAAATAGAAATGCAACCATTCAGTGATAGCTTTTTTTTGTCTGGTTTGCAATACTGCAATACTTCTTGAGATGAGCCTTTGGTTTCAAAGGGTGGTGAGCTGCTCTGATCCCATCGCTGCGATGCAAATTCGGAAGTCTGATTATGCCATTTTCATGTTTTCTAGTTGTTCAATGCTTTGCTTCTGATAAATTTAGCAAAATTTCCAGCTGTACTGAGACTATGGAGACTTGAGGTTAGAGCTTGAATAAAGTGTAGATTCTTATTTTCTACTCTCTGGCTCTGAATGACAGTTAATCATACTATACTCACACATTTTCTACTATGAGTTTTTATGGGAGTTTTCACTTAAAGTAGATTAATTTTCAACAAATAATTTCAAACAAGTAACTTTAATCAATATAATTATTTCATTTTTTAGTGAAACCGTTTTCTTTGTTATTTCAAAGAAGGCTTTACTTTTGCACTGGTCAAACTGAGTATGTTTCCTGAGAAAGATCTGCATTTGCTACAGTCAGAAAGGCAAAGACAAAGGTAAACGCAGAGGGATCTTGTCTATCAAATATGGGGTCAATGGCAGGAATGACTTGTAGTCAGGCTTAAAATGCAATTTCTTGTTAACCATTCTTTGAGTTACTTGAAGAAAGATTTCATTCTGAAATCCCATTTTGAAACCAGCTGTACTGAAAGTCAACCACAGTTGCATACTGACTCTGCATCTTCAAAAGTTAAAGTTAAAACCCCTGTTTCTACTTTTTTTTTTTTTTAATGAAATAGCAATAGCATACTTCCCTTGTCAGAGAAGGAGAACTTCCTAACCCATTATTTTGGTGCAGAGCACAGTAACTACTACAGGCTACTGAACTAGCAGGACAGTACAAGAAAGTGTGCTAAGGAAAGTGCTGTTCCTCTTTGATGAGAGTTCAGCACTGGCATGGGCAAATATGCATTAAACTGAATTTTAATCTGCTGGTAATGAAAATCTTGTTACATAACTCTGCCTTGAGGACTAAACAAGTCCTCAAACAACTGCATGTTTAGTATGATCAGATGAGATCTGAGCTTTTAGGTGAGGACTTATGAGAAAGCAGATAATTTGAATAGCATGCTTTCTGCTGATTGCCAGAAATATTTACATAACACATCTATATGGACTGAAGCTCTTTTTCTCCACTACTTGCAAGCATATGCACTCACTTCTTACTGGGATCAACACTACCTGGAGAATATTTCTGTTTATTTCTTCTCTGACATAGAAAACAATCTCTGAAGTACCACTCCTGCATCTAGGTCCCAAAAAAGTGAGGGGAAGAAGAAAGAAAAGAAATATCATCCCTAAAATGTACTTTACAGAAGTATGCATAGGTCAAACATGCTTAACGTTTGTACCACAGACTGATGGCCATTCTGTCAGCTCTCATTGGCCATCACAAGGTGATCAATTTGAAATCAATCTATAAGGGGTAGAATCATTTTATTTTCATTGTTTTTATCCTGCTTATTTTCTTCTGCTTGCCCAAACAGTTGTCATTAGAGCTATTAGAGCAATACCAATTTATATGAGCAGGTCATTTGGGCTTTCTGTCCTTTATTTGGATAAAGGCATGTTAGCATGAGATACGCTGGGTTTATCAAATAATGATACTTTGTCATTCTTCCTCTCTTGTCCCTTCTCCAAAGCTCCTCAACTCTATTAGCAATCTAGTCAGCAACTCCCGTGTCTCCCCTTGTTCTGCAATTTCACACACTCCTGCTACCGTCTGCTACGTTCCTGTTTCATGAAGCTGCTCTCTTCATCTTTATATCTTTTATAGAGTAACTCCTGTCATGATGCTGGTAAGAAAATCTTTTTATCTATTTAGTATTACTATAACCACTGCAAGTGTGGGGCAGTTGATATTTACGGGGAAAGAAATAATGAACAAAATGATTGGAAAAAATTTATGTTCCCAACAAAGCTGCTTAACAAGCTATCACTAAAGACATTGCACAAGTGAATATCTGCATACCTCTGTGTATTTCAAAATTTTTCATCAGTATTTATATTATTAAGTCTATATTACTGTTTCATTAGAGAAGTCTATCAATATTTCAGCATTACAATAGAAATGTTTGTTTCAAAGGGGTCATTCTGAGAGAAAGTAAAAAGTAACTTAGTATTATGTCAGTCATGCAAAAGTACGACATGAAGCTGTTTGTCTTCATGAATTTTGTTCACTTAGCAAATCTAATTTCTGGTCACAGCAATTTTAATGTATTGATTTCTAGCTTCGTACTTGCCTGGCAAACAAGATCTCATCATAATTCCTGTCTTGTGTCAGTAAGTCCTTTCCTCTCAAGCAAATAAAATATTTTACTCTCCATCCCTTATCATCTTTCATACAGAGCTGTATGCCACTCACTACATTTGCTCAGAGTTGTAGGTCTGTGTGTTAAAAGAAGAAGCATACATGTGATCCTGTCCCCATTAGCTCTTGTTAGCTGATGTCTTGTTGTCCCAGGCCACACCAGTTTGCAAATGCACAGCTTCTCCATTTCCAAGCGGACTATGTCAGCCTTGACTTATGCCTGCACTGCAGTCACAGAAGTGGCTGGACTGCAATACAGAGACACATGAATAAGTTTGGTGACTAGGAGGTGTTCAGCCACAGCAGGGAGCTCAGTGCAGACTGATGCGATTTTTGGTATCCAGGCTACCTGAAGCATCTCTAGCTTACTCTGTGCTCCTCCATAGACTCTTGTGCTGATATAGTTTTAGCCTTTTGCTTCTTCACAGCACCCCCTCTGACAGAGAACAGTATACATAATTCTCAGGTGTAGCAATTAAGTTAGTGAGAAATTAAAAATTTAAATGTGAGTCTAAAGGGTCAATAAAATTATGAATGTTCTATATGCACAATATTCTGTATTTCTGTAGAAAACTGACTGCCACCATTCAGCTAATGCTGGATTTAGATCACAGTCTTTACATATTTATTTTTGCAGGTTACTTGCAAAGAAATTTAAGATAGTAAAAATCCTCCATGTAACTTCAAAAATAGGAATAAGTTGAGATTTTCCCAGGTTTAGCCCATTAATCCATTGTTCTTGTATTTCCACAACCAGGTATTCTGATTACTATACTAAGCATGCTAAAGAAATGTAGATATTTTAGCTATAAGTAATACCTAGTAAGGGAGCAGTGCATATATTTAAATTGAGTAAAAGGCCAGCAGATGTTGCGCCAAGATTAGGATATAACATTTTTGTGTCTATCTGAGATCTTCTCCTTGAAAGATTTGCTCTTGAGAGTTGTGTAACACCTTTCCTTCTGCACTGACCTCTGCGATAATGTGCATCAGGAATTTAATAATATCAGGAGAACCAGACAGCAGCCTGGGAGTTAGTACAAGGGCACATGAATAATGGCATTATTTCCAATCAGAAAATTTCTAAATTTAAATCTATTACTGAAACCAACAGCATACTGTACAGCTCTGCACCTTATGTGCCTACACAAAACTGGTGGATAACAGGAAACAATAAGGCTTGAAGAAAAGGCCAGGGAAGAAATCTCCATGAGCACGTAGAAGGGAAAATTAAATGTTCAGTATTATTTTGCCTTCATTTCAAGGTGCTTTTAAATATAAATATCCTTCCCTGAATAAAGTGAAAGGGTAGGTCACAACATGAAAAAAAATACATGAATAGGAAATTCTTACTCGCTTGGAACTGCTCATTGTCTTCAACGGAGTCATTTCATACAAGGCAAGGATAGATGTTTGCACTTACTATCTGTGTACACCATAACAAAGTGAAGGGCTAGACTTACGTTTAACTTAAAATTATCCTCAGCAAAACTATTGGTGTGAATCCCAGAATGCAGGACAGTTGTGTGCAGCTACACATGTGAGTGTTTAAAATAAACCTTACTTACACATACACGTAACTGCCACTGAAAATGTTCAACAAAGTGAAATGCTTTGAATGGGGATGGATTCCTGCTTTTGGGATTTTTGTGAGTAAACATGGCATAACTGGAAAGCAGATCTGTTGTTATCATTAAGGATGTCATCTGCACCTAAGAACACAAAAGTAATAACCTGCAAAATTAAGATAGCGCAAATGTGATTCTACCATTTCCCAGGAGTGTCTGGCTTTGCAACTTTAGCAGTGTCTGCACAATGCAGGGCTTTTTGTCTTTTATGATAATGAATTAATTCAGCATTTACAGTCAGGGAGTCTAAAAGTAACAATGCTAATTCACTGCCAGAAAAAAAATGAGGCTTTCCCCTCCAAACAGCAGGAAGATGATCCAAAATTAATAATGTTAGCGGTGATTCCTGTTCTGTTTTTATATGGTCAAAAACAGGAAGCTGCCTGACATTGATAAAAACCTCCCCTGAAAAGTTGTCATCTATATTCTAAATTATTCAGTTGAATGCATTGTCATTACATGCATACTAAACAGGAAGCAAGTTCTTAAAAGATGAGCCAACAAAACAGTGGTTTTGCAGTGCAGTCTTTTTTCTTGATTTTGTTTCTTCTTCTTCTACTCTTTTTCACAGTGCGTTAACTAGTTATAGACATGAAAGATGAAAAACATCTATTACTTCATTTAAATCTTCCCTTAACTATTGTCATAGCTGGCAAACCCACTTTTTAAACACAGCTTGCAAGCTCCTCTTTCACTGTATAGAGTGAAAGAGTATATTGTACAGTAAAAAAATAAATAATCACTGTAACTCCCTTACCTGTCCAGGAGATGTGCATTTCCAAATTCCAAGATCACTGCTAGGACATCTGCGAATGATGCTTTTATTTACTGCAAATGTAGTTTCCTCTCCTGCTCTTGTCCACAAATCCATTTCCATAGGGCTTCTCTTGTAGTGTCTGCAAAACACAAAGCTGACAGTGAGCACATGCTGTGTTAGAATGGTAGAATCACCTGGATTTTATTAAAAGAGAAGATAAAGTAGACTCACAGTGAAATACAGCAACACAAGTGAGCTTTTTCTTTTTGCTTCAAAACTTTATAAACTGCAATATTATTGGCAATGGGGAAATGGTAATACATTTCTCACCATTGTGATGGGGGTTTTAGTTCTAAAGGGAGATCATGCAAAAAGTAGGCTGGCAGAAGTTGCTCTTTGCATGTGTATGGAATAAACTATTCAAACTTAACTGCATCATCAAGAATAATCTTTTTTATGTATTGAAAACAAAACAGGCTTTGACTTCAGTCTCAGGTTGATGATTGGAAATCAGTACAAGCTTCAAAGAAGAACCAAAATTATCAATATGTACCAGGATACATACAGTCACTTGTTCTTGGGACACCTGCATTCTGTTGCAATATCTGCTTATATTTTCAGCTTCCTTAGGTCAGGGGAAGCTTGTTGTGAGTGCTAAGATGTCAAGAACAGTGAAAAAAGTATCTCAGATAACAGGTCCCTGGAGAATCAAGGATTCTAACCCATTGTCAAAGTAGAATGACTTTGAGTCTTCCCCAGTTTTGCCTTTCTTGTCCAGTCACACAAGATGAGTTTCTTTGTAAGGGGCAGCAACGTCCTAAGATCAGTTCAGACAAAAGATCAAAGCTGTTCCCTTAGGAACAACAACAACTTTTTTTTTGTGAGGCCAAGATGTCCACTTGCATCCATTTTCTCTAATAAGAATGGACTGAGGTTGACTGGGTAACCAGCAGTCCTCAGGATGGCAAAGTAGGGAGCATGTACAAAATGTTTAAATAAACTCAAAGAGGATGGTCTGTTGTAATGTAGGAAACAAATCTCTGAGGTACTACTGTTGTATCTGAGGTTCCAGAAAATTATTCAAAACTATTGACTTGGGAAAGCATGTGATTGCTTAAGTTAATATGGCTCATCAAGCTTCATTCTGACAGTTCTTCACTTTTAAAATATTAAGAACCAATGATGAATTTCTACTACAGTAGAATAATACAACGTCTGGAATTTCTTCTCTGTTTCATTATGCTAGTATAACACTAAAAGGAATTGTTGTTTGGTTTTCATTTTGGATGTATTCCCCTGTTCTCATGCAAATGTTAGGCAGAATTGCACCATTTAATGGTTAAGAAAAGAAAGACAACACCAGGAAAGCTGGTATCTCACCTATGTCTTACTGCCTGGAGTTCTAAATTAATTATCCATCTTAAGGGAAAATGGATGTTCAATAGGGAATAGGGGACAGCTGTTGAAGAAGGGTATAAATAGGAAAGGATTTGAGAGCAAAAGAAAAAGTGCACTTTGAGCTAGAAATATGTGTAAGGCAGAAAAATGTTCTTGGTTTTAGACTTTTAGGATGAACTTGACTCTAATACACTGAACATATCAAGCCCTAGGTTTTTTTAGTTTGTTTTGTTTCAATTTAATTCTTTGGTAATAAAGCCTGGGGGAAGGACAAAGGTGTGCTCTCACTAGGAAGGTCCCTACATACAGAGGTGTGTGAGCTAGGATGCTGGGGCATCCCTTGTGAACACTCTGCTCTGCAATCTGTCTGGGTGTGACACAGCGCATGTGACTTCTGAATACAAATGTGAGAATTGCATTCTGCACTGAAGTTACCTCAAGTTGCAGTAAATATTCATTTGCCCACTGCTGCGATGCCAGTGCCTGCCTGTGTACACAGTGATTCTGTATGTACAGTAGGTCTGCGTTTGCATACACACTTGATTTCTAGTATCCATAAAGACAAGACCAAAAGAATACAAGATTTGCAGCAGTGATTAGATTATTGCTCTACCACAAACAGAGTCCAACAGTGTTCCAGACGATATGTTTAGAAGTAGGAAGTTACGTGAAACTGTCTTCTGGGGCATCTTTACTTGCATCGATATGAGGGTTAAGTCCTGAAGCATATTATACATGCATATCATATCCCATCTAAACATATCTGTGTGTTTAGACAGACTGTGACTACTACTTCAATACTCTTGGACAGTCTTTCTTGTACTGTATTGCTCCTGTTTTAATCAGTATCAACAACTTAAAAGCCTGTATCAGTTTAACTGAACAGAACTCAAAAAACCACAGATAAGCCCTGAGAATTTAGAATAGTTTAAGCTATGCTGATGTCTCTTCGAGCCTGATGGAAAATTGCATAGGATATTATTGCCCATTTATTCATTCTATGAGAATAATTTTTGCTTCTCCTTCCATGTCTTGATAATCATAACATCTGAATCACTGTACAAAAACAGAATCAAAATGTAGGCCAAATGATTAGAGAGAGAGATGAGAAATACTAATTTCTTCAAATTATGGTTACCTAGATATGATAAAAGAAGAGAGCAGGATCACAAAAAGAACTTGATTATTACTATTACATCTTTTTAAGCAAGTAAAGTTGGGAAAATGAAAGTTTTTTTCAAGGCTTAAAGTAGACTATGAAAACTGTACCGCAGAGTTTCACAATAACTTCTGGAAAAAAAAGAAATAGTCAAACTTTCAAAAGTGGAAAAATACACTTTTTTCAGACGATCATGAGTTCTGATTGAAAGTTTTTTCCCCAACTGTTACTTCTGTCACATCCTTTTTCTGCCAATATTTAATTGGGGATTCCATACACAAAAAGGTCTTATCTCTTCTTTCCTTTCTTCCAACACTAGTGACTGGAGTTCCCTCTTTTATGACTTTCTAGATAAGTACAATTTTAGATTAGAGTGTTTCGAATGTGCCAGCTTTAATTAAGAGTTGCTAAAACAAGATTTCATACCAGCCCTGCAAGTGCTCATTGATTGTTATAAATCTGAATTATTTTTTTTTAGTTAAACTCTTTTTCGTGGTTTCTTTATCTGCACTGACATATGGAACTCATACTGCAGCAATGGCTATTGTGTAATGTGGGAAAGAAAAATTAGTTAGCTCTGGATGCTCTGCTACCACAAACCTCGCACAGCCAACTAGATGCGTTCTACAATGCCTAGAGACAAATGTCTGAGAAAATGGTTCAGAGAAGTCAGTACATTGAGCCATATAAGTTGAATGATTTGAAGGTTTCTTGCATTTCACATCAGGAGTATTTTAGAGTGTTGAATCTGGCGCAGTTCAAAGCCATGAGCCTTCTCCTGGGGACAGATACATCTTGGGGAGAAGCAGGCTAATGCTATGTACCTCAATACAATGCTTGAGCTGCTCCATTTACTTTAGGCTTCCATTGATGAGCTCTGGTTGAATTAGGTTCCTGGCTCTGGAGATGTAAAGATTTACACTGCTTGCAGTGTCTCAGTTGTCTCCTAAATATGATATAATATTCAGATGACTTCAGTTATCTATCCCAATACATAAATTTCAGCCTAACTAGTATAAATTAGCAGTACCTTTTGTCTCTGGTAGTCTTCTTTGCCAAACACACAGCATGGTGCCAGCAGGTCAATCCAGGTTGGTCATTAAAGGCACATGAGCAGGCTCACGAGAAAAGAAACAAGAGAAAGAAACAAGAGAATTTCTCTTTTAGGTAAGGTCCGGCTCTCCCCGGCTTTGTGCATGAAGCCAGATAGTTGAGTGAAATGCTACTGGAAATATAGGAAGAGATGTCAGTGTACACATCTTGGGTTTTTTGTTTTTGCTTTTTTTTAAAGATCCTGGAGATTGAATATGTGGGGGAAGACAGTATACAAGAAGTGAAGGAGAGTGCAAGGGGAAGTGTATTAAGCCTACAGAAACTGAAGGAGGCTCATGTCTGATACAACTAGATCACAGGGCACTGAGCTAGGGAGTGCTCAACTTGAGCAGTAATAACACGCCCACCCACTCTTAGAGAACAAATAAAAACAATTGCTGTGCATGAATATGTGCACTTTTTTGTTGTTTGTTTCCCATGGTAGAGGGAGTTCGTGTAACTCTTTAATTTATACCAGCAAAATTGGAGCAACACAAAATTAATTTCTCTGGGTCTTGTTCTGTAAGCATCAATTATAATGTCTAATCTACATGAGGTGCTGCTAAGATTAGCAACCACCTCTTTATTATGCTGCACCCAAAAGAATTCATGTGTGCTCAGATTAAGATGTAAAATCATACAAATATTAATTCTGGAATCAACCAAATGTTAGCAGTTGTTTTTTTTTTTCTCCTAAAGGTATAAACATCTTTTAGATTAGATATACATGTTCCACTAAAATACATTTTTAAGAGAAATTTCTCAGTAAGAGCTTTGCTTGACAGTGAGTAAAAAAATGTACTATCAGAAGGTACAGAAGAAATAAAGGACTAGCCTTTATTTACAGCAGTGATGCTGGCAATCAAGGCTTTGATACTTGCTGAAAGAATTTAACTGATATTAGAGGAAGGAGGGATGCACTGCTGTGAACATGTAAATCATTTATGCTCTCAATTAAAAATTTACTCAACACCTATGGTTTTTGCCTGAGATGTCGCTGGAGGGGTGGGGAAGGGAGGATGGAAAGGTAACTCTGCTGCCATGTCCTCCAAGGACATATCTTGCCTTTTAAAGGACATTCAGTTTTGTTCTATATTTGCCGTTTTATCAGCCTATTAATTATCTTTGGAATAAATTTGTGTATTTTTGTCTTCCTTTCTATTTTGTTCCTTCTCTGTTTTCTTTTTGTTATAGCAGATTGTTGCTTTTGCTTTAATGTAGCATATTTTAACTCTTATTTTCTACCATGTCCTCTTTCTGTCATTATTCTTTCTTGTGTGTTCTCTCCTTCATCTGCTTGTGCTGCTTTCCTTTTCCACAGAAATTATTTTTGTTGTATTAGTCTCTCTCCCTCCACTCCTGTATTTGTGTTCAATTCTCATGACTCTGTTTACTCATTTAGGTAGGCAACTCAAAATAACCAAACAAAAAGAACATAACAACATAAAAAAATATAAGAAAGCAAAACAAAACAAACACCCACTATCACCACGTCCGTGTTGTCCAGAAATCATGGCATGTGTTGGCCGTTAGGATAAGAGATCATCATCATTATGCAGAGCACTCACAGGAAATACTAAGCTGGTGTTCAAACTTTATCAGGGCTAGGAAAAAGAAAAATCGATGTTTATGGTTGTGTTGGTATTCGGGCTAGGTGAATTTGTAGATTATCCATCTGTTGAAAGGTAGAGGTTCTAATTGTTTTTCTTCATTCTCCTCTGTTTTCTGGGAAACCTGCTTAGGGCAGAAAGATGAAGAATGTCTGTCTTAACTCTGTGTAACGAGCCTCCATACACAGAGATTTCCCCTGCCCCTGGTAGCAGCAATTATATGGTGATGATACAGTTGTACTGAATCTGGAGCTGATCTTCAGTTCATTCTGCTCTTTTTTCTTTCTTTAAATGATGGGGACAATCATACTTGAAGCATCAGTTACAAAGAATAATATCAGCTTGTCCTTCCTGTTAAGGTAATGCTAGGATATTAGGAACGTCCAAGTTGTCTTTTACTTTTAAAAATGCTATTGCTGTTCCTTGACTATCTATATGATATGTTTTGTGATTCCATTTAACGAATGGAAGTCCTGAGAAGCAATCAAACTTATAGCATTCTACTGACTCTCTCACTTGGGGCCTTGTCCACCATCCTTGTTGTTGGCAGGGCTGACATTGAAGACACTGAAAAATGTAGGTGTTTTGTGTTGTTGTTTTGTTTTGCTTTTTTCAGTCAAAGCACACACTTCAAATCCATTTCTCATTCTGTTTTTTCTTTAAACAGAATTATGTAACACTTATAAGCATGTGTTAAGAAATGAATAATGTGATACATAAACTAATGTCAGCAAGGATAAATAAATTTTAAAAAAAAAGGTGTGAGCATGGAAGGAATAACCCAATCACTTATTTAAAGCTGTTTTGATTTTGTACACAGGCAGAGCTGACACATACTATAGTATTAAACTTATTGTGCACCCAGGCTGGGATCACTATATATTCTAAAGGACATTTTTTAGAAGGCATTTTGTATCTATAATTTCAAACAATGTAGGTTTTCTTAGTCAAAGCCTAGATTAACACAGTGTATTCAAAAACATTGACCTTAGGAGAAGAATATTAAGAAGAGGAATTTTCCGGCCATTAATGGAAACAACCTATTATTATTATTATTATTATTATTATTTAACATCTGTATCACTCATATGTGGAAGAACTTCAGCTAACTGACTCTAGGGAACCCACTTCAGCTGTGGAGTAGGACCAGATGGTCTACAGAGGTCACTTTCAACGCCTCCAATTCAGTAATTACTTGTCATTGCTGTTATATTATGAAATGTCACTGTATTATCCTATACTGGACCTCAGTAGGAGTGGTGTCAGTGTTCTAGTCTACGGACAAGCTTTGTAGCAGAAAACAGTAATTGATCTTTAGGAACTCAAGAATGACTTGGCATTTTAAATTTTTCCTTGCGTGTACTAACAGCGCCTTGAAATCCCGTTAGTTAAAATGTTGCCTTCATGATTGTAACCTTCTTTGTTTTGTGGGGCACCTGGTATGCATGACAGCTTGTTGACAGCGCAAGCTTGTGACGGAGCTTCATCTCCCAGGTTGGTTTTCAGCTCACATCTGTACCTCATTTTCTGTAGCTCAAGAAGGGCTTATGGACGTAAGCAGCAAAACAACATGGGACAAAGGTCTATAGCATCATACTCTTCTAACGGGATCGACATCCTCTGTAATCCATAACAATGCTTCCCAATATTCCCGCAGTCTTACCTCAGTCTGGGGGCAACTGATATCTTCTCAGTATCAGAAGCTGACATGTTGCCTCCTAGTTTTTATTTTGAAACTTTAAAAATACATATATATATTGTGACCAATAATTTTTGATTAGCTGACTGGTGAGACTGCTTCTGTATCT